>OY728150.1:1394474371-1395724371 GCA_963277665.1 Viscum album
ATAGTGTTAAGTTTTGGGGTTGATCTCAAATTTGAGTTGAATATTTGGAAATTATATTTTAGTGAATAATGATAGCATAACCATG
The DNA here is from genome assembly GCA_963277665.1 of Viscum album. NCBI lineage: Eukaryota > Viridiplantae > Streptophyta > Magnoliopsida > Santalales > Viscaceae > Viscum > Viscum album. Next base: position 1,394,474,457 of record OY728150.1, read on the forward strand.
ATCACTTATGAACATCAATTCTTCATCACTAATGTTATTCTTTTTTTCATATAGGTTTGTTTCATGTATTCACATATATATAGATACATAAACCATTTTATAAATCACACAATATATTAGTATATCAGTTGTATCATATTATTTAGTTTGTAAATTGTGATAACAAGGTAAACTTTTGTGTGAGCATCCTGCTTGAGAGGTCGACCAAAGATTTGCACTATATTTCAGGCTTGGGTAATAAGGAATTTTATTTTTGGATTCGAAAAAAATGCATGAAATTATATTAAATTTATATTGTTTCTATAATATAGTGTAAAACTACCTAGATGGGATCATTGATATGAGATCGATATTAATGATCATTCAGAATAAGTTTAAGAGAATTATGAATATTGAGGGGAGCTTTGATATAAGCCTTATTATATGCATTGAAATTGATATTCCAATGAATATTTAAGATGAGATATAAGATATTATATTTCTCCTATGATACACTAAAATATTCTAATGTACATATTTTTCTACCACTATATTATATTTCCATACTCGGTGGGTGTAAGAAATAATTTACATATTCTCTACATCCATGGATAAGATATGTTGATGTGTATCTATTTTCAGATGCCACTATCATGATAAAAATTGGGGTTAAATACATGATTTATCATCCACTATTAGAGTGGTATTTATTCTTAGACTAGTCAAATCAAATACAATGATGGTTTATCCAAATTTTCAATTTAAAAAAATAGACTCTACAACCAAGGTTGATGATGTCGTCCCCTTTATTAGAACAATATATGGATGTTGGGTAATCCATTCATGGATTCTTCCATGGTGTTTATTTCTTAGTCTAAGTAACCCTTATAGATTTGTTATATGTTAATGAATCTCATTCATGATGCCATATCAATGTGGAAACTAGTTAATTACACATATTTTGTTGCAAAGGTGAAGTTATGATCATTTTGATATGATGGTAATGTTGTACATGTATTGAAATAATATGAAGTCATGTGTGTTGGAAATATTTAGATTCATCCACTTTTCTAATTGATGGAATCACATGATATAGGAAATTTGGTTTAAAACCCTAGCAATCATTTGTTTTTAGGGGGAAATGTACACCATGGTTTCATGTCATAAATGTAACATTTCCTACTATTTCTTATTTTTTTACACGGGGTAAATATTTCAATTCATCATTTGGGGGATAATTTATAAGATCTCATAGGTGCCCAATCATTTATTTAATTCCTTTTCTGGATTTATTCATAGGTTTGGAGTCTCATGGAAATTTTATCACATGTTTAGATTATTGTAGGGATGTGGTCACAAATTTAGAGTCATGAGGGGATGTGTACACTAGTTTAGAGTCTAATGGGGATGTATTCATATTTTTATATCATTATTGGGATGTTTCATATGTTTGTCAGTTATGTGTTGGGATGAATATGGATTAAAATCACATTAAAATTCCAGTGTTTAGTGGGGACCCAAATTTGGTGGACGGTAAGACGTTGTGTGTGCCCTCGGGGGGTGGGGAGTGGGTGGAGATCACAATTTAGGTTTGATTACCCATTTAGGGAAGAAAGTAAGATATTTAATGGGGTTGGTATTGAACCATAGGGGGGGGGGGATCTTACGTACCCTATTATCACATATGGATAAAAACCCATGTAGTTTTATTGCACAGTTTAATGTCACATAGTAGGCAAAGTCTATATAGTAGTATCGTGTGGAAAGGATTCTTGTGTCACAAAAGGAAAATGAACAAGTTATGGGGTGGTGACTATGCATGTTATATTCATGGAATATGGGGTATTATCTCTATCTTATCACATGCGACATCGTATGATTTTAAAAAATGGTAATTCTATAGTTTAACGGTACATGGTAATGATGTTTTCATATAGATTAATTTTTTGTTATTAGTATGTCTTCGTGATGTTTAACATCATATGACTTGGATGGGGATTATATTAAGTTTAAATTCATGTATCATAGTTGGGTTTGGGACTTATACATAGATTATTTAATTCATCATCATGGTTGGATGAGAAAACAGTACATCATTAGCCCACATCAGTGGTAAATGTAAGTTGTTTCACACAATGATTTGACTATTTTGGATTATTTTTTCACTACGAAAGTGTTTTCTGGAAAGGTAAGGGATAAAAACATCACATTCCAAGAATTCGATTGGGTTCCCAATGTTTGAGTACATATGAATAAAACTAGATATCAATGAGATTTTCCCCTATGTTATTGGAGTAAAGGTCTATGACCTAATGATTAAGGATACATGTTTTAGGGTTTTGATTTTAATGGGTGATCTCAGTTAGGGTGGGTGTATAGGACCGAAGAAAACAACATGCAAGAAACAATGTATATTGGAATGTGGAATTAGGCTAGGTACCAAATGGGTGTGTCAGGTAACTTTAGGGTTACGTAAACCTTGATAATTTCATGAGCAACGAGATTTAGCACCTAGAAGGAGTAAGGATTAATAGGAATGGTCACAACAAACTTTTAGAGTTTTTAAAATATTGAGGTATCATAATGGAAATTCATCTTGCGTGATCCCACCATTCCATCAACGGAAGTAACATTAAAACATTTATAATAGAATAAAATGTGTATTGAGACCAATTTGAGATATTTCACACAAATACCTCTACCTATATGTTTTCATGAGAGTTTATAATTATGCAATTTCATGAAATATAGGGTTGTGAGAGAATGATCTTGACACTTTTAATTCAATTGGTCCTTACTCGAAAATGTGTGGTGGTAGGGGTGATGATATATTTATTAACAATTCAGCTAGAAAGGAATTAGGTCTCACCATTTCATTTGTTTCATGAAACATGTGAATGGATATTAAAAATATGGGTTTCATAATGCTAATGATTTTTTCTAAGGGGAATGACCATGTTAATAATACATTTTATAATCCCATCTCCATCCAAGTCACTCAGAAACAAAATTTGGGATTTTAAGAAAGTGTACAATGTAACCTGTGGCCTTTGACCTTATATTTTTATGGAATTTTCAATGTCTCTGCATGTTGGGGTGGTTGACATTTCCTTTTTTCATTCAATTTATTCTATCGCCAAAATCGAGAGTTTGGTAAATGGATCAATGTTTTGTGGACTCAATCTCTTGTCATTTTAATGGTTCCTCATACTGAGATAGGGACCTATATTAAGAATTACATACTTGTTGAATATTGAGAGATTTTTTAGCTCGAACAACCCCCACCCTCATAATTGGAGAATATGGGGATGTAGATATACAAATTTTTAGGAATTCATTGAAATTTTGGGGATTTATCACCATTTACCACAACTCTAATGATGGGTTGTAAAACCTTGTTTCATGAAAATGAAATTTCACGAAGTAACCCAGGTCAAACATGAACCAGTCACCTATACCGATCTGCATCATGACCCGAAGGGCATTCCCTATCTACACGGGCAGGAAAATAGTGTTGTACATCAACATAGTGAAAAAAGGAACTTTTTTTCACACCAATAAATAAAATTAAAAATAAAAATAAATAAATTATTTTAATATATACATATATGACATAAAAATTGAACATCTTTTACTCAAAACATGAAAATAAAACAAAACTGAAAACAAACTATACAATGACCAAACTAAACCAGATGGAAACCACACCACTATTTTACTATTAAGGCCACCCTCTCATACCAAACCCAACCATCACTCACGAAGATTGTTACCTAGATGAAAACATGAAAAAAGATAAAAATAAAAATGATATAGAGTCGTGAGTATTAACACTCAGTTGAATATCTTGAATAATTCAATACCAACACACTTATTTTAAAATAAAATAAACATCCACATCATGTTAGAAATTTAATATATTAAAGTAATCTTTTCTACATGTTTTTACATTAAAAAAATGAGGTCTATTTCACTTTTTACTACTAAAAACACACATTATTAGCAAGGAGGGACTGTATGCATTTTAAAAGAGAAAGTTGACATTTCATTTTTAAGGGATAAAATTGGTTTGATACATTTCCAGTGCCTTTCTCACAATAATACTGAAGAACATTTCATCATTTTCGAAAAATGGTCCAAATTGTTTAAAAAGAAAGTGCAACTTACTTACTAAAATGGAAATGGAAATAAACACGCAAGAGTAACCAAGAAACCCAATCATAAATGCATGAAACTAAGATCAAATTGTGTAACACCCCGAGATTTTCAGAATTATATTTTATTGGATTAATTTAACTTTTCAATATTTTTCTTTTCACGTGACACCGAAATTAGTTCTATATATATATATATATATTAAAAAAAAATTGAAATATTCCTTTCACATGGAATACTATCATTTCTAGAACTACACACAATAAAAACTTATAATTCACTACACACAATATCAACTTGTCTTGCACTACAAGCAACACCGACTTGGCGTACAATGCAAACAACTATGTATTTATTTGAAACATATATATATATATAATTAATTAAAATAGATAATTATAACCAATCCATTAAAAATAGTTATATTAACAGTACTAATGACTTCCAAAATAGTTTTTATAATACTTGCATATAAATTAAACATATTGATAATCAATGATGTGATTTTTGGTAATGCCCTTTTATGTAAAAAATATCATTTTCTTAAATAGAAATGTTTTTCATAATATAAATAATTTTAGGCACATATATAAATATAATTTTATAAAATAATATTTATTTTTTTTATTTGAGAATGTCTAAATTTTCTTTTAGTGAAATTTTGGTATTTTTCTGAGAAACATTATTTTTTGAGGAATAGTTAAAAATACTGCTTTTAAGTTACAAAATGAATTTTTGGAAAATTATTTATCATTAATAAATTATATTATAAATATTTTTTAATGTCACATTAGATATATATTAAATCTATTAATACAATATAATTCATTATAATCAATTTCAGTTTGAAACTGATTATAAAATCAAAGTAGCTTTCAAACGTTTCCCTAAATTAAACCCCCATTATTTCATCCCATCCGCAAAACTTGCATTAATATTAATTTTCCACTTCTATGTAGTGAATTAAAAAATCCAACATAAACCATTTTATTCAGTGTAATATTTAGATTATAATTATACCATGTTAATTTTTGACCAAAATGATTAGTAAAAGTAATTAAAATTAATCATAATAGTTACGGCCAAATTATGTTTAATTAGGAACTCAAACTCAATATTAAGGAACCTAATGACTTATAAACTATTAAAAACCCATTTTATATCAATATATATTTCATTAAACTTACATTATTGATTTTTTTGTTTGTTGAGACTTTTATTGGATAAGAACATGAGCACACCTAACTTGTTTAAAAAAATTCAATGTGAGTCATTTTCCATCCCTATAAAAGGCCACCTCCTCTACCCATTACTCAGACCTATCACACATTTTATGTTTATCCAATATCTACCAAATTATTCTCTGAAAAATCCTCTTTTCCACTATTAATCCTCCAATCAGGTAGAAATATTCCAACAAAATCATTTCGGCACAAACAAAAATGAGTTACCCGATTTAGAGGTAACGTCTTCTCTCAAGATCCATTCCATTATTTTCCATCTCCATCCCTCCTATATCTTTATTACATTGTTATGTTTCAAAAAATATATCATTAAATTACTATTATGTATCTATGAAATTTTTTTGACCTACACTTACACACAACTCCATCTAATAGATGTGAAAGATACAATTTCTCTGTACGATGAACTACTTCCTCAAAAAATAATGATTATTCATTTTTCCTTTACCACAAATCATGGTGGAATTTATTATAAAAAATCTTCTTATTTATTTCATATATTATATTTTATATTTATTTAATATTATTTCATCTTTTTAAAACACCGATATCTTTATTCTGTATTTGGTGTTAATACGAGAATGTCGTTTGAGGAAGTGTGGACTACTGCACAGTCAAAGTGATGAAATTTGTTCACAGACCACACAGAATGTATTAAGGATGTTTTTGATAAAATTATATTCTATAAATAATATATTAATGAATATTTAAAAATGATACATATATATATGTACAAAAACATAAATATTATGTTTACATACTTTCTTTCATCACGCCGCTAAATACAGAAACATTGTTTATTCGTACGTACGACTTACCGTCTCCCAGAACTGTGTATTCCATTCCAAAATATTCTAATTTTTATATGATTATAATATAAATATATTGTATATATCTTATATTTATATCATTTTCCAGAAGTGAAACTTTAACATAAGATCACTAAAAAATTAATAATATAAGGACATAATAAAACCATATATGGTATTATTTATAATATTATTATTCTGTAAATGTTTTAAAAAAAACTAACATTTATTATACAAGATGCATGTACGATTATGAAGGGATTCAAGACACAATGTAAGGGGAAGCCTGTGTTGTGTATATAATTCCAATGAATTTATTCTGTGTATATTGTAATTAAATTTCTGTGTATTAACATATAATTTTATGATACTTCATTCTTTGGGTCTATGAATCAAATTTTAAAAAATAGATACAAATATGTTTTCTCAATTTGCCTTATTTACGACTAATAGTTTGTTATGGACCTAAAATCTTTTCTGAGGTGTACATACATCAATTTTACATTACATTTCATTAATCCCAATAAATTCATGATATTAAATGATTAATGTAATTTTATTTAATTAAATTTAGAGAATGAACACAATATACATAGTTATAAGATTTTATAGAGACAATCTCATTACTTTCTGAGATTGTTTAGGTTTATACTTCCCTAGATGAAATCTTCTCATCCGTCTCTCAAGAATTTTAATTAGAATCCTTATCATATGTTATTTCAAGATAAACTAATGTATTTTACAATTTTTTATTCTTTGGTATATAATATATTATAATTTTTTTAAGAATTCCCAACATTATACTTTCTTAAGTTAGAAATCTATATTTTCTAAAAAAGGTTTCCAGGAATATTATACCTTTATACTATAACCATTAAAATGAATTTTATCATTTTTTTCTTTTACCAATATATTAAAGGGAATATTATAGTCACTTTCTGATCAAAGAACTTTTCTAAAACTTTATCCCATTCAAAATAGAATTTTATTTTGACCTCATACAACAAGTATGTATATACCCTCTGTCATTCATTTGAATCGTTATTTTCATTTTTAAAAGGGTAAATCTTTAAAAAAATGTTTTTAAAAGATATTTTAAAATAAAATGGTTTCCAAAATGATTCCATGCTTCTTTTTTAATTTTAATGAAAAATGTTTTCCTAAAATTTTTCAAGATTATTTTATATTCTTTCATGAATAATGGTTTTCAAAAACATTTTCATGCACTTTTTATAGGTTTTTAATGTTTTTTCAAATAAAAATATTTTTAGAATGTTTTGATTATTATTTTATAATTTTTAATGGAAAAGGTTTTTCATGATAATTTAATTCTCTCATTATATGTTTTTGTTTTATTTTTTAAAAAAAATATTACAAAATTGGTTTATGTATTAAAAATCAATTTTAAAACAAGAAATGATAAATTCCTCGGGAAACTTTTTAGATATATATTTCAAAAGTATTTCCCAAATATGTCGACATTCGATGATGTTAATTATTCCATTATAGTCAATTATAGAATGGTTCTATTCATATCCTTTCTATTAATGGTATTTGATTATAGTCGTAGTTATTATAAAACATGTTTTTCTTCCATGAGTTATATGTTTATGAATCAATATCTTTTCAATGGGTTCCATGTTAACGAATCCCGATTATTTTCATTGGTTATTCTTGGAGGAAATGGTTATGAAACCAAAATATTTTCCATAGGTTATGATGTGATGGAATATTAATGATACCCATTTCATTTTATGGGCTATGTTTTGATGTTTATAAAACCAATGCATTTTATGGGTTATAACATGATGAATGTTTTATTATCTTGTGGCACATGTATGAATGATTTTATTATGATATGGCTGGGACTTATATCTATGTCCAATTAGTAGGATAATTAAATGTTATATTTTATTTCAAATGGTACATGGGTTGTAGCTCAATCCATAAAATAAATATGATATATTGGTTGTAGGACAAGCCTGAGAATAATGAGTATGTACATGTCGTATCCCAAGAATAAATGAATGTGGGTAAACTTAAAATAATCCTTTCATGAAAAAAATATGGTACATCGGTTTTATCTTAAGAATACATGAAATTGGCTACATGGGTAGTAGCCCAATCCAAAAAAAAGGAGGTACATTGGTTTTATCCCAAGCCTAAAATAAAGAGGGTACATGGGTTGTATCCCATGACTGAAAACATGAAGGTGCATTTGTTGTTTCCCAAGCATAAAATAAAGTGGGTACATGGGATTATATCCCATTTTTTATTTAGCTACATGGGTCATATCCCAATAATAACATGTTATAATGTTCATGGTTGGTATCCCTGACATAAATGTTTTCATTCTTATATGTATGCCACAAATCATATATCTTATTCATTAGATATGATTTCATGGCTCATGATATTTTTCCATTATGATTCATGTCTTATTAACCCCCAAGAATTATCCCATATCTCATTTTTATGACCTTTTATATGAAGGGTTTGATCTCCAAATGTTACGATCGTGTTATCATACAACGATGATAATGCTTTTTCATAATGTCTTCCATGTTTTCCCTTACTAATAATTTATGATTATCCCACTCTTACGTTAACTGTATCCAGGTTATGAAGAATGTTATTAAGTAGAAGTACTCATGGTGATGATCTTTATGGGATATTTTGAAGATATTTAAAAATGATTGATGATTCTGTTTCCATGCTTCCAAAGGCACAAAACTATTATAGTCATATAGCATTTATTTTTGTAATTTACTAAATACTCTTCTCAAATGATTTAATATATTTGTATGTTATTCCAAGGTAAATATAGTTCATTTTAAATTAAATTTTTAGTCATAAATTGGAAACTAGAATGAGATAACCTTATTGAGATCCCTTGGTAAATTTCTATTTAAAAGTCTAGGGATGCCACTAAGGATAATAATATGGATGAGTTACCGTTTCAGAAAATTTCATAGACTTTTGGTAAAGGATAATGTGAGTGGTTTCCATGCAATACATCCATTATTGGGATATTACAAGTCGATGTGGCTCTAGAACAGATGCACCTAAGGGTAACAAATCTAAATAAATATTCCGATATTAACTCAGGGTAATCTGGTACATGACAATAGGCATTGTTTCACACCTAGTTTGACAATCATGGGAGATATGATTTGTGAATTCACAAACAATTCACAAACACCAATGAAGGATTTAGATAAACTTTATCAATGAATATACTAGGATAATCCTAGGGTGTCATAAATATGGAATGTTTCATGATTTATATATCATATAACTAAATATTTTCATGGAATGGATCATAAACATTCATCTAAGAAGGACAAATAACAGAAATTGCGTTAGACAAAATTCAATCATGATCGTAGAAACATGAGGTAATTTACAACAATAGAGATACCACAATAGAAAAATATAATGTTATTCACCATAATGGTCAAAAATAGCTAATAAAAACTCCCCAACACCACCAAGAATACTAATTATTGTTCTACTTCACTCTGAGGCCTTTAGTTGGATCACTTATGTTTAAAACATCTACTTCCATGTATTCAAGAGATAATAATACACAATAAAAACCCTTTATTGTTGTGCCAAAGGAAGCCATACATCACTCCAAGATAAAAAACTAAATATCTAGATACAAATAAAAAGACACATGGTTAATCAAAAAACTTTTATAAAAATAGGTACATAAAAATTGCACACCCCATTCTTTCTTACACTAAACAAGGATCAAAATGAACAAGGAACCAAAAAAACAAAAAAACCATCAAGAAGAATTTCTAAAACCAATAGAAACACTATAACTTGATGTAAAAATTATTCAAATCCAAAAAAAATATCTACCCTAGAAAATGGTATGGGGAATCCTTCAGAGAGGTTGATTTAACTTTTGAAACTCTATAATTAAATCATTCGGTTAACAAACTGGAAATCCTTTAAATAAGGAACCACCCATATCCACAACACTAACATTCATCAAATATATTTGGGGTAAAACACTAGGAAACAATAAAACCAATAGATAAATCAAAGCTATCTCATGAACAAAACTCATATAGAACAAACACCAACACAAAGGGATCCCAAATTAAATATTCCCCAAACCATTCTAGGAACACACTAAACACTGCTTCCAAACCAAGTCACCCATAATATTTTAACTCAGTGAAAAACATGATTGTCATTTCCAAATTGTAATAATGAATATGAATAAATAACACATCTAAATCATATAAAAATAATCCACATAACCATTGTCTTACAAACACACCCCAATTTCGAGATTAAAAATAGTTATCAAAACAAATCAAACATGGTGGATTTTTCACACTCACTAATTATAAATACTTAGCCATAAACATTAAATAATCATAAATTAAATGAATAATTCACAATGAGGATATTTTCAGGTTTAGAGTTTTATAGAATTAATTAATAACTATTACATTATAGCTCAAAAATTACATGGTATACACCTCTACTAAGTTTCAATTTTTTCATAAAATAATAACTTTTTAAAAACAAATTCATGTATAGTACTGTGTTTTAGATAGCATGAATTTTCCATGATCCCATCCGTGAACCTATTTATATTTAGGTCATGTGAAATACATTTAAATACTTGGAATGATCATAAAAAGCGGAGTAAGGGTTATAAAACAAAAAAAGAAAACATTAGTTCATCATTTCTTACATAACATATGCTCTTAAACATACCTCATGAAATTATAAGATTTATTAACAACACATTGAAAACATAAATTATAATGGTAAATTATAACATCCATTACATACTTACTTTATAGCTATCACAAATATGTAGAGAGTTACATTTCGAATACCCATCATAGTATATTCCCTAAATCTCTTAGGAGAAACATTCATGTTTACCTCAATCACATTACCCAATTCATTGGAGTTCAATCTATGGATCAACTACCCTAGGATTATCATGGATCCACCAGTATACATAAACAATTCCCATGAACCATTACATTTTCATAACGCATTAAACAAACATAAAGGAAAATAACTTTTACACATTTCTATCACCATATATCATTTAAATATTTTGACATAAAAAATACATTATTAAAACCATTTTCAATACCAAATGATGTAAAAGATTATATGGTATTTATTTTCCTTTTATAAACAGTAGGGCTTGTTAAGGAATCTATAGATCAAAAAATAATCGTGTTGTTAGAAAGCGTCATTGTAACCACATATGATAAAAAGAAACATTATTTATTGTTGTTTAGTAAAAACTATATATAAAAAAATATTCCCTTTTAATGAAATGAAAATTCAAAAGAGTTTATAAAGCATATAAAATAATGTCCTGTATTGAAACCAAATATTCCTCAATGAATGGAGATTGAGATGATGTCCCTAACCTCATGTCCGACATGACCCTTTCATTCATTAATTTCCTAAATAATAATAGAAAGATAATTTCTACTTTCTTACGAACCTTCTTCCAAATTATTTTTTCCTTTATATCACATATTACTATGTTCTAAACATTATGTAATCATTTAAGTTAATAACAGTCATCTGGTCGATATTTGTTACTTGAGTAAAAAATTGACTTCTTGTCAATAAAAATTGTTCACGTGTTCAAAATTTAATTATATATAGAATGATATTCATAATTTCAAAATCATATATATCATATATATCCGGTTTATACATGTAATTATAATAGTACATAACATTTGGGGGGTAAGAAATGAAGTGCACTATTCATGGAGATGGTAAACCGTACGTACGCATGAACGCTATGTTCATTTCTATTTATTATTTTAATGGAATTAAAAAATAATGATACATGGGTATATTATAAATATAGTATAATATAATAAAAAATATCATTTACTATATCCTTTTTAAATCCCATATTTGGAATTAACGAGTCATTTCAGTTTGAGGGGGTGGTAGTATGCAAATCCTCAAATGAAATTATCGTGTTTACAGATTATGGAGACCATAAAGGTAGGATATAATTGTAAAATACAGATGAATAAATAAAAAATAAACATAATATATGTCATATATAAATATAGTGTCGTCTTAATGGCCACCATGATATGTGGTAGGAGATAATAGAACAATCATCGTTTCGTGAACCGCTGGTATGCCAACCACAGAAACTATGTGTTCTTCACCCATTAGATGGAGGTGTGTGAAACTGTAGTTCGAATCCTTATCATAAAAACATAATAGTATATTTAGGATAATGTTTTTTTTATAAAAAAAATGAATAAAAATAATTTAGGAGGTTAGAGAATTAAAATAAAACAAAAGAACGTAAAATAAGACGTTACCTTTATATCGGGTAACTCCCTTTGGTTTGAACCAAAAAGACTTCTTCAAGTGCCTTTTGCCTAAGGTAAGGTTTCTAAAATGAGTATAGGGATCTTGAGAGCTTATATCGGTATGGTTTGGATGATCCAATAGGCTTGAGATATGTGCGGAATGGGTTAGATGTGAGGGCTTTTTATAAGGGTGTAGGGGTGCTTTAAGAATGCTTGCAAATATAATTTTATTATAAACTTATATTCAGTTTATAAAAATCAAAAACTCATTAAATTTTAATATAATATGACTAAAGTTATAAATAAAATCATCCAATATAAATTGGACTGGTTTTTTATATTTTTTTAATATTTATAATCTTATTTATTTAAATCATTTATTAATGAGGTAAATATTTCATCATTATTGTGTCATAAATAATTTAATTTATTTAATGTCTAAAAATTATAAAATTTATACCATAATGTTGGAAAAATATTTATCTTTCTGATGAATATTTATATTCAAAATCTAGACTTATATAACCCTGTGTATAAATTAATTCACAAAAAGATAATTGTTTATGCCATTTTTTCATTTACATTATGTTAATTAAAATAAAGTGTCATTATCACTCACACGTTGCTCCATGGGGTCCCAAAATAGACCCAATGATGGAAATGGTTGTAAAGGACTCAACCAATAAATATAGTAAAAGTGTTAAGGTATTTTTCATTATTATAATATACTTTTTACCTTGAATTTCCCTATTTACTTTTAATTGTGGTAAATAAAAGTCAAAAGTTACCATTCACCAAAAATTATTTCCTTCTTATTGAACTGAATTTTACATAATAATAACAACCATGTAAATCTTATTTTCAAGATTCAATCCATTAATCTAGTAAAATTTCATTTAAATGAGAATGTTGGGTTTTTAACAAATACTTAGTGGTTTCACTATTCATAAAAAATTAATGTTTCTCATAAAAATACAAAAAAATCAGACTTAGATATATCTGATATTCCGAATTTAAAAATAATTTCTACTTTACCAAAATAAAAACATAGATTTTGCATTAATTAGTTTAAAATTAATTCTCGTATTAAAAACAAATAGCGGGTTTTTAAGAATCAATAACTGTCAAAAGATGGATACTTGTTTATATCCAATTTCAATGTGAAATTAATTACAATGAAAAAAATTGGATTAAATGGTAAAAACATAATCTAATTACACATTAAATCAAATTAAAAATATAATCTAACCATATAAATAAATTAGATTAAAATATACTTTTGAATTAAAATATATTATTTTCTCACTATTCATTAAAAAATGAATTATATCAGAAAAATACCAAACTTCACCGAAATAAAATTTTGTTATCCCAAATCAAAAAATAATTTTATTTTAGAAAATATAACATATATAAGTGACCATAACTATATTAAAAGAGTGTTATCCTTCAAAAGGTTGTAAATCAACCTTTTAAAGAATAGTAGAGTATTTATGCTTCAAATTTGATTAATTCACATTTTATGCCTCTAAAATTTATTAGATAATTGAAAAAAATTTAACAAACAGGTATAATATATTTTCGTTAGTTCTATTCATTCCCACCAATATAATGTCTAGGCATTCACAACATTTAAAATATTATTATAATATTTTTAGTGTTCAACGTAAGATTTCAATGAAACCCATTGTTACGTATCAGGTATGCCAATGAGCATATAAACTCTTTTAATGTAAAACTAATATTTAATTCACAAATGTTAATAATTATGAAAATATATTATTTCATTATTTACCTGGGATGTTACATCCTTCGCCACATTTGGAAATTATATTCTCGCAATTTTTATTCACTTATAAAATAAGTGGGGGTATTTATCCATCATAGAATTTTCAGATTCCCACATTGCCTCTTCAATCATATGATTTTTCCCAAAACCATTACCTAGTGAATGACCATATTCCGCAATACTTTCTCTTTTCGGTCACGAATCTGGACTGGTTGTTCTTCATAATGGAGATTCATATCCAACTGAACTACCTCTGGATATAAAACATGATTTTTATTTGGAATATAATTTTTCAACACAGAAACATGAAAAAAATTGTGTACCTAGGATAAACTTGGAGGTAATGCCACTCTATAAGAAACAGATCCAACTTTCTACAGGATTTCATAGGGCCCAATTGTAATATCCCAAGTAAGTAATGAATAATAGATATTTTTTATCTATGTCTATTGATAAATTAGATAGTGTTTTAAAGGCTTAAAATGAAAATAAATCCAATCATAAGCATGGAATACACTAATATTTTTAAAAGATTTTTTTACTGACTTTTGATGGAAAACCATTTTTGAATCTATATTTTGACAATTTTATAAAATATGTTTGTCAAAATAAACTTATTCTTTATGATTGGGACATCAAAATTTACCTTGTATGAATTTTTGGTATTTTTCTGACAATGTTCATTTTTTATGAATAGTGAAAAATGCTGCATTTTACATCAAAACTGCTTTTTAATCTAATTTATCTATATGATTAGATTTTGTTTTGAATTGGTTTTGAAGTGAAATTATAATATATTTTTACCATTTAATCCAATGGTGGTCATTGGAATCAATTTCACTTTGTAATTAGACTTAAACTGGTGTCAATCTTTGGATACTTATTGTTTCATAAAAACACGCTTTTTGCTCTGACAGTGGGAATTAATTATTAAATTAATTAATGTGACTTATGTGTTTTGAATTTTTTAAAATAGACTTCATTTTTGAATTCGGAATATCAAATATAGCTTAGGGTGAATATTTGGTAATTTTATGAAAAACTTCAATTTTTGATGAATAGTGAAACCACTAAGTGGTACTTATAAAAACTGATTTTCCGTTTAAATGAAATTTTGCCATCATTGTGTTTTGTTTTTTAAAAATCCGACATACATGGTTGTCATTAAGAAGTAAAATTTGGTTCAATGAGATTAAAATAATTTTTTGGTGAATAGTAACTTATCATGTTTTTAATCGCGATTAGTGGTAATTAGTGTAGTTTAAGGTAAAAATAATGCTTTAATAAAATGAGATGAGTTTGACACATGTCCTGCCATCAGTGGTTGTGTCATGGTCGACCAAGACAAGCCATGGGTAAACTTGTGGTCCCCATGGAGCCACTTTGGTTTGGAAATGACAGAAATAACTTTTTATTTAATGTAAAAGTAAAAATGACACAAACATAATATGTTTTACGAAAACAATTTTATATGGGGTTATAAAGATCATATTTTTGATTATAAATATTAATTGGAAACATATAAAGATTTCCTACATCATAGTATTTTTTTTTAATAATTTTTATAATTTGAATAAAATAAATTATTTATGACATCCTGATGATGCAGCGATGACCTCATTATTTAACGATATAAATAAAATTGAAAGATAATGTAATATATAAAACCTAAAAATGTCCAAAACATATTGGATTGGTAGATTTAGAACCCTTATCACCTTATCCTAGAATTATTTCAATGTGGGACCATTTAAATCCGAAACTCATTGTCAAATAAAGTAATATTTCTTTACTTTCTAAGAGTGCCTCTCCTCTCCTCTTATAAAAGGCCCCCACCTCTACCTCATTACCCACACTCCCAAAGAATTTGTCTCGGCCAAACCGTACCCATTTACTCTCTCCAAATCCCTCTCCTCATCCTAGAGGATTCCCTTTGGGCAGAATCCCTTCAAAGGAAGCCTTTAGGCTCAAATCCAAAGGAGTTACACTTTTAAAGGTAATTCATTCTCTCATGTTCATTTGTTTTATTTTGCTTCTCCAACCCCCTGAACTCTTTTTATTTACTTCTTTTGTAACAACAACAGAATCTTCAATATACTAGGATGTTGTTATAAGATTCATTCGAGCTACACTCTCACACAACTACATCAAATGGTTAAAGAACATACGGTTTCCGTGGATGGTGAAATTCTGCCTCCGGAAACGATGATTGTTCAATATTCATTTAACACCTTCAAAGGTGGACATTATGATGTCACTATTTTTATATATGATATATAATATGTTTAATCTTCCTTAAGCTTCTTTATTTTTCATTTATGGAATACCATTATTGTTTCCATTATGGGTAAATACGATATCTTCATTTTAGGAAGTGCGGACAACCGCCCCCGGAAAGTGATTTGATTCATTAAAACCATATGTGGGTTGTGTAAAGGATAAAGTTAAAGATATTATATATGTTATTATACTGTAATTATAATATACTCTTATATCATTATGATTCCATTCCAGAAAATACAAAATAGAAATGGAAGTAGCCTTAATGCGTACGTACGGCTTACCGTCTCCATGAACGGTGCATTTCATTTCTTACATCTAAATGTGATGTAATATTATAAATACATGTATATGCTGAATATATATGATATATATGTTATCCAAATAATTAATATCATTCTGGATATAACGAACCTTTGACCAAATTAACATCATGTAAGTGTAAGAAGTCTATTTTTGACTTAAGAACCAAATAACGACAAAATGAACATTATTAACTTAAATGATTACATGATGTTCATAACATGGTATTAAAGGAATAATGAACTTGAAAAAGGGTTCTTAAGCAAGTAGAGATTAACTCAAGTATATTATTCAGGAGATTAAAGAACGGTCGGGTCAAGTCGTATACGAGGTAAGAGAACTTCTTAACCCAATTACCATTCTTTGGGTTAATCTCCTACTTTAAAATTATGTCATGATATTATTATGTCCTATCTTGTATTTGTAATTTCATTATGTGTACTTATAGTGAATACACATAATATATCTATTTTATTTTAAAAATAATCTTTGTATGGGACTTCGTCTCAATCTCCTTTCATTATGGCATATTTTATTTTATACACAACCTTATTTTATACGGTGTATAAACCCCTTTGACTTTTACGATTATTAAAAAGGAATCTTTTTTATAAAAAGCGTTTACTAAACGACACAAGGGAATGTTTTTGTCGTACGTATGCGGCGACAACGACTTCTCCGCCATCGTGACCGTTATTTGAGTTTCGGCTTCCTCTACAAGCCATACCTTTTTTTAAAAGAAAAATAAATACCTTGTTTTACTTTTCTTTTATTTTGGTATTGAAAATGGTTTTCATAATGTTTTTATATCAATGTGTTGTATTGATATCTTGTGATTGAAAGGTGGAAATGTTATGTTTCCTTTATGCATGTTTTATGTGATACGATTATGTTGAGGTTCTTGGGCATTATTATGAAGACAGGTGGTTCCGTGATAAACTAAGGGCGGGTGAGACTGATATAGCTCTCCAATGCATTGGGTAATGCGAAGGAGTGAAATGTTAAGGTTTCTCCGAATAGATTTAGGGAATATACTATGATGGGTATTCCAAACATAACCAAGAGGGTTACTCCCTACGTAAGAATGTTATGAATGCCTAAAGTTACCTTTATGTCTTATGATTTCTATGATTTATTCATGATTTGATGAGGTATGTTAAAGTGCTTCTGTTTAATGGGTAAAGTATGATCTCATCCTTATGTATATATGTACCCATGTTTCCTTTCTATATTTTTATATCCCTTACTGAGCTTTTTATACTCATCCCATGTTTTTTGAAATGTTTTTCACAGGTCAAGAGAAAGTTACATGATATGATGATAGTGTCAAGGAAGTGTCACGAAAGAATCCATGTTTATTTTAAATATGTTTCCATTGATGGGAATGAAAAATACTATCTTTATGTAACCACTTTGTTTATATGTGGAATGTAATGCAAGTTTTATGATCTAATTCTCTAAAACTCTAAACCCGAAAAGATCCTCAATGTGTAATCTTGTAATAACTCTAGATTAAGTAAGGTTTAAGGCTGGGGCCTTATAGTAGGTATCAAAGGCTCGGTTTAGATAACTTTAGGAGTTAGAATTCTATTAAATTATTATCCAAAAATATTTATTTATGGTAAAATTGAAGTGATATAGAATTTGAAGATTACCATGTTGCTTCATCTAAGGCATGTTTGTTCAGAATGGTTTTCCGCAGAGGAAACAGGGAAGTAGTGCTAGGAAGGCATATAGAAGGAAATAACCTTCCGAATCAGCATCCCGAGATGGTCGGAATTGGAACTGAACAGTTTGTCGTAGTGATGGAACAGTTGACTAAAGAGATAAATGGTGGTGGTATCCATGCACGAGATCAGCTAGATCAACCACAGAGGAAAATGTCAGTGGTGGAACATTTCATGAGTCAACATCCCCCATCATTCGGAGGATCATCTGACCCTGTGCTAGCTGAAGGGTGGATTAAAGCACTGGAGAAGATTTTCGATGTCATGGGGTGTTCAGACAATCAAAATGTTAGTCTTTCTATTTACCATTTGGAGGGTGAGGCAGATCAGTGGTGGTCGATGGTTAAAAATATCAGGGACGCCGATGAGATTGATGCTCTTGACTGGGATGAATTTAAAGGTATGTTTCTTGAGAAGTATTTTCCTAAAGCTGTTCGACATAGGATGGAAAAGAAATTCTTGGAATTGAGGCAGAGGAAGACTCAGTGGCTAACTATGAAAAAAGGTTCACTCGATTGGCAAGGTATGCTCCAAATTTTATTCGAGACCCTTATAGTAAAATGAATAGTTTTTACTCAAGATTAAAACCAAAATATTGAAGGGCATTAGCTTCTCGTGAGTTTAAAAGTTATGAAAAGCTTGTTCGATGTGCTGAGAAGGTGGAAATGGAGTTTGCCGATGATCAAGTGTTCAATAACAACCAACAGAAGAAGAGACCGAGGTGGCAGGAGAAAGGTAAGAATTCTTCAAAAAAGTCTGATGGTAAGAAAACTAAGTTTCTAGTTTGTGATAAATGTGGGAAAAGGCATGCTGGGAAATGTCTTCTGAATTCTGGAAAGTGCTACCGATGTGGTATGATGGGACATAAGGCTCGTGAATGCACTGAAAAGGATCAAGGTGAACGTAAGACCAAATTTGATTTACAGTTAGTGAAATATTTTAAGTGCAATGAGATGGGTCACTATGCAAATGAGTGTCCGACAAAGAGCTTGAGTGAAGGGAAGCAGTTTGACTACAAGCAGAAAGGGGTGGTGAAATCCTTTGAAACTACTTCAGAAGATGTCGGGCCATCAAATGAAGTCGTATCAGGTACTTTGTTTGTTTTTTCAGATTATGCCAGCGTGTTGTTTGATTAAAGGTCTACACATTCTTTCATCTCTGAAACCTTTTCTAGTAAAATAGGAATACCATCTCAAGAAATGACTCCTGAACTTTTGGTAAAAACACCTGGGGGAAATGTTGAGGCAAAAAGAATTTATAAGAATATTCCTATCCTTATCTGTGGAAAGAACCTATTTGCAAACCTTATTGTTCTACCTCTAGTAGAGTTTGATGTTATCCTATGTATGGATTGGCTCTCTATTTACCATGCTAAGATTGACTGTAGAGCTAGAGAAGTTTTTTTTAAGAAATAATTTCAGTTTGTGTACAAGAATGAACCCTTACTGTTGATAACTTATCAAGAGGCCAAGAAACTCGTAATAGATGGAGATAAATGTTACCTTGCACACATCGTCGAAAATAAAGGAACTATTCAGATTAATGATGTGCCAGTGGTAAATGAGTATCCTGATGTTTTTCCTGATGAGTTGCCTGGAATAATACCAGATTGGGAAGTTGAGTTTACTGTTGACTTAGTTCCTGATGCTAAGCCATTTTCAAAACCCCCTTATCGAATGGCTCAAATTGAACTTTTAGAGTTAAAGGAGCAATTCCAAGATTTATTAGAGAAAGGTTTCATTCGACCTAGCACATCACCATGGGGTGCTCTTGTTTTATTTGTTAAAAAGAAAGATGGTTCAATGAGACATTGCATTGATTATAGAGCCTTGAATAATATCACTGTTAAGAACAAATATCATTTTCCTCATATCGATGATTTGTTTGATCAACTCCAGGGAGCTCAGTTTTTTTTTCAAATATTGACTTGAGATCGGGGTACCATCAGCTGAAGGTAAAAGAGGCAGATGTTCCGAAGACCGCGTTCCATACAAGATATGGACATTATGAATTTGTAGTAATGCCTTTTGGGCTAACCAATGCACCTGCTGTATTCATGGACTTAATGAATAGAATTTTCCATGAGTTGTTGGATAAGTTTGTGGTGGTTTTCATAGATGATATTTTGGTGTTTTCAAAAAGTAAAGAAGAACATGGAAGACATTTAAGGGTTATCTTGCAAACCTTAAAAAAATGAAATTGTATGGGAAATTCAGCAAGTGTGAGTTTTGGTTGCAACAAATTTCCTTCCTTGGTCACATTGTTTCTAAAGATGGGATAACTGTTGATCCTTCAAAAACAAAAGTTGTGGAAGACTGGACAAGACCCACAAATGTAACGGAGATTCGTAGCTTCCTTGGTTTGGCAGGCTATTACCGAAGGTTTGTTAGAAATTTTTTACGGTTATCTAGTCCAATGACTAAGCTAAATCGGAAGGGTGTTAAGTTTATCTGGACAAAAGAATGTGATGATTATTTTTAAGAATTGAAAAGAAGATTGGTGAATGCTCAAGTTTTGGCACTACCTTCCAGGAATGGTGAGTTTGTTATCTACAATGATGCTTCATTGAAAGGACTTGGTTGCGTCCTAATGCAGAATGATCAGGTAATTGCTTATGCTTCACGATAGTTGAAAACTCATGAGGTAAATTACCCTACACATGATTTGGAAATAGCTGCTGTTGTTTTTGCTTTAAAAATTTGGAGGCATCATTTGTATGGAGTAAAGTGTGAAATATATACCGATCACAAAAGTTTAAAGTATATATTCACTTAAAAAGAATTCAACATGAGACAAAGGAGATGGCTAGAATTAATCATGGATTATGATTGTACAATTCATTACCATCCGGGAAAAGCAAATAAAGAGGCTGATGCTTTAAGTCGAAAAATTAATGCTTCATTAGCAATGTTGTGTTTGGAACGTGATCCTTTGGTTAAGGATTTGATGAACTTTGGCATAGAAGTTGTTGGTGCAGGAAGTTCTTCTGTTTTGTTTCAGGTATCAGTGAGATCATCTCTATCAGATAGAATCAAGCAAGCACAGAAGCAAGACAGTGATTTGCAGAAAAGGTAGAGCTGGTTCAGAAAGGTAAGTTTCCTAAATTCAATATTGATAATGACTGCGTTTTGAGATTTGGGAAGAGATTGTGTGTGCCTTGTGATTCACAGTTGAAGTGATAGTTGTTATGTGAAGCTCATAGTTCTCCGTTTTCAGTTCATCCTGGCAGTACTAAGATGTACAGAGATCTGCGGGAGTATTACTGGTGGGATGGAATGAAAAGAGATATTGTTAATTTTACTATGAAGTGTTTGACATTTCAACAGGTTAAAGCAGAGCGGCAGTTACCAAAAGGGATGCTTCAGCCTTTACCAGTGCCAGAGTGGAAATGGGGGAATATATCCATGGACTTTGTTGTGGGATTACTGTAGACATCTCGGGGTAATAATGCAATCTGGGTTATTGTTGGTCGCTTGACCAAATCTTCTCATTTACTTGATATAAGAGATACTTTTTCCCTAGATCAACTTTCCCGTTTGTATCTTAAAGAGGTAGTCAGGTTACATGGAGTTCCTCTCTCCATTGTATCTGATCGTGATCCCAGGTCAACTTCTAACTTTTGGAAAGGCCTTCAAAAGTAGTTGGGTACTGAATTAAATTTTAGTACAGCTTTTCATCCTGAATCAGATGGGCAGTCAGAACGAACAATTCAGAACTTGGAGGATATGCTACGTTCTTGCTCTATGGATTATCAGGGAAGTTGGGACCAACATCTTTTTTGGTTGAATTTTCATATAATAACAGTTTTCATTCTAGTATACAGATGGCACCATTTCAGGCATTATATGGGAAGTGGTGTTGAACTCCAGCTTTCTGGGATGAAGTGGGTGAAAGGAAGTTAATGGGACTAGAATTGGTAGAAGAGATGGCAGAAAAATTTCAGCTGATTCAGAAGCACATGAGAACAGCTCAGAGAAGGTATAAGAGTTATGCAGACAACAGGAGGAAGGATCTAACTTTTGAGGTAGGTGATCATGTTTTTCTCAAAGTCTCACCATGGAAAAGTGTGATGAGATTTGGTAAGAAAGGAAAGATGAGTCCAAGGTTTATTGGACCATATGAAATTATGGAGAGAGATGGATCAGATTCATACTGGGTGGCTTTACCTCTGATTTTATCTCAGGTACATAATTTTTTTCACATTTCGATGTTGAGAAACTATATGCCAGATCCATCTCATGTTTTGAGTCCAAAGGTAGTTCACCTGGAAGAGAACCTATCTTATGAGGAACAACCAGTCCAGATTCTTGACCACAGGGAGCAAGTGTTATGGAATAAGGTGATTAAGAAGGTAAAGGTTTTGTGGAAAAAACCACATGATGGAAGAGGCAACATGGGAATCTAAAAATTCAATGAGGGATAAGTACCCCCATTTATTTGATAAGTAAATAAATTGCGGGGACAAAATTTTCTAAAGGGGGAAGGATGTAACATCCCAAGTAAGTAATGAATAATAGATATTTTTTGTCTATGTCTATTAATGAATTAGATAGTGTTTTAGAGGCTTAAAAAGAAAATAAATCCAATCTTAAGCATGGAATACACTAATATTTTTAAAAGATTGTTTTACTGCCTTTTGATGGAAAACCATTTATGAATCTATATTTTGACAATTTTATAAACTATGTTTGTCAAAATAAACTTATTCTTTATGATTGGGACATCAAAATTTACCTTGTGTGAATTTTTGATATTTTTCTAACAATGTTCATTTTTTTATGAATAGTGAAAAATACTGCATTTTACATCAAAACTGATTTCTAATATAATTTATTTATATGATTAGATTATGTTTTTAATTGGTTTTGAAGTGAAATTAGAATATATTTTTACCATTTAATCCAATGGTGGTCATTGGAATCAATTTTACTTTGAAATTAGACTTAAACTGGTGTCAATCTTTTGATACTTATTGTTTCATAAAAACATGCTTTTTGCTCTGACAGCAGGAATTAATTATTAAATTAATTAATGTGACTTATGTGTTTTTAATTTTGTAAAATAGACTTCATTTTTGAATTTGGAATATCAAATATATCTTAGGGTGAATTTTTGGTAATTTTCTGAAAAACATCAATTTTTGATGAATAGTGAAACCACAAAGTGGTACTTATAAAAACTGATTTTCCGTTTAAATGATATTTTTCCATCATTGTGTTTTGATTTTCAAAAATCCGACATACATGGTTGTCATTAAGAAGTAAAATGTGGTTCAATGAGATTAAAATAATTTTTTGGAGAATAGTAATTTATTAAGTTTTTAATCGCGATTAGTGGTAATTAGTGTATTTTAAGGTAAAAATAATGATTTAATAAAATGATATGAGCATGACACATGTCCTACCCTGATTGGTTGTGTCATGTCCGACCAAGAAAAGCCATGGGTCAACTTGGGGACCCCATGGAGCCACTTTGGTTGGGAAATGACATAAAAAACTTTTTATTTAATGTAAAAGTAAAAATGACACAAACATAATATGTTTTACGAAAACAATTTTTACATGGGGTTATAAAGATCATATTTTTGATTATAAATAGTCATTAGAAAGATAACAATATTTCCTACATCATAGTATTTTTTTTATAATTTTTAGACTTTAAATAAATTAAATTATTTATGACATCATGATGATGCAATGATGACATCATTATTTAACGATTTAAATAAAATGGAAAGATAATGTAATATCTAAAACCTACACATGTCCAAAACCTATTGGATGGGTATATTTAGAACCCTTATCACCTTATCCTCGGATTATTTCAATGTGGGACCATTTAAATCCGAAACTCATTTTCAAATAAAGTAATATTTCGTTACTTTCCAAGAGTGCCCCTCCTCTCCTATTATAAAAGGCCCCCACCTCTACCTCATTATCCACACTCCCAAAGCCGTTTTCTCGGCCAACCCCTGCCCATTTAATCTTTAAAAATCCCTCTCCTCATCCTAGAGTATTACCTTTGGGCAGAATCCTTTCAAAGAATGCCTTTAGGATCAAATCAAAAGGAGTTACACTTTTAAAGGTATTTCATTCTCTAATGTTCATTTGTTTTATTTTGCTTCTCCAACCCAATGAACTCTTTTTATTTACTTCTTTTGTAACAACACCAGTATATTAAATATACTAGGATGTTGTTATAAGATTTATTCGAGCTACACTCTCACACAACTACATCAAATGGTTAAAGAACATATGGTTTCTGTGGATGGTGAAATTCTGCCTCCCGAAACAATGATTGTTCAATATTCATTTAACACCTTAAAAGGTGGCTATTATGATGTCACTATTTTTTATATATGATATATAATATGTTTATTCTTCCTTAGTATTCTGTATTTTTCATTTATGGCATACCATTATTGTTTCCATTATGGGTAAACACGATATCTTCATTTTAGGAAGTGCGGACTAACGCCCGCTGAAAGTGTTTTGATTAGTTAATACCATATGTGGGATGTGTAAAGGATAAAGTTAATGATATTATATATGTTATTATACTGGAATTATAATATACTCTTATATCATTATGATTCCATTCCAGAAAATACGAAATAGAAATGGAATTAGCGTTCATGCGTACGTACGGCTTACCGTCTCCATGAACGGTGCATTTCATTTCTTACCTCTAAATATGATGTAATATTATAAATACATGTATATGCTGAATATATATGATATATATGTTATCCAAATCATTAATATCATTCTGGATATAACTAACCTTTGACCAAATTAACAACATGTAAGTGTAAGAAGTCTATTTTTGACTTAAGAACCAAATACTGAGAAAATGAACATTATTAACTTAAATGATTACATGATGTTCATAACATGGTGTAAAAGGAATAATGACCTTGAAAAATGGTTCTTAAGAAAGTAGAGATTAACTCAAGTTTATTATTCATGAGATTAAAGAACGGTCGGGTCAAGTCGGATACGAGGTAAGGGAACTTCTTAACCCAATTACCATTCTTTGGGTTAATCTCCTAATTTCAAATTATGTCATGATATTATTATGTCCTATCTTGTATTTGTACTTTCATTATGTGTACTTATAGTGAATACACATAATAGATCTATTTTATTTTAAAAATAATCTTTGTATGGGACTTCATCTCAATCTCTTTTCATTGGGGAATATTTTGTTTTATACACAACCTTATTTTATACGGTGTATAAACCCCTTTGACTTTTACGTTTATTCAAAAGGAAAATTTTTTTATACGAAGCGTTTACTAAACGACACAAGGGAATGTTTTTGTCGTACGTAAGCGGCGACAACGACTTCTCCGCCGTCGTGACCGTTATTTGAGTTTCGGCTTCCTCTACAAGCCATACCTTTTTTAAAGAAAAATAAATACCATGTTTTACTTTTATTTTATTTTGGAATTGAAAATGGTTTTCATAATGTTTTTATGTCAATGTGTTGTATTTATATCTTGTGATTGAATGGTGGAAATGTTATGTTTCCTTTATGCATGTTTTATGTGATACGATTATGTTGAGGTTCTTGGGCATTATTATGAAGACGGGTGGTTTCGTGATAAACTAAGGGCGGGTGAGCCCGATATAGCTCTCCAATGCATGGGTTACACGAAGGAGTGAAACGTTAAGTTTTCTCCAAAGAGATTTAGGGAATATACTGTGATGGGTATTCCAAACGTAACCAAGCGGGTTACTCCCTACATAATAATGTTATGAATGCCGCAAGTTACCATTATGTATTATGATTTGTATGATTTATTCATGATTTGGTGAGGTATGTTAAAGTGATTATGTTTTATGGGTAAAGTATGATCTCATACTTATGTATATATGTACCCATGTTTCCTTTCCATATTTTTATATCCCTTACTGAGCTTTTTATGCTCATCCCAAGTTTTTTGAAATGTTTTTCACAGGTCAAGGGAAAGGTACACGATATGATGATAGTGCCAAGGAAGTGTCAATAAAGAATCCATGTTTATTTTAAATATGTTTCCATTGATGGGAATGAAGAATACTATCTTTATGTAACCACTTTGTTTATATGTGGAATGTAATGCAAGTTTTATGATCTCATTCTCAAAAACTCTAAACCTGAAAGTATCCTCAATGTGTAATCTTGTAATAACTCAAGATTAAGTAAGGTTTAATGCTGGGGCCTTATACCAATGTACCTCGAACTTACAATTCCATTCTTACCAAAACTCATAATAAATTTCCATGGAGAAACTTTAAGAATGACAAGATCACCTACCGCAAAAGATTAATCCTTCCTCAAATTATTCGTATAATGTTTCTGCCTGCTCTGAGCTGTTCTCATGTGCTTCTAAATCAACTAAACATTTTTTTCTATATCGTCTATCAATTCGAGTCCCATCAGCTTCCTTTCACCTACTTCCTTCCAAAAAGTTGTATTTTTACTCTGCTATCCATATAATGCCTTAAATGGAGGCATCTCTATACTAGAATGTAAACTGTTATTATATAAAAATTCAACCAAAGAAATATGTTGGTCCTAACATGACGGGTAATCCCATGAACATGAACATATCATATTATCCAAGGTCTGTATTGTTTTTTCTGACTTATCTTCTTATAGCGGATGAAAAGTTTCACTAAAATATAATTAAGTACCAAATGAATTCTGAAGGCCTTTCCAAAAGTCAAAAGTAAACATGGGTTAATGATCAGATACAATAGAGAGGGTAACATCATGAAACCTGAATATCTCTTTAACATACAACTGAGAAAGATGATCTAGAGATAAAGTCTCACAAATAGGATGAAAATGAGTAGATTTAGTCACTCTATCAACAATAAAAAAAATCATTATCACCTCGAGATGTTTTTGGTAATCCCATAATAAAGTCCATGGATATATTTTCCCATTTCGACTACGGCACCGGTAAAGACATAAGGCATCCCTTTCGATAACTTTCACTTTTCTTTAACATGCTGACAAGTCAAACACTTCACAACAAAATCAGCAGTATTTCTTTTCATTCCATCATACAATTAATACTCCCAAAGATCTCTGTACATCACAGTACAACAAGGATGAACTAAAAACAGAGAACTATGGGCATTAAATAACAAGTCATTCTTAAAAAGTAAATCACAAGTCTAACAAATCCTCTTTCCAAACCTCATAACACTATTATTATCAACGTTAAATTCAAGAAACATACTCTTCTGAACCAACTCTACCTTTTTTTGCAACTCACTATCTTCTTTTTGCGCTTTCTTTATTCTCTCTAATATAGATGATTTCACTAAAACCTAAAAGAAAATAGAATAATTTATTGTACCAACAACTTCTATGCCAAATTTCATCAAATCAAAAAATAATGAATCTTGTTACAAACTTAGCATGGTTTATGAAGCCTTACATTTTTGACTCAAAGAATATGCCACATTATTTTATTTTCCCAGATGGTAAAGGATTGTACAATCATAATCCATGATTAATTCCATCCATCTTTTTTATCTCATGTTCAATCCTTTCAGAATGAATATTTAATTTAAACCTTCATGGTCTGTATATATTCACATTTTACTACATACAAATTATGCCACGAAATATTTGAAGCAAAAAACAATAGAAATTAATTCCAAAACACTTAGAGGGTAATTTAACTCAGGAGGTTTCAACAAACATGAAGCATAACCAATTACCTGATAATTTTTCATAAGGACACATCCATGTCCTGTCAGTGAAGCATCACTATAAATAACAAACTCACCATTTCTGGAAGGTAGTTCCAAACGTAGAGCGTTCACTAATCATATTTTCAATTCTGGAAAACAATCATCATATTATTTTTTCCAAATGAACATCACACCTTTTTGATTTATCTTAGTTATTGGACTAGATAACCATGAAAAATTCTCATCAAAACTCTTGTAATAACATGCCAAACCAAGAAAACTACGAATCTTGTTTATATTTTTGGGTCTTATTCATTTTTCAACAACTATTGTTTTAGTAGGATAAACAGTTATACCATTTATTGAAACAATGTGACCAATGAATGAAATTTTCTGTTAACAAAACTCAAAATTATTGAATTTCCAAAGGAGTTTATTTTCTGTTATGGTTTGGAAGACTACCCTTAAATGACTTTTATGATCCACTTTAATTTTAGTATAAACCAAAATATCATCAACAAACACAACCACAATCTTATCGAAGACCTCACAGAAACTTCTATTCACAATATCCAATAATATAGCTAGGGAATTGGTTAAACCAAAAGGCATAACTAGATATTAATAATTTCCATATCTAGTACGAAACACAGTCTTGTGAATGTATGCTTTCTTTACTTTCAACTGATGGTACCCCGACCTCAAATCAATCATCGAAAAATTCTTAGCTCCCAAGATGGGATCGAACAAATCATCATATGAGGCAAAGGAAACTTGTTCAAAATATTGATGTTATTCAATGATCAATAATCAATTCATTTCCTCATTGAACCATCTTTCTTTTTAACAAACAAGAAAGGATCACCCCATTGTGATGTGATAGTTTGAATGAAACCATTATCTAATAAATCCTGAAATTTCTTCCTTAACTCTAAAAGTTCAATTTGATCATTTCGATAAGGGGATTTTTGAGAATGGTTGAGAATCAAGAACTAATTCAACAATAAATTCAACTTCTCGATCAGGTATAATACCTAGAAACTCATCAGGAAAAACATCAAGATACTCATTTACCACTGCAACATCATTAACCTGAATATTTCTTTTATTTCCAAAAATATGTGCAGGATAACATTCATTTACATCTCTTACTAGTTTCTCAACTTCCTGACATGTTATCAAAAGTAATGGTTCAATCCTGTACACAAACTGCTAATCAAACATAAAAAGAATCCTCTTTAGCTCTGAAGTCAATATTATGATGATAAATAGAAAGCCAATCCATACCCAAAATAACAAAAAACTCTACTAGAGGAAAAACAAAAAGTGTTTCATGTAGATTCTTTCTACACACAACGACATGAATGTTCTAATAATATATTTTTGTTTCAAAATTTCATCTAAGTGTTTTTACTATGTGATCAGGATTCATATCATGAGATGTAATTCCCAATTTACTTGAAAACTTATCATAAATGACTGAATGTGTAGACCCGGAATCAAACAACACATTGTCATAATCTAAACAAACAAACAGTATACCTGATACTACATCATTTGATGGCCCAACATCTACTAAAGTAGTTGCAATGGATTTTACCACCACTTTATGCTTGTAGTCTGAATGCTTTTCCACATTTGAGTTCTACATTGGACACTCATTTTCATAATGACTGATTTCATTGCACTTAAAACAGTTTACTAACTGTAAATTAGATTTTGTCATACCATTAACATGATCTTTTTCAGTGCAATTACGAACCTTATGTCCCATTTTACCACATGAATAACACTTATATGAATTCAAAATACATTCCCCAACATGCTTTTTACCTCAATTTTCAGAAAGTGTTAACTTAAGTTCCTTACCAGCAGACATTTTTGAAGAGTTCTTTCCTTTTTCTTGCCACCTCGACCTCTTATTCTATTGATTGTCAAGGAAAACCTGATCATAGAAAAACTCCATTTACACCATCTCCACACATCGAACAAGTTTTTCATAACTTTTTACTCACAAGAAGCTAAATCTCTTTAATACATTGGATTTAATGCATAGAAAAAAACAGTTGATTTTAATATCATGATTTCGTATTAAATTTGAGGCAGACCTTGCCAGTCGTGTGAATTTTTCTTCATAAGCATCCACTAAGTCATCCTCCTACCTCAATTCTAGGAATTGTTTTTGCATCCTAAAATGAACCACTGTAGGAATATATTTCTCAAGAAACATACCATTGAATTCATTCAAATCATGGGAATCAATATCCTCATTATCCTTGATATTTTTCACCATTAACCACTACAGATCTGCTTCACCATCAAAATGGTAAACAACAAGACTAACCTTTTGGTGTTCTGAACACCCCATGAAATCAAAAATATTTTCCCGTGATTTAATCCACCATTCTGCTAGCACAAGGAAAAATGATACTCTGAATGATGGGGTATGTTGCCTCATGATATATACCTCTACTTCCATGTTCCTCTGTGGTTGATCTAGCTGATCTCATGCATGGATACCACTACCATTTGTAGCCTGAGTCAATTGTGCCATTACTTCAACAAACTTTTTAGTTCAGATTCCGATCATCTCAGGTTTATGATTTGGATGGATGTCTTCCCAAAGATGTCATCCCAACATTGCTGCCAAATTTGCTCTGTGGAAAACCATTCTGAACACATATATATTTTAGACAAAGCAACATGGTAATCTTTAAATGCAATATCATTACGATATTAACTTAAAATAATTTATGGATATTAATTTAACAATAACCTAAGACTTAATGTTATCCAAACCAACCTCTGATACCAACAATAAGGACCTGGCCTTAAACATTACATGATCTTGAACTAAATGAATAATTCTCATTAAAAATCATTTTTGGTTTAGATTTTTAAAGAATTTGGCCATAACTATTACATTACATCTCAAAAATTACAAGTTAGACACTTCTACTCAATTTCCATTTTTTTCATAAAATAAAAACTCTTGAAAAAATAACAATGTCAATTCCCATGTTTTAGATAGCATGAATTTTCCTTGATCTCATCATTGAACCTATTCATTTTTAGGTCCAGTGAGAAACATTTCAAAACATGGGATGAGCATAAAAACCTTAGTAAGCGTTATAAAATATGGAAAAGAAAACATTAGTTCATCAATGAATACATATCATAAGATCATTAACATACCTCATGAAATCATAATATTTAGGAATAACACACAGAAAACATAAATCATAGAGGTAACTTGTAGCATCCATAACATACTTATGAAGTACCTATCACAGCTACGTAGGGATTTACATTTTAAATACCCTTCACAGTATATTCCCTAAATCTTGAAAGAGAAACATTCACATTTACCTCAGTCACATTACCAATGTCATGGAGAGATATCTCCAGCTCACCTTCCCAATGTTTATCACAGAACCACCTATATAAGTAAACAATACACATGATCCATAAAATATTCATAACACATAAAACAAACATAATGGAAAGATAATATTTCCACATTTCTATCAGAATATATTATTTAAATATATTGAGATAAAAATCCATTATAAAAACTACATTCAATACAAAAATATGTGAATGATTATATGGCATTTATTTTCCTTTTAAAAACTGCATGACTTGTTAAGGAAGCCATAGATCAAATAATACTCGTCGTGGCAGAAAGGGTCATTGTCAGCACTTAAGTTAAAAAGAAAAATTATTTTTTGTCATTTAGTAAAACACTTCATAGAAAAAGATTCAATTGAATTAAATGCAAATTAAACAGAGTTTATACAATGTAGAAAATAATGTCATTAAATAAAACAAAATATTTCTCAATGAAAGGAGATTATGACGAAGTCTATTACATCATGTCTGATTTGACCAGTTCATTCATTAATCTATTGAATAATAAACTGAAGTTTATTTCTTCTTTCATAATATCCCTTTTCTTATTTATTATTCCTTTTATATCACATATTACCATGTTATAAACATTCAGTAATCATTTATGTTAATAACTACTGTTTTGTTGATATTTGATACTAGAGTCAAAAATAGACTTCTTATAATTAAAAGATGTTCAAATGGTCAAAATTATATTATATTTAGAATGATATTCATGATTTAGATATCATAAATATCATCTATTCAGTATATACATGTATTTATAATATTACATATCATTTGGAGGTAAGAAATAAAATGCACCGTTCATGGAGACGGTAAGCCGGACGTATTCATGGACCCTACTTTCATTTCTATTTATTATTTTAATGGAATTAAAACAGAATAATACGTAGGTATATTATAATTAGATTTTAATATCTTATATAATATCACTATTTATATCCTTTATATGTCCCACATATGGAATTAACGAGTCATATCACTTTGAGGGGGTGGTAGCCCGCACATCCTCAAATGAAATTATCGCATTTACCGATTACGAAAACCATTAAAATAGTCTATAAATTTATAATTCTGTATCATAAAGAAACCATAAAAAAAATATATCCTATATAAATATATTTTTATCTTAATGTGAAATATGAGAGGAGTTATGAGATAATCAAACAATCATCGTTTCGTGAGGCGTTAGATTACCATCCATAGAAACAACATGTTCTTCACACATTAGACGAAGGTGTGTGTACGTGTAGTTCAAATAAATCTCATAAAAAAATCCTAGTATATTGAGGATAATGTTTTAGTTATAAAATAATGGAATAAAAGGTGAATATGGGGTTGGATAAGTATAATAAAACAAATGGACATAAGAGAAGATGTTACCTTTAAATCGGGTAACTCCTATTGGTTTGAAAAAAAAGGACTTATTGAAGTTCCTTCTATCTGCGGTAAGGATTCTAAGAGGATTAAATGGACCGTGAGAGATTATTTGGGTAGGTATTGGATAATAAAATAGGATTCATAGGTTTGTGGAATGGGTTATATGTGAGGCATTTTAAAAGGGGGAGGAGGGGCTCTTTAGGAATGTTTGCTAATATTATTTTATTATAAACTTATCTTCGATTTCTAAAATTCCAAAACTCATTATAATTAAATATAATATGATTAATGTTCGAAATAAAATCATCTAATAAAAAGTGGACCAGTTTTTTTATATTAATTTAATATTTAAAATCTTATTAAATTAAATTAAATATTAATGAGGAAAATATTGCATCATTATTGTGTTATAAGTAATTTAATTTATTTGATGTCTTAAAATTATAAAATAAATACCATAATGTAAGAAATATTTTTATATTCCAAATTAATTTTTATAGTCAAAAATATTACTTATATATCCCTATGTAAAAAGTAATTCACTAAAAGATATTTGTTTATGCCATTTTTTCCATTACTTTAAATTAATTAAAATAAACATTCATTATCACTGCCAAGTGGCTCTATGGGGTACCAAAATAGACCCAAATATGAGCATGGACATAAATGAATCAACCAATAGGTTAGGACAAGAGTTATGGTAAATTTGTATTATTCTAATATTCTTTTAATCTTGATTACCCTATTAACCTTTAACTGTGGTAAATAAAAGTGAAAAGTTACTATTCACCAAAAATTATTTTCATCTTATTGAACAATGTTTTACTTACTAATAAAAACCATTTATTTTATATGTAAATAATTCAATCCATATAATAATTAAAATTTCATGTAAATGAGAAATTCATTTTTTAACTACTACATAGTAGTTTCACTATTCATCAAAAATTGATGTTTTTCAAAAACATTCTAAAAATTCAGCCTAAGCTATATCTGATATCCCGAATTCAAAAATTATGTATATATTACCAAATTCAAATCACAAATATTGAATTAATTAATTTAATATTAAATCCCATTGTCAAGACAAATAGCGTTTATATGTAATAATAACTATCAAAAGATTGATACTTGTTTACGTTCAATTTCAAATTGAAATTAATTACAATGACCAACATTAGATTAAATGGTAAAAACATAAAATTATTACACATTAAATCCAATTCAAAATATAATATATCCATATAAATATATTAGATTAAAAGGCACTTTTGAATTAAAATTTAGTATTTTTAACTATTCATTAAAAAATGAATTTTATCAGAAAAATACCAAAAATTTTCCATAAGTAAATTTTAATGACCCAAATCAAAAAATAATTTTCATTGATCAAATATAACATATAAAAGTGACATAAACTATATTTAAAGATGGTTCTACATCAACAGGTGGTAAATTGACCTTTTAAAAAATAATAGAGTATTTATGCTTAAAATTAGATTAATTTACACATTAAGCCTCTAAAATTTATTGGATAAATGTAAAAACAAATAAAAAACATGTATAATCATATTCTAGTTAGTTATATTCATTCCCTCTAATACAATGACTAGACTTTAACTACATTAAAAAAATATTAGTATATTATTAGCGTGCAACATACAATTTCAAAGAAACATGTTGTTGCATTCTTGTAGACCAACGAGCATATCAACCCTTTAAAGAAAATTAAATATTTAATTCCCAAATGTTAATAATTATGAACAAGTATTATTTATTTATTTACCTAGGATGTTACACAAATGGTTTTCCATAGAGTCTCACACACATACACATTTCCATTCCAATTCAAGAACATATATACTCATTCCTTATCGAGCACTCATCAATCATGCCAATCCTAGGAAATCTCCGCCCACATCATCATCCAACAACATCTCGCACATATCCATGCATGTGAACACTCATAAATCAAACCAATGGTCAAAACCAAACATTCTATTTTTTCAATATAATCATTCAACAGAATTTAAAAAATCTGGGAACTTCTCTGAGATTCACTAACCACCAAGTCAAAAACTATTTTCACATTCCATGTTTTAATCTATTTCACCATGATAAAAAATAAAATCAATGGAATTTACATCCCAAAAATCAATTCATTCATTCCAAACATCATCCAGCTGAACAACCAATATCATTCAATTAGGAAAACCATTGAATTTATATCCCACCCATTTTCATTTAAAACAAATTAAAAATCATACATTTTCATTCAAAATACTTTTTCCATAATCACCATGTTTTTATTATAAATTAACAATCAGGTTTGATCATTTCCACATTTCCCCAATAAGTTATTTTATAAAAATAATTATTTCTAATGTATTCCAAAAAGTATAATTCGGAAAATCCTTTTTCTCACTTTCCCAAATCTAACCATGACCACTAAAAACCCATTTTTGTGATTCAAACAGAATGTTTTTCCATACAATTTTTATAATCATGAGGACTCAAAGCCACTCACAAGGGAAGCTAGTGGTGATGGGTTCCTCGGTCATATGGTTGATGGCCATATCCCAAACAAACCACTATCATAGAGATAATTATAAGACCATCCACCTAGATATACATGGATTTATATGCCTTGAAATCTCATGGATTCCTTTATAATAACCCCATTATTATATACAAACCACCAAAAAAATATACAAGAACCAAAATTATCAACAAAACATGACTTCCCATGGAATCTCGGGGTTTAGAATAAGAAAGCGTTCAAAAATTACTTTTTTGTAGAGA
Source organism: Viscum album (assembly GCA_963277665.1). Lineage (NCBI taxonomy): Eukaryota > Viridiplantae > Streptophyta > Magnoliopsida > Santalales > Viscaceae > Viscum > Viscum album. The sequence goes on from OY728150.1 coordinate 1,394,510,378, forward strand.
CCCGAGGCTTGACATACATGGAAATTACATTACTTTTTCGGAATACTTAATACATAACAAAAACAGACACCAAAGTACCATAATAGTTTAGTGTCTTTGGATACTCAGAATATAATCTTCTAATCTTGGTGAAATATCTTCAACATCTCCCATAAAGATCTTCCCCTTTTGTTTTCTTACCTAAAACCTTTATTTATATCCTGGGAAAAAGAAAACATATAAATGGTGAGCTCAAATTCTCAGTAAGGGTATGAATGGAGAAAATTAAACAAACCATATATATTTGATCTTAAATAAAACATGAACAAAATGTTTAAAAATCCAAATCTTGAGCAATGACATAAAACATGGCAGTACATAAATCATAGATCGTAATGGAAAATCAATCATGATAAAATATAATGGGAATAAAACATGTAATTGTGGCATTCATTAAGCACATGTAATTATTTCCATAGTATCCAAGGAATTTCTGCCAAGACCATCTTAGTGGACAAAGTCCCTTATGGAATCAAGTTCACTCCTCGTTCCAATCCTGTACCACGGAACCAGATTAACTTACCATTCGAGCCATGTCTCTCTCATGAGATACAAATCTTTACCCAATGCATTGGAGGAAGTTATAGGTCCCACATATCTCATAATTAAATCATTATTACTTGTGCCACAACATAAACATAAACCATTTATCATAACCCAAAGAATAAAAATGGGTTTCATAAACATCATCCCATTATAACATAATCCATATAAAACAAATGGATATCATTTTATGATAAAAAAGTGAAACCATGTAAATCATAGAGTCATTATACTTGAAACATACACATATAAAATAATTTCATCTTATATGGAAAATGGTTTTGATAAAACACATGAAATGAATTCTTGAGGAAAATATTCTTTCTTTTTCAAAATCATTTTCTTTTCACGAAATGCCATGAAATTTTAAAATAAAATGGTTTTGTTAAAATTAATCATGCAATCTTGTAAAGTAAGATTCATGAAAATGAGGTATTGTGAAACCGTTGAAATCCTTTCATGTTGTATAAGTAAAAAATAACAATTTTATCATACTTTTGTCAGAAAAGTCAAAAAGTACTTCGTATGGTAAAAAAAGAAAGATTCCATACATACCTTTTGGTAAAAGACAAAAAGGGTAAAAATGAATTTAAACATACATGTATGAATAGTGATCATTTGATTAAAAGATTTTGAGAAAATAGGTACATGAATGATAAACATAACCCCAGTAAATACTTACGAATAAATAATCTCGGATAAGAATGAGATTGGAAAAGTAACCCCTTACCTTAGGTCTGATATGCTTCGTACATATCCTAACCTCCTGTATAATGATTTAAATAATGTCATTTACTTATTATAGAATCATATTCGTTGTTATTATATCATATATGGTTAACTTATTAATTTATATTACCCGTTCTTTTGTAAATTCCATGTTAAAGCAGCGTTTTGGGTAAAATCATTTCATTTATCGTAAGAGTTTTGACATGTTGTTATTGATATTATTACTTATATCCTGATTTAATTTATTTCAAAAAGTAAAACATAATTTATATATATAATATATATTCATCATAAACATATATATATGATAGATCGATAAATGGAACGAAATACACTGTTCATGGAGACGGTAGGTCGTACGTACGCATGAATGCTGTTTTCGTTTCCTTATTGAATTGAATGGAATTAAGTAGATGACATACATATATATATACATAAATACAGTATCATTATTATGTCATATATTATTTATAATCATTCATGAATGGTTAACATGGAGAATGAATCTCATCACGTCGTGGAGACGGGAATCTGTACGTACGCACGAGCGATAATATCATTCCCATGATCATGGAATTGTATTTATGTGTATGTATAATATTTCAGAATCAATATCACTATACTATAATAATATATAGTAATTTATTTACACCATTATACCCATCCAAGTAAGGTGGTGGTCGAAAACAGATTACACCACAGCGTGGAGATGGTATTCCGTACATACGCACGCGCGGTGATTTCATTTTCCGTAGGATGGATAGAAGGTTAAATAGGGTTGTTTCATTTTTATAATAACATATAATTATATTAGTGATACTGATGGTATTACTTAATAATGAAATAATTAATTAAGAATAAGTAGAAGAATAAATAAAGTTTAATGAATCGGTAACAAACATTACCTCTTCTTTGAAACGCCTCTTCTTAACCTCCTCTTTGGGGACTAAAGATGGTATTTGAAGAAGACAAGAACCTATATAATGTTTATAGCGAAGTGGAGAAGAGAAATTGGTAGGGTTGGGTCGATATTGAAGGCTCAAAGTGGTGTGATAAAGAGAGGGAGGAGGTGCCCTTTTATAAAGGATGGGAGGGGCACATTTGGAAATATAAAAATTATTAATTTATAATAAATTGAAACCCCACTTAAAACCCTCCAAAAATGACTCATATTCGAATATTAGATGAGATAAAGTTATAATCTCATCAAAAAATAAAATTTATACATGTAGGGAATTTACTTTAAACATTATCAACTTGATTTATGCTTATTTAATCTATTAAAGTTTATTTGTGGTAATAAGATTGTAAATTTTAAATTGTTATAAATAAGTACTTATGTGCTTTTAATTATCCATAATTAGATACTTTATGAAATTTTAGACTATATAAATTTTAATTTATAATTTTTAAATATTGTTTTGATTTTTAAACAATTTAATAATATGTTATTTTTATAAAATAACAATTGTGTCAATTTTGACACTAACCATTTATTTGAATTTAAATAAAATCCAAAAAAAGTATATATTCTAACAAAAATATTTAATAGGATCCTAAGATGTCATAGTAATATTTAAAATTAGTGTAGAACATTAAATAGTTCATATAATAATTATTTTACTATTTGTAAAACCATTTATTTAATATTTCTCTTAATAAAATAATTACTACAACATTTTTGTATAATTATTAAATATACATATTTGATGCATAAAAATTAAAACTAAAATACTAGGATGAAGATAAATCCTATATATTTCATAAGAATACATTTAGTAGGATTTATCTTCCAAATCACCTAAATTTTAAAATGTTATATTTATTAAATTATGAAGGTGACAACTTTTCCATCATATAAAAATAAATAATATAAGTGTCATAATAACTTTTATAAGACTCCCAACGGTCATATATTTGGTCATTGGATGATTATGGTGTATATATACACTAATAATATGTTTTTTTAGGTTTGTGAGCCCTTTAATATGTATTACTATTTCAATAGAAACAATATTATTGATTTTTTTCTACTAAATAAATAATTTATGCATCATTAATGTATAAGCTAATAAGGTAATTAAATAATTCTTAAAAATTACAAATAAATTACCATGATAAAGAAAAAAAAATTAGATTTGAAATTATTATTTATAACTAAATTAATATTCTATATAACCTTATATTAAAAATACATTAATTATTAAAGTTTGAGTGAGACATATTTCACTTTCCTTTAAATAAAATAAACTAAAGGTCTTAATCACCTCTATGTGGGTTCTAATAGATTCTATTTCGACCCAAATATGAATTACAAAGAAATATAATTATCCAATTGAATTACGACAAGTGTTAGGGTAATTGTATAATATTATATTTACCCTTAATTAAACAATTTACCTTTTACTATGGTAAATAAAATTTACTGTAGTTACTATTCATAATGACCTGAAATAAAAAGTAGTCTATTAATATAATTTGGAACCACTGATTCCAAATATGGAATCCTTTTTTCCAAATTAAATACATAGAAGTTGCAGAAATTAAATTAAAATTAATCTCATTGTCGAAAAAAATGGGTTTTTGTTTAAAACATTGCAAAAGATTGAATTGATTTAACCTAACAATTCAATGTAAAATCAATGATAATGAGAATCATTATATTAAATGGTAAAAATATATTATATTTATACTTTAAAAACAGTAAATATTATAATTTAACTACATAAACTATTATGACGAAAAAAGTTGTTTTTAATTAAAATGCAGCGTGTTTTTGCTGTTCATTAAAATATGAAAGTTTTCAGAATAATATGAAAATTTTATCCAAGGTAAAATTTTATATCCTGATTCCACAGAATGATTTTATTTTGTAAAATTTAACTTATAAACATTTCAAAAATTATATTTTAAATGGTTGCGCCATCAAAAGGCGGCAAAACTGTATTTTTTTAAAAATACTTATTTTACCCGAAAAAATTATTTTGTTCTCATACAATGTTCAATAAAATGTGTATGATGAAATATAATGTCGTAAAATTCAAAACGTATTTACTACTATTTATAATGGCTAGTTTATAATAATATTATAACCATATATCATTGTTTAGTGAAACCCAGGATTGTGTACACCACACGCTATCGAGGAAGGTCGCGATTGCGTGTAATGCAATCCAGGTCAGGGTTGCATGTAGTGAAATCTCCCTTTGGTGTTGCATATAAAATAATTAAAAACTTATTTCTTTTAGAAATTAAACAAAATATATACTTAATGTTGTGTAGAATAATTTCTACAAGAGGAACTTGAAATTGTGTGTAACACGAGCCAAGAAAAGTGTTGCGTATCCTACAATCTAATACGGTGTCACGTATAACACAAGCTAATTTTGTTGTAGCGTACAACACAAGACATCAACGAAATTAAAATTATATTCTTCATAAATCTTGGAGTTTAGATTTTTGTTCCTACCTATGGAGTCCTAAAAATCCTACTCCATCACCATTAACATCCTCAAGTAGCAAAGGGTGTTTTGAAAATCAAGGTCCTCTAAAGACCCATCCTCCTTTGGTACCATTTCTTCACGAACCAACCCGGGTCGACCATGAATTGGTCACTAGGGCTGATCCACAACATGTAACAAAGAGTGTTATCGATCCCCACAAGCTAGATACTACTATTTAGCATTAAAAGAGTTACCAAAGGGAATGATTTCTCTCAATAATAAATAAAATAAATAGAAACAATAAACAAACCATCCAAATATATACATGTACAACATCCAAACTAAATAAATTTTACAGAAAGATATAAATTCATAATAAAGGACCTTATAACAACCAAAATAATCATCATGAAATCCAAAAATACATGTTACCCCAATTTTCACCCTCTAATACAAACCCATAAATCTCACATGGAGACCGAAACTAATATTAATACATATAGGAAAAGATGAAAACAAAAAAAAACTATACTCATGTTAATTAAAACATAGTAGGATAGCCTGAATAATCTATTCCCAATGCACATTATTTAAAATAAATGAAACATCAACATCAGGTTTGAAATATAATTTCTAAATGTATACATTTTTATATGTTTTTATATAGAAAAAATATGATCCATTACCCTTCTTACTACTCGAAACAACATTTTATTACCAATGAGGGATCATATTTATTTTAATGGAGAACAATGGAATTTCATTTATAAGGGAGAAAATTGGAGTGAAACATTTCCAAAACCATTTTCACAAAAATGATTGTGAACATTTAGTCACTTTCAAAAATGGTACCATATTGTTCAAAAAGATCACAAAAACATACAACATGGGAAATGGAAATAAACACACACGATTAATCGAGTATCTCAACCATCACTACAAGAATATATATACTAATAAACATGGTAAAAAATGGGATAATAAATAAACCAGAACATACTAATATAAGAGACCCATCCCTATAATCATGCCTCACATTATGAAAATCAAAGAACCCTAAACACTCATGGACACCATAACCTTGGATTGACTGAGGGGAAATCCCATAGCAATAGATCCAATATATACACCAACAATTTCTCTCCAACATGTGCATAATATAGCCACTACAATAATCATTCTCGGAATATTCTTTCATTCTGCCAAGATCCCATGTCTAACCTATAATGGGGTGAGCCAGCTGATTCCAACCGATCATCCAATCACATGGACATATTAAAGTAATTCAATAATAGGAATCCCCCAAGTCACCCCATGTATTGATATCATGACATGGAACACGTAGATCTAAAAATAGTTCATACTGGGGATCTACCAACCTCATAATGGATCAAAAGGACTTCACTGTGATGAAATCTCATCCATTAAACATAAGTAAGGAAATAGAATCATTAAATGAATGGTTCCATAATATATACTTTCACACCATTCAAAAAACTGCCAAACTGTCCTTAATCTCCTTCTAAAAAACCATCATTTATAGAATAATAAAACCATCTATTCATAAAGGTGTAAACACATCATTTTATATTTCAAAAAAATTTATAAATTAATTTTGTTAAGTAACTTTTACAACATTTATAGACCAAATAAATTTTTATTAAAATTACACATGGGCCACAATCCATCATAATAGGTCAACCCACTTTCGAAATCCAAATACAAAATTCTTTTAAACAAAAAACTACTTTAAACACTTCCAAAAATCCCAAATAATCTTTTTACGTTACACATATTTATTAACAGTACAAAACCTTGCATTTCATACCCTGAATTACTCAAAAAATCAAAATAGACATTTGATCGAACAATAGGTGTGCAATATTTAACAAAATTATTCTATTTATCACATAACAAGGCATAATACCCAATTTTTCACACCTAGATAAATTTAAAAGTTAGAACATCACTATTTATCACATAATGGAGGTTTTAAAGGTATGGAATTGATGGTCCCTAAAATAATATGTCTTGTTCATGGGAAACCTAACTCAAACCCTTGGTGCATCAACGACACATGCCTGAAAATGCACCACTTAGGTTCCATGAACCATGATCATTCATGTGGAACTCCAATAAAAAAACCCAATTTTGAACCCTGATATGTATGAAAATCATCCAAACATAACCACTAATGTTAGTAAAGGAATGGAAAATGTGGAAAAAGAAAAGGAGAGAGATAGGGGCCAAACCATTCACCCCAGGTAAATATTCACCTACAACCCACCATAAAATCAAATTAGAGGGTCTATTCCAAGAAAAAAAACCAAGTGATGAATTTTGGTTGTAGGGTTTAATTAATGGAGGTTAAGTGAAGAAACCCCATTTAAATAATGTATAAAATATCATAACACCATTTATTGAGTTTGTTGTGTGGTTTAAAAAAACAATGAACTAACCATGAAAGTATCTATGGTCCAGTGTTGCACATGCTACACACATTGTCTACAAGGTTAGTTAAACTCTGAAAAAATATTGTGTCCCCATACACATTTACCTACATGATTATAAAAACTGTGTGCCTCAACTGTGAGACCTATAAAAAGTCAAAAAATAGACCTTTCAACCAATAACTCATATTACTAAAGAAGATAAACCATCCAACAAACATACCTCATAAAAGGGGATAATATGACACACATCATCATCATAAATATAATAAAATATGTTTAGAAATAATGAAAAAAAAGAAAAACAACCCAATCCAAAAAATGACAGGGCATAGAGACATTCTTTTACAGGGGTCTTAAAAAATGGAGAACTATAGAATAACCTCTTAGAATGTTAAACCCTGGTGGTTTCAAGCTCTGGAAGTCATGATAATATACGCAGTCCATTCCAAGAAAATCAAGAGATTTCAAGTAATCAGTCGCCCTGTTACCTTCCCGCCAAGTGTGAGACACTTTTGTATGGGTGCTAAGAAATGAATGGAACTTACGAATGAGATATTCAATCAACCAAGGAATAGTTCCCAGGCCCTGCATAGCATTGTGGACCATCATAGAGTCATTTTCAGCTTCCATAAGATATAGGTTACGCTGCCGACACACAGAGAGTCCTATTTACATAGTCTTAGATTCTTCCAATAGAGAGGTACGATGCCCCAACCGGGCAGAGAAAGCCAAAAAAACTGAACCCGAGTAGTCACAGACAATACCACCTCCCGTCATGATTCCAGATTTGCACGAGCCGTCAGTATTAAGTTTCAAACCACAAGCTAGAGGGAACCACCATACCCAGTTACCTAACGATTGATTAGCAGAGGCAGGTGCTCCATGAGAAGTAAAATTCAGCTATTGCAGCGTAGGATCCTCCCTACAAAGATTGAGGGATATGGTTCTGGAGTTGATCTCTTGGATGGATGACAACACCCCCTCAAAGACAATTTTTTCGCGCTTTCCATAAACACCAACAGCCTGCCTGTAGGACAAGGTCTTGTGCTTTTCTTTCAGAACTCGCCTCACCCGAGCCGTGAAAACAACGGACCATGAAAGGACCATCTCTCATATTTGGACTAGAGACTACTTTGAATTCACCAAAAAATATCCAAACAGCATGTTCCCACTCGCTTTTGAAGAACAAGTGCATCGAGGTCTCCTCATACTTCCTCCTACTATAGACACACCTGTAAGCCATTTTCCCACCGCATCTTCCAACGTTTTCGTCAGTGGGGAGTGCACTGTTTCGAACTCTCCAGACCAGAAAGTTGAACATTGAATGGATTTTGTTATCCAATAAAGTCTCATTCTAGGTATCAACAAAGTGATGATAGGAAATTGTGCGATGGTACTCTTTGGAGGAGAAAGACCCTGAAGAAGACGGAGTGAACACACATTTATCGAGAACAGATGAAAGTTCAATAAGATTAAAAATCTCATGCTGGTTTCTGTCCAAAACCGCATTAATGAAAGAAGGATAACAGCAAGCCTCCCTGAATGTAATGCTCATAGCAGGGCACCCCAGGAATCCGATGGTCGTGCCACACCATTTGTCATGCCAAAAAGAGATTTCCCCTCTACCAACAATCCAAAGAACCTGGGGAGAGATGGAGTTGATTCGCGAAGTAACCGCTTTTCAGAGGCTAGAGGATTGAACCGCTGGAGAACACCCCTCCTTAATATAGTATGCATTCATGGAAATTCCCCACAATGAGTGCTGCTCCAACACATCCCATGAAAGTTTCACATGCATGCATGCAAGGGTATCCTGGAAACTACAGACATTAATTACCCCATCACTGCTAGGCCTTTCCATCCTGTCCCAAGAGACCCAGTGACATTTTCCATTTAAATGGGGATCCCATATAAAACGTGCATGAATTTTATCCAATCTCTGAATGAATCCCTTGGGAGCTTTGACGGCAGAACGTACGTGCACCAGGGTGGAAAGAAGAACGCTATTAACCAGCGTGATCCGCCTCCCCCCGAAAGAGAGGTACCTATTCATCCAATTGAAGATTTTATCAGTGACTCTGCTAACAAGGGGATCAAATTCACGGATACACAGGGTTTTCGAAGACATAGGGGCTCCCAAATAGTTCATAGTAATCTCAGCCTATGGGATTCCCAGAGAGTTGCTTATAGAGAGGACCCGAGCATCGGAGCATCTATTTGAGATGAAGAAGATACTCTTTTTCTGGTTGATGACTTGCCCACTTCACATGCTATACACCTCCAGCACCCTATTCAAAGACCTTACCGACCTTCTTGAAGAATTAAGGAAAATAATAGATCATCCACGAATATGAGATGTGAGACAGGAGGAAGATGCATTCTTCTACAAAACGGTATGATCCCCCCACTTCTGATGTTCTGCTGAATGAGGCAGCTAATAATGTTCTGGGTGATGATAAAAATAGTCAGTGAGATGGGGTCTCCCTGGAGAAGGCCACAGGATGTCTTGAAAAAGATTAAGGATTTCCCCATGAAGATAAGCGACATCCATGTTTAGCTGAAGCAGCGGTAAACCAGATCGATGTTCCATGTGGACAAACCCATACCAGCCAGCACATTGTTGATAAAGGCCCATTCGACACGGTCGTTGGCCTTACTCTTGTCAATATTTACTACCATTTTGGATCCCTGAGTGGTCCTATTAATATCTCTAATCATTTCATGGGCAATGGCTATAGCCCCTGAATAGAATAACCCCTAATTAAACCATGTTTCTCGGGTGAGATGCAGATAGGATGATGAAGGGCCAGGCGGGTGTTGAGGATACTAGCTAGGATTTTATAGGGGATATTTCACATACTGATCGGACGAATGTGATCAAAGGAAGAGGTGGCTTTAGATTTAGGAATGAGAACCACAGAAGTAGCGCATTCCATGTGAGCCAATGGACCTCCATGGAAAGAATCCTGAATCGTCTCAATGAGATCACATTTCACTTTCTCCCACAATGCTCTATAAAAAGCGCCAGAGAACCCATCCGGCCCAGCCATTCTATCAGGGTCATGTTTTTGCATGGCCTCACGAATTTTCACCTCATGTGGAATGTCACTCAGGAGCATGTTGTCTTGATCAGTAATGGTAGGCTGCACAACATCAATGAATCTGAAAACGTCTTCAGGGTATCCGGGCAATGTATGGGCATGACGTCCAGCAAGGAGGCCGCGGAAATGGGATCATGGAAGTTCCCCAATTGTATTCATGTCTTAATAAAATGACCCATCATCATGTTCGATCATCAGGAAAACCCACCACTTCCTTTCTTTGCTACATGCATGAATGCACACAGAGTTCTTATCTCCCTCTTTCAGTCATTTGATGTGTGTGTCCGCTCTCACTTGGCATTCCTATTTGAGAAGCATATCCCTCATCTCCTCTTTTATGTTGGAAATCTCCAAAAAGATTCGTTCTTTCCAACCCATTTTGAGTTGGCTTTCAAGTTGATCAACATCATGCATGGCCAGGTCCACATCATTGTCAGATAGGTGATTATCCTTAGACCGAATCAGGATATTTTCTTTGAGATTCCAGAGTTTGATGTGTAAGGCTGTCCATGTGTGTACCGGAGTTGGGTCATTCCAAGAGTCTCGCACCAGCTCATTGTACCCAGGGAGGTTCTCCCAGTGAGGGTAGAAAGGAAAACGAGTAGGACTCTCTTGTAAGTTGTAGAGGGAAAGTAGGATTAGATAGTGATCAGAGATACCCCGTGCCAGATGCGTTTCCTAGGAGTTAGGATAAATAGATAATCCATGCACGTTGGCTAAGCCATGGTCCAGACGACTTGGCGATCACCGATTTCCCTGTTGATTATTGCACGGTGTGAAACGATCACCTACAAACCCATGGTCTAGAAGCCCCTGGCCCGCCAAGAACTGAGAGAAAGATCCACTTTAATGAGGTATTTTAAATCATTTTAAACCTTCTCAGTTTCATGATCTATACATAGAGAACTCTAAGAACTAGTAAAAAATTGATAAAAAGACGCTTATATTTTGGCTAAAACTACTACTAATGACATAAGTTCTAAAAGGGATCGGAATATTAAAATTTATCAATCCATGAGGATGGTATTTGAGAAAAGGGAATGTAGATCTATTTATGGAATAAAAAAGAGGATATCTATTGATTAACTAGCTTCGCCTATATAATTTTATACTTCAAGATGATGTGGCAATTCCAATGTCAAAACCAACATGGTGAGATTTTGGCTATCCCAAAATTATGAGCTTTCAGTATATAATATCACAACTGTAGACCACTCATTAATGAAATGTGAGGCTATATTACTAAATGTTATTAATGGAAGGACAAGGAAATCACTAGGGAGAATCCTTTATATGAGAACATCCTTTCCCAGTACACAAGAATCATTTATGTTAGTATCATGAACAAATGGATAGAATATTAAATATAATTAGATTTAGGATTATAGGGGAACATCATGGATGAATTAACATGGGCGTGTTGGGTATGCTATTATTATGAGGATTATGGGTCTGAGCTACATCATAATGAACTACTTGAGGTAATGTGGACATCCTAATTTCACTACTACCATCAACCAGAGCTACAACTAGAGCTCTTTACTGGATACTCTATAGACTCCAGCACATTATACATTCACCATGGTGAGTGGGGGGATATATATGAGACCTACTCCACATCCTCACGATTCCATGGAAGATCTCTATGAATGGGGAGATCTTCTTGGCAGCCACATCTTGTGGAGATGGAATTCAGATGCTGGTGGTGGAGAAGATTTTATTACATTAGATAGAGATGATCCTAAGGGATCCCCCAACATTATAATAGGATATACCTTTCAAGACATGGATAGGATTATTCCAAATTGATCAAGAAGACATGATGTCACAATGGTCATAAAATTACCTCATATCCTGACCCCAAAGGAGGATAGAGTCATATTGGTTAATACTAGAAGAGTTCCATTATCAAACTGGAACAACATTGTTTTTGATTAGATCATAGTGATCTAATATGTGGCACTACATTCCATATTCTATATAAGGTGGATACATCTATTTATAGATTCTATATTTGTTATCTATCCATTGACTCTGGTGATGGTTGTGATGATGGAATCAATAAACAATGTTATTCATGTCATCTGAATCTTAGCCCAGTTGTATATCCGACTACGGAATTTCACACAAAGATAGATGAATGTTTTAATATAAAATAAATTATAGTTTTTATATAGTTCTATCATAGTTCATTTTTGGTGTATATATTTCCAAATTCTACTACCCCAAAAATGCTAGTCTTTGTTCATTCAACATCAACATCTTTGTGTGTTCAACTGATAACTATTAGTGAGGCTTGGGTAGTGTCCATCATAAAAAATTATATGATATTAAACATCCATCCCTTCTTTACCCAATATGGGAAGATATTAAATGATCTATAGAGGACATGAGAAATTAATGATTTTTTAAGAAAAATCTGTGTTCAGGTGATGATTGAATTGATCGACATCGACACATATTATGAACATCACACCCCTTATCATTTTTTCTAGAAGTGTGCCTAAATTAAGTGACATACAAGGATAGTGTATGAAGGGGTCCACTAATAAAGGAATCCATATACCTATACTTTCTATGGTGGATATGTATCCTTATTGGATCAAGTGAGGTGAGGTTTCTACCATTGGCTAACCCCAGTGTTAGAATAACTAGAATTATGTCAAAAAATAGTTAGAGGTAAACACAAGTGATGTTAAATGAGAAATATTGATAAGGTTTTACCCATCAGATGATCCCAAGTGTAGTAGGGTGGAATAAAGGATTCTCTCGAGCATGTTCATTAGAAGATAAAGGGAGAGGCAATATATGATAATGCTTAGGGGCCAACTATTCCCCCAACTTATAGTGATTCCTTGTGTGATTGTGCATTAATTAGTTCTGATCTACCTCATAAATGTCAAAAGATTTGATTAAATGATCCCAAAATGGTGAATAATGTCCATGGAAGATCCATGGAAAATTCTTCACCACATCGTGTAGGTGACCATGTATGTTATCTACCTAGATAATTTGGAGGAATATGTGATGATAAAGTTTTCCAAAACATCGGATCAATAATGGATCATGATCTCTAAGGAAAAAATATTTCACTAATAATTGGGGCATGGTAGATTCCCTCCGCCAGAGTATTTTTCAGAAAAAAATTTAGATATGGAGGATATTGATTCTCTATAATGAATTCATTTGATGGGTGATCATTTAACATTGCATGTTTTTGTTATTCTCAATGAGGATCTTGATGAGAAAATTATAGCTGACGTGCCATCCCGTGAGGTTCCATGTCATTAAATAATCTATCAAATTTCATGTTGTGTTGATTCCAGGGGCTCTCATTCAAAGAATTCAAGTAATCAATATATTGTGGAGGTTACTTAAGATTATAAAGACCTGATAGAACATTTCATTAGAATGTTAATCTTAAAATTCATAATTTTGATGTTGTAATTATACTTATTTATCCTTTTCATATTCATAACACATGATTTCAATCCATGAATGAATTATTGGGAGTGGGGCTGGGGGACTTCATTGATGGTTGATAAACTATTTGTGTGGGACCTCATGATCCTACCATGGAGTTTTCTCCCAAAGATACCAATTTTTAGATGTTTGTGAAGGAGATTAAGGAACAAGATATATGATCCTCAACCCTCTATATAGTCTATGAGGGCTCCACATTTTTATTTCAATGGTAGATCATTATACTAAGGAGTTAGGCTATGATGGAAGGCTGAAAATCTAGAACTATATGCTTAACTGAGGTAAACTATAAATTCTTCCCATCCCAATTTCATATATTTAATTGTTTTTTTATTAATTTTTAAATAATTACTTGTCTTTTATTTTTTATATCTCTCATACTTGTGACTTAAAAGGAATTTTTCATGGGTGTGGGGGTTTATACCGGGGATGAGGTATCTTTAATGGTAGAAAACTCCTTTAATACCTCGAGCTTAGAAATGATGGTACTGTGTAATCCAGTAACAATGAGGTTTTCATTGGGCTGATGGTGGTGGATTTCATCTAAGGCTTCTAATTATATTAGTTTCCTATTAGATGGATTCATTTTCCCATCTTAATGTATATCAGGATGATCACTCTAATTTTTTTCTACAAAATGTTATCAATGAGTAATTCAGGTAGTTGAGAATTCCTTAGGGTCGTAGGTCTTTGACTTCCACCTCAATGTTTTGGTTGGTCCATAACGATAATCATTTTTATGAAGAGTTGGTAACGATCAATGGGTATAAACCAAATATTATGGAAAACAATATTGAGGGGACAGTGGAGCCTGAATTCAATGAAAAATTAGTTACTGGGGTAGAGTTGAGAAAGTTTGATCTAACACATGACATTGAGGCCAATCCATCTGAGGATATGTTCAAGTAGATCCCATTTTTTCGGTTATTGTGCAATTCCCTATGAAAAATCATACATGACACAAAGATAAGGAATTATTGGGTGATTATGTCTTTCAATAGAATCAGATCATCCAGTATAGGATGTGTAGAAGTGTGTTGAAATTCATCACCCATACCCCATGGGTAAACTTGGTTGGTCAGATGTGATCCATTAAATACTATTTACTAAACTGGGGGCTGATGGGGTGGAAAACAATACCCAACATGAATTGGAACGAAGCTTCCATACCATGTGATTAACTATAAAGTGGAGAGATTTTAAAACTGGAATGAATGATGACACTTTTAAATGCTCAATGGAAGTTTGGTAAACTAAACAACAACTGGACAAGATAGAGGAGAAAGATCTGCAATATAGAAATATTTACACAACTAAGGGAGAGGCCATCAGCCAAATGAGTGTGAAGTTTATGGTGACCAAGGACAAGGATGAGGAATTTTTAGTGGAATACATGGTGCAATAGTTTATTAATGAGTTGGTTCAAGAGTAAATAATGGAAAATGAAGTTATCCATGTAGACGAGTTGGTGGTGGTGGAGTTGGCTCTATGGAAGGTGTCTCTTGAAGATACCAAGATGAGGTGGGAAGATCTGAAGTATCCCCTCAAACAGATTGAGAAATATAATTCTTTTCCTTAATTTTTTTATAATTATAATGTATTCTCTCCAACCTATTGATTTCCTCATCAATGAAGGCAATAAAAACAACTTGATTCAGTTCCCTATGTGTATATTTTTATATATCATGATGACATTAAACATACAACTAACTAATGATATAATCCCACATGAGTTATGATCTATATGAGAAATAATATTTAAATAGATGTTATATCACTTATATGAGACTTCCAGATTTAGAATAAAATGTTGGGGTAAAAATGATCAGTCAACCCTCTAAGTGTCTCAAATATGAAGATATTGGTGGGACTGAGGGACTCTTCACAGTCAAATTGCTTTACCAACCTAGGAAAATGTGTGATCGACATATCACATGGGAATTGGATTCTACTAGAATAAAGGGAGACATAGAGGAAGTGAATCAATATTCCCATGATCTGGAATACAATGAGGTGATAATAAATAATTAAAAATTATTATTGACCATGTTTGAAATAAAGGTATCAAAATTGATGGTTTCTGGCACATAAGAAGCTCATGAGTGGATGTTCCCAAATGGAATTTTTTCATTTTCAACGATCAATCCATGATAAATATGGTGATAAAAACCTGTCTCTATGGATCTAATCACAAAAATAGACAACGAAGAAGAAAAGTCCCAGAACTAAAATGGAATGATCTTCACATGTGGATTATAATTAATTTAATTAATTGACATGAAGTGCATTTTATGGTGTTCTTTATTTGTTGATTTTTCTGATCACGTTCCAATGTAATTCTTCATTGCATCGCAGAAGCCATGTGTAGACTTCCTCTAGTGGGGATCCACACTTGTACCACGTATCTATGAATGTCACCAAAAGAATCACTGGGTGCTACCATGGTGATGCATTTTCTTGTGTTGTCCGCCTTAGATTGCCTTAATCCAATGGAGGTGTATCTACCTCTGTCTTGAGAGTGTTCTTGGAGGATGGAGATCATTTGCTCTCGAGATAATTTTCTACAATTTTTTTGCACAACAATTCGCTTAGGAAAAGTGTTACGGTTGTGGGGATATTTATAATCGAGTTTGAGGTTGTAATGTTATGTCAATAAATAAACGCGTTATGGATTTTATTTATTTAATTAACTCTTTTGAAAACCGTTTGTCTAGGAATTAATACTTTTACATACACCCACACAGATTATAATAAATATTATTTAATAAAATTATATTATTTCCTCAAAATACCGACTGGAAAAACTACATGGTGTGTAATCCTAAATACTCAGCGTGTAATTTTTTCCCCTGAAAACTGCATGGTGTGTACATTCTATAATACATGACATGTACTTGTTTTCCAAATAAAAACTACATGGTGTGTAATCATTAATACACGACGTATACTTGTTTTCATTTTATTCTTCCTCCAGCATTAAAACAATTTAGGCATCCAAGAACAATTATTAAACCATGTATGGGAATAATATTTATTCTACTTGAGTACTTGGATACACTTAGTCTGTGACCGTCTAGGCCTCTTTCACATTGGCATTAGGAGGGCATGCCTGAAGTCCAAGATTACTATCTAGCAACGGCTCAAGACACCCAACAGAAAGAATTTGACGCCACATTGACCTGTCACCTCATACAAATTCATAGTGTGTAATTTAATCCCTTTGTCTCAATATCACATCAAGAAGGATTCATGGCAGTGTCATAAACCTATATACTTGATCTTTCGTTCTTTTACTTCTAGAAATAAACTCGTCGTGTCACCATGGACATGGAATTTTTTTGACAGTTCTATTTCATTCAAAGGGCCCGAGATATCTACTTCCATAAATATGGAAGGGACACATCCTTCCTCAACATATTAATTAACAATATATCATTCGTGACTCACCCAACATACCCTACTTCTCGGCAACTCTCTTCATGATGGTTTTTGTTAGAAAATCTAAGTGCATGGGTCATTACATGAGTTAATGATAATATTACAGTCTAATGACCATTACACATGCATGTATATATCATTTTCCGATGAAACCAAGACATGAGGATTTTCTACTATCGTGTCTGTTCTCATAATCTCTTATCATGGTGATTACCAAGTGTGAACTCCATGAGAGAGAGTCTCGACTTCTTACCAGTACTCGCACATGATGGTATATGTACTATGTGCCTTATCATAGTATTTCATCGTACCATAGAACTTTATTTAAGAATATTGTTATAGCATTTCAAGTGTCTCATCATAGCGGGGATCTACCATGACCTTATCAATGCAACAAATATTCGATGACATTATTATATTATAGTCTTGCAGAAAAAAGAACAATATAAAATAAGTGTACATTCATGTAATCAAAGTACAAAATAGTTGGTTTTGAGGACACCAACCCTTACAAACTCCCACTTAGACTAGAGCCAACTGCCTATTACTTTTAGTCTGCTAGACCTCACATGATGATCATGTTTCTACTGAGCCAAGTCTTTAGTCAAGGGGTTTTCCACATTTTCTTCCATGGAAATACTACTCACAGCAACTTCACCTCTCAAATAAAAATCCCTCAAGAGATTATACTTCTGAATTATGTGCTTGAACCACTGATGTGACCTTGTCTCTTTTGCAAGTGTTTCTGCTACAGTATTATCACAATAGAGTGTTACAATATCTTTACTACTAGGTACTACATCCAGCTCTTTGACAAAGCTTTGCATCGACACTACCTCTTTAGCTTCCTCAGAAGCTACGATATACTCATACTCTACTTTATAATCTGTAAAAACACCTATATTTGAGCTCCACTATCTCACTACACCTCCATTCAAAATGAATATGCATCCAGTCTACAAATTCATGTCATCTTGATCAGTCTAGAAACTAGAATCTACATGTCCTTTGATGAGTAGTTCCTCATCTACTCCATAAACCAAGAACATATCCTTATAAAGACTTAGATACTTATGGATAGTCTTGACTCCCATCCAATGGTGGTCTCCTAGATTAGCTTGATATCTTCCTACCGCACTCAATGAGTAAGCAACATCTTTCCCTGTACATATCATACAATACATGAATTACCCAATCACAGAAGCGTAAGTTATCCTGGCCATTTTTTTCTTTCCTCATGTGTTTGAGGACACATATTCATGGAATAATTTATTCCATGTGACACTGGAAACAATCCCCTCTTATATTTTTCCATATTTAATGTATTCGGTATCTGTCAATGTATGTACTTTGACTCAGGCCTAGCCTTCTCTTGGATATATCACGATGGATCGTGATCCCAAAAATATATACTACCTCTCCCAAGTCTTTCATGAAGAAGAATTTATCCAGCCATACCTAAACTGACTGTAAGGCATGTACATAGTTTCCAATTAGTAATATATCATCAACATATATTATTAGGAAAACAACTGAACATCCGATAAACCTTTTATAGACACAATGATCACATTCGTTCTTAAAAAATCCATATTATGTTATAGCTTTATCAAAACTAATGTTCTATGACCTTGATCCTTACTTTATTCCATAAATGGATTTTTGTAACTTCCATACCTCTTTGGCATCCTTTGGAGTCATAAACCCTTCAGGTTGTGTCATGTAGACATCTTCTTTGAGGTTCGAATTAAGGAATGTTGTTTTGACATCCATTTTCCAAATTTAATAGTCATGGTAAGCGATAGTGGCCAATATGATTTTTAATGGATTTCAACCTCACAACCGGTGAAAAGGTTTCATCATTGTCAATTCCTTGACACTGTCTAAATCCTTTATCAACCAGTCGTGGCTTATAGGTACTGACTTTCCCCACCATGTCATGTTGTTTCTTGAATACCCATTTATTACCAACATGATTTACATAAACTGGAGGATCTACAAAAATCCAGACTTGGATTTGGGTCATGGAATCCATTTTAGAATTCATGGTTTCTTGCCACTTTGTAGTGTCAGTGCATTCAACTCCTTCCTTCTAGGTAAGAGGATCATCATTGTCAACCAATAGCGAGTCCCTATCCTCAATGATAGGAAAACCATATATTTCTAGTTATCTCACCACTCTTGTGCTCTTATTTAACTCTTGTGTCTCTGGAATATTTTTTTCTTCCACAGGGCTTTATTGAATCTTTTCTTGTACCAAATCATTTGTAACTTGAGCCTCAACTTCCTCGAAGTCTATCTTGCTCGCACTATATATTTCGGAGATGTGCTCCCTCTCAAGGAATATGGCGTGTCTTTCCACTATTTACTTTTTATCTAAGGGGTTATATAGGTAATATCCCCTTGTTTCTTTGGGAAATCCTATAAAGATACACATTGTGCCTTGGGGTGCATGTTTCTTACCTGAAGAAGCCTTAAAAAATGCTTCGCTACCCCACACATGTAAATTTGATAACATGTCTTTGCATCCACATCATAATTCATATGAAAGACCATTTATCTAATTAGCTAGTATTTGTTTTAGTATGTGTGATAGAGTTTGTTATTCATATCCCCAAAAGGATAATGGAAGACTCGCATGACTCATCATTGATCTCACCATGTCCAACAGGATGCGGTTCCTCATTTCACTTATGCCATTCCACTGAGGCGTATATGGAGGAGTGAGTTGAGATAGATTCCCAAACTCCTGTAAGAAATAAATGAAGTCCTGATTAAGATAATATCCTCCTCTTTCTAAGCGTAGTTTCTTAATCTTCTAACCAAGCCAGTTCTGATCTTCATTCTTGTATTCATTGAACCGATCAAAATAACTTGACTTATATCTCATTAAGTAAATATTTCCATATATACTATAACCATTAGTAAATGATATGAATTACAAGATCCCACCCCTTACTTCAACTGGAAATGGTCATCACACATCCATGTGAACTAATTCTAGAATATCTTTATCCCTTCCACCTTTCCCACTAAATGGGGATTTGGTCATTTTGCATTGTAGACATCAATAACATAGACCAAGGGGTTTTAGTTCGAAAGAATATAAATACCCATCTTGATGTAATTTTTTAAATTGTTAATCATTGAAATGACCTAGCCAGTGATTCCAAAGTTGGGTGTGGTATGTGTCATGTGAAATTACATTTTCATCAATTTCCATTACATAGTTTGTGTAGTCTAACACATAAAGGCAATTATATAAATGTGCCCTACCAAAACAAATTATATCTTTATAAAAGTAGAAACATTCATTTCTCAACTTGAATTTGAATCAATCATTATCTACTATTGATACTGAAATAATGTTTTTAGTCACAAAAGGCACATAATAAAAACCCATTAATACCAAGATCATTCTAGTTGGCAATGTGAGGTGGTAGTCCCTGACAGCTACAACAGTAAGTCTGGCTTCGTTGGTTGCTCGAAGATCTACCTCCCCTCGATCAATCTTCATGAATCTACATGGTTCCTACATTTGGATATATATGTGAACACCAAAATCTGTATATAATAACCAATTCATTGAAATGGATAGATTGCATTCGATAACAAAGGCACCTGAAGCATCCACTTGCTACCTTGGCTGGGTGCATTTTTTATTCCAGTGGCCCTTCTTTCCACATGAAAAAAACATAATCCTATTCTCTTTCCTCCCATTTTATCTTCCTTTTCATGGAAAGCCTTGAAGAAGCATTGGGATAAAAGCTCTTCACCTTCCCTTTCCTTTTATAAACCAAAAGGACAGAAGGCATTTCACACTTCATATTATTGTCCACGTGGAAAATAAGGATAATAAGATCAGTTAAAGACTTCTCAATGTTTTTCATGTTGAAATTCACAACAATGTTAGAGAAGATCTGGGTGAATGATGTGTGAATGATATCGGTACCCCGTTCCTCGGGGAGTTTAAACACTATAACCTCCAAGTGCTCAATGTAGCCAATGAGCTTGGCTACATGATGCCCAGCAGGGGAACCCTCCCCAAGCATGGTCTAAAATAGAGCCTTGTAGATCACAAACCTTTTCGGACCTTCTCTCTCTTGGTATAGACCATAGAGGTTCTCAAGCATTCTATATGCATCCATGTCCTCATGAGGCTTCATGAGATCATTTGACATTGATGATATCATCAAACATTGAACGTCAAGTGCATCGATCAAATTTTGATCATAGAACAGGAAATCATCATCCCTCACCCCTTGGGAAGGAGAATCAGGAAGTGAGGACTCCAACATGTAATACTTTTTTTCATGGTGTTGGATAACCTAAAGGCGCCTAATCTATTCCCGAAAGATACTCCTGGTGAGGGTATTTTATTTATCCGGAATTCATCAAAGAGAAAAGGTGGTTGAAGAGTTTTTCATGTTGTTTATATAAATTAAAAGAGCATATTTATCTGTACATTCATTATTACATTTAATGAGAAATAGTAAATTTTATTAAGTCTCCCACTATTTTATCATGTCCCAATGTACATCACCATTGAACTCAGAATGTCCATTTTCTTTGACAGTATAGAGGAAAAGATCCATATTACCTTTCACATAACCCCAAGATGGGTTGGTCAAGCTATTTGAAGGTATTTAGGTAGGCAGGTCTTTTCCAACTTTGAGCTTATAGTTCCTTGATCTGTTTAGTGGACTACCCAATCATGAAATCTTGATTTGGATTTCCTCAACACTTGCCTCCATTTTACAACAAGTCTAGAAAGGGCTATTCCTTTTGATGTAAAATTAATATGTCAAACCAAAACATTCATAAGTGATTCCTTTATAAAAGTAAGTGTCCCATCAAGGGTTGGTCAAAAAAATAGTTTTACTATGTCTTTCCCTTAATCATGTAATTAGAGTCTTGGTCTGACTAAATATGGTATTTGGGGGATTTTGTTATTTATGCATAGTTTTGTATTATCACATGGTTGTTATATTAACTGATTATTGCTTAAGTGATTAACCATGTTCTGATAATGTTTAAGCATTTTCTGGTTTTTATTTTATTCCATCTTTGAATTATTGTTTATTTTATTAATTAGGTGAACACGACAACACATACATAATAAATAAAACATGCAATCAGATAGAAATAAATGAAGAGGGAATGATCATGAGCTTCTATTGATTATATAAATCTAGCGGTTTGATAAGAAAACCATGACCTAAGGAAAAAAACCTTGAGCCTATGGTTCATGTTTTTCCACTCCCACCTGACCACCTTTACATCTTATTGGGTTGGTTTCACTTCAGCATCAGATTTTGAACTGTCTCCACTGTCTTGGGAGATCATCAATTACATGGTGTTTACATTAAAGAAACCATGGGCACACGTGCCCCACATTTTTTTGGAATATGGCTCTTAGGCTAGTGAATTTAAATTAAACATATTTAAATGAAACCATACACACATAATAAGGGTCTTTGGTCTAGCCCATGATCAACCATAGCATGAAACATCATTTACGCCTATTTATCATTCAAATTATTTTAATCATTCTATTTATTCAAAATAAGTCGCGCTTGAATTCAATTAATTATGATCTTATAATTAATCATTTATTTATGTTAAATTCCTTTATGAATTTCCTTTAGATTATTCTCATCAATATCCCATGTATATGTTTTTGTACTTCTGGAGGAAATCTTGTGAAATTATATTTTTGGAAAGTACACGTCGTGTAATATAGCCTACATGCCATGTATTTTTCACCCTTTATCTAAAGTACACACTAGAGGCATTGGTGTGTTTTCTGTATATTGGAAATTTTTGTAGTACACAGTGTGTAGATTAATCTAACACACAGTGTACTTCATTATTACGTGGTTATCGGCCTAACAATCCCGTGTACACGGAACACGACTTCTCCTTGTACATGGTTTCAAATGGACCGGATCGGACTACACAGCGTTTTCATTCAACATACATGTCGAGTATTCTAGTTTCCACATGCCATTCAATTCTGGTGAACACGGTGTGATAAACACTTAGTCATACTCAATTCACACGGCGTGGTTTGGCAGAACAATAATAGTTCATTGAAGCTAAGAACAGGACGTGTAGTTTTCACTACACACCGTGTATTCTTGTGTTGTACAGACAGAAAGAGCGGATCTTCTAGATGAGTTCCTCATTTTTAATTTAATCAAAATTAAAATTAAAATTTTATTTCTATGATGTGAATAGAGAAACAAAGGAAGAAGAATAGATCTCGTTCTTTCAGTTTCATAGAACTATTTATCCTGAATTGAATCAAATATAAATGTGTAAATTATCAATGAAAATTAAATAACTATAATCAACATTGTAACCTCGCCTTATTACCAATTGAAGGTTCCAGGTGGAGCGGAAGCTCGTGGGTGGATGCTCCCACTTGGATTTTTCTCATTTTCAATGATCAATCTATGATCAATATGATGAGGAATGCAAGTCTCCATGGATCGAATCAATGAAATAGACATAGAAGAAGAAATGCCCTGGAAACAAAAAGGAATGATCATCACAAGTTGATTATAATTAATATAAGTAATTGACCTGATGTACCTTTTATGGAATTCTACATTGACATTTATGATCACGTTCCGAGGTGATTCGTTGTTGCATCGCAGAAGCCAAGTGTAGACTTCCTCTAGCGGTGATCCACATGTGTACCACGTATCTCTGGACGTCGCCAAAGGAATCTTCATGTGATAGTGTGGAGAAGCCTTTGCTTGCATTTTCCACCTTAAGTCTCCTTGATCCGATAGAGGTGGATCGCTCTCTGTCTTGAGAGTGTTCTTGGAGGACGCAGTTCTTTCGGTCTTGAGAGAATTCTACATAATTGTTGTGCACTACGTTTATCTTAGGAAAAGAGTTGGGGTTGTGAGGATATTTATAATTGGGTTTGAGGTTGTAAAGTTATGAAAAAAATAAAAAACGTTACACATTTTATTTATTTAATTAAATATTTTGAATACCTCATGTCGATTCATTAATTCCTTGACATGCGACCACAATGATTATAATAAATTTCATTTAATAAAATGATATTATTTTCAGAAATCCCGTATGAAAGAACTACACAGTGTGTAATCATAAATACATGGCGTGTACATTCAATGTACATGGCGTGTATATCTTGTATTCAATTATTCATTTTCGTTCCAAAATGAAAAATACATGGTGTGTACATTCAATAATACATCGTGGGTACTTGTTTTCAAAATATAAACTACACGGCGTGTAACCATTAATACACAGTGTGTACTTGTATTCATTTTATTCATCCTCCATCATTAAAATGATTTAGGATTCCATGAATAACTATTAAACCATATATGGGAATAATCATTATTTTACTTGAGATACTTGGAAACACTTAGTCTCTGACCCTCTAGTCCTCTTTCTCATTGGCATTAGGTGGTTTTTATTAATGTTCGAGATTATTTTCTAACAACGGGTCAAGGAACACATGAAAAAGAAGTTGACACTGCAATGACGTGTCACCTCATATGAACACTTACTGTGTAATTTAATCCCTTTGTATCAATATCTCATCAAGCAGGTTTCATGGAAGTGTCATAAACCTATATTCTTGATCTGTCATTCGTTGACTTCCAGAAATAAACTCATCATGTCATTATCAAAATGGAATTTGTTCGACAGTTCTATTTCTATCAAAGGGCCCAAGATATCTACTTCCATAAATATGGAAGGGGAAAATCCTTCATCGACTAATCCATTAACAACATGTCATTCATGACGCACCCAATGTACCCTACTTCCTGCCAACTCTCTTTGTGATGTTTTTCATCCGTAAATATAAGTGCACGAGTCATGACATGAGTAAATGATAATCTTCCAGTCTAAGGACCATTACAAACACTCATATATATCATTGTCTGATGACATCAAGACATGCAGAATTGCTACTAGAGGGTATGTTCTCATAATCTCCCATCTTGGAAATTACAAAGTGCGAATTCCATCAGAGATTGTCTCATCTTCTTACTAGTACTTGAACATGAAGGTCTGTATACTATGTGTCTTATCATAGTATGTCATCAACCAGTAGAACTTTATTTAATAATACTGTTATAGAATTTCAAGGATCTCATCATAGCGGGGATCTTCCATGACCTTATCAATGCAAAAAATATTCCAGGACATTATTATATTATAGTCATACAGAACAATGAACAATATATAATAAGTGTATATTCATGTAATCAAAGTACAAAACAGTTGGTTCCCAGGACATCAACCCTTACAAAAATCACACTGCTAATAGTGGGGCTTAAAAATGAGTTTCAAGTATTGAACATTTCAAAACATGAGACTCATTAAATTCTACCCATATGTCCTTCGATATGTGTACCTAGGATGGTATATAAGATTGTTTTACTAGGAACCATCAACATTAGGGGAGATTTTTTTTACATAGAATTTGGAGGAAATCTAAAATTGTGGTTAACAAAATGTGTGGGGGTAAAATTAAGAATATTTTTGATAGAGATCAATGCTCTAGATATTACACCAACCTAGATCAAATCAAATTGAGTGGGTATACCATATTTTGAAAGAGTTAGAACAACCTCCCAAATATATTGTTATCTTATATTCAATGTGATATTCTAGGAACTCAATTGATGTAGCATGTAAATGACATGAAAGGGGATTAAAACATCAAATCAAGTGGGGGCCCATAAAGACTAACTATTTTAGATCATTCAATGAGTATAAGAAGCATGAAGTTTAATGTCATTTTCTGAGGTATTTGAAAATAAATTGTAATATCATACAATGAGGAATATGTGTCATTACATTTAACATTGCCTGACTATGATGTGTGTCAAAAAGTGTAACAGATTATTAATTTGATATTTGAGCTGGAGTTATCATTATCTACTCTGTTGACATAATGGGATGATAAAGGTTAAAATATATGGTCATACCTCATTAAATAATATGTAATTGATAATAAATAGAGGAAAAGGATTTACTTTCACTATTTCATGAGATAGTTGATTCAAGGAACATTGTCAGTTTTTTTCTATTATTTACATGGACCAGTATTCAAATACATAATATTTAATCCTTTCCCATGAACACCCTCACATATTCTCAATCAATATGGGAAACATGGAGGGAGAATTCATTAATTTATTTTTTCAAATTAACCATTATGGGTTTTCAAATATATAGAAAACTATGTCCCCTTCCATGGGAATGTTAGTGTCGTGATAGTAAAACCATATGGGAACCCAATTTTGATCATATTTATAGAATATTTTGCATATATTATGGTTATAATTATTGAACAATTTGAGGAATATTGTGTTGAATATAAGTCATTATAATCCCAATGTGAAGATATAGAAAATTTTCCCCAGTACAACCCAAGATTACACAAATTTTAATATTATAAATCTTAGACCTCCTCTATCAGAGTGTATCACTACATTGGTATGAATAAACATCATATAATATGAAGTGGGATAAAAGGTTCTAATAAAAGTAATGAGAGATGAGATATATTTACTTATAGGACAAATATAGTAGATCTAGGAATCAAAATGTATCTTACATATGGACGAATCAAGCCATACTCAGTGTTGAAATATGGTGTGGTAGAAGAAAAAAACAAAAAGGGGGTATTCATCTCTAGTGAGGATATAATAAGAATGAAGGTTTAGTATATAAATCATTATAGTTGAATCATAATAAAAAAAATTATTGATGATCATAAGTGGCTAGATAAATGAAATTTAACATTATTTTCTGTAAATCAGATATCTGTGAGTTTATTGTAATATTGATTAGAAAAATGAAGGGGAATTCCTAATTTGTTAATTAATAATTAGGGAGTGTTTTATCCAAAAATAAATTGGGTGAAAAGGATTCCATGTACCACACCGACATCTCCATGGTGAGATTCATGTATTTCTAGGTCATGATTATTAGAAATAAATGGGGTTACTAATAGTTTAAAGTCATAGAACTTTGACAGATGAAATAAGATTAAAAAATAGAATTTGAAGTGCTAGAGAGTTTTACTCATAACATTAAAATAGGGAAAAAGGATCCCCATCCCATTAAAACATCTATCGTTAGAGATGCACATAGTTCAAGGTTATGATTATTATGCCATTAGTGAGGGTGAGATGGTTTCCCTAGACAAATTGAAAATACAATCATGGAAAGAGGTTTAAGGGGATAAATTATATTGAAGATAGTCTCGCATGATAGAGGAATTTGTAGATGGGCCTATGAAGATGGCTTAATGTGTCACTAAATATCCCATCAATCTAGGAATCAATCTGTATGTAATTTGATAGCGATGTTTTGGGAGACTGACGTTAGATGTAGGTGGTATCCTTTTATTGGATAATTAGATGATTATTCTAGGCTTTAACACATATAATTAGATGATTATTCTAGGCTAAATTTACAGATAAACTTTATGGTACTCCCCTTAGTAGAATTTAATGCTATTTTGGGAATGGATGGGATTTCATCTATAGAGACAACATAAATTTCAAAGAGAAGGAAATCACCATATGTGTCACAAATCACCCTCTTATTCTAAACAAGTGATAAGAGGATGATGAATCATATTTTTTACCAATATCCATTGAATGCATATTAATTATTTGTGAGTAATTGTATCTATCTCTATTTAATGATATTGCATAAAATATCATACTCATTAGTATGTTCATTAAATGGGAATTTTCTAATGTGTTTCTTATGGAATTACCTGGTCTTTCTTTTATATGTGGGTTTGAGATCTCAATCGCACTCATAACTAATGATTGTAGTTTATCGAATAATATATATATAATTTTAGATGTTGAACTAGAGGATTTTGAGACACAATTATGGGAGAATCAGATAAAAAACCTAGTATTTCACCATAGGGAGCATCGGTCCTCTACATCAAGCAGAATGATGTGTCAATTCACCTATGCATTTACTATCCTAGGCTCAACAATTTAATGATAAACAAAAATTGTGATATAACATGTGTATATGACTTGTTATATCAGCTACATAGAGCCCAATATATATCTATGGTGGATCTTTGGCTAAGATATTATTAAGTAAATGTAATGAAAAATGATATCAACAAATTTCTTTTTGTACAATGTATATGTATTATTAGTTGATAATGAATCCATTTTTAATAACTAATTATCCATAATTATTCATGAACATGATAAATATAGTATATAAGAATTACCTCGATAGATGTTGGGTAGTTTTTATAGAAATTATTTTATTCTACTGTAAAATTAATGAGGTACATGAGAAGTATTTAAATATTATATTGAAGATCATATAGAATGAAAATGTAAATGAAAAGTACCAAAAATGTGATTTATCATTGGATTTAGTAACATATTTTCGTAATTGTATCATCAATAATGGATATATGTAGATCCTTCAAAAATAAATGTAATCAAAGAATGTCCCAGACCAACATCTATGATATAAATATGTAATTTCCTGGGAATAGTAGGGTACAATCATCAATTTGGGAAAAAAAATAACACGATTTTCAATACCATTATCAAAGAATTATCATAATGAATTTAAGTATGACTATAATATCATATATAAATACATCATAAAATATATAAATAATCAAATAATCACTACACCTATGCTCACATTAACCACCAGTAGGGATGGATTGTTTGATCTATAATGATGTGTGCAAAAAGTCATGGGTCATGTAATAATGAAATATTAAAATTTTATGACCTATTCATCACACTAATTAATGATCCATGAGAATAAATATCTTATCAATGATCTAGATTTGGTTTTTATTAACATTTCATTGAGGATTAGGTGACATTATAGCTACAGGGAGATGTGTAACATATACACATATCATAAAATGATTGCGTATATATTAACACAAAATAATAAAAATATGTGGAAATGAAGGTGTTTAGATATAATAAATGATGATTATCTTTAATTGATTTCCATCCATGAAATTAAAACTAATTGGATGATTCTCTATTTTTAAAGGATTTTACAATCATATCCATGATGAGGATGTAAAGGGATCCAATTTTCTTTGACATACAATGTATTTTTTATGGATATAATAAAAGGATATTAATCCAAAATTACCCAAATAAATTCTTAACCATATATTCTTGAGATTAATAAAGAGTATTAAAAATAAGATGAGTTCCTATAAAAGAAGGTAGTTAATATTTTTGGGATGAAATTTGGGGAAGATGGAGTTATAAGGTTCGAAACCATGATATGTATCCCATAAAAAATATAATTAAAGAAGGAAAATATATTTTAGGGGAATAGATAACACCAATATATTAATCATATAATGTTATAACATAAATAGTGATAAAATGGAGTTTGTATCTCAATGCTTAGTTTGCTAACAATTCAAGGTGGAACGATAGAAGTGTAAGTGTATGATAGAACCATTTCACATACCATTGTGTAAATGAAAAACATAACGATTTATTTCATTGTATGACGCAATAGTAATCCATAAGGTAATAAAACTATATGGGTCGTATTTGAACACCGTTCCATGTCAACCCCTTATACTACTATCAAGGAAGTTTCATCTCTTGAACAACTCACCGAGAAATAAATAAGTGAGGTGTTAAAACTCTGTGGATTTATATTGTATATTTTATGTGATCAAGATCTAATGTTTACCTTGAGGTTTTAGAGAATCCTTCAACATTAATTAGAGACAAAACCAAAATCTAACATTTCTTATCTTTCTCAGATAGATGATTAGTCTAAAATAACTATTCAAACATTGGAGGATATGTTGAGATCTGGTTTTATAGATATCCAATGATATTGGGACCATCAACATCCCCTATTATAGTTTATACATAATAATAATATTAATTATATAATTATAGTGTACAATTATGAGGATATGTATTGGAAGAAGTGTGAAACATTCATATTCCAGAATGAAGTAGGAGAGTGGAAGCAGATGGGACCTAATCTTATCAAACACATTATGGTGAAGGATTAAACAATTTAGCCTTATGTTATATTATAAAAAATTTGATAGAAAATATATACTGACAGTCATCAATTAGACATGGAGTTTGAGGTAGGATATAAATTGTTCCATTTTATATTGATTTGGGAGAAAATCAAGAAATTATAAAATAATTGAGTGATTATACCTATGTACATTTACCTATTTGAGATCCTAGATCACATCGGAGTGTTGTCCCTCAGACTAGAACTCAATCATCATCTATCTAAAGTGCAAGATGTGTTCCATGAATCCCTATTAATGAATTATATATTATACCCCTCACATGTATTGGTTCCAATGGTGGTAGCATTTGAGGATGGTCTTTCTTACGAGGAGTTGTCGGTGAAGATCCTAGATTATAAAGACAACGTTTTAGGAAATATGTTGACTTACCTGTAAAAAGATGGGTGACCGAACTGAAAGATTGATAAAGTGATGTGAGAACCAGAATAAGTGGTGGAATTGAATTACAATAAAATTTTCTAGTTTATTAGATGAAAATTTTGAGGATAATTTTATGAAGGGGGAATAATGTGATGAATAAATAATTTTCAAATCAAATTATCCTTTTTAAATTTGAATATTCTTTGTAAAGAAATTATGTTTTTGAAAACACATGAAGTAATGTGATTATTTTGGACTATCAAATGGATATAAAATTTAAAATACCATTAATTATCATGAACATTTGTAATATCGACATTGTACAGTAATCATTAAGATTTGAAAATTAAGGGATTTGATAATGTACATTTGATGGAGACAAAGGAAGTCATGGATTCAACCAATAAGAGATTACCCTATGAACAATCATTATAAGAGTATTTGTTTGTGATAGAACCACTAGTAATTTAAATTATTAAATAGAAATATGATATTATATAACTAAATATTTAATGAAACCATTTACAACATAAGATCATTCTTGTTGAGATCATGACCCAAAACATGTTCACTGAACAACCCCATGAAAATATCACAATTCAACACCTTACCCATAGTGAGTTCACTACTGTAATAAAGGGATATGTATATATACCCTAATGTTATTTAAATTTATATTTTAATATTTATTAATAAATTATTAAATATATCACTTTTAATATAATATTTAATTCATTGAATAATTGGTTTGATAAAAAATATATCATGAAAGTGATTTTTTGGAAATATATTGTTTCCTTCAAGGCAATATTATTGATGAATTAAATTATTTATTAAATAAAATATATATTTTAAAAGATAGTTTTTTATATAATATTTATTAAATATATTTTATAATATAAATTTATTACATCAAATGTAATTGCTATGAGGTTTAGATAATTGTTATTATCAAAAACCCATTATTTTTCATCAATTGGTTATTTTGATTTAATGGTGTCAATAATAATATTTATAGAATTTTTTTATAAAATAAATATTTTCTTTTAGAAATCATCATGTCACAATTATACAATGGTCAATTTTTCATAAGTTTCTGAGATAGTCAAATTTTTAGGTACAAAATAATTATGGTATAATTATATGGTTTTTATTATGATGTTATGAAACCCAAAAAGTGATGTAATAAATTCTATAAAGTGTATAATTAATGATTATCATCATTACAATTATAATTATTGTAGTTTTATGTTATATTATAAATTTTATAAATCCTTAATGAATCCCCCAAATACTATATTTTATTTTATTTTTTCAAAATCATTTTTTTATAAAAAAAACTCACTTTCAAATCCCCGATGTAATTAATGTAATGAGTTAAATTAATAGACATATTAAATATTGAAATAAACTATTATTTTTAGGAAACCATGTGAAAGAACAATGGTAGGGTTTGTGTTTTAGATTAATTTCTTATATAGTGTCCAAAACCAAAATTTAAAAAAAATAACTAACTCCCCTCTATTTTTAAATAGAAACCCATGCAATAACTAATTGATCATAAACAAATTTAGATCAAAATATAAATATTCTTTTACCTCTTTATATTCCTCTAAAGGTTCCCATATTCTCTCAATAAGATCCTCGCAATCTTTCAGAAGTGCCCTCTCCAGGTTAGAGATCCACTTCTACTCATCTTGATTAGAGCAGCTTGTTTGTATTATTACCCTATCCCACATTTGTGTATTGGGATATGTTATCCACACATCCATATTACTAAAATAATTTTTTATAGTTGATAATATATACCGTTTTCACTCATTAATCCAATATATGAATCATTAATTATAATATTTATCTTGTTGAAATTATCATGCGATTTTTCTTTCCCAATGATTCATATTGCGGATACTCATCCCCATTCCCACTCAAGGGTATTCAACTAGATGTGACTATAATTAAATTATTGGGTAATTACATGTATTCATCATATAGCCCTTAATTATTTTATTAAATGTGATAAAAATATTATCCCATTTTTAATGATCTTTGTAACACACTTATGCAAGTACAAGATATGAATGTGATGGGTGGACCAAGAATTATATAGCCCTCCATCTCAATGTGTATGGTTTTAATCACATTATATTCCATGTATCGTACATGTGAGGTTATCCAAATAACACTATTTTATGTTATACTATTACATAGACTTTAATTATGTTTGTGATGTCATTTCTGATGTCTCTTCCACATTTCCATGTTTCCTTTGTGTTATCATGGTATATCATGTCGTATTGATCAATATTATAATTCTCACCCTTTTTATGTTAACATTATGCGAATCTTAGTTCACATGGAGTAATCTAACTTATTGTATTATTTTTTTATTCACTTATCATATCTTATAGAATATCAATTTCAAAATTACATCCCCTAGTTATCCAATGAAATTTTATAAGATCGAGGGAATATATGTGGACATTTCAGAGTTTTAATTAATGATGACTTATTTTTTTTCAAATTTGTTTATTCATGTAACTAATTTACTAAAAACCCTAAACATCAGGATATTATGGTGTTTTATTAGTTGTATATTTATGAAATAAATCATGAAATAAGGTGTTATAAAATATGGGATGTTGTAATTCAATATTGAGTTCAAACACTCTGGATTAGAATATTGTCAAGTAATAAATAAACATGATACCAAGGGGGAATGTCCTAGAACAATTTATTGGTGGAGATATTCCCATTAAATTATATCCAAGTAACATTATATATCCCATTGGAAACAAGAATCAAGGCATAGATAGTTCTAGAATGTGGTGTGGTAGATGAACGACACTAGAAGTGGGGAACTCTTACTAGAGCGACATCAATGTACCACACAATTTTACATCGCGTGATTGAGACGTTAACCATGAATTATAATTTTAATGGATGAGTATTTTGGGAACATAATTTTATTCAATATTGTGAGGATGTGGGTTTTTAGTTTTTGGTAACGTTGAGTTTACCAAGCGGTTATATATTTTGACAGCACATGATATTGAAATTTTCATGTTGTTTAATGTCATGGGACTATGATGATGTCTTAATATTTAACATTATAGGACTATGATGTTTCCCCATATTTTAGAAAAATGTATCCATGATGAGTTTATATATTTTAAAATAATTTAGCTTAACTTAGTGTGAATATCCACACATATTATGGCTTAAAAATCATGTGATTTGTGGGAGGTGTAATGTGATTCCCATCTGTGGTGATCAATGAGTATAAAACATTGTATAAGACCTTAAAGATGGAATAATTCATATATTATTTTGGTTATATCTATAGTGACTTCATCCTATGGTTGGTCAACATCCTCAAACCTAATACCATATTGCCCTGAAAAAAATTGATGGCAAACCATCATGTTGAATGCCCATTCCATATGATTATAGTGTCCCACAATGTTATGAAATGAGTCGAGACTGATTTATTAAAGGTACTCCAACATAGAAAAAAATAATATATCATCTTTTTTTGAATATAATTATAATTAATAATCATCTGAAACAAAGAAATCAAGAACTCTATAGTTAATTTTTTTTGTACCATACACAATACAATATGAGGTAACCTTCATAATATTTTAAGTCATCATCTTATATGTACAATGGTATGTGGAGATATTATTAATAAAAATATTCAAAATTTATCCCACTATCTTATATAATTTGTAAGAATGTTTTTTTAAAACTTTTTTATCTAACCATTTTTCTGTGAATGATAATGGGAGGTGTAGTGTAACCAGATGTGTTAGTCAGTGTACAACCTCTTTAGCCAGAAAAATTGTTTATTGGTGTCACTGTATATGTAAAAAGAGTGATGGATTATGAATTGATGGATTATGTGGTATTTTAAAAACTAAATAACAGATCATGAAATGATTTCATTAAGGGGATTCATTATACCCACCTTTTGAAGAAGTCAGTAGTAGTTAAAATTAACATGCACTATCAAGTTGTTTCTTGTAGGTATGTTACTGTAATGCCAAATCACAATATGGTGATGCTATAAGAGTAAATATTGGAATGGATAATATCTATAGGTTGACACAATATGTTTTCATGGATCTCTAATAGAGGCTACTTATTCGAAAACTCCTTGAATTCATGGACCATGGTGATCAATAATTATCCTAATCACTATATATTGTGTATGATATTTCAAACCTTCTTGATGGTCCCTACATGGCTCATCATGGACCTCTTGTATAACCCAAGAAACCTACACCCTTAATTTTCAATGGAAGACTTTCTCATCAAAACTATGACCATTGAAGATTTACATTATTTTTGGGTTGTTTAAGAGAGTAAATTATACCTCACAATATAAAACATTCTCACACTCGGCTTATTCTAAAGTGGGAGTCTAGTGTTAAGGATACATAATGAATGGAGCCATAAAATAATGTAATTATTTGACCATTGGGGTGTTTGAGTGTCCCTCTATAGAAGATACATTGGATAACAATTTTACCTACTGATACACATCATCGTATGTGATATGGGAGATGACCCATTGAAATTTCACATGAATGACTACGTCATTTTTATTATGCCCTTTAAGAGATATAGCATGGATTTCAAAGGAATCATCTCTCTCAATCTATAATCACTAAATATGTGTCACCATTCCATAGTAAGGGTACTAGGATATAAAATAATTTTTCTTATCTCACAAGGGAACAAAATCTTTCATATATACAACATAGTCACCATTTATCTTCATTATGACCAGCTTTGAGATTCTTTTCACCTGAAATCAGGGGACTTCAATATCAAGAGCCAATTCCTAATGGATTATAAGATCATGTTAATAATCCTCGTTGTCGGTTCCATATTATTTAAAATGTAATGAATATGAAATTAAATACCACATAGGAATGATGAAGAAAATTTCTAGGCCTACTCAGTTGAGTTTGTTGTTCTTGTAAATTTTCTGAGTTTGGATTCCTGAAGCACTATCAAAGAGAATCTACCATAATTACGTAGTCTGATCCATAGAATGGATAGTATCATATAGGGAATCCACATTCAGGGTTAGTTTTTCATGGTTCAAATGGAAATTGAATAATTACACTAGTTCTTGTCCTTTTACAAATTTTATAGGGACAAACATAATGTCAAACTGCTAATGGATTACTTCTTAATTTTCTAGTTGACTACTCTTCATGAGTTGGTTAAGAATTTACATCCGAAAATCAAGAGATACCAGAAAATATCTGGTGGGGATTCATGTAGTTCCATTACATCTAGATTTTGAATATCATGGTGATATAACTCTTTGTCATTAGATAATAACTTTTCAATATGAAATGCCTCATGCAGGTAGTCTATTACATGTTGTTATCGTTGTCCTTGTTTTACTTATAAGAACGGAGGTAACCATGGGACCATTCAATTGTGGTCACATAAATTACCATAGGTATTCCTAGGACGAGTGGAATTAGGACAAGAGGATTTACTAGATACTTATTTATTAACATGGATGTGGTTTGATAGTCATAATCCCACTAATAATGGGTTCTATTCATATTGATTTTTGGGAGGGATTAAACATTCAATAAAATATTTTCAATGATTTATCTGACATAGGCCATGCAGTTCTAGAGGCCTCAAAATTCCTAAATTTTGTATAATAGATCCCTTTGGAATGTATCATTAATCTATCCTATATCAATTTTGATGCTTTTTTATCATATTAGAATGATAAGTATTTTTTACAAGTTACCCAACATTTCAACATTTGGGTGTTCAACCTTTGGTGATGGTAGTAGAGGAAGTCAAAAAAATTATAAATATCCATGAGATGATCTAGGGGATGGTAGGATTTAAACAAAAATTCAACCACATTTCATTCCACCAATGTTCTGAAGAGTGTCTAGAATATATGGTGATTTGAATGAAGGTGTGTAGAACAAAAATTCATCATAATGCATGGAATCACTCAGTTATAAAAGTATTCAAAAGGAACACTAAAAGGAGTTACATAATTAACATTAGTATCCATCATGATATAATTATAAAAAAAATCATGCATGAATTATATTTCATGGAAACTATCCATTTCATCGATTAGAAACATTTTTATTGGTTTGTGAAAATCATTCTCAAGTACGTTGCGCTTGAGGTCTCAAAATTTGGTAAAATAATCATATTTGTATGTTCTTTGTCATGAATGGGAAATGTTTGGCAAGCCATTTAGGTTAATATAATTTCCTAATAAATTTTTATATGATATTTTTGTCAACATCATCCTTAATCATGGATCGTTGTGAAGGTTTTTTCTTTTTGATATGTTATTTGAATATATGGTGGCATCCCTGGGATACCATGTTGATGAAAATAATATGTGGATTAATTTATGTATGTTTTTTGTATCTCCATGGGAACAAATCATAGTAATAATTTAATAAATCCATACTTTTTTATTACTACATTTAGGATATTAGTGTGGTTATAATATTTGGATTTGGATATTCATCGGTGTTGAGATTAACTTGGGCCAGCTTATCAAAAGTGGTGGAGACTCCTTCCTCAAAAGTGGGAGTGAAATTGTACAAATTATTTTCATTATCTAAAGTATTAGGATCATTGGAAGGAGGCATACCATCTATATCTCTAAACCATGGAGTAGTAATTATATCTACTTTGAATGGGATGGGATCATCAATGAGGTATTCCCTCTTTTTGAAGATCATGGGTCAAACGTTGATGATCCAATACTAGATGGATTCTAATGGGGATATTGAGATTTTATATCAATATAGTGATGATGGGTTAACCTCCATCAAGTCATACATACTCTATGGAACATGCAATGTTGTCATGGATTAGTGGCCATCAGTTGATGTTCTCAATACTAATACATGTAGGAGTTTACGGCCTCAAATTAGCCTATCTTTTATTTTAATACAAGGTTATCTTGAAGGAATTTTTTTTTGAAATATTTAATAGCTATTTAGATACAAGGTTGTTTGATCTGGATAATGATTTAGTAGGATGAAGTTATATTTCTAATCCACTTAAAGATCCATTTAGGTGGAATTTAGATTATTGGGGGAATTTATATGCTTGACCCCATTGGTTTTTAGATTCCCCCTCCCTTTTGTATTACCAAATATTATGGATTTGGGATTTATAAGAGTTTAAGGGATAAACATTACCTTAATGCACAAATAATCAACCACTAAGGGAGTGTTTGAGGAAATGGTAGTATGAATAGGGGACCACACAATACTAATGATGGTATGGCCTCCCAAATATATCATTTCATTTAGTGTCTTTCCTGAAAACCATTAACATTGGTCTTGATACCAAGTCACTGAACTTGGTCTGTAACTCAATTTTTTTCAATTGTTTTTTGGTCATTCCTGTTTACCCAAAATATTCATGTTAAAATAAGTCTAATTTTCATCTATGAGCCCTATATTTTGGAACATTTGAGTTGGTATGTGATTGATTTCACAATTGGTACTCACAAGGTAATGATGGAATTTCCATCCTTTGAACTAGCCTATGATATATTGTAGGTGTATGTTACCCTAAATAGATGAACTATCATCTTATTTAGAGAAGTAAATAATCAATTTGAATTCCTTTTTCCCAATTTTATCTATTAGATAGGAATTATAAGCATCTACCTTAGTCTCGAACTAGTGAGTCTCTTTAAGGAATTGATAAGTTCCTTAAACATCTATTTTGAGATGCAGAGTTTCCCAATGATCAAGAGTCCCGTGGATATACTAGTGATGTGTCTTAACACATCATACATTTGAGAAGATGATTCCTTTCATCAAGAAAAAGAGTTTCTCTTTAACTTGTATCATACCATGTGTCATTGGATGAGGTGTTGGGGCTTGTAATGTTCTCTCTATGTTTTGTTATTGATTGGATAGATTAGGATGAGCACAATAAGGATGAGATCGGGAAACGGTTGGCCAAAAAAATATACAAGATACTACTTATGGGTCATAAAATCAGCCAACATGGTTCATTTTTGAGATATACAAAGTTAAAAATCTTATTGATGATGTCCAAAAGAGATTCCAATGGGTGAAGCATGATGTTCCTCATTGTCGATTATATAACAACGATTCCCCAATATGACTATGTTCACATACACATATTCATGTTCCTCATCGGTGGATTATTCTAATATAGGAAATATTCTTTGGATTCTTCTAAATTGGGGGTCATTAATTCACTATGATTATAAGCCATATTTGGCACCAAAATGGGTCTCTGATCACTATGATTCCACAAAATATTATTCATCAGATTCATGGAAGTATGTGAAACCAATGGGGGTTTTGGAGGGAAAATGGTGTCCACGAAAAGATTTTTCCTTCCCAATATGGACCAAATAATTTCATTGTAGTGAATACCCATCTAACAAGATATCAAGCTAACATACATTAGCATAATTCATCCAAGAACCTGTTTCCACTAACTAGATGTTTTTTTGTAACTATTTGGGGTGGTGGAAATATGTAGCACCTATTATAGGATATCACCCATTTCAACAATTACATTTTCTACTTGGACCTAATTAAAATCAATAAAGACAAAAAATCATTGATGTTGTGTTAATGCACATGGTGGTATGGGAAGTAGTTGGCATAATCAGTGAGTCATGCCTCTTGGGGCCTTCTAGATTCTGTCCACATTAGGATATCATTTTATATGGAAAATATGAAGTACCTAGGTACATACACATCCTTCCAGTATTATAGCATGTTCTTTCATTCAGGAAATTGAATTTTTGTTACCTGGACCAATTTGGGAGCTCAAGTATTTTTCTTACTGTGAGGTTTCACATGGATTGGTTGGTCTTACAAAGGTTCATCTGGAAGACCAATGATGGGGCTTGTGGTTTTATAATGAATACTATTTTTACCATCATTAGTTTGAATATAGGAGGAGGATGAAGTAATATTAACAACTGATTCATTTTCAACTAAAAGGATTCATACAAAAACTGTGCTACTTTTGTGAATTCTAAAAATATACCCAAATATCTCGAGGGGATAAGGGTAAGAAAAACCCATATAGGACATTATTCAAATACATATTTAATAGAGAATAATAATAAAATTGTATATCAAGGGGTATGTATGCCCATAAAATTAATAATTAAAGTTATAAAATATCTCATTAGGTCTCAACAATCATTTTTTTTGGATTCAAATTCTGGTCTTGCATATAGTGGACCTGAACTAGTAGAGGAACATTTTATAGAGTACTTTTTAGCTAGAAATAGATCCAAAGGCTAGTTGAATGTATCTTATAAATGAAAACTCCTATAATTTTTGAAAAATACTCAAAAACTTAGTATCATCTTGTGGCTCTAGAATTCCTATAATATGGGTATTTCACGAGGCACAATGGTTCATAAGATACAGTGGATCACTTGTTTAATTGAATGAGGTGAATCGTAGACATATGAATTCTTGTGGTGGAAAAATTGAATCCATCCATGTCTAAAATATATTCCCTCTATGTGGGATCAAAATTTATTTCATATCTAAATCCACAAGATGGTATGAGATAAATGTTTTCACATCATCTTTGAGAGGGTTAGTAGAACACAATGCTTTTATTGTCCTACATGCTTGATAGGTGATTTAATAATGGTCCCAAATTTAGAAGTTTAATATATAGTGCAGGGTAAGAAGATTATATCTTTTTAGTTTAGTATATCCACTGACATCTTCCTAGATTAGGATTGTGGGATTTCCCAGATCACCCATGAGTTCTTGTCCAAGAAGGACATGATGTTTGGAAAGAGGAAGGACACAATTCCATAATATAATGTCTCAATATAGGTGATGAAAATCTAGGGTATCAGTTATGAGAATCATATGCCACTCAAAATTATATTGTAATGCGACTGACCTGGTATAATCCTCCATTTATAGAATGACTTCATATGGGCTCAGAGATTCATTTTCCCATACAAATATGTTGATAAACAGGTGACAGTGCCTCAATATCAGGCTTCCATGGCCCAAAATATAACTTTATTGATGCATATGGGAACCTATCATATGGTCTTAAAAATATTATATCTCCCATAGGGGTATATTTCCCTATAATTCCTTTTAATGTTATTATATTTTTTTATAATAAAGAAAATTTATCAAGATATAATTGGATAAATGGATTTGAGATTCTCATGATTTCAAATGTTGGATACCTTCAGCTCTCTAAGTCTGTTGAATGCCACCCAAATATTTTGGTGAGTTCATGAGACATGGTTATCAATGAGTAATTTTGAAATGGTGAATTACAAGATACAAGGTGGCCCAAAAAGACAAATATCTATTCTATGGATAAGATATCAAAAAATATATTCTTTTATCACTATTTTGGGGAAGACCTATTTCTAATCAACTTAGAAATTATTCATTGATGGTTAGGAACCTTAGGGTGGTTGTGACGATGACCAGCATTGCTATTAGTTATTTTGATTTGGGGGCATCACATGGTCCAATTATCAAAGGAATGATGAAGTTTATTTTAGGGTCGGGTCATGTTTGATTATAATTTTTATACATGATGGGGTCTCTATGATCTCCAGCTAACTGAGAAAGACCCCATTCCACTGTGTCTTAGAATAATGTTCACCATCATCCATTGGGGGAAATATAGACACTTATGTCTTCTCTACTTCTATGGTTGAGATAGAGGGGAGGAAAGTTGATAGAAGATGGGAAGGTTGTATAGAGAGTCCCTACAAGGATTTGGGGAAATTCTCTAAATTTATTTTCTTATTGAGGGATCTTGGGACCTGATTGATGTTGGCCTCTAGGATGGTTATCCTCAGCTGATGAGTTCTTTCCCCAACTCTTTTGTTAAAGGTGGAGGTTTTCATATTGAATCAACAATAGCCTTGGTTTTTAAGGGGTCTATGGTTATATGATATTTCCCCCATTCCTACCTCTTATGTAATGAGATTTCCCCAAGTGTGATCCTCTATGTTTCATAGGGATTCCATTTATTTTTTTGTGTGGTCGATATTTCTTGTAGTGTACCCACTATAGTTGTATGTTCTTCTTTGGGATATATATTTTGGGAATGGGAAGTATTAAGCATCTAGAGGACCTCAATTATAGTTGATGGAGTTCTGGGAAGGACCTCTGTTATAATTTTATTAATCATCAGATAACCCATTATAAAATTTTAGTTGTTCATTTGATGGGGAGACTCAATACCACCTTCTTGGTAGATGGATGGAGTATCTATCAGAATTGGGTAAAGGAATTCCCCATTGAAACTTTTGTGAGGGAATGAAGAGGTATATTGATGGTGGTAGGGATCACTATTTATATCTAATAGTCCTACTTTTCGGGAGGGTGTGCCACCGTCCCTCAACATTGATGTCTGCTATTTTGGACCGTGTCCACTATAGTAGCGATTGGGTTGGCTAACTCGTTTTCTTATGGATTCTATTGACATTGTAGGTATAGGTGGGTTGGAGCACTATTTTGTGTATTCCAAACATTATTCATAATGGGTGGGACTCAAACAACCCCTACCTCCTCACAGTAGGGCTGTGAGTTTCCAAAATGTTCAGATGATGGTGTTTTTAAAGGATTTACCCTCATGGATGTGGGGGATTCCCCCTACGCAACCGATGATGGAGATAATAGAATCATTGTTCTATAACATGAAGGTGCATAAAATACATTTACTAGGTTGGGATAACTCCAGTTAATTCATTATAAAAGACTAGGGTGTTGATGAATCTCTATTGAATAATCTCAGAAAGAGATACATGGTATCGGATCCTGAAAATTTTTCGAGTTAAGGTCATATTGGCAAGAGTGTAGTTGTGCATGATTTCCACCCCACCATCCCTCCTGCTTCCACTCTAGGTAATGGTGGGTCATTGAGTATTTCCTGTAACATGTATACTATAAGATACATGAGGTCTACCCTAAATTCAATTATGAATTAGGTTGTTCCCATTGTGTCCAATTTAATTCATAATCTCCATGGTGGATAAAAGATCAATGTTTAAAATTCCTCATATGTTGATTTACATAATTTAATATTTTCCCCATTTTTTAGAGAAATGTTTCATAAAGGGCCCAATATTATTATGGTCAACCAAATCACAAAAAATGTCTTAATCTAGCGATTTTATAAATCTATTTGCGTCTTATTTAACTAATATTTTCATATTTTATAGATATGATATTGACAATATTTAAACCATTTTATTATAAAGATACTATCATAGAACACATCGAGCTTAATGTGGAACTTTAATTTCCACTCATTGAGCAGTCCACATCCTTGGACATATCACTTCCCCTCAAAAATAGTTTTTCCCACATTCATACATTCAAAATGAGGATAGAAACTTCCACCAATGTACATGATGTCACCTCCTTGATTAAAATTTAATGATGTGATATTGATTCCTCATTTAATTCATTTCTCATTGGAGTTATTTTCTACTCTTTGTATGTCTCATAGATTTGAGAGGTGTTTATGAATATCATTATTGATTCCATATTAGAGTGGACAATATTTTATTACACTTATTATTGTTGTGATAGTGTATCTACATATATTCAGAGTTGATGGGGGAGTTGTACATGTTTTTACATTAATGTATTTTTTGTATCTTGTGACTCTATAAAGACATTGAATTTTATAATAGAGGGATTCTCATGTTTGTAGAATCATTGGTGAATATCCTAAGCCATAATGTGTTTGTTATGGGTATATTACACTAGGGTTGTAATGCAATCAAGGTCCATTGCCTCGGGAATCTCATGTTTGTCACATGAGGTAAAAATTTGTATTCATCATTTGAGGGCATAAGTTTATGGTCTTATGGGTACATGATAACTTGTTAATTGAATTTTGAAGATGTGGTCTGATGTATAGAGTCTCTTAGTGACATTATCCAAGTTTTATAGACTTTTGGTGATGGGGGCATAGTTTCAGTGTCTTCCAGGAACATGTTCACTTGTTTAGAGTCTTTTGGGAATGTGTTCATAGGTTTAGATTCTTTTGGGGATGATTTCATAAGTGTATATTCATGTAGGGATATTTCCGATGTATGAATTCCATGAAATGGGAATGATTTGAAATAGTGTCACATGAAAACATTGATAACTATTTGTATCCCATTGTTTTTGTTGTAATAGGCTAAGTTATACCCTTTAGGGGATAATGAAACATTATGGTTTTATCAACCTTGGGGAAGACTGAAATTTTTTTAATGGTATCAGGATTAAACCTCAAAGAGCCATCCCATGTACCCTGTTAGAATATAGTGATCAAAACCCATATAGTTTTAGTGTAGAATTAAATGATGTATAGTAAGAACTATGAATGAAATAAAAATTTTTGATCAAAGGATTCTCATGTCATGAATGGAATGACAAAAAGGCATAGTATGGTGATTATGAATTGAATCTTCTAGGATGATGGGTGGGACATATCTTGCTTCTGACACGTGTAGTCATTTTTTTCAACCATGGTACATATATAATTTAACATCATCTGCTAAGAATTTTGTTGTACAGTTTAACATCATGTGACATCGATGTTCTTGTGTGGTTTAACATATTATGACTATGTGAGGGATTCCATGATTATTAATGTTTTTCATCTTTCATGAGGTTAGGACTTATATAAAGATAAATCCAAGCCTATTTAGGGATGTAGGACTTAATGA
This sequence comes from Viscum album, assembly GCA_963277665.1. Taxonomy (NCBI): domain Eukaryota; kingdom Viridiplantae; phylum Streptophyta; class Magnoliopsida; order Santalales; family Viscaceae; genus Viscum; species Viscum album. The sequence continues at coordinate 1,394,554,834 of OY728150.1, forward strand.
TATAACACTAACCCTCATGAATGTTTAAAAAAAGGTGATTTCCCTTTATGATGTGCCAATTGGGAATTATATGACCAATGGACATGTGTTTTTGGATAGAAAAATGCATAAACACATACTATTTTAGGAAGTATGCTATGGTCCAAGGGTTAAGGTTCCAATGCTTAACATATATAGGAAATGATATTTTCCTGTACAAGCTTGGAGAAAAGTGTTTGAAAACAATGGATTATGATACCAGCCATATAAGGATGGGTTTAATGGTTGAACCGGGTGTAGGTGTGTGAGGGGAACCATATCGCTCAACTTTCTACCGACTATGTATGGATAACTAATGAATTTGTTCTAGGACCTAGGAGGGTTTGTAATAATATTTTTGTTTTACATGCATGTTGAAAGACTCTTGAAAAAATTGGTCCTAGAATAAGCATTGAGTAATCATTGATAGTGCATGGTTGCATGAAACATTTGGAGTTGTGTAATGCATGGGTTTGTATGATGTAAACTCATCATCCACATATACATACTTTAATCAAGTGAAACTAATCAATATTTTATAGTACACTTTTTTATTCCATGGATGTTTTCATGATGATATATATGATTGAATTCATATGGAACACAAATTTATATTATATCATTTTTATTCGTTGGTTCCATATGGCTATCCAATGAATTAGAAAAAACATTATATATCTTGAGATAAAAAATTTCATCGGCATTATTTTTTTCTAGATATGTTCAAAACCTTGTTCATTAGTAAGATTGTGGTTAGCTATGTTCACAACCATGCATGGTTAGGAAATTAATTTTTTTTGATATTTTAAAAAATTTATGGAAATTAGTGTGGTTATATATATTCAAACCATGTGTATTGACATGATTTGATTTTCATTATTTTTAAAACAATATGTTTGGAAATGATTATGTTTAATTATTTTCACAATAGTTTATATGGTCATTGGTTTTTCTAGTTATATTTATAAATTTTCATGTGGACATAATTACATTTAACTATTCTTATGACCATACGTGTGGATATGATTTCAGTTGTCTATAAAACCATGTGTGTGGGCATGATTGTATTTAGATGTATTAGAAACAATGTGAATGGAAATCATTCACTTTACTAATTTTTAAATCATATTACATGTACATGATCTTGTTTAGCTATGTCCATAACCATTTGTGTGAATACAGTTGAGTATTATCTATCTTAACTATGTTATGATTTCATATACCTATATTTAGTTCGCAATTCAATATACTTCCATGTGAATATGTTATAATACATATCTTATTATTATTGTATCATGTATTCACATTATTACAACATAGTATATATATGATAGTTTGAGGTTTTATATCTTTCTATCATTCCTTATAGAAAACCCTTATGGTTCCATGTTATTTTTAATTAGATATTTCATTAGTGTTGATATTTTCTCACAGTATTTTATTTTAACCCTTTATGACCCATTGATATGTTTTTCCCATACTTTGTGATCGATACCCCTCTATCATACATTTCTATTCCCTAGGATAGTATTATGTATAATGAGTCCATAATGAAATCATTTGAGTGATTAATTTGTGTGTGGTGGGTAATGAAATAATATAAAATAAGACATTCATGTTTCAAAATCTCCAAATACACAAAATAATATGGTTCTGGGATTTGTTTTTTTTTTGACCTGGAATATTAACAATTACAAAAATGATATAAAATATATGAATTTTATTCTCATGTAGTATCATATATGGTTTTATATTGAATAGTTAAGAAGAATCATTTATGTCATGCATGTATAACCTATGGGGTGTTGGGACTAAACAAGAGAGAGTTATCCTATATATCCTGATTAAATGTAATAAAATACCACACAGTTTATGTTACACACTATATGGTTATGTGACATGAATTTGTTATATAAATTAATGAAATTAGAAACTAATGAGATAGATGTACTTCTCAGTCTTCCAAATGATAAGGTCCCATGTTATCAATGAAATACATTAATTTTATTAACCCGAGTGTCTAATTAGTTTTGGAAAAAAACAAGGAACAGAAACATTATCAATATAATAAATAATAAAATGGATTCAGATTGATGTACATAGCTTGATCGCATATCATGCGGGGTTATGGAAGAGGCCTTTGATGTATAGGATATTTGATGCTTTGAATTTGGTGGATGGATGTTGATGGTATCATTTTTATTAATTTTACATAGATATATGGGATTTTTTATGGGAAATGAAAAAGGTTTTGTTACCCTTGAGAATTTTTCTTTTAATAATGAAACATTATAGGTCAAATCATTCATTATTTTATACAAATTTTATGAGGTCTAAATACATTTTTTGGTAATGATTTTTTCATAAGATTGGTTTCATACCTGAAATATTGTGCTCAACGGATGTTGTTATTTTAAATATGTATGCATATAAAATTAATCATGAAAATAATTTCTTGGTTCATCACCTTTATTGGAATGTAAACATGATTGGGATTGTATATCCTCATAGAGAATATAACCCACTATGGTTGGGTGGCCCATAATGAATATGGCTAATTGATGAAAGATTACTTAATAAAATATAGACCATTAATGAATGATTGACCACATGAAATATGGAACATGGGATAAGCGTTTATTATATATAATATATCCCATTGATGAAGGGTTTTTGATATGGAATATATAATTTTGTGGAAGGACTATTAGAGAGGAATAAAGAATATTGACAAATGATTTCTAATAGGAAATATAGCACATTCAGGAAGGATGTTGACTTTTGAAATGGATGGCCAAATATGTGTTTGTATTGCCAGTGTCTTATAAGAATGTGATCCTTAATAATGAAAATAATTTACTATTACACATAAGGATGTGGCCCAAATCATTCCTAGGATTAGGGATAATATATGTGGGGTTTGTGTGTGTGTCTCATAGAGGTTCCTGATTTTGTTAGCAACTAATGAGGGGAATATTTTGGGGATTAAACCTAGAATGAGACTAATAGTTGGGGCACTACATAATTGTTGATGTAATATGACCATTTAATGTCGAAACCAATAATTATATTTATATGTGAACCAAGATGAGTAGTGTGATCTAGGGTAGGCTTCATTGGTTACCATAATTATAAGAACACCTATTATCAAGAGATTATATTAACATTTTTACCTTGAGATACCTATAATTATAAGAGGAAATTATAGAATGGATATATTATCAAATAAATTTTTAATCAATAGGGTTCACACTGATGGGAATAGACTAATCAGATATCTTAGGAGGATATGGATGAGGTTAGGGTATAATAGGTGTTTTGGGGATTTTACTATTGTGGAAGGAATATAAGGGGTTTATTTATGTTTATTCAACCAATATTGATAAAATATATGTGAAATACCAGAATGGGTCTTTACTACTAATTATAAAGGTCCTTCATGAAACAAAACACCATATTTCAAATGATTCGGGATTTGGAACCACTATGAAGAGGCTGATATCATCTTCATGATAATTATTTTAATATAATATTGAGTTATTATGTGAATGAATATTGTGTGTTTAATATAGTGTTTCCATGGTCTTCTAATGGATGTAATTACATTAGTGGTCCTTTTATAATGGTAATTCACTATGTTCTATTATTGTGGTTATATGAGAATCCTTGATGAATTTTTACGTGGGGGCCGTATAAAAAATAAAAATCTTCATGATTATCCTATATTATTCTATGTTTGAATTATGGTGAGAAACCAAAAATTTATTCAGACTAGTAATCACCCATGATATTGCACGGCATATTCGATAAATGGGTTTTCTTTTAATAAGATATTAATATTTATAAAACTTGAGATGAAATAGTTGTGTTGAATAAATTATAATTAAAAAGTAATGGTGTATGATAATGAAATAATTATGCATAGAATATGAATAAACCATTAAAATATTTGAAAAATAATAATGATAGAGTAAAATTATTTGAACTTTTAATTTTTGATGAATAATTTTTTAAATCATTTAAAATTTTGATCATAATAACTATAATGCAGGAACTGAAATAAATTATGAAAGTTTAATCAAAGATAAAAGAGTGGTTGTAATAATAATAATGGAGAATGTGAAATTAAATTTAATATTAATATATTTAATGAGTGGTTTATTCTTGAAAAAAGAAACCAGAGTAACACTATTCATCATGTATATGGGAAAATAAGGAATAAAGGATGAAGAGAACAGAGAGATAGATGAAATGAAATGTTCAATTGTAAAAAATAAATAGTTGAATACAGATAGTTGATACCCACTTCATAATAGTTGACGACATGAAATTGAATCCAAAAATAAGAAGAAAACAAATTGAAACTGGTTGTTTCTTCAAAAAATGTCAATAGTCCCGGGTTTTTGTTTATAAAAGATCAATTGAATATAGGCCTTTCTAAGGTATGTGGAGGGGCAGTAAGATTTTTGTTCCTTGAGTGGAGTCATTAATCCATGCTAAGTGGAATTATCAAAGAGCCATCAACCACATTAGTAGAACAGAAAACAGGAAATTGAATAAAAAAATTATTTGAAGAAAGAATGAATCGTCAAGTAGCATGAGATTTAATATAAAAATGTAGAAATAGTCGAACACATATACATATTAACTAATTATAAGATATATACACACAAATAGTAGTGCATTCCATATTATAAATTAGAACCAACTCAGAATGAAGACGTTGCATACTGTGAGGTTATCATCTCCAACTGATGAAAGAAATTGGTTCTTAATCAGGAAAACATATTTGGGACCATCAAGATAAGAAATAAAATACATGATCTAGTAGAATTATTTTGGCTCCAATTCAACTAACAATGATTTGGGATTTATTGGGATTTTATAAAGGCTAGAAAAAATAAATAAACATACATCTCCTATAAAGAGAACCCCTTGAAATATAACTCAAAAGAGATGAATTTGATGGGAGAGGGGGAAAAGGGAAAGGAGAACATTGAAAGTAGGTTACAGAAACTCCATTAGAGTAAACTGGATACCCAAAAAGCATTAAAATTAAAAATGATCGATAACTAATTGTAATATAAGTCAAAATATAACAGAAAATATACATGTTTTAGAATCCTAACTATCAAATATTGAATAACATGAACCACCAAAGGGAACATATATAATTAAATTTGGATCCCTTTTTCAATAACAATAGGGAATCATACATGTTTCAACTGTACCATAACTGTCAACTGTGGAACCCTTGTAACCACCATAGAGAAACATACATGTCCCTGTTTTTTTCTTCAGAAATACCGAATAATAGAAGTTTTCAATCACTATGAATAGAAATTCTCAATCAATATGAACATAAATTGTCAATAATCCATCACCTTATATAGTGAATTGTCAATTAGTCGGAAGAGAAATGAGTTAATTTTATTGTTCCTTTAACTAATTCAGTTACATAACCGATCCTAGTATGGTAAGGCAATCTATTAGAAATTTATATTATAGTAATTAGGATAATAAAAAAATAGTCAAAAAACATAGATTGACAAGTCTCTTTAATACAAAAAAATTATAACAGAAAACAAAACATTTTAGTTCTGTTAAGGTATGTTTTTCGATACCATTCCAGGAAGATGTAATGACGTATGTTTTTCAAAACATATTTCATTCCGGAAAATACATTTTTTAGGAAATTCATGTTGTTCAGTACATTGAACCTGTTGATTATTAGATTAAAAATTATTATTAATGGCTATGTTAATGTCATCATATTTTTTGTCATACCTTCTTTCATTATTATATCAAAAAATTAGTAACCAATTACTATTTCAAGAATCATTATATTGAAAAATCATAGAACCATGTAATTTGTTATAAATTGAATGAAAACAATCCAAATGAAATTCCAATTAAAATAAATATTTAATGTGGATAAAGAAAACAAACATGTCCTTTGGATAAAAAATTCCCCACATTGATATATAGTGCACTTCATCAACTTCAAATACATAAATCACATGTTTCTGTATAATATAAATCATAAACATGAAGAAGAACAAAAAATAAAAACTGAATCAAAAAAATGAATACACATGAACAAAACCATTCTTCCAAATATGTATAAGGCCCCAGCCTTAAACCTTACATAATCTTGAGTTATCACAAGATTACACGTTGAGGATCTTTTCGGGTTTAGAGTTTTAGAGAATTAGATTATAAAACATGCATTACATTCCACATATAAACAATGTGGTTACATAAAGATAGTATTCTTCATTACCATCAATGGAAACATATTTAAAATAAACATGGATTCTTTCTTGACACTTCCTTGACACTATCATCATATCATGTACCTTTCCCTTGACATGTGAAAAACATTTTAAAAAATCTTGGGATGAGCATAATAAGCTCAGTAAGGGATATAAAAATATGGAAAGGAAACATGGGTATATATATATATAAGGATGAGATCATACCTTACCCATAAAACATAAGCACATTAACATACCTCATCAAATCATGAATAAATCATAGAAATCATAAGACATAAAGGTAACGTGAGGCATTCATAACATTCTTACGTAGGGAGTAACCCTATTGGTTACGTTTGGAATACCCATCACAGTATATTCCTTAAATCTCTTCAGAGAAACCTTTACGTTTCACTCCTTCGCGTTACCCAATGCATTGGAGAGCTATATCAGGCTCACCCGCCCTTAGTTTATCACGGAACCACCCGTTTTCATAATAATGCCCAAGAACCTCAACATAATCATATCACATAAAACATGCATAAAGGAAACATAACATTCCCACCTTTCAATCACAAGATATCAATACAACACATTGATATAAAAACATTATGAAAACCATTTTCGATACCAAAATAAAAGAAATGTAAAACATGGTATTTATTTTTCTTTTAAAAAGAAGGTATGGCTTGTAGAGGAAGCCGAAACTCAAATAACGGTCACGACAGCGGAGAAGTCGTTGTCACTACATACGAACGACAAAAACAATCCCTTTTGTCATTTAGTAAACGCTTAGTAAAAAAAAGATTCCTTTTGAATAAACGTAAAAGTCAAAGGGGTTTATACACCATATAAAAGAAGGTTGTGTATAAAACAAAATATGCCTCAATGAAAGGATATTGAGACGAAGTCCCATACCTCGTATCCGACTTGACCCGACCATTCTTTAATCTCGTGAATAATAAAATTGAGTTAATATCTACTTGCTTAAGAACATTTTTCAAGTTCATTATTCCTTTTATACCATGTTATGAACATCATGAAATCATTTAAGTTAATAATGTTCATTTTGTCGATATTTGGTTCTTAAGTCAAAAATAGACTTCTTACACTTGCATGTTGTTAATTTGGTCAAAGGTTCGTTATATCCCGAATGATATTAATGATTTGGATAACATATATATTATATATATTCATCATATACATGTATTTATAATATTAAATCACATTTAGAGGTAAGAAATGAAATGCACCGTTCATGGAGACGGTAAGCCGTACGTACGCATGAACGCTACTTCCATTTCTATTTCGTATTTCTGGAATGGAATCATAATGATATAAGATTATATTATAATTCCAGTATCATAACATATATAATATCATTAAATTTATCCTTTAAAAATCCCACATATGGTATTAACGAATCAAATCACTTTCAGGGGGCAGTAGTCCGCACTTCCTAAAATGAAGATATCGTGTTTACCCATAATGGAAACAATAATGGTATGCAATAAATGAAAAATACAGAATCTTAAGGAAATAATAAACATATTATATATCATATTTAAAAATAGTGACATCGTAATGTCCACCTTTGAAGGTGTTAAATGAGTATTGAACAATCATCGTTTCGGGAGGCAGAATTTCACCATCCACGGAAACCGTATGTTCTTTAACCATTTGATGTAGTTGTGTGAGAGTGTAGCTCGAATAAATCTTATAACAACATCCTAGTATATTGAATATACTGGTGTTGTTACAAAAGAAGTAAATAAAAAGAGTTTATGGGGTTGGAGAAGCAAAATAAAACAATTGGACATGAGAGAATAAATTACCTTTAAAAGTGTAACTCCTTTTGATTTGAGCCTAAAGGCTTCCTTTGAAATGATTCTGCCCAAAGGGAATCATCCATGATGAGTAGAGGGATTTAGAGAGAATAAATGGGCAGGGGTTGGCCGAGCCAAAGGCTTGAGGAGTGTGTGAAATGAGGTAGAGGTGGGGGCCTTTTATAAGAGGAGAGGAGGGGCACTTTTGGAAATCATGAAACTATTATTTTATTTTCAAACGTGTTTCGAATTTCTAAGGTCCCAAATTAATATATTTCTAAGATAAGATGATTCGGATTCAAAATATTCCCATCCAATAGTTTTTGGACAAGTGTAGGTCTTAGATATTACATTATCCTTCCATTTTATTTTAATCATTAAATAATGAGGTCATCACTGCATCATCATGATGTCATAAATAATTTAATTTATTTAATGTCTAAAAATTATATAAAAATAATAATATGATGTAGGAAATATTTTTAGATTTCTAATGAATATTTATAGACAGAAATATGATTATTATAACCCCTTCTAAAAATTGTTTTAGTAAAACAATTTATGTTAGTGTCATTTTCACCTTTATTTAAAAAAAGGCATTAAAGTCATTATCTCACCCAAGTGGCTCCATGGGGTCCCCTAAATCGACCCATGGGTTGTATTAGTCGGCCATGACTCATCCAATAGGGGTAGGACAAGTGTCATGGTGTTTTCATATTTTTATAATATCATTTTTACCTTAAATTACACTAATTACCTCAAATCGCGATTAATGAAAAAAAGTTACTATTCACCAAAAAATTATTTTCATCCCATTAAACCACATTTTACATACTAATGACAACCATGTATGTAGGATTTTCAAAATTCAATACACATTAGTGGTAAAATTTTATTTAACTGAAAAATCAGTTTGCTTGATTACCACTTAGTGGTTTCACTATTCATAAAAAATTGGAGTTTTTCAGAAAAATAACAAAACTTCACCCTAAGATATATTTGATATTCTGAATTCAAAAATGAAGTCTATTTTACAAAATTCAAAACATATAAGTCACATTAATTAATTTAATAATTAATTCCCGTTGTCAGAGTAAAATAGCGTGTTTTTATGAAACAATAAGTATCAAAAGATTGACACCAGTTTAAGTCCAATTTCAAAGTGAAATTGATTCCAATGACCACCATTGGATTAAATGGTAAAAATATATTCTAATTTCACTTCAAAACCAATTCAAAAGATAATCTAATCATATAAATAAATTAGATTAAAAAGCAGTTTTGATGTAAAATGCAGTATTTTTCACTATTCATTAAAAAATGAACATTGTCAGAAAAATACCAAAAATTCACACAAAGTAAATTTTGATGTCCCAATCATAAATAATATGTTTATTTTGACAAACATAGTTTATAAAATTGTCAAAAGATAGATTTAAAAAGAGTTTTCCATCATAAGGCTGTAAAACAATCTTTTAAGAATATTATTGTATTCCATGCTTAAGATTGGATTTATTTTCATTTTAAGCCTCTAAAACACTATCTAATTCATTAATAGACATAGATAAAAATATCTATTATTCATTACTTACTTGGGATGCTACATCCTTCCCCCCTTTAGAAAATTGTGTCCCCGTAATTTATTTACTTTTCAAATAAATGGGGGTACTTATCCCTCATTGCATTTTCAGATTCCCATGTTGCCTCTTCCATCATGTGGTTTTTCCAAAAAACCTTTACCTGCTTAATCACCTTATACCATAACCCTTGCTCCCTGTGGTCAAAAATCTGGACCGGTTGTTCCTCATAATATAGGTTCTCTTCCAACTGAACTACCTCTGGACTCAAAACATGAGATGGATCTGGCATATACTTTCTCAACATCGAAACGTGAAAAACATTGTGTACCTGAGATAAACTCGGAGTTAAAGCCACCCGGTATTCAACTGATCCAACTCTATCCAAAATTTCATATGGTCCAATAAACCTTGGACTAAGCTTTCCTTTCTTACCAAATCTCATCACACTTTTCCAAGGAGAAACCTTGAGAAAAACATGATCACCTACCTCGAAAGATAGATCCTTCCTCCTGTTATCCGCATAACTCTTCTGCCTGCTCTAAAATGTTCTCATGTGCTTCTGAATCAGCTGAACTTTTTCTGCCATCTCTTCTACCAATTCTGGTCCCATCAACTTCCTTTCACCAACTTCATCCCAGAAAGCTGGAGTTTGACACCGCTTCCCATATAATGCCTGAAATGGTGCCATCTATATACTAGAATGAAAACTGTTATTATATGAAAATTCAACCAAAGAAATATGTTGGTCCCAACATCCCTGATAATCCATCTAACAAGCTCGTAGAATATCCTCCAATTTCTGAATTGTTCGTTCTGACTGCCCATCTGATTAAGGATGAAAAGTTGTACTAAAATTTAATTCAGTACCCAACGACTTCTGAACGCCTTTCCAAAAGTTAGAAGTGAACCTGGTATCACGATCAGATACAATGGAGAGGGGAACTCCATGCAACCTGACTATCTCTTTAAGATACAAACGAGAAAGTTGATCTAGGGAAAAATTATCTCGTATAGCAAGGAAATGAGCAGATTTAGTCAAGCGATCAACAATAAGCCAGATTGCATTATTACCTCGAGATGTCTTCGGTAATCCCACAACAAAGTCCATGGATATATTTTCCCATTTCCAATCTAGTACTGGTAAAGGTTGATGCATCCCTTTCGGTAACTACCGCTCTGCTTTAACCTGCTGACTAGTCAAACACTTCATAGTAAATTCAGCAATATCTCTTTTCATTCCATCCCACCAGTAATACACTCGCAGATCACTATACATTTTAGTACTACCTGGATGAATTGAAAACGGAGAACTATGAGCTTCACATAACAACTCTCTCTTCAACTGTGAATCAAAAGGCACACACAATATCTTCCCAAATCTCAAAACACAATCATTATCAATGTTGAATTCATGCAACTTACCTTTTTGAACCAGCTCTACCTTTTTCTGCAACTCATTGTCTTGCTTCTGTGCTTGCTTGATTCTATCTGATAGAGATGATCTCACCGACACCTGAAACAAAATAGAAGAACTTCCTGCACCAAAAACTTCTATGGAAAAGTTCATCAAATCCTTAACCAAAGGATCACGTTCCAAATGCAACATTGCTAATAAAGCATTACTTTTTCGACTCAAATCATCAGCCACTTTATTTTCTTTTCTCGGATGGTAATTAATTGTATAATCATAATCCTTGATTTATTCTAGCCATCTCCTTTGTCTCATGTTCAATTCTTTATGAGTGAATATATACTTTAAACTCTTGTGATCGGTATATATTTCACACTTTACTCCATACAAATGATGCCTCCAAATTTTTAAAGCAAAAACAACAGCAGCTAATTCCAAATCATGTGTTGGGTAATTTACCTCATGAGTTTTCAACTGTCGTAAAGAATAAGCAATTACCTGATCATTCTTCATTAGGACGCAACCAAGTCCTTTCAATGAAGCATCACTGTAGATAACAAACTCACCATTCCTGGAAGGTAGTGCCAAAACTGGAGCATTCACCAATCTTCTTTTTAATTCCTGAAAACAATCATCACATTATTTTTTCCAGATAAACATAACACCCTTCCGAGTTAGCTTAGTCATTGGACTAGATACCCGTGAAAAATTTCTAACAAACCTTCGATAATAGCCTACTAAACTAAGGAAGCTACGAATCTCGGTTACATTTGTGGGTCTTGGCCAGTCTTCCACAACTTTTGTTTTTGCAGGATCAACAATTATCCCATCTTTAGAAACAATGTGACCAAGGAAAGAATTTGTTGCAACCAAAACTCACACTTTCTGAATTTCCCATACAATTTCTTTTCATTTAAGGTTTGCAAGATAACCCTTAAATGACTTTCATGCTCCTCTTTACTTTTAGAAAACACCAAAATATCATCAATAAACACAACCACCATTTATCACCTGATTCAACTGAGCCATCACTACAACAAACAGTTTAGTTCTGATTCTGACCATCTTAGGATACTGATTTGAAAGGTCATATCCATATGTATGCCTTCCCAGAAAATTTGTTATGTTCCTTCTACGAAAAACCATTCTTAACAAAAAAATATCTTAGGCGAAGCAACATGGTAATCCTAAAATGCTATATCATTTCAAAAAAAATATTTTTGGATAATCATTTAATAGAATTCTAACTCCTAGAGTTATTTAAACCGACCTTTGATACCAACTATAAGGCCCCAGCCTTAAACCATACATAATCTTGAGTTATCACAAGATTACACGTTAAGGATCTTTTCGGGTATAGAGTTTTAGAGAATTAGATCATAAAACTTGAATTACATTCTACATATAAACAAAGTGGTTACATAAAGATAGTATTCTTCATCCCCATCAATGTAAACATATTTAAAATAAACATGGATTCTTTCTTGACACTTCCTTGACACTATCATCATATCATGTACCTTTCCCTTGACCTGTGAAAATCATTTCAACAAAAACTTGGGATGAGCATAATAAGCTCAGTAGGGATATAAAAATATGGAAAGGAAACATGGGTACATATATACATAAGGATGAGATCATACATTACCAATAAATCATAAGCACTTTAACATACCTCATCAAATCATGAATAAATCATATAAATCATAAGACATAAATGTAACTTGAGGCATTCATAACATTCTTACGTAGGGAGTAACCCTCTTGGTTACGTTTGGAATACCCATCACTATATATTCCCTAAATCTATTTGGAGAAACCTTAACGTTTCACTCCTTCACGTTACCCAATGCATTGGAGAGATATATCTGGCTCACCCGCCCTTAGTTTATCACGGAACCACCCGTTTTCATAATAATGCCCAAGAACCTCAACATAATCATATCACATAAAACATGCATAAATGAAACATAACATTCCCACCTTTCAATCACAATATATCAATACAAAACATTGATAAAAAAATTATGAAAACCATTTTTGATACCAAAATAAAAGAAAAGTAAAACATGGTATTTATTTTTCTTTTAAAAAGAAGGTATGGCTTGTAGAGGAAGCTGAAACTCAAATAACGGTCACGACGGCGGAGGGGTTGTTGTCGCCGCATACGTACGACAAAAACATTCCCTTTTGTCGTTTAGTAAATGCTTCATATAAAAAAGATTCCTTTTGAATAAACGTAAAAGTCAAAGGGGTTTATACACCGTATAAAAGAAGGTTGTGTATAAAACAAAATATGCCTCAATGAAAGGAGATTGAGACGAAGTCCCATACCTCGTATCCGACTTGACCCGACCGTTCTATAATCTCTTGAATAATAAACATGAGTTAATATATACTTGCTTAAGAACCTTTTTCAAGTTCATTATTCGTTTTATACCATGTTATAAACATCATGTAATCATTTAAGTTAATAATGTTCATTTTGTCGGTATTTGGTTCTTAAGTCAAAAATAGACTTCTTACACATACATGTTGTTAATTTGGTCAAAGGTTAATTATATCCAGAATGATATTAATTATTTGGATAACATATATATCATATATATTCATCATATACATGTATTTATAATATTACATCACATTTAGAGGTAAGAAATGAAATGCACCGTTCATGGAGACGGTAAGCCGTACGTACGCATGAACGCTACATACATTTCTATTTCGTATTTCTGGAATGGAATCATAATTATATAAGAGTATATTATAATTCCAGTATAATAACATATATAATATCATTAACTTTATCTTTTACACATCCCACATATGGTATTAACGAATCAAATCACTTTCAGGGGGCGATAGTCCGCACTTCCTAAAATGACGATATCGTGTTTACCCATAATGGAAACAATAATGGTATTCCATAAATGAATAATATAGAAGCTTAAGGAAATTATAAACATATTATATATCATATATAAAAATAGTGACATCATAATGGCCGCCTTTGAAGGTGTTAAATGAGTATTGAACATTTATCGTTTCGGGAGGCAGAATTTCTCCATCCACGGAAACCGTATGTTCTTTAACCATTTGATGTAGTTGTGTGAGAGTGTAGCTCGAATAAATCATATAACAACATCCTAGTATATATTTAATATACTGGTGTTGTTACAAAAGAAGTAAATAAAAAGAGTTTAGGGGGATGGAGAAGCAAAATAAAACAATTGGACATGAGAGAATAAATTACCTTTAAAAGTGTAACTCCTTTTGATTTGAGCCTAAAGGATTCCATTGAAAGGATTCCTCTCAAAGGTAATCCTCCAGGATGAGGAGAGGGATGTGGAGAGAGTAAATGGGCAGGGTTTGGCCGAGCCAAAGGCTTGAGGAGTTTGTGAAATGAGGTAGAGGTGGGGGCCTTTTATAAGAGGAGAGGAGGGGCACTTTTAGAAATCATGAAACTATTATTTTATTTTCAAAAGTGTTTCGAATTTCTAAGGTCCCACATTGATATATTTCTAAGATAAGGTGATAAGGATTTTAAATATTCCCATCCAATAGTTGTTGGAAAAGTTTAGGTCTTAGATATTACATTATCTTTCCATTTTACTTTAATCGTTAAATAATGAGGTCATCGCTGCATCATCATGATGTCATAAATAATTTACTTTATTTAATGCCTAAAAATTATAAAACAAATAATATGATGTAGGAAATCCTTTTATATTTCTAATGAATATTTATAGACAAAAATATGATTAGTATAACCCTTTATAAATTTTTTTAGTAAAACAATTTATGTTAGTGTCATTTTGACCTTTATTTAAAAAAAGGCATTAAAGTCATTATCTCATCCAAGTGGCTCCATGGGGTCCCCTAAATCAACCCATGGGTTTTATTGTTCGGCCATGACTCATAAAATAGGGGTAGGTCAATTTTCATGGTGTTTTCATATTTTTATAATATCATTTTTAACTTAAATTACACTAATTACCTCTAATCGCGATTAATGAAAAAAAGTTACTATTCACCAAAAAAATAATTTTCATCCCATTGAACCACATTTTACATACTAATGACAACCTTGTATGTCGGATTTTCAAAATTCAATACACATTAGTGGTAAACTTTCATTTAACTGATAAATCAATTTGCTTGATTACCACTTAGGGGTTTCACTATTCATCAAAAATTGGAGTTTTTCAGAAAAATACCAAAACATCACCCTAAGCTATATTTGATATTCTTAATTCAAAAATGAAGTCTATTTTAAAAAATTCAAAACATATAAGTCACATTAATTAATTTAATAAACAATTCCCGCTGTCAGAGCAAATAGCGTGTTTTTATGAAATAATAAGTATCAAAAGATTGACACCAGATTAAGTCCAATTTCAAAGTGAAATTGATTCCAATGACCACCATTGGATTAAATGGTAAAAATATATTCTAATTTCACTTCAAAAACAATTCAAATGATAATATAATCATATAAATAAATTAGATTAAAAAGCTGTTTTGATGTAAAATGCAGTATTTTTCACTATTCATTAAAAATGAACATTGTCAGAAAATACCAAAAATTCACACAAAGTAAATTTTGATGTCCCAATCATAAAGAATAAGTTTATTTTGACAAACATAGTTTATAAAATTGTCAAAATATAGATTTAAAATGGGTTTTACATCATAAGGCAGTAAAACAATCTTTTAATAATATTAGTGTATTTCATGCTTAAGATTGGATTTATTTTCATTTTAAGCCTCTAAAACACTATCAAATTAATTAATAGACATAGATAAAAATATCTATTATTCATTACTTACTTGGGATGTTACAATAAGGGGTTGGATACATTATATCCACACCTATAAGGTGAAAGTTGGTCTATTTAGTCATCTCTATCAAATTTTATAAGCACAAAAGGATAAAATTGTTGAAATCTAGTGGGTTGTACATTGTGTCCCACTAGACGAATATTTAGATCCTCTAAAATCCACTATTTTCTTGGAACCAGATTTACATCACCATGGAGGGGGTAAATTTTTATAGGAGTGAAGAGAGTAAATTCAAGAAGAATGATGAATGTAGCTGGGGGAAAATAAGTAGATGACATGTCTTCTGTATGAGAAGGAAATGAGAACACTAAACAGATTCCAAATTCCAAATTTTTTCTATCCTGTGTGTCAAATATCAGTATAATCTAGTCCATCAATGATATATATCTAGAACAATAAGAAACTGATATTTTTCCTAGGTGAGAGGACAAACTGAACAGATTCAAAAGACTACATAGATTCTAGATTTCTCACGCAATATAATCTCCAAATTTCAAGTAGTAATAAACATGCCTGGCATATACTTAGAAACTGACCTAACATCTAAAAAGATTAAACACAGGGATGAGGCGTCGTTATATGATATTGAGAACAATAAAACAAATCCATGATTTTGAACTCAAATTGTAGTATTACCTTGTCTTATTTAATGTTAAATTTTCCAAAATATGCAAGTTAAATATTTAACATATTAGAAAATCAATATTACAATATATATATGGTCTTTCAAGTTTCAAATGATATATTGACACCACCTTAACTTATATTCACTACCTAAAAAGACAGTTTCACTGAAATAAGAATAATATAATTTTTTTTTCAATATAATATTATTATGCATATGATGAATATTAGATATTCAATATTAGAAATACAATATTAGTAGTCATATGCTAAATATGCATTCTGCATAAACTGAATATGTATAATTCATTCAATATAATAATTTTAAATATAATATTAGAAATATCTATATTAAGTATTATGAAAACGAAAATTGAAAACATGGTATATGATTGAACTCACGAAATCCTACCAGAGGACTGGAAGCAGGTGAAGGCGGAGTAGGTGGAGGTGGAGGAGCAGGAGGCAGAGCAGGATAAGGGTGACTGAGGTAGAGAATCAAATGAAGGTATCTTATAATCTCCAAAAATCATAAAAGATAATTCTGTAGATATGAACAACAACAAAATCTTGTTTGAACAGGTAAAAAAATTTGCATGATTTTCAAATAAAATCAGAGACTAATCATCAATAAATATACACATCTGAGCCTTCCTAATATAGGAAAATATCATAAGTACAGTAACCATGATATGGTTATGAGTATACTAACTCTGATCCAAATTGGAAACATCGCACATGAAGGTATTTTTGTCATCACCTAGCATAGGATCCTATGAGAAGTGGATAAAAACAAATCATTTTACCTTATCATAAAATTCTGAATGAAGTAGAAAATGGTCAAAACTTCATCATGGGTTCATAAAGAAGACTATTGAACGAAATTGTTTACATGTTTATTAGTAAGAACCTACTTATATTGAAAATGATGCATACAATGAGTTTATTCTCTCCAACCACCTGAAGAAATTGGTTATCGATCAGTAACACCGAATTGTAAACATTAAGAAAGGAAATAAAATTAATTCCCTTGTATATTTTTTGTAATGCAATGAAACAGAAGGTAATTTTGGATTAACAAGAATTTGATGCAGGACAAAAAAATTAGAAAAATATATAACAACATAAAAAAGAGAAATCCCAAAATTTAATACAAAAGAGAAGGATCACAAGGGAGATGACAAAAACGGGAAAAATATGTTTCACAAGAGTTAAAGTAAAAATCAATTCCAGTTAACAGGATACCAAAAATATAGTAAAAAAGCATATTGACAACTCATTGTACTAAAAATCATAATATAACCAAAAAAACATGTTATTACAACTTAATTCTAATACCAATAATTTTTGGGATTGGTGCCAATCAAATTGGAAGAGTTGGCTTGATATATGCTCATAAGGGGTCATAGTAAAATACATAATTGAAAAATATAAAACAATGAAACTCAATATTTTTTTGTTTTTAATAAAATCTATAATTTTCCAACATAAATTGAATAATTATATAAAAATGAAATAGTCACAGATATCATTTAATGATAAACCAATATATATTTTTTTTGGAAGAAATTCAAAATTCATAATATTACTAATAGAAATTGGGGAGTCTAACCTTGGATTGTTATATTCTTCTGAAGCTATGTTTAAAAATTCAATGGCGAGATACAAGGAAACTTATATAACATTTCATTATGAGTCACCCACTTTTCTTAGAGGGAAATATGAAAGAACATATCCATCATCTTCAACACTACAAAAATGTCGAAAATTTATAACCCATTATTTTCAATTGTTACTAATTCATAAAAACAATACGCAACATCATCCATTGTGAAAACAAATTACATGAATTTATATTTTGACCAGAAAGGATGTTAACTCTTATAGTTTACAACATATAACCTGCATTAATTTTCAATTATAGTTTTTGAATTCACATGTTCTGAGAAAAGAATACTAAAATAGTCAAATAATCCTGTAAATATTTAATCATGAAAAGAAGGGAAGAAAATATAACTAAAAGAGTATCATTAGGTATGAAAACTGTCCCCCAAACTAAATGGAATGTGTTTATCTTATGAGTCATCAATCCAATTAATATCTTAATGGTTCATCTGGAGATCTTCCTGCAATAATGTTGATCATCTTCCTTCTAAGGAACCTTTTCATGAAAATAAACAAAATAGATACATAAGAACCTAATGATAGAGCAATACAGAATTTCAAGATTAAAGAATTATAAAAATGAAATATATAATCCAGAAATTGCATGTGCAATATCTTACTATGTAAGTCAACTCCAGATATATGTATAACTGTCAGATCACATAACAATCAATAGAAGTGGAAAGTTATACTTTCTGAGCTCCAAAAAATATTGAAGGCATCATTGGCCAGTATTCATTGTTATTGAGCATGTTCATATTAGAGAACATATCTATGACAGCATCTGGGACACCTATACCTACATGAAAAGATGTGGGAAATTTATAACACATTTGTTTCATAGGGTTTTAGTTCATAAAAAACAATACACAGTGTAGTAAATAGGGAAAAAATTACATGTATTCAAATGCTGCACGAATGGGAGGTTAACTCCCAGATTTTACGATAGAATACTTGCATTAATTTTCAATCCATGATGTTTTATTGTTTTCTACGGAGAAAACAACAACTAGGTAGTCAAACTAAATAGTAAACATTTAATCATGAATATAAGAGAAAAATATATCATTAAATGTGGAAATTATAGCCTTAAAACCGTCCAACAACGTAGAAAATGTAAAATACAACAAAACATCCTAAACTAATAATGTATATCTAGATAAAGTGAATTTAAATAATCTATATTAAAATATCCAGCATAAAAATATTATATCATTATTCTATTCTATCATGAGTAATGTCTATCACAATGAAATACATCGTTCAAGAAAAACTAAAAAAAGTATTGTATGATAAATGTGCACACTTAAAAATTTATAATCAAGCAGCAGAAAACCAACACTAAAATGTACACCATGAGAAATCCCAAATACAACAATCTAATGATACTAACTCATCCAACATGTCTAATCTACCGATACAAAATATACATATGAATTAATATTTATGACTATTTCTCCAGTCATTAAATTGGAAGATGTTATTATCAGCCTAGAGAATACCATACATAATGTGCAACTGGTTTCTAATGTAAATTTCATATGTAAAAATTTATAAAAAACCTTAAAAATGAGAAGTGTACATGTTCTAATAAGATTATTGTATGTAAAGATTATAGAACATTATATAATGAACATAGGATTCCAAAAAAAATGAAAACCAACTAAATACCCAAAAATTATTAATACCAAGACATTGTAGAAGAACATATCTGTATGATTTCTCATTTTTCATGTCCAAATTAGCCTTCAATCACCTCTCATGCTGAAAACGATGACTTTCCGTGCGAAAACATTTTCAATATATTTGATGATCCTATTGCACCTCATCCTCCCTATCATATACATTTGACAAGTTTTTCTACATATATAATATAGTTAGACTAATTTGAAGGAACATGTTGTAGTTTTATTCAATAAAGGACATATATTATAGTTATCAACAGATAGTTAAATATTTAAATAACTTTACCTCAAAAATATATAAAACATCAAACTCTATCTTAATCCTGGATGTATTTTTTCAGTAATGGAACAATGCTAGTAGCCACTGAAGATAACTGTTACATAGCTGAGTAGATGACATATTTGAGGTAAAATCATCAAACATAGTGGCAATATTTGAACTTGATGTTGAAGAACTACGAGTTGGATTCTATTATAATGCATGGTTGGAAGGAAAATTCCAGTAAGATGATCTATGTTTGGTGTTATAGGAAATTGAAAAAAAAAACTGATGCGTATAATACCTTGATATATTCAATGCCACTACTAACATGTGAATACCCACTAGATTGATGAGCCTATACTTTTAAATAATAATATATAGTAAAATTTTGTTACATTAAGTTATCTAATGTAAATATTATTACATATATTGTAATACCTGATTGTCTTTGGAGATTTCAGAAAAGCTAGTGATGTAGTTGTAATTATAACTGATAAATAGAACATTGAATCTATTTTCACCAAATGAATGATGATAGTTTTGAAAATAATAATTGGTCACATCAATTGATAATAGCACTTTCATTGATTTGAAAAGGTTCAATTGTTGAGGAAAATCATACTCATCAATGTCCTAAATTACAGATTATAATTTCTATTAGGATAAATAATTGAATCATATATTGAAGACATACAAGTAGATAGATATTCCTGCATCAAAGCATCTCTCATTTCTATTGGTGTTTTATCTAAGAATTGGATGACTTTTTTTCAAATAAAACAACTAAACATGAATCTATCCTATCAGTAACCATTAGTTTCACTCTGAATCTGTTGGATTTAATATTGTGGTTACACAGTCAGAGAAATTGACTATTTTGAATGACTATAT
The DNA here is from genome assembly GCA_963277665.1 of Viscum album. Classification (NCBI taxonomy): domain Eukaryota; kingdom Viridiplantae; phylum Streptophyta; class Magnoliopsida; order Santalales; family Viscaceae; genus Viscum; species Viscum album. The sequence continues at coordinate 1,394,575,895 of OY728150.1, forward strand.
TTCTAGAAATATAGTGATAATAAATAATTTATATTATCCAAAAAAATAGTACACCTATGAGTAGTGCTGTTAAGAGATAATTTGCAACATTGGCACCAAATTTTTTATTCAAAAACATGTACTTTCGTCCTACAAAAGATACATAAATTGAAAAATCCAACTGTCGGTACTTTGAATTTTTATAATTAAAGCTTCTATTAAGTACAATGTAGACTGTAATATAGTGAGCACATAATAAAAAACTCATTAGTACATGACAATTCTAAACATATCATAATACACTATATTTAATTTCATAATTTAAATATTTTTTAGTTAACTTGTGACAACCTTTCAAATCTGATATTGTTTTCTTGTTATTCCAATACAATAATTATGTATAGGGGTTGGCATTAGTTGGTGGTGGGCATTTTAACTCTGATGTTATTATGATCCCAAACCCTCTAAATATATAATGAAGTCTTGGTAATAAATAATAAGAACATTTCTGTTTTACAACTGTGGTGCACAGAGCAGAAACATGTAAAGATACAGAATGAAGAGTACATATAATGTCACCAACTTCTGAAATTTTCTACTTCTGTAATATGAATATTGTAAATAATTTTTTTCCTTCATATTAGTTGTGACAATAATAGAGGATATAAAGAGTTTGAAGTCAACGAAATCATAATTAGATAGTAAGGTGGTCATGATACATATTTTGTAAAATAATTTCAAACAGAAAAATTATACTATACAGATAAAAACTATACTGCTTAACCGCTTAACCTGAACAAGTTGTAATATCATAATGTTAGATGGCTCATTGTTATTTTTCAAGTAACGCATCAATTCATAAACAAAATCACCCCATAAACTGCAGGTTATTTGCAAACCTCTAAAATAAAATAAAGTAACAATGTGAATAAATATTTTTTTGCAATCAGTTAATATAACTAAACAAAAATAATGACATCTTCATCCTCTAGAGTAATTTTCATCCTACTATTTGAAGGACCGATAGATTTCACCAGTTTGGTGTATTGAAGATGTCTAATTAATTTTATAAGATAAATGTTATATAGAGACTCAATTTGAGAACAATCAAGATAAAGTATAAAATACTTTAATGTTTTATTTATTTAACATTTCTATATAGAAAACTACAATTAAATTGGTATTTTAATTTACTTATTAAATGTTCTTTGGGAACCTTCATTTGAATAATATCATCATATGAAGTAAAATCAAAATGGAAAAGAGGTATATCTGCATCATAAGGATGAACCAACATTGTGGATGTGAATAGAAGTCTACATGCATGTCTACATACAATGTAACTACCATGGTTTGATTCCATTTGTATGTTTATTATCATATAGAATAGTCCATCACACAATAGATATTTATACTCAGATATTAGCTTTCGGGTAGTAATTGTACATTGAATTTTTCTTCCCTTTACATAGCATGTTAAAACATATGTGAATATATTAAACATTTAAATTTCAAAGGACATAGACATAATATAAATAAATAAATAAATATATATATTAATAGATTTATACATCAAAACATGAAAATAGGGTGAAAAACCAAAAATTTGTTATGAAATGTAAACAAACCTCTTTATTGGTAATTATTAAATCAATAACAAAAACTGTATTAGAGTAGTTGGGTGATGAATGGCACAACATGTTTAAAACAGACCTCAATCATGAGTTTTTTTTTCACCCTTAGGTGTCATCGCATTCAACGGGGTAATTTTTTTGGACATTTTGATTTTAATGTGTACAAATATGATTATTCGTGAAAAAAATAATATAGTAAGAAGTTAAACACTTTAAGAAGTTCATATTGCAACCCCAAATAACAGTAATATATTTAATGTGTTGTTTCATATATTACCTAAGATATGTTTTCAAATATTTACGTGTACACAATATTGTGTGTGTAATGAAATGATTTTTCATTGTTATCATCAACAAAAAATTTTAAACCACATCTTGATGTGATTCTAGAAATCACAACATATAATTGACCATGAGAGAACATAGGATTGAAAAGATATAACCCAGTAGAAGATAATGATTGTCCTTGACTTTCAGTCAATGTATAAGAAACTGTCAATGGATATTGTCTTCATTGTAATTTGAATGGCCATCTACGATCAGAGTGTGTCATAGTCAGTCTTGGAATGAATGCCGAATACCCTAAATGATAGACATACACATTTTTGGCTCTAATGAATTGATCACCAATGTGTGTGACAATTATACAAGTGTCGTTACATAAAACAACAGATTGATCAACATTTCATAGTAACATAATGGTGACTCGAATCTTTAAAGAAAATTTATAGGAGGTCAAACCAGAGTAGGATCTAGAATGGACGACCTTTCAATATCCAATTTCATTGTTTCTTTCACTAAGATTAGGATAAGTCTTCTCCACAATTTCAACCATTGCATTTGAATTGTAGTGAAGAATATATGCTGATGGAATTTGGAAGTGCGCTTCACCGTTATTAGGTTATCCTACATGAACATCGCCAATATCTGATGTCCATTTAGAAATATCATAGACCACATTTGTATAATCAGTGGATGTAGAGGAAAACAATATCATGTTTTTTGTTACAGTTAATACCCGACAGTGCTTCCAAAGATACGATGACTTAATACTTAAAAATACAATGTCATTTCTGTTACCACCTGGTATTGTTGGTAATATTTTTCGGAAATCCCCACCCAATACAACTGTTAGACTAGCGAATGGTAAATTCATTTCATTATCATTTTTTATTTTCATTATATCCCCGAGAGTATGGTCTAGAGCCTCAAAGTAGTCCTTATGAAGCATAGAAGCCTCATCCCAAATAATCATCTTTGTAGAGTGTAGAAGTTTTGCTACACCACTCCCTTACTTAATATTGAAAATATACTACTCTGTTTTGTATATTAGAATAATGAATTTAGAATGTGTAGAGAGTTCTCCAGGAAGCAGTAATGATGCTATTCCACTCGAAGAAACTACATGTACAATAAAGCCCTCAGATCACAACAATGATGTTAGGATCTTTCAAAAGAATGATTAACCTATACCTCCATATCCTTGCAAGAAGAATATTCCTCCGTTATTTCTAGATAATGAAGACCAAATGACATCCATAACCTCTTTGCGTTCAATTGTAACAATAGTCTGTAATGTTATATAAACATTACATAGGTTTCTTGTATTGTAATTTGGATCATCTGCAACTAAATTATTTGAATGAGTATCAATTACAGAATCTGGAACTGGCATGGGAGGATAAAATCGAAGAGATGTTCCATTGATCCGTCACATCTTCCATATATCAAGAAGAGCATACACATATATATGATATTTTGTTAGTTTCAAATCTAAAAAAATGAGGAACATTTATTTAGAGTAGTATAATAAACTTCAAGCATTGGATCATGTAATTAAAAGTAACTAAAAGATTAATCCTGAACGGCGGTGAAAGAAAAAATTTATATATATAAGGACCCAACCTTAAACCTCAATTAATATTGAATTAAATGAATAATTCGCATTGAGTATCTTTTCAGGTTTAGAGTTTTAGAGAATTAGATCATAATTATTACATCTCAAAATATTACATACTAGACACTTCTACAAAGTTTCCTTTTTTAAAAAAAACATGAACTCTTAAAAAAAGAGTCATGTCTAGTTCCACATTTAAGACAGCATGAATTTTCCTTGATCCCATCCTTGACCCTATTCCACATTATGTCCTGTGAAAAACATTTCAAAAAAACTTGGGGTGAACATAAAAAGCTCAGTAAGGTATACACAAAGAAGGACACTGTTAGTTTTTTCAAAACATCAAGTAAACCACGAATACATTATCAAAGTAACACTTTTCACCTTTAAGAAGTAGTAAATACTCTTCACTGAATAAAATATCATTACTTACCCATTTGTAACCAAAAGATTAACATAAAACCCATATAAAGAACACATAACATATAAAGGTAACATGGGACATAAACATACTTAAATGGAATAACCATACGGTCGACTTCCACACATATCACTACATGGAATAGCCATACAGCTGACTTCCATACCCAATGCATTGGAGGTTATAACGTAACCACCCATCCTAGTATTCGTTGCACCACCCGTCAATTGGTTTATCCCATAACAACCTGTGAAATGTCAAAGTACAATTATAAAATCATAACACATAAAACAATTTTAAAGGAAAGAAAAAATTTACACATTTCAAGAAAAATATGTCACTTAAATATATTGGCATAACAAATCCATTATAAAAACCATTTTCAATAACAAAATACATAAAATATTATATAGTATTTATTTACTTTTAAAAATATTACGGCTTGTTGAGGAAGCCCAAGATCAAATAATAATCGCGATGACGGAAAGGTCGTTGTCACCACGTACGTTAAAAAGAAACATTCTTTTTGTATATTAGTAAAAAAAATCATATAGAAAATATTTATTTTCTATAAAAGTAGAAGTTAAAGGTGCTTATACAACATATAAAATAAGGACTTTTATTAGAAAAAAATATTCCTTAATCAATGTAGATTGAGACGAAGTCCAATACCTCGTGTCTGAATTGACTCGATCACTCTTTAATCTCCTGAATAATAAACTTGTGTTAATTTATACTTCCTTATGAACCATTTTCAACCTTATTATTCCGTTTATATAACTTATTACCTTTTTATAAACATTATGTAATCATTTAAGTTAATAATGTTCGTTTTGTCGAAAATTTGGTACTTATGTCAAAAATGGACTTCTTACAATTACATGTTGATCATGTGGTAAAATGTTTATTATATCCAGATTTATATTCCTGATTTGGATATCATATATATCATATATACCCAGCATATACATGTATATATAATAGTATATAACATTTATAGGTAAAAAATGAAATGCACCATTCATGGAGACGGTAAGCTGTACGTACGGATGAATGCTAATTTCATTCCTATTTCGTATTAAAGGAATTAAAACTAAATGAGACAAATATATATAATAATTCTATTATAATATATATTTTATATAGTTAACATAAGTTTATTTATTACCTTAGTTATAAAATCCATGTTTGGCATGAACGAGCCACATCCCTTGATGGGGTAGTAGTCCATACTTCCTTAGATGAAATTATCGTATTTTCAAAACATGCAAAGCATAAAGGTTTGTTATAAAAATAAAACACAGATGCATAGAGTGGGAATAAATATATTATATATTATATATAAATACAGTGACATCATAATGGCCACCATTAAAGGTGTTAAGAGAAGATTGAACAATCATCGTTTCGTGAGGCAGTAATTCGCCATCAACAGAAACCGTATGGTCATTAACCATTAGACGGAGGTGTGTGTAAGTGTAAATCAAATCCTTTTCATAAAAACATACTATGATAATGAAGATACTAGGTTTATTAAAAAAGAAAGGAATAAAAAGGGTTTAGGGGGTTGGAGAATCAAAATAAAACAAAATGATAAAAGAGAAGTCATTACCTTTAAATAAGGTAACTCCCTTTGGATTGAACCAAAAGGGTTTCTTGAAGAGCATTCTGCCAAAGTTAAGGCTTCTAGGATGAGGAGATGTATGTGGAGAGATTAAATGTGTAGAGTTTGGTCTAATATATTGTATAAGAGTGACCAAAACTATTTTTAAAGTGGGTTCGCCATCCAAAGGCGATAAATCGACCTTTTAGTGAATATTAGAGTATTTATGCTTAAAATTGAATCATTTTCTTATTTTAAGCCTTTATATTTTATTGGATTAATGTCAAAACATTTAACAAACATATATAATCATATTTTAGTAATTTCTATTCATTTCATCCAATATAATGGCTACGTGTTAACTACCATTTGAAAAAATATTATTATATTATTAGTGTGCAACGTAAGTTTTCAAAGAAACTCGTTGTTGCATATCAGGTACGCTATCGAACATACAAACCCCTTTAAAGTAAAATTAATATTTTTTTCACAAACATTAATAAATGTGAAAATTTCTTCTTATTTATTTACCTGGGATGTTACATCCTTCCCCCCTTTTGGAAAATGCATCCTTGCAATTTTTATTCACTTATAAAAATAAGTGGGTGTATTTGTCCCTCATAGAATTTTTAGATTCCCACATTGCCTCTTCAACCATATGGTTTTTCCATAAAACCTTAGATAAATTACCTTATTTAGCGACACTTGCACTCTTCAGTTAACAATCTGGACTGGTTGTTCTTCATAAGAGAGAATCTCCTCCAACCGAACTACCTCTGGGCTCAAAACATTAGATTGATCTGGCATATACTTTATCAACATCGAATAATGAAAAACATTGTGTAACTGGGACAAACCTGGTGGTAATGTCACTCTGTATGCAACTGATCCAACTTTCTCCATGATTTCATAAGGTCCAATGAACCTCAGACTCAGATTTCCATTCTTACCCAATCACACCACACTTTTCTATGGTGAAACATTGAGAAAGACATGATAACCAACCTCAAAAGATAGATCCTTCCTCGGGTTATCCTCATAACGTTTCTGGCTGTCTGAGCTATTCTCATGTGTTTCTGAATCAACTGAACTTTTTTTGCCATCTCTTCTTCCAATTCTGGTCCCATCAGCTTCCTTTCCCCTACAACATCCCAAAAAGCTATAGTTCAACACTGTTTTCCATATAATGTCTCAAATGGAGCCATTTGTATACTGGAATGAAAACTATTGTTATATGAAAATTCATCCAATGAAATATGTTGGTCCCAACATCCCTGAAAATCTATCATGCAAGCACGTAACATATCCTCCATGGTCTGAATTGTTCGTTCCGACTGCCCATCTAATTGCGGATGAAAAGCTATATTAAAATTTATTTTAGTACCCAACGACTTCTGAAGGCCTTTGCAAAAGTTATAAGTAATCATGAGATCACGATAAGATACAATGGAGAGGTGAACTCCATGCAACCTGACTATCTCTTTAAGATACAATCAAGAAAGTTGATCTAGAGAGAATGTATCTTCAATAGGATGGAAATCAGCAGATTTATTCAATTGATTAAAAATAACCCAGATTTCATTATTACCACGAGATTTCTTTGGTAATCCCACAATGAAGTCCATGGATAGATTTTTCCCATTTCCACTATGGCACCGGTAATGACTAATTCATCCCTTTCGGTAACTGCCACTCTGTTATAGCCTGCTGACAAGTCAAACACTTCATAGTAAAATTAGCAAGATATCTTTTCATTCCATCCCACTAGTAATGTTCCTGCAGATCTGTGTACATCTTAGTACTGCCATGATGAACTATAAACAAGGAACTATGAGCCTGACATAACAACTCATTCCTAAACTGTGAATCAAAAGGAAAACATATTCTCTTCCCAAACCTCAAAACACAATCATTATCAATGTTAAATTAATGCAACTTACCCTTCTGAACCATCTCTACCTTTTTCTGCAACCCACCATCTTTCTTCTATGTTTTCTTAATTCTGTCCGATAGAGATGATCTAACTGACACCCGAAACAAAACCTAAGAACTAGATACACCAATAACTTCTATTCCAAAGTTCATCAAATCAAAAACCAAAGGATCCAGTTCCAAATGTAGCATGGTTAATGTAGCATTACTTTTTAGACTCAAAGCATCAACCACTTTATTTGATTTATCAGATGGTAATGAATTGTACAATCATAATCCTTGATTAATTCCAACCATCTCCTATGTCTCATGTTCAATTCATTATAAGTGAATATATACTTTAAACTTTCATGATCAGTATATATTTCAAACTTAACTCCATACAAATGATGCCTCAAAATTTTTAGAGAAAAAACAACAGCAGCTAATTCCATATCATGTGTAGGGTAATTTAACTCATGATTTTTCAACTAACGTGAAGCATAAGCAATTACCTGATCATTCTGCATAAGGACATGACCAAGTCCCTTCAACAAAGCATCAATGTAAATTACAAACTCACCATTTCTGGAAGGAAGTGCCAAAACTGGGGCATTCACCAATCTTCTTTTCAATTCTGAAAAACAATCATCGCATTCTTTTGTCTCAATGAACTTAACACCTTTTCAAGTTATCTTAGTCATTGGACTAGATAACCATGAAAAATTTTCAACAGACCTTCAGTAGTAACCTGCCAAACCAAGAATAATATGGATCTCTATTATATTTTTAGGTCTTTTCCATTCTTCAACAACTTTTGTTTTAGCAGGATCAAGAGTTATGTCATTTTTTTAAACAAATTGACCAAGGAATGAAATTTGTTGTAACCAAAACCCACACTTGCTGAATTTTCCATATAGTTTCTTTTTGTATGTTTTGCAAGATAACACTTAAATGACTTTCATGATCCACTTTAATTTTAGAAAAAACCAAAATATCATCAATGAAAACAACCACAAACTTATCCAAGAACTCATGGAAAATTCTATTCATAGGGTCTCTGAATACAGCAGGTACATTGGTTAAACCAAAAGGCATAACTACAAATTCATAAAGGCCATATCTAGTACGAAACACGGTCTTTGGAACGTCTTCTTATTTTACTTTCAACTGATGGTACCCTGACCTCAAGTAAATCATCGAAAAATACTAAGCTCCCTGGATCTTATCAAACTAATCATCGATATGAGCCAATGGATACTTGTTTTTAACAGTTATGTTATTCAATGCCCTATAATTAATGCAAAGGATCATTGAACCATCATTCTTTTTAACAAACAATATAGGAGAACCCCATGGCGATGTGCTAAGTCGAAAAAAACCATTATCTAATAACTCATGCAATTGCTTCTTTAACTCTAAAACTTCAAACTGAGCCATTCGATAAGGGGGTTTTGAAATTGGCTTAGAATTAAGAACAAAGTCAACAGTAAATTCAACTTCCCGATCATGTATTTTACTAGGAAACTCATCCATAAAAACATCAAGATACTCATTTACCACTGGAACATCATTAATATGAACAGTTCCTTTGTTTTCAAAAATATGTGCAAGGTAACATTCACTTCCATCTTTTACTAGTTTCTCAACTTCATGATATGTTACCAAACATAAGGGTTCATTCTTGTACACAAACTAAAAATATTTCTGAAAAGAAAACATTTTAGCTCTGTAATCAATCTTAGAATGATAAACGGAAAGCCAATCCATTCCCAAAATAACATCATACTCTACTAGAGGAAACACAATAAGGTTTTCATGTATATTCTTTCCGAACACAATGATATGAAGGTTCTTATAATTTATTTTTGTCTGAACATTTCCTCTGGGTTTTTTTAACATAAGTTATGGATTCATATCTTGATATGGAATTCAAAATTTACTTGAAAACTTCTAAAAAATGAAAGAATGTGTAGACCCTGAATCAAACAACACATTGGCATAATCTGAACCAACAAACAGTGTACCTGAGACCACTTCATTCGATGGCCCAACATCTTCTGAAGTAGTTGTAAAGGATTTCCCCAACCCTTTCTTCTTTTAGTCTGGCTTCTTTCCCTTAGTTGAGTTCTTATTTAGACACTCATTTGTATATTGACCCATTTCATTACACTTAAAACATCTTACCACTGGCTTTTCTTTGCCTGCTTGATCATCTTCCTTACAGTTACGAGCAATATGACCAGACTTACCATACCGAAAGCACTTTCTAGACTTGGATAACATTATACAGGATGAATTTGACCACACATGTCACACGATGTATATTTGGTTTTATTACTTCCTAGCATCTTTGATGAATTCTTTCCCTTTTCCTACCAACTGGACCTCTTATTATGTTGTTTGTCAAAGAACACCTGATCATCGGCAAACTCCATTTCTACCTTCTCCGCACATCGAAAAAGTTTTTTCATATCTTTTGAACTCACAAGAAACTAATTCCCGTCGATAATTTAGCTTTAGATTTGAGTAAAAATGGTTGATTTTATTATCAATATATCATATGAAATTTGGAGCATACCTTGAAAGTCGAGTGAACTTTTCTTCATAAGTAGCCACTGATTCATCCTCCTGCCTCAATTCTAGGAATTTATTTCCCATCCTAAGATGAACCACCTTAGGAATGTATTTCTAATGAAACATTCCTTTTAATTCATCCCAGTGAAGATAATCAATATCATCACTATCCCTAATATTTCTCACCCGCCAACACCAATAATCAGCTTCACCTTCAAAACGGTAAACAACAAGACTAACCTTTTGATGTTTTGAACACCACATTACATCAAAAATATTCTCCAGCGCTTTAATCCACTCTTCTGCAAGCACAGGGTCAGATTATCCTCTGAATGATGGGGGATGATGCCTCATGAAATGTTCCACCACTGACATGTTCCTCTCTGTTTGATCTGGCTGATCTCGTGCATGGATAGCACCACCATTTATTGCCTGAGACAACTATTCCATTACCGCAACAAATTGTTCAGTTCCGATTCTGACCATCTCAGGTTGCAGATTTAGAAGGTTGTCTTCCTTGTAACGATATCCCAACATAGCTACCCCATTTCTTCTGCGGAATACAATTCTGAACACAAAAATATCTTAGGCGAATAAACATGGTAATCTTTAAATTCTATATCATTTCAATCATAGAATAAATTAATTTAGGGACATAAAATTTTACAATTTTTCTAACTCCTAAAGTTGTCTAAACTGACCTCTGATACCAAATATAAGGACCAGACCTTAAGCCTCACTTAATATTGAATTAAATGAATAATTCACATTAAGGATCCTTTCAGGTTTAGAGTTCTAGAGAATTAGATCATAATTATTACATCTTAAAATATTACATATTAGACACTTCTACAAAGTTTCCTTTTTTTTACAAAACAAGAACTCTTAAAATAAGATTCATGTCTAGTTCCACATTTAAGACATCATGACTTTTCAATGATCCCATCCTTGACCCTATTCCACATTATTTCCTATCCATAACATTTCAAAAAAACTTGGGGTGAGCATAAAAATCTCAGTAAGGTATACACAAAGAAGGAAAACTGTTAGTTTTTCAAAACATCAAGTAAACCATGAATACTTTATCAAAGTAACACTTTTCACCATTATGAAGTAGTAAATACTCTTCATTGAATAAAATATCATTACTTACCCATTTTTATCTAGAAGATTACAATAAAACCCATATAAAGAACACATAACATATAAATGTAACATGGGAGATAAACATACTTAAATGGAATAACCATACGGTCGACTTCCACACATATCACTACATGGAATAGCCATACAACCGACTTCTATTCCCATTGCATTGGAGGTTATAACGTAACCACCCATCCTATTATTCATGACACCACCCATCATTTGGTTTATCCCATAACCACCCGTCAAATGTCCAAGTCCCATTATAAAATCATAACTTATAAAACAATTATAATGGAAAGAATAAATTTACACATTTCAAGAAAAATATATCACTTAAATAGATTGAAATAACATATCCATTATCAAAACCATTCTCAATACCAAGATATATAAAATATTATATGGTATTTATCTACTTTAAAAAACATTATGGCTTGTTGAGGAAACCCATGATCAAATAATAGTCTCTATGGCGGAATGGTCGTTGTCACCGCGTACGTTAAAAAGAAACTTACTTTTAGTCGATTAGTAAAACAATTTTTATAGAAAATATTTCTTTTGTATAAAAGTATAAGTCTTAGGGGATTATACAACGTATAAAGGAATGTCTTTTATTTGAACAAAAAATCCCTTAATTAATAGAGATTGAGATGAAGTCTCGTACCTCATGTCCGAATTGACTCGATCGCTCTTTAATCTCCTGAATAAAAAATTAGTATTAATTTATACTTGATTATGAACCTTTTTTTAGCTTATTAATCAATTTATATCACTTATTTCCATGTTATAAACATTATGTAATCATTTATGTTAATAATGTCTGTTTTGTCGATATTTGTTACTTATGTCAAAAATGGACTTCTTACAATTACATGTTGTTCATGTGGTAAAAAATTCATTATATCTAGAATTATATTCATGATTTCGATATCATATATATCATATATATACATCATATAAATGTATTTATAATAGTATATAACATTTAGAGGTAAAAATGAAATGCACCGTTCATAGAGACGGTAAGCCGTACGTACGCATGAACACTAATTTCATTCCTATTTCGTATTAAATGAATGGTAAATAAATGAGACAAATATATATAATAATTCCAGTATAATATATATGTTATATAGTTAACATATGTTTATTAATTACATTATTTATAAAATCCATGTTTGTCATGAATGAGTCAAATAACTTGAGGGGGCCGTAGTCCATACTTCCTTAGATGAAATTATCGCATTTTCACAAAATGAAAACCATAAAGGTTTGTTTTAAATATAAAATACATTAAATTAGAGAGGTAATAAATATATTATATTTCATATATAAATATAGTGACATCATAATGGCCACCATGATATGTGTTAAGAGAAGATTGAACAATCATCGTTTTGTGAGGTAGTAATTTGCCATCCACCGAAACCGTATGTTCATTAACCATTATATGGAGGTATGTGTAAGTGTAAATAAAATAAATCTCATAAAACCATACTATTATATTTAATAAACTAGTTTTGTTACAAAATAAAGGAATAAAAAGTGTTTAGGGGGTTGGATAAGCAATATAAAAAAAAGGATATAAGAGAGGACATTACCTTTAAATCGGGTAACTCCCTTTAGTGTGAACCAAAAAGGTTTTTTAAAGAGATTTCTACCAAAGGTATGGGTTCTATGATGAGGAGAGGTATGTGGAGAGGTAAAATTAGCAGAGTTTGGTCGAGCCAAATGCTTGAGAGGTGTGGTTAAGGGGTAGAGGTGGGGGCCTTTTATAAAAGGGAGGAGGGGCACTCTTGGAATGTTATAAACTGTTAGGTTATTAGAAAATGATTTTCAAATTTTAAAGGACCCAAAAAGATATATTTATAGGATAATTTGATAATGGTTCTAAATACACCCATACAATAGGTTTTGTACAAGTGTATGTCTTTGATTTTACCTTATCTTTTCCTTTTATTTAAATCATTCATTAATGAGGTAATCGCTGCATCATCATGGTGTCATAAATAAATTTATTTAATTGATGTATGAAAATTATAAAAATATATCATGATTTATGAAATGTTTTAATATTTATAATAATTATTAATAGTCAAAAATATGACTTGTATAACCCCATGTAAAAATTGTTTTAGTAAAACAATACATGTTTGTGACATTTTTATTTTAACTTTAAATAAAATGTTTTTAATGTCATTTTCTTACCCAAGTGGATCCATGGGGTCCCCTAGTTGACCCATGGATTGTCTTGGTCATCCATTACACATCCAATAATGGTAGGACATGTGTCAATGTAATTTCATATTATTATAATATTATTTTTACCTTAAATTTCACTAATTACCTTTAATCGTGATTAATAAAACATTAATGTTAATATTCACCAAAATTATTTTCATCCCATTCAACCAAATTTTACATCCTAATGACAAACATGTATGTTGGATTTTTTAAATTCAAACTAAATAGGTGGTAAAATTTCATTTAAACGAAAAATCAGTTTTTTTAACTACCACTTAGCGGTTTCACTATTCATCAAAAATTGATGTTTTTTAGAAAAAAACCAAAAATTCACCCTAAGATATATTTGACATTCTGAATTAAAAAATGATGTATATTTTAGAAAATTCATATGTTATAATTTTAATTAATCAATTTAATGATTAATTACCATTGTCAAATTAAATAGTGTATTTTTAAGAAACAAAATATATCAAAATATTGACAGTAGTTTAAGTCCAATTTCAAAGTGAAATTAATTCCAATGACCACCATTGGATTAAATGGTATAAATATATTCTAATTTCTCTTTAAAACCAATTAAAAATGTAATCTAATCATATAAATAAATTAGATTAAAAAGTGGTTTTGAATTAAGATACCACATTTTTCACTTATTCATTAAAAATGAACTTTATCGGAAAAATAAAAAAACATACACAAAGTAAATTTTTGATGTCCCAGTTCTATAGAAAGATTTTATTTGGTCCAATATAATTTATAGGAGTGACCAAAACTATTTTTAATGATGTTTCTCCATTAAAAGGCGATTAATTGACAATTTAGTGAATATTAGAGTATTTATACTTAAAATTTAATTCTTTTCTTATTTTAAGCCTTTATATTTTATTAGATAAATGTTAAAAAATTTAACAAACATATATAATAATATTTTATTTATTTCTATTCATTCCCTCCAATACAACTACTACGTGTTAACTACCATTTGAAATAATATTATTATATTATTAGTGTGCAATGTAAGATTTCAAAGAAACTCATTGTTACGTATTGGGTACGATGTCAAACATAGCAACCCCTTTAAATTAAAATTAATATTTAATTCAGAAATATTAATAAATATGAAAATGACTTATTCTTTATTTACCTGGGATGTTACAATATAGAATCATGTGTGTATTATGCATGCCCATTAATATTAGATAGATTTTAATGTAGTGCACATATGTATTGGTAATAAATTAGCTAAATCTTGTTAATGGAACCAAGAATTCAATGTAATAATAACATAGAATGAACACTATTAAAATATCAGTTTTTATTTATAGTTATTTCATTTATGCAGTCATATGGATAGTTTTTTACCCCTCTGAATATAATGAAAATGTAAATTGTGGATGAACTCTAATTTAAATAATCATAACTTCATGTTATATATTTTAACTATAGTATCTTTTAATGATCACAACATTATTTGGGACCCCCACTAACTACATGGATACAAATAAGAAAAATTTAATTAAGTAATATCTAACCTATGTTTTTCAATGAATTTTTATATAACTGTTATACAAATATATTTGTGTAAAACATAATAAATATGAGGAAATAGAAATTAGTTAGCAGTAACTTTTTATAAAATATATAATGAGAAACATCTTTTCACCTTGCATTTGTAGCCTTCACCTTTGGGCATATAAAATACATTCAACTAAGATGTGATAGGTTTGTGGCCAAAGAATATCTGGACGAGAATGTTTATTGTAAAATAACATGCTTGTAAAGATCCTGCATATTTAATGTCCCATTACCCAAGTTGAAACATCCTTTATAGAATTAATAAATTTTGTGTCATCAGCTAGAAGACCCATAGAAAAACATGACTCTCTAAATGATCCATGAGTAACATTGTTCAATGATTTGAGATCATCATATGAAGTAGAACATTTGAATTTTTTTAGAAGTATCCGCATTTAAAAATGTTCTCTAATTGTTGGAGGATAATTTTATAGCTTACAAATAGACAATAATTGATTTCTACAATGCCAAGTCAATTCATTTGAGTGGTAAACAAATCTAGTTGGTAATTATGCAAAAGCAAGAGCTCTACCCTCTGAGTACATAATATTTTCTTGAAACCAAGTAGTCAACATTGTTTTAGATATGTTACTGTGATTTATGACATATCCAATATTATAATTTCCATTATAGTTCATAGAATTATTTCCCTATAAATAGAAACCTAACCTCTCACCTGGGTGATATCAGTAATCTATATCATAATAAAATATTCTCCAAGAGGCCTCACAAAGAGAAATGATTCAACAATCATAGTACATATTTATTTCATCTATATTTCTCTTTGAGAATTCTCTTTTTCTACTCTCATAGAGTTCTGCTGTTACACAATCATTTATTTTGTTAATATATATAAAAATATATTTTATGGAAGATTAATTATTTAAAACATCTTTATTAATATTTGCTTGATTCTTTAATAGAAACAATGATATTATAGAACAAAAAAATTATTATATAAAGGGACTTTATTTTTTAGAACTGTTATTCCATCATCCATTCTGTGATAGTCAATGTAACCTTCATCATCAATAGTGGAATGCCCAAAAAATTACTTTTGAAAAAATTTGGAACATTCACCATTTCTCATACAGGGTGACGTACGGTTGGCGTTACTGCATGGGTTGTGGATCATAAAATTAATAAAATCTTTGTGTAGTCTTCTGTAGGCACAATAATTTGGAATTTCAACACAGACAATCATTTTTCAATCTGTTGGAGTGTGATCTTTGGTTTCACAATAGAAAAATAGTAGGATAAGTAAATTAGGAAAGCCACATTTTGGAAACTCCGCGGTTCGAACAAATACACGAAAAAAAAAACATTAATAGTTAATATATGATATCAAAATATATAAAAATGAATTGAAGATATGTGATAGTAAGTACAAAAAGATTAACCTGTACATGAAATCCCAAAGACTCAAACATTACGTAAATCATTCATTTGATGATCAACCTTAACCTTGAAATCTCTATATAATATTTGCGGGCATTCTGGTGGACAGAGATTGCGATGTATAAGAAATCGATTTATTTCATGCCACAATTGGTTACATGTAAATATTAAAAACATATCCGGATACCCTAACCAATTACATATCGACATAGAATTTTTGTACTTCTAGATCATATACCATGGTCCACCCATAAATGTTGAATTTAATATGATATGCCTTCCATTGGTTGTCCGTTCACAGTCACCTTGAATCAATGCATCATGCAACCCATTATAATGTTTGGTCATCAATTTATTCTAATTGATTTGCATGAATGAAAGCCTTTGAGACTCAATCATCATGTAAGAATAAAAAATAAACTGTTTCAATAATCGTCTAGAATATTTTAAAATTGATGTTACATTTTCACAGAATTACAAGTGGAATGTGAAGTACTCTCTCATTGTTACCTTCCGAAGAGTTGTGCTTGTTGTGAATTGAGTATCACGATGTAAAACGTTGGAGCAATATCCATCCTGGACACCTGTGAAAATCAATGGATACTATAATGATTGATACAATGGGTGATTCTCATGAATTCTCTCTAAATCTCCGATTTTGGTTTGAATTATGATATCTCTTTCTTTGTGGAGATCCTCAATATCACTGACAATCAGCCTTGGAATTTCAGAACTATTTGGTAGGTTATATGTGGAAGAATGCGTCTCTCTTCTCTTAAGTATTTGTAGCATTAATGATGTAACCTCCTAACAGTTAAGAACATCTATTGCACTTATAAATAATCGATCCAAAGTGTTATTTTCATGAAGCATCTCTTGTAGGTTTTCAACAGTATTTCTGTTTGTAATAGATTGTTGATTTATGTCATCAAAGCTAGATAAATTATTTATGTTAATATAAAATGATGAAGTGTTTGTCAACTTAGTAGAAATAATTAATTATAAATGATACCTCATTCAGTGAATTATACTATGAAACTCATGTGATGTATCATACACTTATAGTTGTGCGAACCTTGGTGAAATTCCATCAGGTGGAAATAAAATACCAATGTGGTGGTTGTTCCTAAATATACATGGAGCTCAACCATTACTAAATTTCCTATCCACCTTCCCACCCATTTACGTGAATAAAAACATAAAATTATATGTATGCATGTGGTTTGAGAATAATTGGACTTCTACATATGCTCCATAGAACACAAACAACCTTAGGTATTCAAGAAATTATTGTAGTAAGTCCATAATAACTATTCCAATGGGGCTGCATAAAGAAAAACATTTGTTTGGTCTATTGCTAAATTTCTTGTTTCTGTCATCATACTACAAATAAAAGGGGCATTATTGGTAGACATCAAAAGGATATCTGATATCATAATAACCCAATTGAACATAACCTTAATGTCGAATATGTAATTTAAAAACATTAGTCAATATCAAAGAGCATGATTTTGTATTATAGAACCCTTAATTCACGTTTGGTATGAACCCCAACACGTGTTCTCGATAGTGTGTGTTTTTATTGACTCCCCTGTAGTAGAAAGTTGTACATAAAACTGGACCATTATAAATAATAAAAAAAACTCAATAATGTTTTGATGTGGAATGTGTACATTAAATTACCTCTATAGTTTTCTACCAAATTTATGTCAATATTTGTGTTTTCTTGACCCTTGTAAGTATTTTTTATCATTTCTTCACATACAAACTATCGTTGTCCAGAACCTGGAAGTAGTTATTTAAAAAACTCAATACTCTACAAAATGTACAGTGAAATATATATGTGTGCATGTCAACTTATATTGTACAACATAACTACACTGGATAACATATTTTAGTTTCCATCAGAAAATGTAGATAAGTAACATTTGTCTGTAAAGGTAATCATAAGAAATAGAAGTCGAATAATAGAAATGCTATTGTGTACAAACAATAGTCATTCTTACTACGTTGAGGAAACAACTGATGAGTTTGAGAGAGTGTTTTCTTCGTCAATTAATGTTATGCAAAGTGCATAACAAAACTCTATAAGAGGAATACAAATGTTGTATGACATTAAATGTGTGCATGAAATATATTAGTTATGATACATGCAGAATGGTCGAGGAAAATGTGTCAATCCTCCTGGTCTTTGTTTTCTTTTGATAGATCCAGCTGTCACTGTTGACCGAGGTGCAGATGGTTCTTGAAATGTCGACAGAGAAGCAATTCATTTGTAATAATCTACGTTAGAGTGATATAATGTGAGTAGTTCAATGGATTATACATGTACATTTAAACAGGACTAACCATTGTTACATAGAGATGATAATGGCTAGCATGTGACTCTATTTCAGATTTTATTTTTTGGTAGAGGGTGACTGTTTGGGGTTCCAAATTGACTACTATATGCCAGAAAAGAATTTCTAGTAGATTTCACCACTGATATTATGGAAATTTCAATTAATATTAACAATAAATTAATGTAAATAACTATAACAATATGAAGTGAAGGTATTATAAAACTCACCACCTTTATATTTCTCCTTCATCAGTAGTTTGAATTTTAACCTTGCAACTGTACATTTTGATGGGAAATACAAGTTTGTATTTCACCGAGTAGACAACTGTTCAGGACCTGTAATAAAAGTAATTTAGTATGACACATGCCATTAGTTTGAAACATATTTTGATACATTACAAACATGATAATGTTTAATGAAAACAGAACTAACCATTGAGACATTGTGTTGATAATGGAATGCGTGTGATTACATGTGTGATGTCACCTTTTTTATGTTGATTTACATGATTGAGTACTAGACTCATTGGTAGATGACATTGTATTATTTCTAGTATATTTCAACACTGATCATATAACAGGTGTAATGAATGAAACTACTCAATTGAGAATGTAAATATAACATTTCCAAGGGTACATAATTGATAACTCCCAAACTGCATGTCATTCAATCATAAGTAGCCTTTTTTGCAAGTTTCCATCTTTAGAGTTTGACAGACAATTCATGTTTGTTTGGTTTTTCTTTATTTCTTATATTCAGGGTGTGCAATGAGATCATATAATTCATAGAAGACAAAAAAGAGAAAAAAACTACAGTACAAAGGAAAAGACCTAATAGGATACCACAAAGCACATCAGAAGTTTTATTTTTTATAAAATAAATGTAATATCAGAAAACCAAATATGAATTTGGATACCCACATGCATTACCAAATTATAGTCGAAATAATTTTCAATGATATATCAACAGAAAACCATAATAGCGATTTATTTTTTCCAAACTCGTAATTTAATTTCAGACTACTAAATCATCAATTGTACATCGACATGCCAAACCGAAATGAAATCGAAATAAGTTTCAAGACAAATTATACAAGAAACCCTAGAATATGTTTACTTTACTAATAGTGTAAAATAATATTCACGAAATAGTAAATGAACCCAAACTATTATAGAACTAAAAATATACCAAAAATGCAGTTGCAAGGAATTAGGTTTTCTTATACGTAGTTATGTTCATACCTAATGTGCTAAGATAATGTGACAGGGAATACGAGATGCACCAAGCATGGGGATAAGTGAAGGTGACTTTGTTTGAAATTGAAAATACACCACATGAGACCTAATAGGCTTCAACAGACCACTACATACATTTTTCTCACATTCTGTAAATCTAATATCATTCAATAAAATATGTATTTAGAAATCAACATGAATAACGAAATTACAGTCGAAATTAGTTTCAAGGAAATTCATACAGCAGACCATATTAGAGGATTATTTTTACCAAACATGTATTGTAATTTCAGAAAAGTAAATCAGTAGTTGGATATCAATATGCTAAATTGAAATGAAATTGGAATAACTACCAAGGGAAATCATACAAGAATCCACAGTATAATTTTATATTACTAAAAGGGTAAAAGTTTATTGAGTCATTAGTAAATGAACCCAAGCTGGTATAGAACTGAAAATATACTAGCAATATGTTTTCCAAATTTTAGGATCCAAAGTACGTTGTTATTTTTATACTTGAAGTGTGATGATAATGTGGCAGGGAATATTTGATGCAGCATGTGTGTGGATAAGGGATGGTGGCATCGTTTTCAATTTCATACCAAAAAATCCCTTCAAATCCCTTCTAGAATTGAAAACTGTAAGGTGGGGGACCGTATGGACTGTCGGTGGTTAGAAGTAGCTATGATGGGATATACTGTCTATGCATGGAAGGGAAGGAGACATGTAGAGGAAGATCCTGACGTACTATGATCTGGTATAAAGGAATCCACGATCCAGAAAACCTATAAACAAATATCATACTACGTGATTGAATAGGATGAAGTGGGATGCGAAAACTAGGAGAAGGAGGAAGATGGTGTATGTTGACGATGGTGTACAAGATAGCTTGGGAGAGGATGAAACCAGCATGGGGAGTCTCTAGGAAATGTTGGTCACTATTAACAAAATCATTTTTGTGAAAGTGGAAGGGAAATCCGGGGAGACTGCAGACGTAACAACGAGATGACTGTGGTCGGAGCCGATAGATGGAATACGAGGAGAGGGAGGATGAGAGATTGGGGTGTTTGGCGACCCTCTAGGTCAAGATGCAAGTGAATATCTATGGTAGTGGGATATGGTGTCGAATAGGAAAAAACTCCATGGGTAGGGGGACATGATTAGATGCATGGGCGATACGTATGTGAAAAAAAAAACGTGGAGGAACGGTGGAGGGACACGTGGTGGTTTAAATTCTAGAATTAGTATATATTGTAGATTCTTAATTTAAGGGAATTATTCCTTATATATTAAATATCAAACATTAAATACTTATATAGAAGGAGAAATGAATATCATTTATGTATCCATTCCATCAAGTATCTATACCTTGAAAATGTTTTCTGGTATTAACTTGATTTCCATGTATTTTTAAAAGTAGTCCTGTAACAATACTCGTAGACTTATGTGATGTCTTATCACTAATTAAATAATTATTCTTCCCAATAAATGAAATTTTAAAGATTTTTTGGCCTCAATACATGTCCCAAGTCATGAATAGGTTCAACGACCATGAGGAATCCTAGAATTCCTCTTTGAAGGAAACTCAGCCTCAAAAGATTTATACTATTCGTGTGAAATCACCACATCACACATACAGTGTTCTTCATACTATGGTCAATTTATATGACAAATAATCAATAATAAGTCCTTCATATTTGTATATATGTGAATGATTCCCATGATAATTACTAGATAGTTTCATGGAAAATTGGTTTTCTATTTGAAAATATTTCATTTATCAAATGTTCTATAATTATTCTTTGAATAGGTCATATACTATTTTTCTAGTTTCAATCGTACCTTTTGTTTACATATGTTATTATTCTATTCAAGGGTAATAGTAAATAAATACTTGATAACATATACATGATCAGTTTTGAAATGAAAATTTCACTACAAAACAAATGACATTGCACTAACCACCTTCCATCATAGTGGTTACATATATGTTTTATAATATTAATTGACAAGTAAAAACTTATTAATTGATTCATTAGATTATTTGGTACTGGAAAATTCCTAAAATGATATATTTTAATAAAATTACTAACTGAAATCAGGTAATAACATATTTAAAAAATCCACCAATACTATAATGTTATGCTCATATTATCTTTTGTTTATGGATGATATATATTCTAAGGATTCCCCTATTTACAAACACTATTTATAACCCAAATGCAATAAACTGTTATTATAATATCTTATCTAGTAACAATATAATATTTTACATATGAGAAGGGTTTTAATATAGTAAAACTTTTTCTAATTATAGTGGAAAATTTCAATCAAAATCTATGTTTTACATGTCATTGGAATTAAATATACATAATTGAGGAAATTATATTCTCTATAAAAACTAGGTTTTTTATTATCTCTATATCAGTTACTGAAAATCATTGGGAAAAAACCTTATAAATACTTCCTCATAGGGTATACATATGAGGTATTGATGTTAGAATGCAGGTAAAGGATCTCTATAAAGCCATAATCTACTATAAAAATTAGTTATAGTAATTAAAAAAATAAATTTTGTACATTAATAGAGATTTCTAGGATTTTATAACATGAAATTTTATTCACATTTGTTAAAAGGGTTTCATTTAATTATATATATCATAATGGAAACGTTTTAATAAATTATCTATCATCATACACTCCAATAATAAATTCAGGGTTACAAATACATTATAAACACATTAATGTAAGACATTTAAATATTGAAAATTTAACTATTCAATTATTTAAATACACAATATGTAACCTGTGGTACACCATTAATTTCATCATATAATAATGATAAAAAAATTATTATATCATGAAATTGATAAAATTATATAACACATAATTAATTACTAGATTAATTTCCATTCCTTAAACTGTGACATAATGACTATGAATATAATTTATTTTGTACTTATTTAAATTATGGTATGGTTAATATCACCAAATTGTTTATTTCCATGTCTATTATTTAATTAAATATCATTATTACACAAATTATTTAGTGAAATGATTAACCTTCTCATTTTTCTCATCTCATATATAAAAACCTTTGCAACTTTTCCATTTTTTGGGATTTTATCCCGAACTCATTATATTGTAGCAATAAGTCATTTATATTATATATCATATAATATTAAATTACATTTCAAAATTTATTCTAAAATACATATGGATATCCAACATAGAAATTTTTATATATAATTAAAATATTCATACAAAATCATTTGAAAAAATACATATTTCAAATACAATGATTTGTTCCCCAAAAATACATTATAAAGATAAAATATTTCTTATAAAATAATGAATTACATTCATAGATCATAATATTCAAACATGTAAATGATACAACTAATACCCTATGATATGAAATAATCTCTCCAAAAATTTGAATCTAAATTTTTTATCAAGT
This sequence comes from Viscum album, assembly GCA_963277665.1. Classification (NCBI taxonomy): domain Eukaryota; kingdom Viridiplantae; phylum Streptophyta; class Magnoliopsida; order Santalales; family Viscaceae; genus Viscum; species Viscum album. The sequence goes on from OY728150.1 coordinate 1,394,599,323, forward strand.
AGATATATCATATATAATATAAATAAATTATAATCCTTTTATCAATGAAATAAAATGATAATTAGAAAAATAGAATATAAATTTTATGTATCCTAATAATATGTTTTAGATTATCTATATACAAATTGACAAGATGGATAACCACGTCACATGTCATTCACCAATATTGGTATGAAAATTATATTCCGCTTATCAAAATAGAAAAGTGAATAATATTTTCTTTATATATTTATGACCATAAACATCTAAAGTAAATCTCAATTGAGGGTTCATTGTTCATTATCATAATATTAATATTAAAATCCCTTTATGGATAACCCTTTATGGAAATACTGATATACCATAAACAAAAATTATCCTGAAATTTTCAGGAAATGAGGTAAAATATTTTAAAAATATCATTTTATAAAGGTTATCATTCTATGAGTGTTTTTTCTTCATGTAATAAGAATTAAATTGGAATCATGAATCCATTTTATTTCAAAGAAATATTCTACAAAATAACATGGGAAATATATAATTGGTTATACCCCATATAAATCTCATTTTACATCACATAAAGAAATTTTATATCCCTATAAAAAACTCAACCCATTATAATCATTACACATGTCAACGACCCATAATATTCGACTATGAATATCAAATTTGAATATATCAAGGAAAATCACTGAGAGGCCAGTCATCATTTCAACTCATGAAATATATCAAACAATCATTAATGAATGTTAAATTTGAAATTTCATATGTATAACAAGACTGGTTTTTTATATTAATAATTTTTTCAATGAATATATAACAAAGCCATAAAAAAGAATCATACACATGATATTCTATGGGATATATCACTATAGAGACTATATGATTATTGTATTTATTTTGTTTTTATTATTATTGAACAATTATTTGATTTCATCTATATATATATATGTGGTCACCAATGCAATCCACTAATTGAACATGTTTTATTGGTTAAAATCCTAAATGATAGGCTATTTGAATATTTTTTAGAGTATGATACATGATCCTCATGTTAAACTAATTAATTATAATACTCAGACATCATTACATAACATAAAAATTTTCATGATGTTAATAAAATATTTAATTTTTATACATCAATAAATTTCTAGGTTCATCCACATTATCAAAAGAATGTTTCTAATCAAATATTTTTTTGAAGTAATTTGGTAACGAAAATAATGGTAATTACTTACATTAATATAACTCTTTAGGAAAATATACTTTAATAATTTGTTGTAAAAAAGGTGACATTCAATTTTAAATATAAAAATAAAATATTTTTTATTTGATTTTAATCATTTATATATCAAAATATACTAAAAAATTCAAAATTATACTCAATTATAATAGAAATAAAATTACAAAAAAATCCTTTTAAATATGTAATTAACTAGAATTTATTTATTAAAAAATAAACCATTAAAATATTTATAACTATATATTTTTAGGTAATATTATGTTTTTATAAAAAAATACTCGAAAGCGAAGATTTTATTTTTTAGATATATCATTATTGAGTGGTAGTAAATTATTACATCATAAATTATAAATTAAATTAGATAAAAACTTTTATCTATAATAAAATATTTATTCATTTATTATTAATAATGATGTATAAAATATAATGAATTTAAATTTATTAATATAAAATAATATGTTATATATTAATAATATAAATATAATATTAAAAATACTTTACTTTATCAAATAAGAAAAAGAAGACAAAACCTTAAATCATTAATTTATGAATAAATAGTGGTTTTAATGTATTAATTGCATATAATTCAATGTTTTGTAACTTTTTGAATCATCTTTGAATGAAAGATTAATAATTTATTTGATAAATCTTATTATGTTTTATACATCTGTATATATTAACAATATTTTTTATAATTTATGTATCACATGCCCTTAAAAATAGTTGAATTTATTACATAACATTAGTACTTATTAGGGATTATCAACTAATTTTCTTAATCCCATTAAATTATTCAAGAATATTTCATTGATATAAATTGGATTCCCTTATTAGAAACATTTACATTCTATATAATATTATCTTTTCAAATTATTATAAAATTGGGAGGATTCTCCATGGCCATATTTCTTTTCTATAAATAAAAAATCTATAGACATTCCCATTTATACAATCATAGTGAATCTTTTACATGGAATCCCATGTTTTTCCAATAAATCTTAACTATATAAAAATATTGGGTAATATTTTTTTTAACTTATTCTTGTTATAAAAGATTAATTGGTACTAAACACTTTCTGGAGTTCCTTATCGATTAAAATTCAGATAAATAATAGTTTTATATAGTTAAATTGTTTTATTCATTAAAATTTTAATTTATTTTTGAACATATGAGTTATTCCCAATGATAACTAGACTATTTTCTAATCATATAGTGAAACTGAAACAAGGCCACTGTAATGCATATTTGATTATTAACATCAATTATTAATATTTTATATCATTCGAGTAAAATTTATATATTTATTCTTCCATTGAAACATTCAAATATATAATTAATAATTAAAGTACTTATATAAAGATAATCCATGTAATTTATTTAATAATATTATTTATTTAATTATATACAGTCATCATTGTGATGTTTATAAGAAAGGATTTCCTCCCATATAATGACTTTTCGTTATTTATTTTAAATCATTCTCAAAAACCATTATGATTCTTATAAGATTATTAGGTTAATATTATCAATTTTAGTAATTAATATCAAATTAATTTTTAATGAATTTATTTTTACATCTAACAACAATTATTATGTAATGATTATCATGTTTTATAATTATTTATTATTGAATTTTAATTAAATTTTCTCCCTTAAATATGATAAATTTTTTTAATTAAATCAGATCCATTAGTGGTATTAGATATATTCTTCCTTGAATATTTTTTCCGAATTTATTTTTTCTAATTTATTAATTATTATGCAATACTATAATATTCATCATTTTGTATTTAATCCAGGCTAGTTTAGTAGACAAGAAATTTTTTAATTAATCAAATAATAGTTCTATAAAACTAGTTTAGAATAATAAGATTAATAGATTCCAAGAAATATATATCCTAATAATTATTCTAAATATAGGAATAAAATCACATTTTGTTCATTTATAATATACTTTTCATCAAAAAAATTATCCATGGGAAACCAACTTTTTAATTTTGTTCCCCTTTGGATGATTAAGGCCATAAAATGTAGGACTGTGATCTTTTCTAGATATCTCTCAAACTCGTTCATAGATAAAAATTTTACTTATTTTGAGAATATCATGTTACAGATTTACCTTGGTGAGTTTTTGTGTGAAATAAGAGAATTTTTTAATTAAGAGGGCTAGTGCATGGTTAGCACATGGTATGCACAAAACGTGTGCCCCTAACAGAAAACCATTTGAACTGAAAGCTACGTGATTCACTAGTTTGGAATATGATTTTTCATGAAGTGAATCCTTTTAGTTGTAATCATGATACCCTTGATAAGAGGAACATTATTAGTCGAATTATTAGACAAACTGGGCACCCCTACCCAAGAAATCATGTGTACATGTTTATTTATTATGAAAAGATGTTTTAAAATTCATGAACCCACCGTATATATCCTTTATTAACCCCCCTTAATCCTAATATAATTTCTTATGAATTTTTAGCCTATTGGACGAATTCCAATGGATTCAAAACTCCATTCCTAATGAATAAAAGGTTGTATTGAGGAATTGGCACCTCTCCTGATAAGATATTCTCATCTCAATTGGATTCCTCACTCTATCAAATCATTCTAAAATATTTTTAAGGGATGATTTATTCTATTGTTGTGGATTGAGATCTAGTTTTTGAAAGATCCTACTCTATTAGATCTTTTATATAGGATTTGGATCTAGATCTCATTCATTTTGGTGTAATTGAAAATTCTTCTACAATTTTGGAATTTCCATTGGATATCATTAATAAATTATCTTGAGGAAGGATGTCTAAATTGAAATTATCACAATCTTGATTTACTTACATTTATTTAACTATGAATGTTTTTTCTAAAATTTGGTAATTTCATTTAAGATTTTTTTGATTTAATTAAACTTCCATGTGATAAATTAACTAGGTTATATGGGGAACTTGTAATGGAAATATTATATTAATTAATTGGTTAATCAATTAATGAAATGTTGTGATAATGGAATTGATAGGTTATTTGGGTTTTGGAATCTCTCAAACAAAGGGTATTGTGTAATTGGTATATTTATGGAATATTGAAATGGTTGATAATGGTAATTAAATTATATTTGACATAACTATGAAGGGTTAATGGGTTATATGAAAAGTGTTGGTAAATTGTTTATTGAATTATTTTTCATATTATTACATGTTATTAAATTGAATATTTTATGATTGAATTGATAATTGAAATGATATATCATGATATGATTTGTTTACTATTTGGTTAATTTTGAATAACCTTGTTAAATGTGATGTGCGTGATATATGTGATTGGTTGAGAAATGAGGTTTGGGACACAGAATAATGCCCCAAATAGACTTGGATTTCTAGACATGTAATTTAAGACCCATATTTAGGCATGTTATTTATTATTGAATGATATAAGGACCGATGATCAAAATAACCATGTTGTGTGGGACAAAGACCGATGCTCTAAATACCACTGTACTGCTAGACACAATGTTATATGCCCATGAGATTGGATTTAGACAATGGTTCCCAATAGACCAGATAATAATTTTAATTCAATGTCATTTGATAACCATTTTATTATAATATTTTATTTCTCTTTGATATAGTTCAGACATCCACCCAGGCCAAAGTATATATTGATGGGTTGGGTGTCTTCGTGAACTTCAGGAAATTTTGTGGTTATTTATAGAAAAAGGAAATTTGATAATTTTATACTTTATGAATTTTAAATTATTATTTATACAACATAATACATTGTTATTAACATGATATTATTTTAGACACCATTGGTGGGGTCTTATTGAGATTTACTCACACGCTACACGATATTGTTGATCAATACCTAAAAAACCTGAATTTTTACTAGATAAGATAATGGAAATATTCCTATGTTAGATATATGACTTGGGATGGATCATGGATGAGGGGACTAATTTTTTTGTTGTGACCCACTTGGGAGTGTCAATGTGTCTTTATTTTGGTTCTTCATTTGACACATGACATGAATTTTTCATGACCAATCTACTATTTTGGATTGGATATTGTATTCTTATATTGTTCATGATGTGATACTAGTTTTGTCTAGTAATTGGTTATGTATTTTGGTTATTTTTTATTACTACCACTATTGTTTAGATTTGATAAAGATGGTATAATCTCCCGATGATATCTCTATTAGACCCTCGCTTTTATTTAGCTACCAATGAAATATAGGGAGGCACCCTTGAGATTATGTAACTGACTAACCCGGGGTATCAGTGTCTGGAACCCGAGTCAAGACATCACTATGTTCTTTTAGATAAATTGTTCTTTTATTTAATTCTTCCATAATTTTTTGTTAAAAATGATAGTATAATAGAATGAGTTGGGCCTAGGTTAAGATCTCGTTAATGGGATTTGTCAACCCATGGGTTTTGGTAAAATTCATGTTACTAGGGTTGAAATGTTGTTTTTATGTGTGTTTGTTACAATTAAATTATATTTAAACTCATGTGATGCACTTGTCATGTGATATGATTATTTTTTGTAATATTTTTTGAGATTTAAATCATAGATCAGTACTGTATGGGAGTTATGTATCCCTAAATAATTCTATGAACTCGAAATTATTATGTGATATACACCATCATAGAAAATCATCTAAATTGTATGTTTTGGAAATGTTGTTAAATGAAAAAGATAATATGTTATGGTTTTTTAAATAAAAAAATAGTTCCCAATATGATGTTGAAATTTTCAAATTGATGAAAAACGTGGGAAGTGATGAAATGTGTGTCTAATGTGAAACATGAAAAATGAGAATGCATTTACCCTTTTTTATCCATGAATTGGATGAGGGGTGGTTGAGGGTAGTGATAACCCCTCAGTTTTGACCATGTTGAGGGGTTTGGGGGATTTACATATTATAGATTTTTTAGATACCTCTTACAAAAATTTATTAATTTTGTTTAATGTGTAATGAGACATGTATTAGAATTATAAAATCTTTCATCCATGATAATAATTATTGAGAGGATGACATGATGAAATCCTAGGATATAATTTACCAGTAGTATAACCTATGTCACCCATTCTATCGGGTGATGAAGTCAGATAGAATATCCATGAGTACTTATCTTGATTTATGATGTTTATTGAATAATACACATGGATGGTTGTCAAGAGTAATGCTGACATGATGTGGGAGTTTCAGTTGTAACACCCTCTAAATTTCACCAATTATTGTGGACATAATGTCGTTAGGTTCTAGATTGAGTCTATCCAGAGGATTCCTGATGAATTAGAGACTCCTGTTGAAAAGAGAGTCAAAATTCAACAAACATGTTATGTGGTCAAAAAAATAATTGGTGGGACAACCAGACTCAGGATGAACATCTAGATAATATGGGGTGTAAGGACTTTCATTTGAATTTTTTGGACAAATTTTATCCTAAGACACTTCTCAAGGAGAGAGAAACATTTTTTATGGAGTTGATCCTGGGGATCGTGTATGTGATGGAATCTGAAGGATGTTTTTTGAATATGATGTTCATTGTTATACCATTGGTTGGGGATGAGGCTACTGTGAAGAATCAATTTCAGGACTGGATTAATGGTGAAATTAAGTCCCAGGTTAATACATTTTGGCTGAAGAAGTTTTTATACATGGTAAATCAAGCTATCATGAGAAAGGGGAACATAATGGAGGCTTCAAGTGAGGGGATGTTGGTATATACTAGGTGATAAGGAGGTATGAATTCTGATACTATAAATAATTATTATGATTATGTTAACCAATGAAGTGGAAGGATGATTGGTTAAGGGGAAGGATCAGTTACTCAAGATGTTTCCTGAGTGCTTTTCTACCAGTATCGTAGGCTGGGTCACATTCATAGGCAATATCCCTGACCATCGATAGAGTTTTGATCATGTGGAGTGATTGGAAACCAATATAGGTTCTTTATGAACCCATGATATATGGGTGGTTACTGAGGATCTATGTAAAATCTTTGTACACGAAAAAGGTATTCATCCCCATATCAGTCTGGCAGTTGGAGTTCAACTATCCATGATAGTTGAGGTAGCATATGCATTGCTTTTGGAAAAGATAAATCCAATCATCAGAGTGGTTTAGCACAAAAGACTCATAATGTATCACAGGGAAAGGGGGTAGCATAGTTGTATGCATTTCAGCATAAAAATATAGATAAAGATTCTAGACCATTAATAATTAGAGGTATTATTCTTATAGCTGTTATTATAAATGGTTCTTTATTATATACTAGACCCTCCAATTCTATTAAATTTTAAAAAATTGTGAATGGGTTGAGTCTGTCAAAGGTGGTTGTTAGTAGGGTTATGATGATAGACACATGATTTTGTCTATATTCAAGAGTCATTTATTTTTGAACTAGATGTTCACTTTTGTATTTATTGAACTATGATAGTTTGGATATTTACATTCTAAATATGTCAGTTTTTTACTTGATTATGGGTACATATAAGTTAGTGGTGAACTGATCCCAAATATATTGTCACCATAGGAGAGATATGCTTATGTAACATGAGGGTGAAAATAATATTCACCACGGAGATTGGGATATCAAAGAGGGACGCGCAGGGCCAATTCATCATCAATAAGGGGATCTTACCCCCAAAGTTGAAAGTCTTTTACTGGATGATGGGGGTGGAAAGCATGATGTCTTTTCTCCCATTGATGATAGGTTGATGGATGTGATTCCTACTCACATCATAGGGATTCCTACTGAGGGGGATGTGGAATTTATAATTCACCTCATGCATGGGGATGATATAGTTTCTCCTCCACCATACCCAATTGAACAAACAGAGTCTCAGGAGCTCAAGACATAATTTTAAGAGTTGATTGATAAAAGGATTTATTTATCCACACACATCACCATGTGCTACTCTAGTTTTCTATGAAAAGTTGAGTGATGGGACATTAATCTTGTTTGATGATTATTGGATGTTTAATGGGATGTCAATGATTAACTAATATTATCTTCAGTGTATCGAGGATGTACTTGACTAATTTTGAGGATCTGGTGTTTTCTAAAAGATCATCTAGAGATCAGGGTATCATATGATGAGAGTCTCACCTTATGATATTCCTTAACCATCTCTCAAAATAAGGTATGGACTTTATGAGTTCATTATAATTTTGTTTGTCAAGAATAATGGAATAGTAGTATTAATGGGATTGATGAAAAGAATCATCCAACTGTTCCTCGATCAATTTGTGGTAGAGTTTAAGGATGACATATTCGTGTACTTCAATACTGATGAAGATCATCACAACATGTTGACATAATCCTATGCATGTTGAGAGGTAAATGACGATATTCAATGATATGTAAGTATCAGTTTTTGATTGATAAGGAACTTTTTTTGTCACATCATCTCAGAGGAAGGACTATTTATTGACATAGAGAATGTGTAGGTAGTGATTTCGTTCGAACAATCCAATAATTATTCTAATATACACAAATGTTTTTGGGAATCAAAGGATATTATCGGAGATTCATTCAGGTCATTTCTTTCATGGATGCCCCACTAATAATCTGGAACAATTTTGGAGTTATGATTCAATGTTTTGAACGATGTGATAAATCATTCAATGTGTTAAATAATAACTATAAAAACACACCAATCATGACCCTACTTGATTAGGTGAGATGTATATAGCGGTTTTTTATGCATTTGGGATTAGGATTGGAGATGTTTTTGTGCATGGAGATCTATTTGTAGCATATGGTTCATAGAAGATGAGACGACATGAACATAACAATGATATAGATGACGTTAAGCTAGCATAATTGGTTTATGCTTTGAATTGTAGAGGACATTATCATTTGTTTGATACTTTTACTAGGTATATTGACAAAAATATCGTAATGTATATATTTTTTAGTTATATTTATATCTCTAATAGTATGAATGGTTTGAGTATATGAATTCATTTTTTTGATCAAGAATATATTCCTTGGAAGGGTAATAGTGTTTCTAATGCCGTAATCAAGAAAACATAGACCCATGTAGTCTAAGAGTCTAGTGCTGATTTGAAAATGATGAATTTTCAATCTGAGATGCATGTTGTTGTTAAATTTTACCATGTACATATGAATCTCATATCTATTTCATTAGAGTATACTCTTTTGAGTTAGATCATGGAAAGGTAGTATCATTATTCAGAATGATTGGTTGAGGCAATTCCTTGAAGGTGGCCAGTCACCATCTTATCTATCTAATGATGAGGATGAGATCATCTATATATAAGGCCATATAGTTGTTCATAGGAGTATGTTAAAGAAGATGATTCTTGAATTTCATTCCTCTACAAGGGTGGTACATCCAGGTTATACAGAAATGTATTATGACCTATGCCGACAACATTGGTGGTTGGACTTGAAAAGACAGTTAATAGGGTTCGTGACACAATACTACACTTTTCAACCGGTGAAGGGTGAGAATTAATGACATGGTTGATTAATACAATACTTTTACACTCTATAATAGATGTGGGATAATGTTACCATGTATTGTTTTTTAGGTCTCCGCATGATGCCTTCGATGAATGTTGTTATTTGTTGGATTTTAAAGCATTTTACAATGTTGGAGGATTTATTTCATATATAATAGAAATTATTAGTGGATCTGTTGGGAGACTTGTACATTTGGGTGATAGTCTATTTACATGGGGTGTCATGAACAATTGTTTTAGATCATGAATCTCATTTTAAGTATCTCTTTTTGAAGGGCTCGAAAAATGCACTTGGTACATAGATTTATTCATGTACAACATTCCACCAAAAATGATATGGGTAGAGGGGATGTACTGTACATGCTTTCGAGGATATGATTTTGGCATGTTTCATAGATATTGGTTGGTCTTGGGAGACACGTATAGAATTATTGGAAGTCTCCTACAACAATATTTATCAGTAAAATATTCAGATTGGTCCAGATGAGGCTCTTTATGGTAGTCCATGTATATCACCACAATGTTAGTTAGAGGAAGGTGAGTTAGAGATTTTGGGGCCATGCCTTATATAACCGATTTCACAGTATGATCATATAATTATAATGTGTATGAGAAATTTATCATGGTATATAGAATTCATATCCTGATGGACATCGACAACCAATTGAGATTATAGTGGTTGATTGTGTTATCTTTTGGGTGTCTCCAAGATTGCGTAATCGTAGAATTCAGAGACATTGAATGATGGAACCCATGATTATTGGACCATTTGAGGTTTTGGTGAGAATCAGTATAGTTTAATATTAATTGGAATTTCCATAGATATATAGTTATATTCACGATGTGTTTCATGTTTCACACCTTCAGATATATCACCCTTAACCATATCCTGTTATTGAGGGGGATGATTTTGAGCTTGATATCGATGCGTCCTTTTTGGAGTATCTGATACCTGTTTTGGATCAATATGAGAATGTTTTTAAGGGAAGGATAGTTACAACTGGTCATGTATTTTTTAATCATGGAAATGGTTTGGGGGAAAATATTTGAGAGAATCAGACATTTAGGTATAGTTTCCTGGTCTTTATTCCTCATAATCATTTAGGTACTTGGGAGTTCAAATTGTGGATGAGCTGTTATAAGGAATGGAGTTTGTATGAACATTTCCTTTTATGGATATGAATCAAGATATTTTTTATTTATTATTTTCCTTTTGTTGATTATATATTGTTTTGGTTATACAATAGGGAGTTTATTGGTTAAATTGGTGAATTTTGGAAGGATGAGGGGATATCACATGATTGGATTACTATTTTCCCCTAGTATTCTCACAAGCTAAAAAACTATTCTATCCAATGAAAACGGGAATTAAAAAGTTAGTTCTTGTTTTTTCAAATAGTGTTTCCTTTTATTACTAAACTTTTGACCCCTGAGAGGATGCACATGGTATGGTTCATAGTTATTTATAATCGTGCACCCCTGCCTTAGAAACCGGTCATAGAGGTTTAATTATTCTATATATGTGTTTTAAAATTTATGAACCCCTTGGATCTCACCTCCGTTCACCCATATTCAACCAATATTGATTTCCAATGACTTTTATGCCTTCTGAATATATTACATGGGGTTATTTACTCTGTTAATGATGATTTGATGCCTAACATGAAAATTCTGTACCTCTCCCATAAAGATATTCTCACCCCAATCAGTTTTATCCCCCATTCCCATATATCTGTAATATATTTTAATGGGCTAATCTCCCCCCATTTGAATGGTATTGTATCTAGGTTTTTAGAGATATAACAATCCTTGGTCTTGAATTAGTGTTTTGGATCTTGCTCTCATTCTCTGTTGTATAATTTAATGTTCTGTTTCAATTTGGGGACATCCATTGTTGAGCGTCCTTCAAAAATATTGAGGTAGGTGGTATAAACTAAAAATATCATAGTCTTGACTTAATTACATGTATATAATTTTGAAATTTCAATTTACAGGTCTCATAAATTGAATCAGAGATTGAATTTCTTAATTTAAACTGTAATATGATAAATGAATTAGGTTTAATTTGGTGAAATTACAATTAGTTGGAATGGATTAATTAAATTGTTAATTGATTTATGGAATGGTGAGATTATTTAATTGATCAGATGTTAGGATTATGGAATTTTTCAATTTAATGGGATTGTATAATTAGATAAATTATGGTATATTGGATTGGAAGATAATGTGAATTGAGAGATTTTTTACCTAACCTTGAAAGGATAATGGTTTATGTGAATAAATTTTGATAAATGTTTTAATGTTAAAATGTTCATATTAATCCATATGAATAAATTAAATAATTTATGATTTAATTAATTATTTGAATTGTTTATCAGGATTTGAATTATTTACTACTTGATTAATGTTGATTAATCTTATGAAATATGATATGCGTGATATATAAGAATGATTGAGAAACAATGTGTGTTATAAAGATAAATGCTCAAAATACACATGACTTTCTATACATGGTGGTCTAGACCCAAATTCATTCATGTTATTTATTATATGGGACAAGGACTGATTCCACATATACCTTAGGGGTGTGGGACACTAAATGATTCTCCAAATAACCACGAGGTTCTAGAAATGACGTTCTACACCCATGAGATTTGAATTGGACTATGGTTCCCAATGGACATGATAATAATTTAAATGAAATGATAAATGATAACCATGTTACTATGATATGTGATATCCATTGGGGATAGATTACACTCTGAGATGGGATGGTGTATGTATTGATGGTTGGGGTTTCATCGTGAACTCTAAGAAATTATGTGGTAAATTAATGATTAATGAAATGTGATAACTATATACATTATGAATTTTACATTATTCTTTATACAAATTAATACATTTATATTGACTGGATATTGTTTTGGACACCATTGGTGGTGGCCTACTGAGTTTTCCTGACACATTAGTATGTTTTCTGGATCATTACCTGAATAAAATTCATGTTTTGCATGAAAGGATAATGGAAAGACCCCTATGTAAGATGGTTGAGCTGGAATGGATCATGAATGATAGGACTATACATGGGGCCAAGACCACTTGGGAGAGTCCAATTATCATTTTATTTGTATTTCATTTGATAGTTGACATGTATTTGCATGACATATCTACTATTTTGGTTTGGATATTGTATTACTTCTTTGGATAGTATGTGATATAGTTTTTATCTCGACATTGGTTGCTTAGTTTGTGGATTATATATTTCTTTGTCTATTGTGATGCTACGATAAAGAGGTTATAGTCTCCCTAGGGTATCTTTATTGGACATTATCTACTAGTTTATAGCCTCTATCGTATAGGGAAATTTGGTTGAGGTCACATAACCAACAGTCTCGAGACACTATAGTGTTGCACCCCGGTTGGGATGTCACAATTTAATATATATATTTAAAATCATGAACTTATTATTTTTAAATGTATTAATTTTATCTCCACCATATGTCATGTATTCCCCTCATGTACGTATGCTATTTGTGATTTTTTTCCTGCATACACATTCAAGAAAAATATTACATTCAATAAAATTATTATGAAAAATTTTATATAACTCGTAACTTAGGAGTCATCCCAAAAATAAAATTAAATTATAATCATTATTTTTAAATTACATCAAATATATAATATTTATAAAATATTTTACTATAAATTTTCAAAATCTAATATATCTAAAATACCCATTGAATAATGTGCGGCGAGATTGATATGTGATCCTTACTTTTGAAATTACATCCCAAGACCCCAGGTATATGGTTATTTTTAGTAAATTATTAACAATACATAGATCAAAATTGTTAAAATACCACAATTATAAAATAATATTGACATTTGAATAACATAAATCATAACCATTCATTACTATCATCCTCAAAATGAAAAATTTAATCAGATTGATGGTTTAATTAAACTATATATTTTTTTTAAATCAAGTAAATATTTATATTCATGGTTTGTCCATTATATTATGTAATTTTTCACATTAAGGAAGAAAATACATTCATGGATAATATAAAAATAGTAATAATTTAAAATTTAATAAAATAAAGAAAAACTAAATAAATGTTAATTTCATAAATTAAAGCATTTATATAATTACGTATAATGATTTCCTGATGAATAAATTGTGAAAACATTATAAACCAGGCATTACATAATGTAATTTTGTGACTGTATAAATACGGACATTATAAATATATAAAAAAATTAAACACTTAAAAATTTATCATTTATAGGCCATTTAATATGAATATCATAACATTTTAAATAATTTATATACTTAAAAATAAAAAATATATATATTTGAATAGCATTTCGTGTCAAATATTATAATTATACATTTATAAAATTACATATACTTTTATTTTCATTAATATATTATCAAAACATTAAGGATGTCTTTGGTGCATTAAATTAAATATGTAAACCAATTCTATTATTATGAACAATATGTATTAAAATATAGGAAAATATCATAAAATAATAAAAATTATTTTATATTATTATATATATTACAATTTATAAACAAATTATAAACTAATAAACCCTTAAAATCAACATAAAACCAAGATCATATAGTCTAAATTCCATTTTCATCTTTATTATTATAAAAAACATTGATAATTTTTATAAAATGCCATTTTATTTAGAAAATATAAATACATGAATATTTTAATATATATCAAGAAATAGATTCTTCTGTATGAAAACTATTTCGAAAAAAAATTAAGTGGTATTTAATTAGTGTAATATAATTGAGAGGATCCATCAAAAGGAAAACTTTTTATAGAAAAACATGTTTTTATTGAGTTATGTCATGTTTCTCATATACAATTATCATTCATATAATAATGATGAATGTGGTTATCAATAAAATATATTTATAAATAAATTTTGAAGTGTTCAATATTTAGAAAAAAATACACAAAAACATTTCTAAAATTTGGGTGTTGTTTTAAATTTTATAACATAAACCATGAAGTGGATCATAAATCAGTAATGGTTTAAATATTTTATAAAATAAATAATGATTAATTGAAAACACATCATGGATTAAGATAACGTCATTCTTCATGTTATTTCCCAAATAAAAAACTATAATCCAAACATAACTGATTTTCCTTAGATATAGTTAAATTTTTTAGTGTGTAACCCCCCTATACAAATTAATTGATAACTAAACAATATGATTTATTACATTTAATATATTAAAAATCATTTGAGTTTAACAAATGGAATAACTTTTATTTTATCTTATAAAACACAATTACTTTCTGTTATACACTTTTGATGATGAAAATTAATAGGATTCATCCAAAGGAATCATTCCGCTTAGGGTATCCATTGATGGAATAAATCCACTTAAACATAGATATAATCACCTTAATGAAACAATATACATGATATAATATCTAAATACAAGTAAAAAATGGGTTTTAACAATAGTAGATTTTATAATGATCATTGTTAATTATATGTTAATTTATTTCCATACCAATGAATAATTATATATAAAAACCATATTTTTTTGAACTTATTTTAAATAAATTAATTTTCATTTATGTTTTTCAATGCACTATGTGTGACATTTCATTATCTTGACACCGAAATTTCCTACATTACATGGTACACTGAGTATTACAAAACAAAAATATTATTTAAATATTATATATTTAGACTTAACCTAGTCGTTACCATTGATGTTATTAATTGTACTATATAAATTATTAATACTTATGGTTTAATGAAATATAAAATGATTTCATTAGTTACAATGATCAAATTGAATATTAATCTAATATTTTTATTAAATTTTATTTTATGCTCACTAAGATATTTTATCCTAAAAAATTAAATAAATTACAATTAGTGAGTTATATTAATATAATATATATATATATATATATATTATATTATATCATATATTTTTTATATTCATCTAATATATTAGATAGTCATTAGATAATAACAAACCCAATTTTACACATAAAACCCTATATTTTTATGAAGGTACAATTACAGAATTTTGATGGATAAACTATTTAAAATCTAAATTTTGGAACCATTATAAAACATATAAGTCTAAATAAACATCATTTTTTAAATAGAAACATAAAAATAATGTTTTGGTTAATTTTATGAATTTTTTGTTTAAGCATCATTTTTTAATGTATATTGAAAAATACTGAAATTTAACTCAAAAATTTTTTTTCATATAATTTATTTATATATGAAAATTATATTTTAATTTGGTTTTAATGTTTAATATTAATAATTGTTTATAAATAAATCCAATTTTGGTCATTATAATCCATTTTATTTTGAAATTGACTACAAAAGGATAAGAATATTTTGTATGTTTTTACTTTAAAAACCCGCACTGTCATATCTCTACGAGATTAAATTTAATTTAATTTCTACAAATTATTAGTTTTTAATTTTCAAAAATGTATTCTATATTTCTAAACAGAATAATTTATAATTTATCAAAAGTTAAAATTAATTTCGTACAGAAAATAATAATATAAATAATTAAAATTAATTAAAACGATTATGGTAAAATTAAGCTTACTAAGGGACTAAACCACTACCTAAATCCATAAAAGAGCCAATAAAATTCCCCAAAGGATATTTGATGGAAATATATCTACATTATACTCCCTATTATATTCATTGAACAATAACTGGATCAAATTTTAAAAAATTGGTGGGGTTTCCCTTTTTCAAAATATTATAAGAGTGCCACTCCTCTATTGTTAGAGGCCTCCTCTCCTCAATCATCCAGACACCTCCCAAGGAAAAAATAATGGATAATAATCTATTCAAATATCTTGAAAAAATAATCACTTTTTCCTTGAATCATCCCATTTTCAAAATTCCTTCTAAGGATTTCCTTTTGTTTAAACCAACAGGAGTATCCAAATTAAGAGTTAATACCCTCCCTCAAATTTATTTTTATAATTTTATTTCTCAAATCCCTATTACATTATTATAAAATGATTTTAAAAAAACTATAATATTATCAATATTATTGGATGTTGTTATTCTGAGGTTTATACCTGAACTTACACACACTTATATCTAATGGGTGACAAATAAATTGTTTATGTGTACCACGAACTATCGCCTCACTAAATGACGATTGTTAGTTTTTTAATTACCACCTCTCATAGTAGAAATTGTGGTAGAAACTATATTTATATATGTTATATGTTATATATATAATTTATTTAAACTTATATAATTATTTTACAACACATATCATTATACATTCAATTTTTAGTTAATTCGATAACATTGTTTGAAGAAGTGTGTACTATCACGACCTCAAAGTGATATGATCGATTCATACACTATATGGAATTTATTAAGGATGGGTTTAGTGGACATAAATTATATATATGATATTATAAATCTACTGTAATAATGATATATATACAAAAATACATATATTTTACATACTTTCGCTGTTTCAAGATGATAATTAAATTGATATAGCGTTCATGCGTACGTACGACCTACCATACCCAGGAATAGTGTATTCTATTTAATAATTCTATATTATATGTATTTTTATGCTACACATATACATAATATAAATTCTACTTAAATCAGGTTTTAATTTTTTAAAATCATGATATATGTATAAAGACGAAAGACAGTACAAATTATGACACAAGGGAAAAACAAAGCGGATATTACCTGAAGTGAATCCATAACATTTAATTCATTACAAGTGGTTAAAATAAAAACTTAATAAAACTATATATGGTATTATAAAAAATAATATGGGTTTTTATATATTTATAAATAATTTATATTAATTATATAGTAGTTTTTAATGAGTATTTTGAGAGTCTAGACACAATATATGGAATTTCTTCTCACTTTTTATATTTGTGAGATACATTCCATGTTAACCATTATGTTCTTTTGTGTGGAGTATATACTACTCGTGAATATACTATATGATTATTTTTATTAAATATATGGCTATTTACATATCCATATTATTTTATCTGTTTATTGGGGTTTATGTTTCAAAAATGATTATGTGATTTTGTATGATTTCGTGGAAATCTGTTTTGAAATGGTTTTCAATACTCTTTATATGGTTCAAGAAAATAGGTTTTATAATGGTTTTCAATATACCTTTTCAAATTTTCATGATTATTTAGAAAAAAATAGTTTTTATAATGTTTTATGTTTTAGACATAATTCTTCAAAGAAGAAGCATAGTTTCCTCATGAAATCTTTTTAAAATATCATTCAAATTATTTCCCATATATGATAACAAACAATGGAGTTAATAATCCAATTTTGAGGAAATTATTGAATATTTCCATTAATATTATTTCTTTGAATGGATACTGTTTCGATGGCATGATGTTTATTGAATTCATTTCTCTTGCATTGGTTATAAGATTTGGAAACCCACTTAATTTCACAGGTTATGATAATGATGAAATGATTGTGAAACCATTTTTTCCACATGTTATGATATGATTACTTGTTCATAATGCCCATTTCATTTCAGGAGCTATGTTATTATTATTTAGGATATTATGTAACATGTATGTATGATTTCATTATGATATGAGTGGGACCAATATCTCCCTCTGTTGCATTGGGTAAAGATTTATAACTCATGAGATAATAATGGATGGAATGAGGATTGAACTATGTTCAGCATTATAGGGATAAAATAATGATTGATATTAGTTCACTAATACATGGATGAAATAAGTAGTGAACTCGGTTCAATAAAGTACTTTGTCCACTAAGATGGTTGTGGAATCGATTCCATGACTACTATAGAAATCATATTATATGCTTATCACAAAAAAAAAAATTGGACCAATTGCAACAAGATATTTGCAATATGACCCCATAAAAAAGATATTTTTGATGGGGTCCCATCGCAAATACCCTATTTCAGAAAATTTCATCTCAAATAGTTTCCCATAGTTTTTTAAAAAACATATTGTGACAGACCCATCACAAATAACATTAAAAAATAAAAATAATGTTTATATTATTAAAAGTTAGTAAAATAATATTTATAATAATAAAATAATATTAAAAGTAAATTATAATATTCTTAATAATAATAATATTAATATTAATAAAATTAATAACAATAATAATTCTAAAATTATAAAAAACTATAAAACAACAGAAACCACAATATTCACAAAAATAAAAAATTAATAATGATAATAAAAATGTAATAATAAAAAATAATAATATTATTGAAATAAAATCTAAATAAATATAATATTAAAAAATTAAATAAATAATAATTTAATAAAAAAATAAAACATTAATAAAAATAATAAAATAATTAAAAATGGAATATTCACAATAATATAAAAAACACCGTATATAGATATGTAAATATGTAATATTACTAAAATATTACATTCCATTATTTTATCATAAAATGTAAATACATCACATTGTGGAAGGGTCGTCTGGAGGAGGTGGAAGAGCTGAAGGAGATGGTTGGGAAAACTAATCCAAAATCCATGAGTCAAACATCTCCTATACTACATAGTCTTCTTGTGTTGTTATAGTTGTCATCATCACATGTCCACCTATTGTTACTACTGCTGTCGATGGATCCCTTCATACTCCCTACCCATACACACTATAAGCTCACCTAGAGCTCACAGATGCTCCTAAAACATTGCAGCATATGATGATGACTCTCCATGATCTCTTCTCAAGCTTCATTATAACATCATTTTGTTACCATAATAACTCACAGGTATCGATCTATAGTCAATACCAAGAACTTTATATTTATCAAAGGCATACTGGGTTGCATGCATCCTTGATGCCTCATCAAATCCTACTACACCGATCTAATCCTCAGCCTCGGCCAGCCCCACAGACTATGTATGATATTTCATAGCCTCATATGACTCCATCAATTGTAATTTAAAATTAAAATAATTAAAGTATTATATATAATTAATTATAAAACTCAAAATGAAATTATACTAACCATAATCTGACGCTGACTATCACCTCTAATCACTCATGTGACAGGATCCCTATTCATTTTTCAATAAACATTGAACTCTGTAATATGAGGTTGTTCAACTACTAATATTAATATAAAAAAACAGTTTAGACTTAATTATTTATAAATTAATTAAAAAGGTACTTACCATATGTTCCCGATGAGTACAGAATCTACGACTACCAGCTTGATGTGTCACCACATGTCTCCCCTGGATTTGTCGACCTACTAACGATATCCTCTAAAAATTTCCACCCATCTAGTGTGGAAATAATCTATACCAAACCTGGGGTTAAATTTAATTATATTTGTGGGCATAGAAAGAATCATCAAACTCTGTGACTACTTTATTTTCTCATTATTGTTCTACTCAAATTGTTCAATAACTGACAGCGAAAATCAAGGATACAACCCTCTCATTCATTCCAAATAGATTCACACATGCTATCATCAATGGGATTCCATAAACCCTATAGAAAATTCACTATATCAAGTTATTAATAAAATATATTTAAAATTTTATATTATTTATTTTTATATCATCGAATTATTGAACATACGGTGCAGAACATATATGGGAATTTGATACCATATAACCCATGCTATATAAAAATAATTTCAAAATATAGAACTCCTCTATCCAATATCTATATGAGTAAAGATGTGAAAAAATGAGATAATCAAACAATTTTAATATAAATAAATTAATGATAATGACTGAAAAATAACTAAAATATATTGTTAAACATACCTCTTCATACATGGATTGAAGAAAATATGTGGACGTCGCTTAGGGATAGGGTTAAGAATCATCCAACGCATAAGACTACACCCCCTCCAATTCCTCCCTAAACATCCAGTATTTTTAGGGTAAGATGAACCAATATCCTATTTGTCGTTAGGTAGAACACCATCCTCAAACTCACGAATGAAATTTGAGTCCATCTGAAACATGAAATGAATGTTGTTAGAAATAGATGAAAACAACTAATATATATATATATGATTATAATTAGAATTTTATTGTGTCTATCATAATCTTCACCCTCATCTTAAGATCTGCTGGTGTTAATTTCATTATAATTCTAATCATTAACATCAATTTGCATATGATTTTCAGTTTCATCATCTGTTATCATTTCAAATTCATTTGATACTTCATTAATATCATCATCACCATAGAACATTAATTGTGGGGTGTCATCATCGATATTCATGTCTCTTCAGGAAAAGGATTGATTTGGAGTTGTTTTTGGAAATTTTTTTAATCCTTTCTATTTAGAGAAACCGCATTCAGTTTGAATAATTTTAATTTTTTTATATTTCATTTTTATTTTTCTCCACTAATCACTCATCTCTCTTGAAGTAGCATAGTAATATTCATAATTAATTTTTTGTGCATGATGATCGAATAAAAATTGTTCATTTACTATAATAATGATTTTATATTTAATATCGATGATTCCATGGATCAGATGAACATAAAATACTCTCTTAGTATCAATCCACTATTTTTTAAAATAATTTATGTAATTCTATACCTGATAAAATAGTTCAATAATTTCTTCTGACATGTTGTAAAAGTAAATTTCATGTTATCTATGATGAAATCCTCTGAAGAAAACACCACTATTCATTATTTTCCCCCCATATACATGTGTATTAAATCGAAAATAATTCACTATATATTAATTATAATATTTAAACATTTTGGATGATGGTTTACTCAATTAACACAATAGATTTCCAATTTTATCAGTATGTTGAGATACCTGAATGTTTTAAAAAAATTATAAATATTAAAATAATAAATTTATTCTATATGTTATACAATAAATAATTTATGTTAGATGTTTTCAAAACCAATAGAAAATTTATTTTTCTGAAATTCATCAAGTGAAGCTGCTATAATTTGTGGGATCTCTTTCCTGGTAAGATTATCATATAATCAATAAATAAAATAATATTAAATTACTATAAAAAATATTATTGAATAATTGATCGGAGCACTCATAGTAAAAATGGTTTCATTTTTTCATATTTGAGCGTAACATATATATGGGATCTATGATGTTCATTATCTGAAATCCATCATTCATGAACTCTACTAAAGAAAAGTTATAGATGATTAAAATATGATAATTTATTTATTGGTTAATTTTCAAAATCTCCCTCACTTTGTCCCATGTGGTTGTGTTTTGAAAAATTATCATATTGAAAATGATTAAGGCCTAAAAAATAAATTTCATACATTAAGTTAGATTCTACAATTTATCCTTTAATTGATGCTTTGTTACATTCATTTTCATTAATTTATCCACGCATCTTCCGAATGGGTACATCCATCGAAATAGTACCAGACCTCCATATTATTCTTTATGAAGCACATGTAATATAAAATATTCCATTATGTCAAAGAAAGCTAACAAGATGATTTTTTTCAGTTTACATAAAATTAAAAAAAACATCTTCTTACATTCTTCGTAGTACAGCACAATATGTTATCTCCAAATATTGACACCGAAAAATGATATGTATTTTAGTGCATCCCAAAACATAGATTTCAAAAAACCTCTTAATATAATCCGTAGAATACTTTCCATTTTAACATGACATTAATTAGTTATTAATATGTTAATATGACTGTTTCTAACACATCTACCCAAATAAAAAACATATCCATATAGAACTATCAACTATTCAATCCACTGAATATATAATAATAGATTTTCTTTCTATAGTTTATAATTTTTGTTACCGTCTTTAACATCTGTGATCTATCATTTTCAAACAGTTCAATTTCTGGTCACATGAAAATTCAGGAAGGATCTATTTGTTCCTTTAAATTCTCTTTGGTTTTAACAAGAGTATCCAAATCAATATAAAATATATAATCAAAATAGTTATTCTCAATATGCATAACATCTTCCATGTGACATACTAACAAATCATACCAATATAGCAGATCCTAAAAAATGCTCTATTTTATCCAATTTTTTTCTTTCACAAAGACATCAATTTTTTGTTTGTTTATAATATGTCCAAATGTAATTTTATGTAATGATGAGTCAAATAATTTTATCCTCATACCTGATATAATTGAGTGAGGTCCATCATATTCAGTTGTGTCTTTTATAAAATAGTATTTGTTCCTACGAAAAAATATAATTAGTTGGAAGGAATCTATGATGATTATGAATAAAACAAGGTTTTCTTACATTGATGATCATAATTGCTTTATTGTATCTTATAATATGCATACATGACATTGGACTATGTGTACTCAATCAAGATGACATTCCATATATTGGGAAGGTTGTAATTTTCCACATCAATGTACATTTTATTATGAATATTTATTTTATAGCTACATAATATTTAGAAACAACATTAGGCCATGATGAATTTAACTCCACAATAAATGTTATCAAATAAACAACAATACCATTTTCGAATGTCCCACAAATAATAAGGTAAAAAATATATATAGATCCTCCATCAAAATATATGGAGGTAAATTTTACTAAGATATAAAGATGGTCCAACATGAATACTGACTATTGTAATAACCAAATCGATAGAAATTATCTGTAGAAAGACCTAATTGAACCTATCATGATTTTGATGAAAAATACAGAGGTACATGGTCAAATTTTTTCCCAAAATTTCCATCAGAGGAATGATATATAATTTTAACGGTTGGAATATTTATTTTGATCCATGACATCAATGCTTATATGTTCAAAGAAATAAATAGACAGTCCAATCTAGGTGTAAACAGGAAATTCCTCAGCTGTTTTATAGAAATCAATCTAGACATCCCAAGTTGAGCCTTTTTTACCTCAATTGTCCACATGTGGGACAACTATCCAATGAATCATTTTATGGATAATATGAGATATAATCATATGAACATGCATGAATCTTCTAATAACCATGACCCAGATTACGAACCAACCTATTTCTCTCGTAGAAATTTATAGGAAACATATCTCCATCTAATATCATTATTTTAACCATAGAAAATATCTAATCAAAACAAATATTTGACATTCCTTTAGGTTATATAATACTCATAAAATCTGTATCTTCTTCAAATTTTCTTATCTTGCAATCAGTATATAGGTAATCCCTAGTGGACTCCAAAAATGATAAAACTGTGATTGTTCCAACTCAATAGTTAAATCAATATCATCATGAGTATCAGTTTGTTGAAAATAAGGACTTAACACATCGTGTAATTTTTTTAAAAAAAATTATGGATCTTGAACCAAATTATTAGTATTTTATTTGTAGTTGTTTCTACTATGGTGATAATAAAAAAAGTACTCTTCTTGAAATCTATAATGAAATTATTGACCCCCGACATTATCAAATGTGTCAAGCGTCCTTAGACTAAATTTTTTACATGGACACTTAATTGTATCTTCTAATAGAAAGTATGGATTTAATGTTAAAAATGATTAGAATGTTTTACCACCCTCAATATATAAAGGATTTATACCTGAACTATTTGGACTCCTATACTAATTTATACAAGCGCCATCATCTAATAATGACATTTTTTACTTCTTTATTCTATATATTTCTATAAAATATAAAATGATTTTTCTTTTTAAGAATAATTTTATATAAAAAATCAGTATTCAAAAAAATATATTAATTATTCCTACGTATTAATAATTGTTGAAAATGTTGACAATTTATTAGTAATTACTGTTAATTACAGGTATTTATTAATAATTATTTCTAATTACATCTAATTACCAGTAATTAGTACTAATTATTAATAATTGTTATATATTATTAAATTTTTTACAAATTTATTATAATTTTTAATAATGATTTCTAATTATTATGAATTATAACAAATTATTAAAAATTATTAAAAATTATACCTATTTATTACTTATTATACTTATTTTTTACAAGCTATACCTATCTATTTTTAATTATACCTAGTTTTTACTAATTATACATATTTATTAGTGATTATAAATAATTATTACTAAATATAGATAATTTTTTTTAATTATTACTAGTTATAGATAATTAATACAAATTAATACAAATTATAACTTATTATAACTAATTATATCTAATTATATATAATTATACCTAATTATTACTAACTAAACATTTTTATTACCAATTATACCTAATTTTAACTAATTATACCTAATTGTTATGATTTTTACCTAATTATAAATAATTATACCTAGTTATTACTAATTATACCTAATTATTTCTAATTATACCTATTGTATACAAATTTTACTTAATTTTTTGTAATTATACCATATTATTACGAATTATTCCAATTTACTACAAATTATACAAATATATTACTAATTATACATATTTTTACAAATTATACCTATTTATTTCGAATTATACATATTTATTAATAATTATACCTATATATTACAATTTATTACTAATTATTAGGATTATGTTATAACTTTTTTACTATTATTACTATTTATTACAATTTATTACTAATTATTACTAATTATTACTAATTATTTATAATTATTCGAATTTATTTTATTTAACACTATTTTTTTCTATTTTTTACAAATTATTAATAATTATTACAATGTAATTCTATGTACTACTACTTATTACTAATTAACAATAATTATTACTAATTAGCAGCTTTTCCACTAATTATTACTAATTATTACTAATTATTAAATATTATTACTAATTATTACTAATTATTAATAACTATTACAAATTTGTTTTACTAATTAGACCTGATTAAACTTATTTACTACTAATTATTACTAATAATTATAATTAATTACTAATTATTACTTATAATTCATATTTATTACTAATTATTACTAATTGATAATAAATATTACTAATTATAAATATTAGTTGCTAATTATTCTGGATTATTACAAATTATTACAAATTATTCATATTTATTCCTATTTAATCTTATTTATTAGTAATTATTAATAATTATTCTGAATTATACTTATTCATTAAAATATATTATTAATTAATCTTAATTTTAATTTATTACTAATTACTATTAATTTTTACTAAATAATACTAATTATTCATATTTATTACTAATTATTATTAATTATTACTAATTATTCATATTTTTTACAAATTATTCCTATTTATTAATAATTATTACTATATATTCCTAATTATTACTAATTATTCATACTTATTACAATTTATTCCTGATTATTGTTATTTAACTCTATTTATTTCTATTTATCCTTATTTATTATTAATTATTTATAATCATTACTAATTATTACTAATTATTACACTTTATTCCAAATTATTTTATTTTTATTACAAATTACTCTTATTATTACTATATATTCTTAATCATTGCTGATTATTCTTAATTACTACTATTAATTACCATTCATTCCGATTTATTACTATTTCTTCAAATTTATTACTAATTATTTCCTAATTATGTTTAATTATGACTATTTATTCGAAATTATTCTCATTTCTAACTAATAGCTCCTTTATATAACTTGTTATTACTAATTACCACTAATTATTAACTCCAATTATTACAATTTATTAGTATTTATTACTTATGTAGCAAGATATCTGTCAAAATAATGAATAAATAATAAAACTATCTAATTCTTATTTAATTTAATTTTCTCTAATTTACAATTAATAAATGTATCCTATATCAAATGATTTAAGAAAAAAAATCAATAGATAAATACCTTAAAATAGAATATTATGCCCACAGAAAGGCATAAAAAGCACTTTTATATGACATTTCAAACCTTTTGAAAATATTCAGAGAGAAATATATTAGTTCAAAGAGTGATGAGTTGAAAGGGGTGTGAAATGAAAAAAACGGACATGGGGTATTTATATGATAAATTATTTTCGACTGAAGTATTTTTGAGGAGATTCTTCAAAAATACTAATCCCCCAATTAATTAGGTGTATTGGTTGAAAAGATATTTTCATGAGGTCCCATCACAAATACCTACCTACAGACATAGTGTTTGCGATCGATGATTAATCTCACCACAACTAACATTATTGTAAATGGTTCCTGTCACAAATGCTAAATTCCTATTAATTATGTGGTGGTAGTTAAAAAATAATTTGTTACAGGACCCATTGCAAATAACATTCACACAGTTTTGCGCACAATGCGTGCATAACTATTTGCAACAGAATACCTCTTCATCTAAAATATAGTTAGTAGTTTGCAATGAGAAGAGTGTATCATCGAAAATAGTCCCTCTAGATGTACTATTTACTATGGGATCTATCCCCATCGCAAATAACTCTTTTCAAATGATAGGTTTTTTGTGTTTTCCAAAATTCCATATTTTATTCCTTTGTTATGAATTGATGGAATATGTTCATTATTTCATTATGATTCATGTCTTTATAGAATGTTGGGATTTATTCCATGATTCGTTTTCATGATCTTTGATATGTAAGGTATCATCTTCAAATGTTTTGACCACATTCTCATACTCTTATTCCATGTTTTTGATTTCATTCCTCCTTTGTTTACCCCTACTGATCTAATTATCTCACCCCATTTTATGTTTCATTCCCCATGTTATGGAGATACATATTATGTATGATGAGTTTAAGAAGGACACAAGTCTAGAAGAACATTGTTGGAGAAAATGTTTCCCACTAATATGTTAGTTTTCATGTTTCAATGTTTTCATATGCAATAAACTAATATGGTCTTTAGGTGTCTTTTTTGTAATGTTTTATGTATTCTGAAAATGTGATGTAATGTCTATGTATGTCAAGACTAGGGCATTATATTCTCATTATATAAACATTCACATATACACTATAGATAATGTATAAAATTATAAATTGTTAATATAAATTAACCATTACAAAAAATATTATAGTGTTCTATAAAAAATATTTATCCCAGAATCTATTTAACATTTATCATTTAAAACAATAAATGTATAACATGTGAATATTTATAAAATAATTATCAATTAATCATGAACCCAAATTTGATAACATAAATGAAAATTACATCATGTATAATCTTATATCCCAAGACTTCTTATATTAAACCATTATGTAGTCACCATTTCTATGATGTTGTTTTATAGAGAAAAACCCATGATGTAGTTAAGAGAAACACATCATAATTTAGATTATTTATATATCTCTCTCGCCATGGAGCTTTTCCATCCCTATAATTAGTAACATTTAAGGTCATTATAAAATTATCAATTTACATGTATATAATTTGAGGCCTTGTGATGGTTTAACATGGTCCAGGGTGTGGTGGAGGTTTCATGGTTTCATAAATAGATTTGTTTTTGTGTTTTTATGTTCACTACAAGACAGACAATGATGCAGTGTATGCTATTTTATACCTAGAAAACAACATTGTGAAATAATCTAATCATATAACACATGGATGGGAAAAGTCTCGAGTGTATATCATTTTGAGTCATCATGTTAGCCACATATATTTTAGCATAACTGCAGTGTGGTGTCTTGGTGAGTCAAGAGAATCCCATATTTTCACACCATACTATGGAGAGTCTTTGTGTCAGGTTTCCTAGGCTTGCTGTGATCAAGGCCACCACGACAATAGTGTGCATTACCACAACATGTTGATGATTGATTTAGAATTTCCAATAGTCAATTTTTCCATATATATTTTTGGGGAAGTAACTCAACATAATAAAGAAATGAGTGTTCATAATTAGAGGATTTTGAATGGGTTATTAATTAATTATTCCATCTATTAATAAACTCACCCTCCTCCAATTTATCATATCTCTAATACTAATGATTCCAAGTATGAGTTTGTAATTTTATTCCCTTTTTGATAAATCAATTATAGAGATCATTTCCTTATTATGATATTATTTTTCATCAAGCCGCATTAGTGTTTATGACCTACATTAATCTAAGATGATTTTATGGGGAGTTATCTTTATCTAACCATTAATGATTTAAAGTAGGATTAATCTTTTGGATCTAAATTGGTATTATTTTTTCGATCTGTGAGTAAAACCTATTATTATTTTTGAAATTTTTTTTGATCTATGATATTTTGTTTATATTTATGAACATTATATTCATATCATTTATAATTTAGTGTTCTTAGATAGGTCAATATTAGATCATGGGTGTTTGTGGCCTTTCCCTTGAGTGATTCTTGATCAATTATTGATAGAGGATATCCTTATGTATGTTTATGTGGTTATACCCATTTTGAATTATTCCCTTCTAGAAACTCATTCTAGAACCATTATTATGATATTTTCAAATCATTTATACAGACTTTTGGTGTGTTTTCTTGTACTGGTTGCTGTGAGGATGTGATATGGGTGGTTACCCCATTGAAATTATTTTTTATTTGGAATTAACACACATATGTTAGGAATATCCTTATAATATACAACCCTTTTATGTGGTTTTTTTTGTAATATGTTGGTACATTATCTTCAGCATTTTGTCCCATCCTAGATATGTTTTTCTTATGTGTGTGATTGTGTGGCTTTGTGAGGACCATGGTTAATATGAAATGTTGACCATGTTTGATTTCAATACATTTTACTTTTATGATATGACCTTATTGTGGGTGTTATGTGTCTCATGGAACTGTTATTCATGTATAAATATTATAGGTTTCTCTGAATAGGATTTGCAGAACCTCTTAGGGTGGAGTATGTGTGTTATTATAAAGGATAAGGGCATAGCTTGCTTGATGGTGATATTCAGATATCACTGACATATTCAGTCAACATGGGAGAATATCAAAATTGATTAAGTATAAACAATGATTCAAAATGTTTATATTTCAGAGAGACCATGTAGGTGTGATTGTGATCAAGTTTCATTGCTATGTGGGGATGATATATTATCTTGGGAAGAAATAATACCACATTATGGTGAGGTATGAGGTGTTCTTCAATGGGGTAATGTAGACATACAACTGATGGATATAGGGTGTTGAACCATCTCGTGGACCTTGTGCTCGGTTTTCAGTCATGTGTTGATTGACACTGTCATCATTACCGGTATAATGTCAAAGTAGGAAGGGCTAAGGTTCCTGGAAACTTGGTAATTGGATTATAATTTGACACTTGTATGGTTGATTTTGTAATTGTTACCTACATTAATAGTGTGGAATAAGACTTATATACATATATATATATATATATATATTAATGTTACATTCTTTGTCTAATAAATAATCCTCATTTATTGAAAAATAAAGATCATGAAATTACCTGAATCTAAAAAGGTAACCTTTTACAATCTTTTTCATAAAGGGGATGCATCTCCATGGGGAGGGAGTCTAACTAGGTCATTTCATGGTTGACCCCCTTATTTCATTCCCATCCAAAACTGTGTCCACTTCCCGAAAAACATTAATAATGATGTAATTACTCTGTAAAAGGGAGTGGATGAAATTCATCCATCGATTAGTAAGCGTCCATGCAAGATGCACCACTCCACTATATAAGGCTTTCACAATGGTTGTTGAATCACATTCAATCCATATTATGTTCCATCCATTCTACTATGAAATGATAATTGAATGAATGGTACCTAACATTTCCACTTCTATATAAGAAGTAATGCCACAATAACCATAGAATCTACAAAGTAGTTGTCTAATGTTGTGTTTGTACACCACTCCACATCCCTACAAACCCGAGTTTCCATTTGAGGCACTGTCAAAGTTGACTGTAATCCAAATATAGGAAGGAAATTGTGATAGGACTTCAAACATACACCATGGGTTATTGTAATTTTTATTAACAATGTTTTTAATTGTTTTAATTTAAATTCACAATGTTTTGATCTTTTTATATTGAATATGGGAGAATTTAATTGGTGAAATATTTGATTACAACACAAAATATATTGAACTCATCCCTTTCCTTGATTTACATCGTTTTCCTCCCTATACTTGGTTAAGATCTCCATATAGTGTAGTGGAATATTTTCAAATGGATGTAACATAATACAGTGGAACCATGACTTTTTTATTTTCTTTATCGATGGAGGTGTTATCCTATTTGGATATTTGATGGTGTGCCATTTTTTCTTCAAGTAAGGATTAATTGGATGTCTAAAATTTCAAACACAATAAACTAAATAAAATTAATTCATTAACGTTGTTTTTTAAATTAATTGTCAAATTAAATTTAAAATATAAATAAATTATTAAAGAACATATTAACCAAAACGTATGACCAAAAAAACATTCTCCCTAACCAGAATTATATCAATATATTCATTTGTATTTGATCATTAGATTTTCATTTTAGGGACTTCCAAAAACCAAAAACCTCACATTCCATTTGTATTAATTAAATAATAAAAATAAAATTATATTAGGTGAAACAGAATTAGTAATTTATTAAAAGTAAATCTCCTCAAACTGATACAACTGTAGTCCGCCTCTGTAATTCATTAAGAAAGTAAATAATATTTTATACGAACCTACAATAGGTATGTCAAAATGAGAATCAATTTTGTGGTGGTAACCGTTTTTTCTTTCACCTTATCTATTTTCATAGTTTAAGTGTAAAGTTTTCATTGTTTTCATTAAATAAATATTGTATTATCTATAAAAAAGCTTTGTTATTCCATCTTGTATATGAAAAAACATTTTTCTTAATGGTATGAATAATCCCATGTGTAATATCCAGAATTTAAAATTGTTGAAAATGATATGTATGATTAGGTGTAATGGATGAGAGACGGATAGGGATACATGAAGAGAAAAATTGAATGGTTAACACCATGTTTCCTTATATCTTAGAAGAAACCCAAAATTGTACCAGATTCTTTTATGGAAGTATTGTTGGATAATCCCAATTTTTTTTGAACACATCTAAGACATTGAGGATAACTTTTAATAATATATTCATCCCAACCATGTTAAGAACTATATCTATATTTATTTTGAATGGATAGAGTGGATGCATGTTCAAAAATACTTTCATATCGAGCTATGTGTAAGAGATCAACAATATATGGATAATTTATGGAATAAGTATGAATTAATATATGAATTCTATATCATTTATAAATTATATAATCTATCACTACTTCATCTCACCCTATACTTGGAAGATGAATAAACCACATAAGTGGTGTAATTTGAAGAAGGAATGGAGGATCATGGAAACCTACATCCATCTGCTACTAATCAGCTCCATGAACCACCATACACAGATGAAAATATTGAATCCATAAAACACAAGGAGTTGATTATTTCATTAACACAATCACATTTAATTTTTTTGATTCTATATTATGTATCAACCCTTTTTTGATTTGGTAGATTCAGTTAGTTCTTTCAATTCCCAAGTGTAAGGTGATGAAAAAAATCCCATTTTAATGAATATAAAGAGCTACTTGAAGATAATAAACAATTGTTTGACGGATTCCATGGAGATCTTCAAGAATATCCTCCCAAAGAAATATAGAGATATTCTAATAATGTAAAAAATGAAGATTAAAAAAATTAATTCTTCAAATTTAATTTTTTTTGAAATTACATTAAACTCTAACTCTCCCTTTGGCTATTCATTCTGTGGATATATCTGGATTAGACACTAGATAGTGAATAATCACTATAACATGTATACACATTCAAAATGAAATATCATTATATAATCATTTCTTGGTCATGAAATTTATAGCTCATTGTTATGTGGGAGGATCATGTGTATTATATCCATGGATTCCTATATTTCAAAGTAGATGAAGAAAAATCTAGTAAGAACAACATGATGAGATTTAATTATAAGAAACTTCATCCAATGAATAATTTTGGGTAATATATAGTACATCTCAATAGAAAAAGTCAAAACCTATCGTCCACATGTTGGATTATACCAATATTTTTTCAGATTTTTTTAGTTTCATTATATGATTAAAATTTTATTTATTTAGGAAGATATTATAATATAGCCCAATACCACTATCATTTTATTATAGATTGACATAGTCCTTGTACTCAAAATACTCATTTAATTTTTTATGTCCATCAACATGAAATTGAAGTGGAATTAAGTGTATCTAAAAAATATATTTAATTTAATCTTAAAAATTGAATTTAAATTGTGAATTGAATCACGTCATGAAAATTATTCAAGTAGTGAAAATCTTCGTAACAAAAAATTCAAAACCATATTTACATAAACTAATGATTCAGTAGAAGGGGGTATGATATTCAATTATATTTTTTATTTTACCCCCCAAAATCTCAACTTTTATTATGAGCTTTAAAAGAAATATCATTCCAAACATTTAACACATTATATTTTGGGTAAAACTAGGATACCTAAAGAATTCATAGGATATTAATTATTCTATTTTTTAAATTTAATTATTAACATGATTGAATGAGCGAAATAGTGAAAATAATAAAGAGAGTTAATCATGAGGAATTTTTTTAAAATATATATTGTTTTTTTGGAATAATTAGATTTTTTAAATGAAATTATTCAAAATTTGGAAGGTTTTCAATCTATGAAATTAATATATATTTATTTATGGTTTATATTAATTTATATTAATAATTTTTCGAAACCATATTTTCTCATTCCATAGGAAATTTATGAACCAATTATTCCCTATTTCATTCAATGGTATATTTCTTGGGAAACACAATAATGTTCTATTGGTATCCAATTGAGGTGATGATATAACAAAATAAATTTTAATATGAATGGAAAATTTTTATTGTCTATATATTTTATCTTTGGAACCACCTTATCATTGATTCATACTGTTTCTGAAATATTATTGAAATGAACGTGACCAGAAATGAACCATGTTACAAACCTATTATATCAATTCCTTCTCTACTCATAGTATATTTGATGATATTCAAAATATTAAGTATAGAGGAAGGATTTTCCATGGTATATGGAGATGTAGTATATTGATGAGTTTCGTTAAGAATCTTTTATGATATTTGTGGTGATACCAAATATCATTCATTATACATTATTATTCATCTATATTTCTAAAAATGATAAAAAAAATAGGTTATCTCTTGGGGGATAAAAACCAACATTTTTAGACTGATGATTGATATTATATGGGGTTAGGTGGTGTAGATGATATTTCACCCATGGTCAACTCTAAAAAAATTGAAAAAAAATTAAAAAAAACAAAAAAATAGTAGAGGGTGATTCATTCGTTATTCTTACATTTATCATGATCTTAATTTGAGTTTTGGGGGTCGCGGATGACATTTTTTTAGATGTGTTTCATTATTATTATATTTTTATATTATATAATAAGATTAAGAGTCAAACGGCCTTTTTGATATTTTTTAATTCATTGTGTTGCTTACTTTAATCCTTAGAGGCATCTCATCCTTAACATAAATCCCGCATTGTTAATTTTAATTCATTTATTTACATGGTGAAGATGTTATATACTATACAAGCGTAGAGTAAATGAAATGAACATAAGGTATGAGTAAAATTCTTGTTACATTTATTTCCATCAGAGATGGGTGAAAATAATTCAATGTGAGGTAAATATCATGTTGTGATCACATTAATGGTTAATTAATAAATAAATATTTACGGAAGGAATATATTTTATTTTTTTAAAGTTGAAATGTAAAATTAATTATAAACTTCAATTTATAAAAGAGTGAGGAGATAGGTGAATTTTTTATGTGATATTAAAATACTCATTTTACATTAACAATAAGTTATTTTATATCAATTAAAATATAAATATTGGGAGAATGATGTTCCTCTATAAGGTTTTTAATATTACATGTTTCAGGATAAAAAAGATCTATTAGTGGTGGAATTAACAAAGTCATATTTTATATACTTATTTTGATATAAAAGTAATAGTTTATATAGTTTAATTTATTCAAAATGTTGATATTTAATTTATTATTAATTTTTCCTGATACATGAATTGTATAAAAACTGATATTAAAAGTTCATAAAACATAAGAAACAATATGTACGATAAAAGGGAATGTTCAGAACATAGCCCAAGGCATGAAAATGGTGACCTGGGCTGAAATATAGTAAAATATAATAGAATTACACAATTTTTAATGTGATTTCCCTTCAATTTGTTAATATAGAAGGAATAAAATTTGTTACTTCATTACATGAAAAAATAATGCTTCTGGTTGGTGACATCATGAAATATATAGTCACACCTTGACACAAACGAGCATGTCACGAAACTCCCAAAATTTACCTAAAGATGATTTCAGAGTGTAAAACATATCATTAAATGTCTAACCTTGAAAAAATAATTAATGAAATCACTATTCATGGCCTGAACATATCTTAATAAACCCTGAAAGAAAATAGTTTATGATATTTTTTTGGGGACACACCTTTGAACTACCACTGGTGCACTATTATTACCTAATTAAAATTAATGTTCAATTTATGATTGCTTGAAACAAAACTTAAGCCTATAAATATATATTCAAAGTGTAGAAAAGTAAATCATATCTCAATTATTTTTTATTTCATTGTATAATAGGGATATTTTTTAATTATTTTTTTATTTTCAATTTAATGAATTCTTATTTTAATTTTAGGGGTCCACATTCTACTTAAAGTACCAATTTCGATTTCCATATATCTCTTCCATCATTCCAATGTGATTTCTTTAACTTTTCAATGGAATGTTACTTACCCAATGATATTCCTTGGGGGTTTACATGATATTATTTATTATTTATCAATAAATTGTTAATGTATGAATTCTATTTGGGGTAAATAAGAGATAATTTTATGGTGTGATGATCATCCATCATTGAATAGACCGTGAATTCATCCTTTTTTTTATTTTCACTATTTTCATACCGTTACATATGAAAACCCTTCATATGGTGGGGACATTGATACCCGATGGGGAGAAATGATATATGTTGGTTCCAGTTCTATTAGAAATTTCATTCTTTATATATATTTTATCCTATTGGGTTATTGGAGTGTTGTGATTTGGAATAAAAAAGAGGTTTCTTATGCATGATAAAATTCAACACTCAATAAATTAATGAAATGTATTTCCTTAATACTGTTTTATAAGTGAATTATCAAATTAAATTTAAACAACTAATAAATAATGAATGTATACGTGTAACAAATCCCTATGACCAAAACCTTTATCCCAAACCTATATTCTGTTTTCATTTTTATTTTCATTTATGCATTAAATTTACATTTTTTTTTCAAAAACCCATAACCGAATATTTAATATTTTTCATTAAATATTAATAAATTAAATTATATTATGTGAAACATAATTATATAGTTATTTATTAATTGAAAATATCATCATGTTAGATGTCCCTAGTCTGCCTCTATGATACATTAGAAAAATAAACAATCTTTTGTACCACCCAAGTAAAGGTTCAGAAGCCTTACCTAGTTGACCTATATGGATATATTTCTTGAATAATTCTACATAGATATTCCAAATATGGAACAATCTTTAGAGTTTATGGAAATTAAAATGTGAGCAATATTTATGTCTAATTAATCTACTCATTTCATAGAGTTGGTTTGCATTGTTCCACTAGTGGCTTGGAATATGGCATAATAGGAATGTAAATTTTAGATTGTTCATCATCTTGAAACATGGAATTACTTCTTAATCTTTGAAATTGATTCATATCTAATGATTTTTCACAATGCCTTGTTGACCATGGAAGCTCTACAGTGGGGAAAAAGCTATAGATATTCAGATCATAGTGAATCATCTGTCAATCCTTCCAGTGATGTTGTGGGTGACACCTTTTTGATCATGAAGAGGATGGATGAGGTGTTTACCCATGGAGATAGAGTTTAATTAGATCAGGCAGAACATGAGTAGATTTGAGCTAATTTTTATCTGGCATAGTGTGGATA
Source organism: Viscum album (assembly GCA_963277665.1). NCBI lineage: Eukaryota > Viridiplantae > Streptophyta > Magnoliopsida > Santalales > Viscaceae > Viscum > Viscum album. Next base: position 1,394,636,018 of record OY728150.1, read on the forward strand.
GCATATCTGGTTCTTTATGCAGATCAAATTGTGGTAGCCTATACTTTTTCTTATATAGTGGACACATATGAAGATGAGTTCACAGATGAAATATTTATATATCCTTAAAATAGAGGGATTGAATTTGATATTTAACATATAGTTTTATTGATTCCTATATAGATTCATTAATATATTATGGCATCAACCAAGTGGAATGAACATCAGTTACACCTTCAAGATTTATAGGTGGATGATTATTTATTACATAGAAAATATACTTACAGTATTCTAGTTTTAATCCCAATGAAGGAATAGGGTAGTCAACAGTTGAGTGTAGAATATATGAAACAAACTAGGTGACTATGAGAAGTAAATACTCATCACTATAGATTGATGATTTTTTTGATCATTTTTTGGAATCCATATTGTATTCAATGACTGTACTTGATATGGCTACCACCAGCATTTGTTTAGTGATTTGGATATTCATAATATATATTTTAAGAGTATATATAATCTATATAAGTGTTTTTTGGGCATTAGGGTTGAAAACTGAAACAACATTTCTCATTTCTCTATTGAATAGTATCATCCATCTATATAATGAATCCATCTTTATGGTTATTACTGATGATATTCTTATATACTCACGAACCTCGTAGATACATGTTAGACACCTAGAGATTATGATTAGAACACATCTAACATATCATCTCTATTTCATGCTCTCTAAGAGTCACTCATAGATCCAAGAGGTATGTTTTGTTGATTAAGTGTTCTCTAAGGCATGAATATCTATGTAAATAAAGATGGTTTATGTTTTTATATTGAAATTATAAGATATTTCCATGAAATGAAAAGTTTCATAAGTTGGAAGGATACTATATGATATTAATTTTAGACATCGTCATTCTGGAAGTGCCTATAACTAAGGCTACTAGGAAGGGGGTGATGTTTGAATAGATAGGATAGAACGAAGAGTCCTTCCAATAGATAAAGAATATATTAATATCAAATCTAATTTTTTCTTTTCCTTGGCATGAGATTGGATGTTTGGATTACTATGTTTCCTTTGGTGTTCGGTTGGGACCTCTTCTGATGTCAAGGGACTAAGTAGTATCTTATAGGACATTTCAGTTAAAATTACATAACATGAACTACTCTACACATTATTTGGAGTATTCTTTGGTGGTTCATGATACAAACGCGTAGATATTTTATCATTTTAGAGTGATATTTTACATCTATACGGACCACAAGATGTTGTGTTACATATTATATTTACAGGATTTAAATATTTGATAGAGGCACAAGATGGAATATATTCAAACCACTAGTTTTGAAATGTTCTCTGATCCAAAAGTTTAATTCATGTACATATACTCTCAGTATCAAAATCATGGTTGTAGAGATATGAGTACATAGTAGGAATGGTGGTTGATATGATTTTTGGATGAATGGTTGGTAAAGGAATATAATGAATAATTAGTGATATTTTTTACTCCCATGATTATCATTTTGATGTTTGTGGTCCTAATAATTACCATCCATGAGTTGGATCCTAAATTTTTTGAAATGTGGGATTAATTATAAGGATGTGACATTCTCCCAAGATGTTTGATGGATAATGATGATGTAATCATAATTAAAGAGAGTTGTGGTTCTTGTTTCCATGAGGGAAGAGAAGATGATGGAATAAAATGTACCTAAATGGTATGTGAACATAGGTTTGACGAAGATGTATTCAGTAATCAAGAGATACTACTTGTGGGTAGGAATAAAGAGAGACATCGTGAGATTTTCCAATCGTTTCCTAAACATTCAATCGATCTAGATGGAGCATCATCGACCAAGAGTGTAACTTCAAAATCATACCCTTAATATATAGATATATGATGAGTTAATTATAGGCATCACTATGGGGTTTTAATGGTCCCCAAGAAGATGAAATATTTTTCGACTTTGAGTTTTTTAGCTAAAAAAGGTGGCATATTTCATGCCAATAAGATAAACTCACTCTATATATGAGTTGAGAAAGATTTATAGATGAGATATTTAAATATATCCTGGAGTTCTCCTCTATGATTATTTATGAAAAGAATGTTTTAAAAACCATATTTTTGGAATGGTTTATAGAATTATTTTGGATTAATATTATACTGATTAAGACACATCACTAACAGACCAATGGAATTTTTTTGAAGATTTTCAAAATCATGGAGGAAATAATCCAACAATGAATTATTGGTTTTAGTGGAGAATTGGATGATCATTAGAAAATGGTGGATTTTTCATTATATAATTTTTTTATAACCTTCATTTCATAATCTTTTGAGACTCTTTATGGTCTGCTATGTCACTTTCCACTGTGTTGGAATGAGGCAGGTGAGGCATATATTGTTGGAAGAGTATGGTTAAAGTTACTTTTTAGAATGTGATGTTAATAAATAATCATATGGTTACCAATCAATAGAGTAAGTGATCATATTCCAACAATAGGATAAAAATATTGGAGTTCTTTGTGGGTAATTGGGTTTTCATATGGGTGTCACGTCAGTTGGGGAATATATGATTATAGAATCAAGGGAAGCCGACAACACATTTGGTCCGAACGTTTTACATTTTCATGAATATTTGAAAAATGAATTACCATTTGTATCTTAATCTATGATATTGAGGTATATATAATGTGTTATATTTTTGTTATCATCAAAGGTGCAAGTCTAACACTACAAATGTAATTGGTAGTGAGAACATTAATTTGGTACCAGATTCATCATTATTGGAGTAACATTTATAGATTGTGGATATGTGAAACAATGGTCTTAGAAGAAAGGGATTAAACTTTTTTGAATAACATGGAATCATGGAAAAATCAAAGGGGATACTTGGTAGTGAGATTATGATCTTATTGTTTATCATATAGAGTTATTATGTCCAGAGTCCTAAAGAATATTTTATAGGATGATAAGTCTTTTAGTGTATTATATTATCATTATACTAAATTATATTGATACGAAGTTTTGGACCCTGTGATGGTTTAACATGGGTTTTTGAGGTTTTAGAGTATTCATGGTGGATTAAATATAGTTTATCACATTTTTAAGTGATCCATGGATTGGGACACAATATGGTGTAAAATATTTTGTTCTTTGAACCCCCTTATGTGAAATAGGATGATCGAAATGCTCAGGGGTGTGCATCCTCTTAGTATTTTAACATTGTAAGTCCTTTTTTGATCAATGGATAGAGAAGTCTTTCCAACATTTTATGAATAAATGATTATTACATAATAGGAATTGTTTTTAAATCATGTCATAGAGGGTCACCATGAAATGTATCTTAAAAATGATGTAATCAAAGACATCATTACCTTGTTGGGAATAACCACATTATGGTTATATTTATTTTTGAATATTAAATGACTAATTATGCTACTAATATTATTTATGATGTTATACCTAATAATGAAGATATGTGATATCATGAGGAGGGAATTTTTTATGAGTGATTAATCCATTTTCCCTCTACTAGTTTATTCATCCAATTATTTTTAAAAGACTTAATCATGATCCATAGGATCACTGATAGTTGAATGGGGGTGAATAATTGATATTTTGATAGTATGTATTTTTAAGGAAGAATATTTTCCTCCTCTTAATGATATATTACATTTTATAAAACTATAAAACATGTAAAATCACAAGAACAAAAGTGAATACAAGGTTCAATACTCAGTATGATTAAATAGTCCTTGGTCTGGTCTACAAAAAATACATGACCACAAAAAAAACTACAATAAAATCCAATAAATGTTGTTATAAAAAAAGTGAGTGTCTTTACACATTTAAATTACTATTGTAAATTGACATTGCATGTTCTCCTTTATTAGATAAATAATATAACAATGTTTTTGTATAAAATGTGAAAACCTTAACAAACATTATAAAATATGTGATCAATGTAATTCTTAAACATTAATTTAAAATGATTTCAGGTTAGTAAATTATTTTTTATCAAAACATTATTGCACCAAAATGAGATATAAAATCTCCTTGGAATTTTTAATGAATACTAAAATCTGATTAACTATTCATTTGATATGATCTATCAGGTTATCCATCCAGTATACTCTTTGTAGTTCTTTCTGGAGACTGATAAATTATTCATTTGATCATCTCAACACATTGTAAATGTTATGATACATTTTAGAAAACTATATCTAGAATTTTATTAATATATCCTCTTCACACTATTCTTGTAATCATTTATCCACAACATTCATATGAGACCAACATAGGGGAAACATCATATAGTTTTCATCGGAATGATTCCACATTTCAACATTTTACTGATTGAATTCCCAATTATGCAGTGATCTACCTAACTTATACACATTTTATTTTCGAACTCAGTTGTCAGTGTCCATTTATATATGTGTAGTTTCTCCAGGTTTTTTCTGAAATTCATGAAATACAATTTATAAATCCCACTCAACACAATTATCATATTTATTGGAAACTTAATTAATTTGACCACGTTTAATTATCCAAGAAATAAAATATTTATCCATATGTTTATCATAAAATCTGACTATAAAAATTACTTATAACTCAGTGAGAATAAAAAATCTATCATCTCTGATATTTTAAATTCTGAATGATCAATATCGAATCATGTAATTTGATATATCTATGAATGTCTTATAAATTCATTAAATCATATAAAAAATTATACCACTAACTGATCTTGATAATATTTATAGTAATATTTCTTAATTATGTAACTATTTTTTTATGTTTTAGTATAAATTTGTATGAATATATCATAAATAATTATTCAGACACATCCATCATCTATTTACTTGTACGAAAACTCTTAAACTATTTCTATTTCTCCTCATCCTTAACTGATGAACCTCATATAGAATCATATGTCACCTAAGTTTAAGAAAAAAATATATCTGATAACTCAAAGACATCTATTTGATCATCCTAAAATATTAACTACAAAACATCATACATTTCCAACCAATATAATTTTTATCTAACAAAACATCTTTCAAAAATTAAAATAGTTCAACTTATGGACTTAAACTAATGACATTGTGAGAGATAATACAATATTCATTATCTGATTGTTCTCCATGTGATTAAATTCTTCAAAAACATCCCATTGTACATTTAAAACATTCATCTAATCATAAATATTTAAAAATAATTGATTGATCACAGTTTAGACCACCAAATCTTTCAAAACTTTATAATATTTGAATGAATTTATACTCATCCAAACCTCTAATAGAAAGCTTATATCTACTTGTTTATGGAAACCATTATATTATGATCTCTATATATATAAATTATTATTTTACCCTAAAAACCATGAATCATGAGTTATTTCATAAATCATGATGTTATGGACATTAAGAAAATTAAAAAATCACCATATATATTCATTAAAAAATATATCTATAAAGACATAAAAATTTCATATAATTTTTTTTATTATTTTGGATTATTTCAATTTTTTAAAATCTGAAGGAATGTGATTTTGATGACTGGAGTGCCTAGAATGATAATTCAAAATGTTGTTATGATTTAATTAGCATGGTTGAGTAGTTTTCTTGAAAAAGTATAATAACTCTAAAATGGGTTCCCATATCAAAACACCAAGGGAATTGTTGCATTTCGTATTATTGGTTTAATAAAGTCATGACATATTGATAGTCGGCGCAGGTCTCTGGTGAGAAATCCTAAAAAAGGAAGCACCATAAATAAAATATTTAAATAAAGATATTTTATTTTTCGAATGCTTGTAACTCATGTACAGTGACTCAGATTAAAAATCTGAGACCACTGCTAATCTCTAAGAGGTATTATTTATTTATGTTGATACAAACATTGTCCGGTGTGGGCCAACAATGGATTTTAGTTTTAGGCCATAAATCAAATAATTATGTAAAAATTATTTTAATTGTTAAAATCCATAACATCTTAAAGGTAACTCAGATTGAAAATATGATAGTACTATTGAGTTATTTGGTGCGTCTTCCCCTTAGGCGGAGCCAAACCTCAAGAGACGTGGGTGGAGGGTCAATGATAATAATTTATTGGATTTTTTATGGTACGTTCAGCAATCCCACGGGCAACATTTCCTATCTTTTGAATTGGTACTCTGATACAAAATCCGAGGGCACTGTTAAATCTGCATCACCGTGATGTTCATAAAGGAGGAATCACCTCGATCACAATAGATCGGGTGAAAAAGATAAATTGTCAGAATTTTGAAAATAATAATAAATTAAAATGTTATGTTATTTTATTTTTCTTGTTTTTTTCATCCAAATACTAGAGGCATGGCAGGACTAACAATGTGTCAAGCCATTAAATGTCTTGACTCCTAAAATCCTCTTTAAAAGCATTGTTGCAATTTGTAAGGTTCTTATTGAATGATCCCCCATTAATTCCATGTACGTTAGTCACCCCCTCTTATATATATAGAGACTGGGGAGGAGTATTTTAACGACTACACCAAGAGACGAAGTTCAGATAACATGTCATGACGCCAAGAACAAGGAGTACGGGGCCAGTTCCAGCAACTGGTGCCGAGTTCCACCAAATCTCAAACTGAGGAGCGATGATTGAGCGACGTCATTGGAGGCTTGTTGCGAGAATTAAAAACACCGAATCATACCCAATACACGAGTTTTATTCAATCATCTTGAGGTAGGGGGTTTATTTTGAAGTTTTATTTGATTAATTAAATCCTCTCCCACTTGCAATCATCTTAACACAAACGGCACTTGCCAAACGAACAATGAAAAAACCCTCATTCTCTTCATTCTTGATGTGAACTTCGGTGAATCAATTTCCAAATTTAGGGTAACATGAAATAGCGGGTCATGCTATGTTAGTGGAATCATGGAAGAGCCGTAGGGGAAAAAGACACCAAGAACGGACACTAGATCAAGTCTTGTGACCCGTGAAAGATACTGATGGTGCGCCAAGTCGGTGGTGGCTGGAGGAGAACTGTGGAAACCAATTGCAGGCAGTGGAAGGTGGTGTGAGACGTCACACTATGGTGGAAAAGCATGTGCAACATGATCCAGATGCATGGGACAAGGGTGGAACCAGCATGTACGACCAGCGGAAGTGGCTATGTCCACAGGGTGCGGCACAGCCTGTGCCGCGACATGTTTCCAGAACCCGATCGACCGAATGTACGAACTATTAATTCGGTGGGGTAGTTCCCCACCAGTTGAAAAAATGGCCTCAAAACTGTAGGAAGGATGAAGGAGGTGGTCAGCCTTCTGGAAAACTAAGTGAGTTTGGGCTGGACTTGCGGCCTAGTGGGCTAGCACGGGTAGGCTGAGCCCCACCCAGGGTACTGGTAAACCACAGCACGGGCCCTTGAACCAAACTGAGCCAACCACGAAGGGTAGATCCTAGTGAATGAGGTCGACCCTTAGTGGTCCGGACCCAACAGGATCATGTATACAACGAGACCCATTGTGTTAGGCTAATCTGACCGAGTCAGACTGGGCCGAGACCCAACCGGTAACCAAATAAAAAAACACCCATAACTAATGAATCAGGTTTCAGGTTGACACACCATTAGTGGCATTGGGACTCCTTTTGTGAGGTGGTCCTTTTGGCATATTCTGGCAGGCACAATTCTCCTAGGCCCAATCGAGGTATGAAACCCCCTTGTTTCAAGGAAAATGACTTCACTAAAAGACCAGGAATCTGATTGACGTGTCGTCTTTGGCATGAGGACCCTAGTGACACCGCGGTCCTTTTTAGATAGTCTACATGGGTTTTTTCGGTGTTTGACATGTGACCCAGGTTGGATCATATTTGAATCTAACCAGGACATTTTTACAAAACTGACCATATCTCATAGACCAATTGTCTGATTGAAGAGCCATCTATTGCATTGGAACCCATACGATATGATGGTACTTTCGATACATCTTCATGGAACTTTTTTCTGATTTAAATACCACTGATGGATTGAGGAGTAGTTCTACCTAATCAAGCATACTATGAGTGGGAATCATGTGGCTTGCATTGAGGTGGAGAAGATTAGTTTTTATGTGAAAAATGGATAGTGATTCTATGTTGGTCAGTGCTTATCGATCCTGTGTGGGTCATTTCTTAGTGATAATATGTGGGTCAGCTCTTACCGATCTTTTTTGGGTCCGATCTTGTGTGGGTTAACACTCAGCGATCCTGTGTGGGTCAGTGCACACTGATCCTGTGTGGGTCCGCAGTAGAGCCTCTCAGTAGAATAAGATGATCTAGATTTTAGAATAATAATATGTAATTCTATATTTATGTTATACATTGTGTGAGATGATCTGTTAACATCATGTTGTTACCTTTTTTGTACTTTTACATTTGTTGTGTAATCTTTTTGGTGTTATCATTGTGGTACATTTACCTTCATAGTATTACCTTTGTGGTACTTTTACCTTTGTGGTGTTACCTTCGTGGTGTTAACCTTGTGGTGCTTTTACCATCATGGTGTTACCTTTATTGTGCTAAGTTTGTTATACTTTTTCCTTTTCGGTGTTACCTCTATGGTATTATTCCTTTGTGGATCATTTGTGAAAATGAATTAAAAGATGGAGCCTTCTGTTTATTCATGTATGAGACAAGTATATTTTGATAACTTACGTATTTGTATGGGAATATACATAGGTATAGTGGATGACTGCTTCTTTTTTTATGATTGAGGTCTTGCATTGTGGTTTTTCGCTTGAAGAACTTTCCGAGACCTTTAGGTGTCTCGAGGTCCCTAATGAGTACTATTATAATCACCCATGCATGGCCTATGCCCGTACCTTTCTATGTCTCGTGCAGTCGACAAACAATGTTGAATGAGGCTAAGGAAGCCAAGACTTAAGGGTTCTTAGAGGTGGACCAATTGATGTGACGTGTCTTAGTGTCTACTGATCGTGAGTTGTACCTACCCTATAGGTAGGATCCTTAGTGGACGATCCAGGAGTTTTTTTCTAAATTCAGTAGTACGTGTACTTTTCAGGTGGTATTGTATTCTATCCCCTTTACTTCCAAGTAACATGCTAACTAAAACAGTATAATTCATGGTTTCATCTTGTTGTGTTCTTGGTTTGTGAGTTTTTATAGGTTTAAAGGAAATGAATTCCCGTTATAGGGATATGCCTTTCCTGTGATAGTTGCCCGCCCCAGGCCTATGGAAGGTGGACTTGGGGTAGTCATGGAAAGAGCCCTGGGGGATGGGTCGTGGAAAAGTGGTATCAAAGGAGTCAGTTCTACCAATGAACTATGACTTTAGTCTTTTCAATGGAGCAATATGGTTTTGTTTTTTTACTGTGGTTTTTAGTTTGGCAGTTTAGTGTTGGTGCATCGACCGATGTATCCATAAACTAGGACGTTGAATTTTGATTTCCTACAAGGTGGAAGAAAACATTTATTTCATGTGTTTTGGAACAAATTTACTTGGTTTATTTGGAGTCTGATCACCAAGTATATCTTAATTACTATTTCACACCTGTTCTTCATCAGGATGCCTACATGTAGACAACCAGCTTGGATTCCCGAGAGAGTACACAATAAAGGCCCACTAAGTGATTCTATGTGGATCTTCATTCTATCAATCCAATTTAGATCAAAAATAGATGATACTAGTGGACCATGCACTGCAACTAAGCGCATTGAACACGTTCCTTTTCAAGATTCCTGTAATTTTTCGAGGTGAGGTAGATCCCCAGGTTGCTTGAGGACTGACTGGAGGCTGTGGCTTGAGTTTTCGGCCCTGTTTGAACATGAGTAGATCAGATGGTGTTCCTAACTTCTAGTCATTATTAGTGTGTGACCATGAGGATGGTCCACATGGTGATAAGGCTTCAGTACATAGAAAATTCCCCATGATGGTACTTTCAGGTAGTGTACTGGCTATATCATTTCCCGCTGGTCAACAATTAGAACCCGCAATACCGATAGAGGACACATGTTGGCTTACTGCCTTACAAGTGTTTCAACATCAGATACCCTATAGGTAACAAGGTGATCATGACTAATAGGTAGCTAAAGAATATATTGAGGAGGTGTCCAAGTTTCCATCCAAATAGGGCACTATTCGATCAGATGGTTGTCCTGGTAGAGATCCTTTTACGTAGCTCATCAGGATGATTATAGGTCTTGGACCTCCGAGTGAGGTGAGTTAAGGGACATATGAGCTAGTAGTATTCTATTCTACATTCATACTTAGGGTGATAGACAGAACCATTGTGGTTGATTTATCCTTGTCCAAGAAGATGAAACCAATGATTGTTATCAGTGGGAATGCAGGAAACTGATGCCAGTCTTAGAGACTTGGGAATGAAAAATGTTTCATTAAGTGGAAGTTAATGGGACATATTAATATATGGGGCCAAAGACATGGAATTAAATATTAGAGAGATGTATGAGGTGGTATATATTTCAATATGTTACAACCACCACCCTATTGTGGTCACTATCAGGATTAGGGTGCTGGGGGACTGCGGAAGGGAGTGGTTGCATACGGTCAAGGAGTGTGACATATGGGCTCCAAGAATGCTTTGAGGTAAGTTATGTGTCTTCTACTAGCTTCCGTAAGTACAAACATATGTACCAATCAATAAATCGTCCCACAAGTCTTCTTCAAGACCTAGAGTTACCGGTGAAACTAATAAGTTGAACCATATGTCTAAGGATACCTTTGGGATGAGACACTATTGTCAGGCTTATGTCGACAATGTGATCTAACCCATGAGGTGAGTTTATCGTTTTGAACCTCATGGTGGCAGCGTCGAGGCCTTATGAAAATAGTTTGAGGATGGATTGGACATCCACAGTTCATACTCAGATTGACTATTTTAGGGGAAAAGGATGTAGAATATCTAGAGAATTGGAATGAGGTTTTCCTTGGTTGGTGAAAGAAATAAACCCAATCAGAATAGGATAAACTCATACATAGGTAGGTGAATCCAATCACTCTTCAGTTAGCCATCCTAACCCTCATGGTAGTATGAGATTTTAATTTTTAGTTCCCAGAAGTAGTGGAAGTGTGTGGGGACATCTTTACAAAAGAATTTTCAAGGAATACCTCCCTGAAGGAAGAGGGACTTTTGCATTGGATAAGTACTACCAGCGATTTGTACCTGAATTCCCTAGGGAAAAACCACCATTTTCAGCTTTGAAGAATAAGGGGGATCCTTTCCTATTGATGGGGAAGTGTCATCATAACATTCAGAAGCTAAGACAGAGACTAAAAATTTCCCCATATTGAGTCTACCTGAAGAGGGTGTTGGGTATGTAGACTACTGTGACACATTATGTACTAGACATGGTTGTTTCCGGATGCAGGAGCGGGCAGTGATCGCCTACAACACATTATAGCAGTGTAAACCCGAGCAGAACATTGTTACCCATGACCTGGAGTTAACAATAGTTTTCATTGCGCAAGAAATGTAGTGACACTACATGATAGGTGACCAATTTACTATTTTATCTAATAAAATGATCCTTAGATATATCTTCGCACAGAATGACCTGAACATCAGACATCGACGTTGTATAAAGTTCCTCAAGGACTATGACTTTGAGATAGTCTACACTCTAGGGAAAGGGAATGTAATAGAAGACACAGTAAGCAAAAGACATGATTTATAGCTACTGGGTGAGGTGACATAGTATCTAGACATGATTCAAATATACATTATGGATAAAGATACAAGAAATTTACTTGAGTCTATGAATATCATTCCTCAATTCATCAGTGAGTTCATGAAGTGCAGTTTGGGGATATTCACTGCGAGCCATGACCAGTTTAGAAATCCTCAAAACAGGAATTTGATTGATTTTTTGAATGATAGGATCATGTCATCCTTTTAGAGGATGCACCATGGAAGCAGTGGTTCTATTGGAGGCATTTTGAGGGAGTTCCATACACCCCATCTGACAGTGCAACCTGCTGTGAAAAAGATGTACCAGGACCTCCATCGCCAGTACTGGTGGCCAAAGATAAAGAAGGCAGTGATATAGTTTGTATCATGAAGCCTCACTTTCTATTAAGTTATGACTCTATAGAGTAGTCTTATGTCTTACACGGACAGGTGACGGAGACCATTACAGTTTGAGGAGGGAGTCCATGTCTCCATATGATTGTCACTTGGATTAGGATTACATGGATTCAGTCAGTGTGGCAGGCTATTTTCGAGGTTTATCAGACCGTTCTAGATCCTCTTCATAGTATGTGAGGTTGTATAACATCTAGCCCTTTCCCACAGATGCACCTGGTGTATAATGTTTACCTTGAGTCACAGTTTAGGAGGTACGTGTATTATCCATCACATGTTATCGACTTTGGCGAGATGGGCATTCATGATGAGGTGAATTTTACAGAGTTTCTGGTGGAGATAGAGGATTGATATAAGTGAGTCCATTGTCGATGGACGATCCCTATGGTTCGTGTTTTATGTACCAGGGGAACCTCTAGGATAGCACATGGGAGTGGGAGGATGAGATTCATTCTTAGTACCCTCATTTGTTTGATTTTCCAATGTTTTTCATTTTGAGGACCAAAGGCCCTAAGGTGGGGAGAATGTAAAGACCTATAATTTCTTTTTAATTTTTTTTAAAATCATTTGGCATTATTTTGATGTCATGAAATCTGATGGAAGGCGATTTTGATGCCCAGACTGCCCAGAATGTCCGTCAAAATTTTGTTAAGCTTTAATTTGCGCAGGTGAGCAGTTTTTCTGAAAAAGTGGAATAATTCATAAAAGGGTGACCAGATAAGAAATTCTATGTCACCGTTGCATTCAGGATAGTGGGATTACCCAAGGCATGACTTATGTTTAGTCAGCACATGCCTCTGGTGAGAAAGCCAAAAAATTATATAAACGTAAATAAAATAATAAAATAATGTTATGTTGTTTTTCAAATGAACAGAACTCACAAACGGTGAGTCAGATTAAAAATATGATACCACCACTAAGATTTTGAGGGAATTATTTCATTAGGAAGAAACTAAAATTGGATGGCACAAGCCAACAATGAATGTTAGTTTTTGACCTTAAATTTAATAATTAACTAACAATTATTTTATTGAAAAAATCCATTACATATAAAAGGTAACTCAGATTGAAAATACGATACTATAGTTGAGTATTTTGGGCATGTTCCTATTAGGTAGATCATATCCTCGTCCGATGTGGGATGAGGTTGAATGTTAATAATTTATTGAATTTTTATTAAGGTACATCTAGTAAATGTGCGAGCAGTGATTTCTATCCTTTGAATCGGTGCATGGATTAGAATTATGAGGGCACCATTGAATCGACAGCATCAGGATTCAAATAAGGGAGGTTTCACCTTGATCACTGTAGGACAGATGAAAAAGGTTTTTTTGCATACTTTTGAAAAAAATTAATAAAATAACCTGATATGTTATTTTTTTTTATTTTTCTCCTCCAACGGACAAGCGGCATGGAGGGACCAACTACTTTTCAAGCAATTAATGGTCTTGACTCCTAAAATCCATTGTAACCACAGTGTGTGTCTCGCTATTCCATGTGTGTGTCTCGCTATTTCCCTCGGGAATTGGGGATGAACTCGTTGATTGAAGGTTCAAACATTCCAAGCGGTTTCTAACGGGTTTGTTCGTAGAACTAGAAACATCAAGTGATTCCATATCCATTTGAACCTACTTTCCAAAGGTAGGTGCTCATTATTTGTGAATTGATAAGGCTTATGAATTTGCATTGGTCGAGTGGATGGGAGGTCGGATTCATCACATCTTTTTTAGGGGAATTATTTTCTACTTCGGGACTCTCTTTATAGATTTAATTTATGTTCATGAATCCTTATTACGTTAACAAGTATAAAATGAGCTTTCCTTTAGATATTACAATCAATGATTGATATATAATAAATTTAGAGAATAATTTATATTTATTTGAGGTTCTTCATCGATAGAGAATCATCTGTATTTGTTAGAGATTCTTAGTCAACAGTATCCTTTAATACATAAAAGTCTCTTGATAATTATGATGACCATACTGGTTTTAAATCCACTCAATGGGGAACTTGAAGTTTAGTGTCATTCAGAAGGACCATGATTATTTCAGAGTTGGGATCGTACCCGTTGATGGACTACCTACGTATCCTTTGTTTTTGAAAATTAATCAGAACCCACGTAGTTTGAGTAAGGGAGTATGATGTTTATGCATGATTTATGGCTCAAAGAAAGAGGTCATGATTAATTTTACACTCTAATCTCATGTGAGTCATGCTCGGTGTGAGAAATAAGAGGTATTTGGAGAAACAAGACAATTGGGCCACGAAAGATGCAATGATGTGAGGATTATGTGTGAATAAATACCCAAATAGATGATGATTAAGATTTAATTTAGGGAAAAAATTCAGCAACATGGTCCATAAAGGAATATGTGCTTCATGGAGATTTGGATACTCTAATCTTGGGGATTACTCTTAATGAAGATTCCCATGTTAAGAGGGGACTTATTATTGAGTTTTACTTTTGAAAAGGAAGCCCATATCAAAAAGGAATTATGACTGGTTAAGTGAAAAAAATACTGGGGCTTATTCCTGAGAAGAAGTCCCAGGTTAAAGGACTTGAAAAATTAAGGGACTTGGGGCTTACTCCTGAGGACGATTCCCATATTTGATACTGGGGCTTACTCTTGAAAAGGATGCCCAAGTTAAGAGAATTATGGTTGGGGCATACACCTAAGGAGGATGCCCATATTTTGGAATTTTGAGACTGGGGATTACTCCTAAGGAGGATGCCCAGATTGGAGGACTTGGGGCTTAATCCTAAATAGGATTCCCATATTAATGAGAATTATGGCTGGGGATAAAAAGGAGGCCCAGTTTAGAGGATTTGGGGATTACTACCAAGGAGGATTCCCATATTAATTATTCACTCATTTTAAAGGATGAGGTTGAATGAACGAACTCTCTAACATTAGTGATATAAAGATGTGAAAATCACTATGTTTTGAGAGATGTTCCACGAAGTTCCTTTTAGATAAGGAAGAAAAATCAAGAAATCATGCCATAAATGGCTTTGAAGAGTGTCTTGAAGACTGAATCTTGAATAGGAGCGGTGGAATGGCATAAAAGGGGTGAAATGGGAAGGAAAGGAACCCAAAAAGAATTGGGCACACATGTCCTGGCAAGTGCGCATGTACTGCATGTGCACGCATGTCCTGTCCGCGCAGGTATACCTTCGCGGCACATGGGTACTTGCACGATTTTCAGCCCATTGAGTTATATTTTGGTGATCCATGATCAATTCCTTTAGAATAATCACTAGTGGCTTTCTAGAAGATGGAACACAAGTTTTGGTGAAGAAGTAGGGAGGCGCACAAGTGTTTCCATTTCCCTTGAGGGTAAAAAACTTAAGAGCCAAAGTGTTAGTAAATTCTAACACATAGAAATTACTACTCTTGTTTAGACCTTCCATTCTAGGTAATGAATTACCTTAGAATTGTTTGGAAGACCTGAAGAAGAGACATCGGTGTTCAGAGCTCTATATCTGAATTGTGGAAAAATTACTCCTGAAATGGGGGGCCCAGAGGGTCCATTTATAGGCTGGGGAAGACCCCGAGTGGTTATCACATAGGACGTGCAAGTCACTTGTACGACAATTAGGCGGTGCATAAGTATACTTGCGTGATGGTAAGGGAACTTGCGCGACCCTTGTGAAATGTTATTCTTATTCATTCCTTTTTCAGGTTTTGATATTTTCTTCAAAGGATGAATCTATTTTTTCTAAGTCATTTCCCTTTCCATTACTTTAGACATTGTGATGAAAAGGAGCGTCAACAAAATTCACCCCTCCGAGTTGGATCCGAAAGAAATGAGGATGCGACTCTATGGAAAAGTAGAAAACCAAGGAACAATCAGCGATTTAAATTCATGCATGTTGGACATAAAAAGGATAATGTAAATGGTCAAAATAGCTTTGACCAAATGGATGGACTCAATTCCTTGAAAATTTATCTGAAAACACATTACCATACTCAAGTATGAGGGTAAATATGTAATCTATGACTTAAGAATATTTGAATCTGTGGAATGATATGAAAAATAGATAAAAGGCATTAGAAGAAGTAGTATCCATGAATAAAGTTACCAATATTTATCAAATATGTTAGGGGGTTGAATTATGTAGGGACACCTAAGGGCATTGGATGCATAGTGAAATAAATAGAATCTTTTGGCTAACAAGTCTGTTATGTAGACTGTTTTTGAAAGGCCGCCTAAGGGCACGTGCTGCATAGTCAGGCAATAGAACTCTGAGAAATTTACTTTCCCAGTGCTAAAAATCTAGTGAAAGTTTATGAAGATTCAAATTTTCCAAAGTATAAAATTTCCTCTATGGAACGAGGTAATTGAATATGGAGAAGATATTTCCAGACTAGATTATTAAAGAACTGGATGAATATCACTCCTATGAAGGTCTGAACAAAACGTAGGGAAAGAGAATATAATCCATAGACTTGAATACTTTTAGAAAATGAGAAAGGATATGGAACAATTATGTTAAGGATGGCTATTTTTTTGCGGATCCCTACATATTGTCATTAATACAAATAAGGACAAAAGAAGATTTCTTCCCAAGAATGAAGTTACTAGTATTTAAAAAACCCATTAGGGGGTTGAATTATGCAGGGACACCTATGGGAATTGACTACATAGTAAAATAAATAGTATCTTTCGGCTAACAAGTCTGTTATGTAGACTGTTTATGCAAGGCTGCCTAAAGGAACATGCTACATGGTCAGGAAAAAGAACTCTCAGAATTTCAGGCCTTTTGTGATTAGAAGTCATGAAAAGGGTTACGAAGATCTAGAATTATTCAAGATTAGGATTATGACAAATAAAGATGGGTATTGTCCAATGTATGTAGAGATTCACAGATCAATGATAACCATAATCATGTTGTGGCTGGGTCCTGAATCGAAATGTTGCACTTCACTACACATCCCATAAGGATGGTAATCAAGCCATACATAGTTCTTGAACTACAGTTTAACGTCATGTGAGACAATAGGAATGGAGATCTTAGTTTAGGGTCATAGAGCATGGACCATTATAAGAAATACACAGTTTATGATTTCATGGGGACTTTTCATCCAAGGGACTGAAAGTGAAATTTGGGGTTAGGCCCAAAAGGCTTGGGGATGAATTCAAGGGATAGTAAAATGTTACTACGTATCCCACAAGGACGGGAATCAAGCCCACGTAGTTCTAGATATACCCTATGTACAAATTTGGTTTGTACATGTGAAGGGTGAAAAGGGGACTTTAGTGCAATGATGGTTAAACCCAATATAAAAGGTTCAGGTATTTCCATGTATACATGTAGTCTTTGAAATTAAACATAATTTAAAATAAATTTCAATAATGATTCCCTCTCATGTGAGGGTATCAAATAATGTTGTAGTTTATTGTCGTACATGACAATGAATGTTGTACAGTTTAAAGTCATATAGCAAGGACGAAAGTGAACCAATGTAAAGATATTGATTCTGGGGACAGTTTCACAAATCAACATCGTATAAGATGGAGGTGAACCGATGTGAAGAGATCGGTTTTGGGCTTGAACCTTGGGAGGTAGCCTACGTACCCCCCCTGGAAGGCAAGGATCAAAGCCCGCGTAGTTCAATTAAATAATGAATTAATGATCAAGTTTTTCTTGGAGACAACGACCTAAAAAATGATGGTGGTGGGACTTACACATGGTTAGTAGCCCAGAGATAGTGTTATGGTTGAAGTGTTCTCTAATCTCACATGATTAATACTCGGTGTGAGAAACAGGAGGTAGCAACAACCCTAACGATGAACATTTTAATGTCATGTAGGACATATAAAGGGACTATACAGTTTAAAGACATGCAGTTAGGACTATTGGTTCTACACAACTTATTGTCATATAGCAGGGACGATGTATAGTTTAATGTCATGTAGGATGTATTAAAGGACTTTCTGTACAGTTTAGCATCATATAGTTAGTACGATGGGGAAAATACAGTTTAATGTCATGTTGGAAAAAACGAGGACTGTGCAGTTTAATGTCATGTAGTAAGGACAAAAGAGTACACCATTTAACATCATGTTGGACGTATTAGGGACTTTTTCATAGTTTAATGTCATGTTGGACAAATGTAATACAAATAGTTTAAGGTCATATGTATGGACCGTGGATGATGCATATTAATGTCATGCTGGACATAAGGGACGTGAAAATAGTTTAAGGTCATATGCATGGACTGTTGCTGTATTTTGTGTTCAAAAAAAATATTTCTTCAGAAATATAGCATTGGTTGGAGTAGTGATGAGTTCTCCATCCATTGAGATTAAAGAATAAGCTCCATTGGAGTATACCTTATGTATTGAGTAAGGTCCTTCCAATTTTGGCTCAAGATGGGGATGATTCATTCCTGGTATCATTGGAGTTCTAAGAACTAATACCAATTCTCTCGGAGTGAATGAATGAAGATGAACTCTTTTGTTGAAATATCGTGCTATTCGATTATGATAAACCTTCAAGTGTTGCAAAATGCACAATATTTTCTCATCTAACCATTCCAATTCATCCAATTGCTATTTAGATTGTTCATCTATAGATGATTGATCAAAAATGGCTACTATGAGCGAATGTAATTGAACTTCAATGGTCAAGATGGCTTTCGGTCCATATACCAGTGTATATGGAGTTGAACGAGTTACAGTGCGGGTGGTAGTCCGATAAGCCCATAAAGCATGAAATAGTTTATCATGCCATGATTTATTATCTCTATCCACCATCTTTTAAAGTATATTTGATAGAGTCTTGTTGAAAGATTCTATCTAGACATTTGCCGTTGCATGATACCGAGATGAATGATTAGATTTGATGTTGTATTCTTGATACAACTTCTTCACCTCAGATGAACAGAATTTTCTGCCATTGTCCGTCAATATGGTATGAGGGACACCAAATATGGTAATGATGTTAGACTTGATGAAGCTAACAATGATTTTAGAACTAACATCCTTAAGAGGTATTGCCTCTGCCCATTTGGAAAAGAAATTAGTAGCAGTAAGAATATACTTAAAATGCTTGGCCATAGCTGAAGAGTAAGGTCCCACCACATCCATTCCGCATGTGGGAAATGGCCAAGATTATTTATCTGTATGAAGGAACTACAGAGGTAGATGAATGAAGTTGGCATGTACTTGGCATGAATGACACTCCTTTGTTAAATAAACACAATCTTGTATCATTGAACGACAAAAGTATCCATGTCTTCGAATCTGATCAGACAGTCTATGTCCAGACTGGTGGGCACCACAGACTCTTGCATGCACTTATTTTATGACAACCATTGTCTCTTCACCATCATTACATATGAAGTGAAATCCATCAAAACCACACTTGTAGATAATTTGTTCTAGGTGATCTGGGATATCATAAAGATTATGTTGACCAGGCATCACCAGATTTGTTCTTTCCCGGCTCTATTAGACAGAAGAGTTCCATTTTGAAGGTATTCCCTGATAGGTGACATCCATCCTATTGTATGAACATACGGTTCAGGAATGGGACTAATTTCATTGATTTCTTATGTTCTGGATCAAACATAAGGTGAAATTCTATGATGGTGGGGAATACTGATGGTTGTCTCATCCCAATTTGGATCTGCCAGAACTGTGGCTATATTAGCCAGTGCATCATCTTGAGCATTTTGTGATCGTGGGACATAAGAAAATTCCGGTTCCGAAAGAAATTCCGCCATTAACTCTCTAACGTAATCATACAAAGGGATTAGTTCTTATTTTCTGATGGCATAATCCCCATTGACTTGTTTGATTACCAGGTCTGAATCAACTTTCACCTTTACGTGACTCACTTGTCCTCGAAGCACCAACTCCAATCCTACAATAAGAGCTTGGTATTCTGCTTCATTATTTGTACCACATTCCCACAATAAGAAGGAATAAGGTGAAATTAATTTTTCTGGAGAAATGAGCACAATTCCTAAGACAACTTTGTTGAATTTAGGATTTTCCATTTTCCAACCTATTGGAGTTCTGGAAGCACAATCAAAATAAATATCCCATGCCTGAGGACTTTCTTGAATTGAGAATACTTCCTCATCAGAGAGTTCAATATATGAAGATGTGTCTTTCACTGAAGGGTGTTTAGCCAGGAAATCAGCCATAGCATGGCCCTTTATTGTCGTTTGAGACACATACTGAATGTTGAATTACTGAAAAATAACAGCCCACCATGTCAAACGTCCTGTAAGCATTGGATGACTAAGGATGAATTTGAGCGGGTTACTGTGAGATACCAATTGGACCTCGTGATGTTGCAGATATTGTGTCAACTTATAAACCACAATGATTAATGCCTGGAAACACTTCTCAATTCTTGAATAATGAGTTTCTTCTTTATGCATAGTCCGACTGAGCATTCCCATCATCATTCTTCTGAGCAAGAAAGGCACCCAATGATCTATCTAAAGCTGTCACGTAGAGGATAAGTGGTCTTCCTTAAACAGGTGTCATGAGTACTAGTGGACTGAAGAGGTATTTCTTGAGAATATCGAATGATTCTTCACATTCTTCAGTCCACTGGTAAGTGACTCCCTTCTTCATCAATTTGGTTAACGGTAATCTGTTGCCTTCCAATTTGGCGATGAAATGCCAAATATAGGCTAAGTTTCCTGGAAGTCCTCTTAATTATATCATGTTTTGAGGAGGTAACATACAATGGATTGGCTTTTTCTTCTCAGAATCGACATCAATACCATGATGGCGTACAAAAAAGCCGAGAAATTTTATTGAGGTTACCCAAAAAACACATTTTAAGGGGTTCATCTTAAAATTATGTTGTCAAAGCTTGCGGAATATGACTTCCAAATCTTCCAAGTGATTAGAACGTTGTTTTTATTTAACCACCAAATCGTCTACATAGCATTCAGAAAACTTCCCTAGAAAGGGTTTGAAGATACGATGCATGGAACACTGATATGTTGCACCCACATTCTTTAAGCCATAGGGAATTACCCAGTAGAAAAACACACCCTGAGGGGCTCTGAAGGCTATAGATTCCTCATCTTATGGGGCCATTCGTATTTGATTATATCCAGAATATCCATCCATGAAGGAAAGTGCTTCATAGCCAGCTGTTGCATGAATTAAATGTTTTATAATCGGAATTGGGAAATCATCCTTAGGAAAATGCCGATTAAGATCTCTGAAATCAATGAAAACTCTAATTTTTCCGTTCTTCTTCTTTACAGGGACAATATTATCCAACCACTTGGCATATTCAACTTTCTAACGAAGTTATATTTGATAAGCTTATCCACTTCAGCTTCAATTTTGGATGCATAAATTGGGTGTGTTCTTCTCTCAACTTGCTTAAATCCTCGATGCTCTTCTGGTAAACCCAAATGATGAGTAGAAACATCAGGATCAAGCACAGACATCTCTGTATACTTCCACGAAAATATTTCTCTATTTTTCTTTAAAAAGGAAATATACATATCTTGTTCTTCAAGAGTCATGGCCACACTGATTAAAGTGGGGCGTGAATCTTCTTTTGTACCAAGATTTATTTCTCTTAGTTCATCCACATTTATAGAGATATCCTCTTCAAATGCTGGAGGAGAATCTCTTAGATCATCCTCTTCTTCTTCAACATGTGTTACTTATTCTATTTATGCTTGCACAGTAGATGATGAAGCAGAATTTCCATGATCAGAAGAGATGTTAAAATTTGAACATCTTGAAGAAGAGGCTTCCATTTCT
The DNA here is from genome assembly GCA_963277665.1 of Viscum album. Taxonomy (NCBI): domain Eukaryota; kingdom Viridiplantae; phylum Streptophyta; class Magnoliopsida; order Santalales; family Viscaceae; genus Viscum; species Viscum album. Next base: position 1,394,657,845 of record OY728150.1, read on the forward strand.
AACCCAACTGATTATGAAGGGTCTTCCATGGGTAATAATGAAGAGATGATGGATTGAGAGTCGACATCATTGCTCACCTATGGCATTTCTATAACCTCTTCTATCCTAGTTGGTGAATTATAGACTTGTTGTATTTCAGTAGATGAAATGTAGATGTCACCATTTGGGATTTCAAACCTGCTTGGAGGATCACCAATTTCTCCCATGTTTTCTGGCTTGATTACCGTAATTGACATTATGGATCTTTCCATAAGAGTATTTTGATTTGGGTCTATCCTTTCAATTTGACTGATAGGCAACACATAATCTATACACACATGCACAAATGGATTTACTGGAATATTTTCTAAACCATATGGAGCATTAACTTTGGTAATCTCCTTTGTTGTGGATTTCTCACTTCCCTTAATGTGATAGAATTCCGCCTCACTGTATTGAGACTCACATGTCTTGAATAGGGCCTTATCACTGCACAATGTCCAAACGTGACCATCAAAACAATATTTGAGACATTGATGGTATGATAAACGGATTGTTTTATGTTGATGTAGCCAAGGTCTTCCAAGCAAGATGTTGAAGGCTGAATCTTGATCAACAACCATGAAATCTGAATTGGATACAAGATCTCTAAACTGAGTTCTTAGTGTAACATCGCCCAATGGTTCTTGTTCATTTTTATCATATCCTTGTAACATCATGGTAGAAGGAGATAAATCAGATTCTGTGAGGCCCAATCGTCGAAGTGTACAAATGGGAATGAGGTTGACTCTTGAACCATTATAAATGAAATCTCTTCGGACTTATACACCATTGAACTTTCCAGATAAGTACAAAGGTCTAATATGTCCATGCCCGACATCATCTTCATCTTCATCTGTGAAAGATATCAATGCATGGAATTCCGCAGGATTATTCTCTATGTGATAGACTTCAGCTGCAGCAATTTCAGTTTCAAACTCAAAAGGACTTGAAAGGCCTTGATGAGTGCCTCTCAAAGATCCTTTGACAGATACAATGCATCAAAAATTGATAACTTGGCCGGTACTTGGGCCAGGAGTTTAAATAGATCATACTTTTGATCCAGAGGTCTACTTTTCCCAACAAGAACATGTGGTTTAGTAGGTGCCTTGGAAGTTGATGTTTTTGAAGTTGATGCGTCTTATATCAGGATAGGAGTTGGAAATATTCCTTGTTTTGGATGATTAGACCGATTAGATCCATGTACTTGTTGAGAGAATGATGGTGGAACCCCCAACCGATCGTCCAAAATAATTTTTCTAGGGAGGAGTCTTCCTTGTGTGGAAGAACATTTTTGTTCTTGTTGAGCTCGTTGAAGGGCTCTACCATGAGTTTCTTCCACATACACAGTTCTAGCAGGGGTAGAATTTGAATAGTGGTCTCTGAAAGATCCACGTCTTCCCCTGTATCCTAAGCCTCTGGAACATACTATGATTCCTCTATTTGATACAGGGAATTCAAGCTCATCGAAATCAAAACTACGACTGGAATAAGGATCTGTTAAATGAATAATATTAACATAACCAATGATTAACTCTTCATCCGATGAAGAATCTGCCTGACTAGCCAATTTTGGTTGTACCGTTTGGTGGGGTGGTTCCAGTTACCTCGAAGTAGATGGCATTAAATCTGCTAGAGTCAAAGACAGCTTAGGTTTTGCCACATACTCATATTCTTCTGATTGTTCTTCTTTCTTTGAATAATGTCATTTATTTGAGGATTTTCCATCTGATAAAGCGGGTTTTGGTGCGGAATTCATGGTAGAAGGCACAATTGGTTTCCTCAATTGAGTTAGAAAAATAGCATGAGTTTGGTTGATCGTCTTTCTGACCATCCAATCATCATATATTTGTGCATTTGTGTTCTAAACTTCCTGCCACTCACTTTCCTCCTCTGGAACTGTAGCAGTAACACATGCTACCTGGGATGAAGATCCTTTTAGTTTGACTTTTCTCTAGTCGACCATCTTTTGAATGAGGTCCTTGAAATCAAAACACTCATGAATGGGATGCCCCAACATATGGTGAAATGGGAAATAGTTGGGACTGTTTTAATCTCCTTCTTTGTTTGGCCTCTTGGGATTTGGAAATTGAACCAAATTATTTTCTAGAGCCGAAATGAAATAACCAAGAACTTTTTCATTTCAGAAATAGTAATCTTTTCTTTTCAAATCCTCAAATTGCTTTCATCTTTGATCTCTTTGGTCATCTTAAAGAAACGGTCTCTTTTGTTGACTCTTAGGAGGTGGAGCCCTTTATGAAGTTGAAGGTTTTGAAGTAGAAGTAGGTACAGGTGCTTGCTTAAGCATAACTCTAGCAGTCTCTGCTTTACCCATTCTCCTTCCTAGAGCTGATGGAATTACACGAGATTTAACCTTAGTCTGTATAAGAGAATCTTCAATCTGTTGAGCGAAGGAAGTAAGGTCTCAAAACCCTCTTTTGTATTTCACAGGGATCAACGGTGTGGGTAATTTGTCAAGTAGATTTGCCACATGTATTGGCCACAATTCTTCTTGAGGGAGTGTTAAGATCAGGGAATATGTTAATCCCTTCCAGTGAGAAATGAAATCAGATAATCTTTCATTATCCATTTTCTTACAGTTTGTAAGATCGAAAACTTTTGTCTTTGGAAATGTTGAGATAAATTTAAGAAGAAATTGTTGATGGTTATCTTTTCATCTGGTAATTGACAGGTATTTAAAGCTTGTATACCAGAAAAAAGTTGGTCCTTGCAAGGTTCGCATGAAGCATCCGAGTTTCAATACTTCTTGCTGCTCCGAAGTTCCCATCATAGGATTCCAACAAGAAACGTAATGCGTCAACTGCTGTTCAAGATCGCTTGATCCATTGAAAATAGGGAATACATGGTTCCCAAAATTTGATGGGGGAGAGATTGAATCTACCCATTCAAGGTAAGCTTTCTTTTCCGGTTGAACCTGCGCACGCTTCCATTCCATAGTCTCTAACAGAGCTGTTAATGACTCAATGGTAGTTTTTAGATTTTGAGAAACATCCGGTTGAACTTGGACTTGGGCAGGTGCAATGATTGGAGTTTGGACAGGTATGGCAGCTGGTACTACAACCGATGGCATCACTGCTAATTGTTGTTGCACTAGACCTATAGGATTAGACCTGTGATGGTGTACTGATAAAGGTGGATATTCTTGATCCATCTCAATAGGTGCAACAAACTCCCTTGGCTGACTGAGTCCAGCATGCTTAGGAGGAAGACTACCTTGATGTAGTTCTCTGTTTAACCTCTTCAATTATTTCATTTCTTCTGCTTGTTACGCAAATCATTGCTCTAGTGAGAGTGATTGGCCTTCTCCAGAGGAAGGATATGTAACCTGATTCTTTCACGTCCCCTTGTTTGATCTCTTTCTGAGAGGGGGAAGCATGTTATTTGAAGGAACACCTAGATTTTGGGTAATCCTTTGATTTCGTGTATGCACACCTTCTTCATTTGTGTTTGTGCGTACACCTACTTGAACAGGTACCTCTTCATCTGATCCCTCTGAATGAGCCTCATCTGGTGGATCAGTAACAACGACATTGATGGAATTAATTGATGCATAATGAATTTCATCCCTTCTATCAGAATTTCTGTGATATTGTTTTCTTCCATGTCTCTAATGAGACATTTCCTTTCGTTGATTTGATCCCTCAGGAACTTCTTGTAGAACCGTATTTTGGAGAGAGTCTCTTGATAATTTGGCTCTTCGTTCCTCTTGGGGATTCTTCCCTAAATGAGAGAAGACCGACTTTCTTTGAGGGAGTGACTGTGGATTTAAAAAAGTCCCCAGTCTGATGGACTAGGGTTGTTCATGATTTTCCCACTCAACTCATCGAATCCTATTTGTTGATTCCAAGGGTTGGTTTATAGGAGTCCCCAGTTTGGAAGGCTGGGGTGGCTCTTGACATGCTATGTCTGAGAATTCCATAAAATCTCTCCTGATCTTGAGGACCTTAGTCCGGAAATTTTCTGGATGCATCAACATGTATCCACTTTTATCACCCTGCATGAAAGACCATTGGATGATTTCCAACACTTCTAGCACTTGATGATGTGATTGCTTCATACGAGAGTCCTATTCAATATTCTCATTTTCTTGATGCAGGAGTAATTCAACAACTTGTTCTCTGTATTCTGGATTTTGAGAGGAACTAGTTGAAGATTGTTCTTGGGAAAGCCTTTGATTATAAACAAATCCTGTTGATTGTGGCTGGACACATGCAATAATATTGCATGAGACCATTTTTGGCGGGCTTTGCTGACTGCAGAGCATAGTGAAAGGTAGTTCTCCATGAACACCCCATCCTCTGACATGAATACCAGATGGGGCATTGGAAATTAAATGGTGCAATTTCATTATGCGCCAAGGCATGAATGTTGAAGGGCTCTCTGTTGCTTTTCAGCATTTGGATATAGACAGACTGATAGAGATTCCAAATCAATATGATATTGTAACCCTTGTATTAACTTAACATGATTTTCATATTCATCATAAGATAATACTTTCTTTTTCAACTGACAAAGACTTTTCCATATGTTGAGACGAATACCATGAATTCCATCTTCTGTCAACATCTCTGGAATGTCGTACTCAGAGTCAACCAGAGGCCAAAACATGACTTGAACTTCACCGTTCTCTAGTTGTTTTCTCATGTTCAACAATTACTCGTTTTCATTCAATGAAGATTCTACTACCTGATTTGACCAGAGCTAGTGCATCCTTGTTTCTTCATAAGATTCAACAAGATTGGTAGAGAAATCACTAATCAAACTAGAAGATGCATGACTTAGGGGTGGTTCGGAGAACGACCTACACCCTGGGCTATCTTCTTATTGAGAAATTATTTCACCTGCTAGCGATGAAGCATCAGACATGACTGGTTTCTCATTTTCATGTGCCTTAAGATAGGAGGGATTTCTCGGCACTACATTGTTCATTAGAGCATTTTCCAGGAAATGTGCATCACTACTAAGGAGAGGAATTTCGTAGAGAAATTCATCATTGTGGGGAGGACCACCATGGTGGGTTATAGGAAAAGATGAGATCTCTTGATCCTTGGTCTTCTGACCACACAGAGGGTCCTTGTGGCTCTCATCAGAAGATGAAACGGCGAGATAGACCAAATTTTCATGAATAAAGCCTTCATGAGGAAGTGTCTGTTGAAGACCTTCTAAATTAATGTTCCCACTATTGGGAAATGAGGGAGTAGAATCTTGGATTCCATCAGATAATTGTCTGAGGGCTTCAATAACTCCAACATCAACCAAGGCCTTGTTGCAGATTGGCTCTTGATCTCTTGACTATGCTGGGAGAGTGTTTTTCTTAGACACCTTCTTACTCATCTTCAAAACCACTTGTTGACGAAAGTAGATACTGTTAGTAGGTGTATGTGCCTGATTCGGAGAAATGGCCGAGTTAGGCTGACAATATCTACTCAAATCAGGTGTATGTGCCTCACATGGTTGCCTTTATGATATAGGAGAATATTCCCCACAACCCTATTGGACTGGAACAAATGTGTGTGTCTGTTTCGGAGTGAACTATTGGTTTTTCACTCCACTGGTAGGGATAGATTTATGTGTCTTTCCATGAGATGTTGTTGAAGTTGTTATAATATCCTGGAAAGAATCCAGAATATGTGCAGGGATTTGTTTATGCTCGTTCACCATTGACAGAATATGATTGGTCACATTAGTTGCCAGAACGGGGATATATGTCCATTTCGTACATTGAGTAGTTGTGTGTACCTACTCTTGTCCTCCTTTTCATGTCAATGAATCCTAATAGTACTCAAGTGTGGGGGTAGAAAGTTGATTTTGCCCCATTTTTGTCACTAGAGATTTCCGACTGATTCTCCGTGTGCTACCAAGCGAGACTGATGGTAGGATTGGTCAATACTAGCAGGTGTATGTGCCTGTTGATTGCACTTCGTCGAACGTGGATGATGAGTTCCATTATATGTAGTCAGATGATCCTGCTGAATAGCTGATGATGTATAAACATGTATATGTTATTTCCTATATTACTCCACCGGAATTGCCTAGCGGGATTGGCATGATGCTGCCAGATGAGTCTGTTGGACAGCAGAATTAAAACGGATGGTTGTATGTTCCCTCTCATTGTTTGCCACCACGTTAGGTTGGTCAACTTCTCCGGAGATAGCATAGATGAGAAACTGATCACTGTTGATCGGATTTCACCTCTGGCGATTCGTCTTGCCTGCTCGAGTTTGAGGAACCTGAGCTGAAATCCTGGAGGTGACACCCTCATCATGTTGAGGGAGCACTGTTGCACGAGTCTGGTGGTGATTGTTGATGGGATCCTTCAGGAAGAACCCATGCTTCTTTGAATTAAGGCCCTGAGGGACCTGCTCATTCACCTCCCCAAAATATTGGAGTAAATGGTGATTGCATTCCGGGGATAACGTCTTGAAAATGTTAGAGACGGTAGTTAACACCACCTGGTTCTTGATCGCTGGTCGTCGCTGTCTAGACGACCAGGGTGAATTGTTCACGTGGAGGGCTTGTCGAGCAGTCTCTAGAGTTGGAATGGTACCGTGATAATGGTACTCCTTAACCAGCGCATTTGATACCCAGCGTCGAAGACGCTGAGTAGGTGATGTTTTCCTCAGAGCGGACAATGATCCAACAGGAGTAGCAGCAGTGGAATTCGCAGGAGCAGTATTCATAGCTGTGAACATGAGAGAAGAAATTTCTTAGAATGCAAAAAATCTTTGAAAAGAGTGCATGTTTCATATAACAGACATAATCAAGATAAATTCTTCCACTACATCTTTTAGATGAGCACAAATGTCAATGATTGTTTTTTTGGCCCTCTCATTGAGTATAAAGAGGGGCCTAACAAATAAGAAAAAACATCATTTTAACTTGGTTAAGGATTCACGTCGGGTTCACCATTTTTTGTTTCCCTCTAGAATTGGGGATGAACTCGTTGATTGAAGGTTCAAACATTCCAAGTGGTTTCTAACGGGATTGTTCGTAGAACCAGAAACATCCAATGATTCCATATCCATTTGAACCTACATTCAAAAGGTAGGTGCTCATTAGTTGTGAACTGATGAGGATTAGGAATTTTCATTGGTCAAGAGGATGAGAGTTCAGACTCATCACACCTTTTTTAGGGAAATTATTGTCTACTCCGGGACTCTCTTTATAGATTTAATTTATGTCCGTGAATCCTTATTACCTTACCAAGTATAAAATGAGCATTCCATTAGATATGACAATAATGATTGATATGTAAGAAATTTAGAGAATCTTTTATATGTATTCTAGGTTCTTCATTGATAGAGAATCATCTGTATTTGTTATAGATTCTTAGTCAATGGTATCCTTTAATACATAAAAGTATCTTGATCATTATGATGACCATACTGGTTTTAAAGCCACTCAGTGGGGCACAAGAAGTTTATTATCATTCAGAAGGAAATATATTATTTCAGAGTTGCGATCATACCCGCTGATGGGCTACCTACATATCATTTGTTTTGTAAAAGGAATCAGAACCCACATAGTTCGAGTAAGGGAGTATGATGTTTATGCATGATTGATGGATCAAAGAAATATGTAATGATTATTTTTATTCTCTAAGCTCACATGAGTCATGATCGGTGTGAGAAATAGAAGGTATTTTGTAAAACCAGACAATTAGGCCATGAAAGATGCAATGATGTGAGGCTTATGTGTGAATAACTACCCAAATAGATGAGGATTAAGATTTACTTCAGCGAAAAAATCCAGGAATAGGGTCCATAAAGGTATATGTGCTTCATGGAGATTTGGATACTCTAATCTTGGGGCTATCACATAAGGAAGATTCCCAAGTTAGGAGGGGACATATGATTGAGTTTTAATCCTGATAAGGAAGCCCATATCAAATAGGAATTATGACTGGTTAAGAGAAAATAAGACTGGGGATTATTCTTGAGAAGAAGGCCCAGGTTAAGGGACTTGAAAAATTAAAGTACTTGGGGCTTACTCCTGAGGAGGATGCCTATATTTGAGACTAGGGATTACTCCTGAAAAGGTTTCCCAAGTTAGAAGAATTATGTTTGGGGCTTACTCCTGAGGAGGATTACCATATTTGGGAATTTTGAGACTGGGGCTTACTCCTAATGAGGATGCCCGGATTAGAGGACATGGGGCATAATTCTTAAAGAGGATTCCCATATTAATGAGAATTATGACTGGGGATGAACAGGAGGCCCAAGTTAGAGAATTTGGGGCTTACTCATAAGGAGGATTCCCATATTAATGATTCTCCCATTTTAAAGGATGAGGTTGAATGAATGAACTCTCTAACTATGGTGACATAAAGATGTGAGAATCACTATGTTTTGAGAGATGTTCCACAGAGTTCCTTTTAGATAGGGAAGCTGAATCATGAAATCATGCCATAAATGGCGTGGAAGAGTGTCTTGAAGACTGAATCTTGAATAGGAGAGGTTGAATGACATAAAAGGGGTGAAATGGGCAGGAAAGGCACCCAAAAAGATAGGGGCTCGCAAGTCCTGGTAGACGCGTAGGTATTGCGTGGGCGCGCAATTCCTGGCCACGTAGGTATACCTGCACGACACATGGGTACGTGCACGATTTTCTGCCCTTTGAGTAATATTTGGGTGATCCTTGATCAAAGCCTTTATAATTATCCCTAGAGGATTTCCATAAGATAGCGTGCATGTTATGGTGAAGACGTAGGGAGGCACACAAGTGTGTCCATTTCCCTTAATGGTAAAACACTTAAGCGTGCTATTGTTAGTGAATTCTAAAACTTAGACCTTACTCCTCATGTTTAGACCTTCTATTCTAGGTAAACAATTACCATAGAAGTGTTCGGAAGACCTGACGAAGAGACTTGGGCGTTCAGAGCTATGTATCTAACTTCTGGAAAAGTTCCTCCAGAAATGGGGGGCCGACAGGGTCTATTTATAGGCTGGAGAAGACCCCGGGCAGTTATCACTTAGGGCATGCAAGTCACTTGCGCGACAATTAGGCGGCGCACAAGAATACTTGCGCGACGGTAAGGGAACGTGCGCGAACCTTGTGAAAAGTTCCTCTTATTCTTTCCTTTGTCATGTTTTGATATTTCCTTCAGAGGATGATTCTTTTTGTGCAAATTCATTTCCCTTTCCATTCCCTTAGACAATGTGAAGAAAAGGAGCATCAACACTCACCCTCCTACTCCCCTATATATATGGAGCTTGGGGAGGTGTATTGGAACGGCTTCACCATGTGATGAAGATCTGATAAAGTGGAACGACACCATCTACATTAATGATGGGACTAGTTTTGTTGAGAGTTGATGAGCTCCACTAAATCACGAATCGAGGAGAAACGGATGAGCGGGGTCATTGGTAGCTTGTCGCCAGAATAACAAACAACAAATCTTCCCCAAAACATGGGAGTTATCCAACAATCTTGAGGTTGGGGGTTTATTTTGAAGTTGTCTTTTATGAATTAAATCCTATCTTTGTTGTTATCATCTTAACGCGGAGGGATTGGGGCAAACAAACATGGCCTAGACCCTCATCCTCTTCTTTCCGAATGTGAACATCAGGGAAAAAAGTTCAAAATCAACGGTACCATAAAAATAGCAGGTCATGCTATATCAGAAGTAGTGGGAAAGAGTTGTAGCCATAAACATCACCAAGAACAGACACCAGAGCATGTTCGGTGACCTTTGGAAGAAACCACCTGTGTGCCTTATCGGTGGCCACCAGAGGAGACCTGCAGCAACCAGCCGTATGTGGTTGATGGGCGTGTGCGACGGCTCTCTATAGAAGCTTAGGGAGGCCTACCTGAGCCGGTCGTGCAGGACAAGGGCGGTGCCGTTAGGAAACACTGGTGGAAGAGGCCGGGGGTAGAAGGTCGAGGTGGGAGGGAGAGGCACAACTTGTGCCGCGCCGCTTTGGAATAACCCGATCTATGGAACAACAGACTGGTAAATGTTGTGGGGAAACACCCCACCGGTTGGGGGAATGGACCCAAACCCATTTGGTCAGTGAAGGAGGTGGTCCAACTTCAGGCAGACCAAGTCAGCCATGTTGGGAGGAATAGTGGTCAGGTAGGCCCGCGCGGGTGGGACGAGCCCCACTAGGCGGAAGGGCCAATCGCATCCCGGGATTGCAAACCAAACAGTGCCAACTTCCATGGGTCGATCCTTGTGAACTGGGCATACCTTTAGTTTGTTATACCCAAGCATGGTCTGGTAGACCCTGGGACCCATTACGTCAAGCTGATCTGACAGAGTCGAACTGGGCCCAGACACAACCGATACACGAATATAGAAACACCAGTAAATGACGAACCATGTGTCTGGTTGATATGCCATCAGTGGCATAGGGACCACTTTTCTGAAGAGGTCCCTTTTTCAAATTCTAGCGTGCCCGACCAAGTCATTCTGGACCACAGTGTAATCATCCACCGTTTCAGGGAAATGATTGTAACTAAAAAACTGTGCATCAAATAGATGTGATGTCAATGGAATGAGGACCCTAATGAAAATTAAGTCCTTTTGAGATAATCAAATTGAGTTTTTTTAGAGTTTGACGTGTTACTAGGGTTGGATCAGACATGAATTCAACTAGGAATTTTTTACAAAAGTTCCCATATGTCACAGATCGGGCATCCGATTGACGTGATTTCTATCACGCTGAAACCCTTATGACATGTCGTTACTTTGGGATACTTATTCATGGAGCATCATGAAAGATGAAATGCGACCAATGTCTTGAGGAGAGGTTATCCCCGAATAAAGCATACTATGAGCGGGAATCTAGTGGTTGGCAGTGAGGTGGAGGAGATTGGCTTTGACGTGATTAATGAATAGCGATCATGTGTGGGTCTGTACTTATCAATCCTATATTGGTCAGCACTAAGTGATCCTATGTGGGTATGCACATACCAATCTGGTGTGGGTCATATCCAATGTGGATTAGTGCTTAGTGATCTTGTGTGGGTTAGTGCATACCTATCTTGTGTGGGTTAGTAGCTGAGCCTCTCGACAGACTAAGATGATCTAGATTTATGACTAATCATCTGTACATATGTACTTAATTTACACCTAGTGTGAGCTGTGTCTTCAACATATTGGGGATAAATTTTTTGTAATTTTACCTTTGTGGTGAAACATTCACGGTGTTACCTTTGTGGTACTTTTACCTTCGTGGTGTTATCGTTGTGGTGTTACCTTTGTGGTTCTTTAACCATTGTGGTGTTACCTATGTGATGTTTCCTTTGTGGTCCTTCTACCTTCACAGTGATACCTTTGTGGTGTATCCATTGTGGTTTTATTCCATTGTGGATCAGTTTTGTAAATCTCTTATAAGATGGATACTTATGCTTCCTCTTATATGAGATTAGTATATTTTGATAACATTGGTATATATGTGGTCATATACCTAAGTAGAGTTGATGAATGCATTTACCATTGTGAATGAGGATGTTCATTGTATTTTTTCCTTTGTGGAACTCTGGGAGTCCTTCGGGGGTCTCAGGGTCCATACTGAGTATTGTTATACACATACCTCCACGGGATATGCTCACACATTACTGTGTCTTGTGTAGAGGACAAACAATGTTGATCGAGGATGAGGTATCCATGACTGGAAGGTTCTCAGAGGTGGACCATTTTACATGACATGACGTAGCATATACCGAGGGTGAGTTGTACCTACCCTATAGGTATAATCCTCGGTGTACTATCCAATATTTGATTTCCCTTTTCAGTTGTACTTTTACTTTTTTCTTGTGCTTGTATTCCACCCCTCTTCTTCGAGTACACTTTTTACTACAATAGTTTACATTGTGGTTTCTTCTTGTTGTGTTCTTGGATTGTGAGTTTGTACATGATTAAAGTCAATCCATTCCCATTATAGGGATATACATTTTCAGTGCTAGTCGCCTGCCCATGTCCTATGGAAGGCTGGATTGTGTCAGTCATGGCACGAGGCCCGGGGGACAGGACATGAAACTATATGATAAAACTTCTATGCATGACACATTTTGTAATTTGGAAAATACTTAGTTTGACCACAATAGACCTGTTACATTCATTTAAAAAACATGTTCTTGAAAAAAAAAATTTGATCATCTCAATCTGTTCAATTTTTTTGGAAATCATAAAAAATTAAGGGGATTTAATTTAAAAAAATTAGAAAAAACGTATAATATAAATTATTTAAGATAAACTATCTTCTTAATATCATATTATAGAGTCATTGAATAACCTAAAAAACAAAATAGTCCCAGAAATATCCCCCTTTTTATTTTTTTGTCACCCCAGGAATCATAAATCACTGAAACTTTGTAACTCATGTAATGGATTACATATTCAATAATTATAATCCTATATAATTGAACTCAGTGTAGGAATCAAAAATCGTTGAACATTAATACCATTATTTTTATAAGATGTAAATTAAGAAACTTTTTTATACATATCATATAAAACCATTCCTAGATATAATTTGAAATTCATCTTCCATTTGAATATTTTTTCACAAAAAAACATAATCTTATATGAATTAATTTTCCTACATCTACTTAATCAAACTATTAAAATAGTTTACACATCTTGAAATAATAACTCCCTTAAAATGATTGTTTTATTTCAAAAGATAAAACACTTACAAATGGATATATATATGTTACAATAATTTTATCACCAATTGAATGAATCATCCAAATAAAATACGAATAAATGATGGGTATCACATACCTTATACATGTAGAGAGTCAGGTTGTTCACCCATGATCAATCTCATCTTATAAAATGTTATCTTTAGTATTGTCTTGAAGAAAATATCAGCAATGTACTTTTTTATTGGAGAAAAATGAATATTTTGATTATTATTTTCAACATTACCTTTAACAAATTGATATTTTATATCAATTTAGTTCGATATTTAATCATTTTCTGAGTTTTTATAAATTTTTATAGCCCATTGATTATCATAACCTAAGATAAGAGGTAACATGACATCCAATAATAAATATTTCATCAGTTTTTTCATAGAAATAAGTTATGATTTAGCTTCAATAAAATAAAAATACTCATCATATCTTGTGTTGAGGGATATGATATTTTCATTATTTCTATACCAACTCACACATAATCCTCCATAAATAAAAACTCAACCATATATGGATTTTTATCGTCAACAAATCCTACCCAATATGCATATTTACTTCTGAAATTATCAATATATCATAATCTATAATATATTAATCCAAAATCAATTATGCCATTGATATATTTAATAATTATTTTTCTATCCTCAAGATGATATTTTTTGGGTGAACTATGATACCTATCACCCAATGTAACACTATACACAATATTTAGTCTCGATAATGTCAGAAATATGAATCATTTAACAATCAATATAAAGTATTTATGAATAACCTTTTCTTCATGTTGGGCATCTATGTTCCCTTAAAAATGGGTGTTGAATACACCTTATAATATTCCATGAAAATATTTTTCAACAGTTCATAAGAATACTACAATAAAGATAGAAAATATCATTTATTGATTTTAGAAATGCTCAATCCAAAAAATATTTCATTTCTAGTAGCTAAATATTTCCAAATAATTTATTCACCTTATTAGATAATTTTTCACACAATTCATTATCATTAATTTTGCATATAGTGTCTTATATATAGAAAATGTCATTAAATAAAATATATTGATTTTATTTTATATAGATATTTTTATCGACTCTTCCTTACTTGTAGTTCATATTTCGTAAGAATGTATCCAATATAGAATATTAATCCCTTAAAGTATTTTTCAATAAATACAATACTTATTTAATATTATCACGTACCCTTCATCTTTCTCAACCTCAAAGACACATGTTTTCTTAATACAAACTTATTCATTGAGATATCCATTAAAAAAAGATGACTTAACATCCATCTAGAAAATCACACATCTGCATTGTTGAGTGATTTAATGAATCATTATAAGAGTTTATAATGTCTAAATTGAGGAAATGATTCATCAATGACAATACCATTAAATTGGGAGAAATATTTACAAACTAGTCCTGCCTTATTTCTTATCACTTCACCTTTTTCAGTCGGCTTGTTTCAAAAAATACTTTTTTCAAGAAAATAGGATTATTATTGTTTGGTTTGGATATAAGATACCACATTTCATTATTATTAACCAGATACGCCTCTTCATTAAAAGAATTGACCTTTTCCTAAAGCTCCAAAATTTCATGACCATATTTTCATTCACCCTATGATTATATGTTAGTACATGAAAGCAATCTTGATATTATTATCATTAGAACTTGGTGTCGCTGATCTATAATAATGTTTTTGTCATACAATTTCATTCTCATCCTAGGATGGCTTGAATTCTCTTGAGATTGTAACTTTAGATGGAGAATTCTGAATCATTATATTGAGTTGCTTCAATATTATTACAATCATTAATAGCATTGTCATGTTTTTAAAATACATCAACTTAATCTAATATTTATTCCACATAATCAATCATCTGTTGAAAATTCATATCATAATATTCATGAACATTCATAGAAGTAGAGTACAAAATATTTCCTATCTCATTATTATAACACATATACACACTACCATTAATATGTAATGTATGAATGATTTCATTGACACCTCTATAATAAAAAAATCATAGGATTATAACCCTTGACAATTTTAAATCATGGAATACCAAACACCCTTAGGTATTCCAAAGTTTAGGAATTTTTAATACCTACCATAGAGAGTTATATCAAAGTTCTACATATATAAACATTGATTCTAAATATACAATTCTAATTGAATAGATTAACTCAAAAAATATAAAAAATAAGCATGTTTAATTTTTTTTATTCTATATCAACCATGATTCTATTTCATATTTTAGTAAAAAAAATTTATGGTGTGTATGGTGTATTAAACTCATGATAAATTTCATGATTTTCAAGATAATATCTAAACTTATAATTATTTTATTTTACACTATCATTGGATTGAATCTTATTTATAGAATATCAAAATTATTTTTCTTCACCTATCATGATATTCTAACACATTTTTATAGAATCTTCTTTATATTTCATAAACATAATACATGTAATGTGAGTGAAGTATGAAATAAAACAAATAATCTACTTTTCACTTTTTATTGTTTCCTTTCTGATGTGCCCGAAAATATCATAATGTATTATATCTAATGTATGAGTTGAATTTATCTCAAATATCTTATGTGTCATGTTTATAATCATCCCTTTTTGGAATATGGGGCAATACTAGTCTCTTATTCTATTCATTTCTTGGAAATCAAGTATACATTTTCTATTTTTCCTCTTAATCTTATTTATCAGACACATATTATCTAACCTCTTCTTCCATAGATGAATTTCTTCCTTCCTGATCAGAAAGAAAAAAGAAAAAATCATACCAATAACTTGAATAAAGTCTACCTTTTTTGTTACCCTCATTTAATAACAATCCCCTATTCAATCCATCTAAAAAACCATATCATTTGATAAAAAATCATCACCATCATCATAAAATTATGGAATACTCAAAAAATAAGGTTCCAGTCCATAAAAATTTAATAATATTTTAGATTTTTTACTTTTATTTTCCAATGATAGTAGATCCAATGATTTGATTTTAAGTGACTCATCATTTAATATAGTTATAGTACATTATTTATAATCTTCTAAATTCTTCAAAAGCATCAAATCTCCTATCACATATGAAGATCACCAACTACCCAATATCACCATTTTCTCTCCTTTTATTGAATCAATGTGATTTTCAACAAATAAAGTTGGTTTAACCATTTTCATCCTTCTCATGTTTCATTTGATATTATTTTACTATAGAATTTCACCATATTCACAAAATAAACATAATAAAAGTAGTAACCACGTAATGCATATTTCTCTTTATTACATGGATATTGTCAAGAGTTTTGCACCTATTTCAAATAAAATTTATTACCTTCCACATTGAAATTTAATTTCACAAAAAATATTTGGTTACCTATTGAAAATTTCCAATTCATTAATGATTTATTCTCAGTATCCATATAATATATGGTAATATCATTTTTTGGTTCAAATATCAACACCTTATAATCATCATAATTATCAAATATACTTGTTTTAGAAACATACATTATCTTCTTTATTTTATTTTTCATTTAATGATCATCATAATTATTATAAACCATTTTTGAACATTTTTATCCTTTAGAGTTTTATACTATTTAGAATTTGTAACATCATCTATAACTATGTTCTGGAAATTTATAAATTTTTTATCATCTTTAAAAAATGTTTATTTAATAGGTTCTAATTATTAATATTTCACCTTCACCTTTTTTACAGAATTAAGTTGAGGTTACTCTATTCATTAAGAAACATCATTTTATAATCAATCATTATTAATAAATTATATTTTTTTTAATAAATAATTCTTGGTTATTTGAGGAATTTATTTATTTATTGATATAATAATTCTAATTTTAAACTATTATAATAATTTAAATTCCTTATTTCAACATTCTCTTTAACAAAAACTAGAACTGGGTCTCTTATAATTCATAATAATAACTATATATTTTCTAAATTTTTAATTTTTCATTATTTACTTGTATAAAATGAATGTATTCTATAGAATCATTAATGGATATTTCATCATCATCTTCACTATCATCATATTCATCGAACATAGAAAAACAACTTCTATATTTTTCTTTTCATTACTTGTTTTCCTTTCCCTTTGTATGAGCCTTTAATTTTACATCCTTCATTGTTAGATATCTTTTCATCTTTCTATAATCATTATCACTTTCTTAATCTTTTTATGTCTTGGAAAATTTATAGAAATTTCTAAAATTGATCTTCAACTAAATCACGTTACATTTATTTTTCCTCTGAACTCTCATATGCCTCATCATATCCTTTTTGAATAAAAATTCATTAAAAATATTATCCACCTCATCTTCAGTGTATGAGTCATTGGATTATATATGGAGAAAATTCATAGTCTTTACTTTCAAAGTGTCATTGAAAGAAATATCTTGATCATCCTTTTTATTTTTCATTAGTACCATTTCCCTTCTCATTTCAATAGTATAGGGTGTACTATAAAAAATATTCAAGGATAGGTTTTAGGATAATTTTATTCTCTTACTAAAACATTTGAATTAAATTTATCAAAAATACTTTATAATATCATTTGAAAAATGGTTGAATCCTCCAACTTCTCACTAATACATTTTATTGATCTTACAATATCAGCCACCCATGTAAAGTAATCACTAGACAATTCACAATCAACCATCATAAAATATATGTAATTTAATCTATATATTTGTAAAATTAATTTTTTTAATTTCATATTCCAATCATAGTATTCATTCAATTTATCCCAGATTACGTTATCCAATTATATTGTTTTCCCAATAAATATCACTTTTAGAGAGTTAGGGGTATGAAATTTTTAGCACACAAAATTTTCAAATTCTGATTATCAAAAAAAATTAGGGGAACATCTTTAGAATTAAAAGTCAAATAATATATAATATCCTCAATAACTCAATAACATGTGGACATAAGATAGGGTAAGATTATACACTTATGGATATGATCGTTCTTCCCATTGATGTTTGGAATTATTTTACATGTCACAATGTGGATGAAATCCATGGTGTATTCTATTTTCATCAATCATAAATGAAGAGTAAAATAAATAAACCCCACTCAAATATCACTTGAAAGGGAAAATCAGGTACTATGTGATCACTGATAGGGGGAGGGTGAATTTGTGTTATTTTAATTTTATTTTTTGCATTTTAAGATATAAACAAAGCCACATATTAAACAGATGTTACTATGTTGAAAACGATAAATTATTCCTAACCACATGAACTAAATTATTTAATATTTTCACTACTTAGTGAGATTATCTAGTTCTTTACATTGTTTTTAAATAATCCATGACCACACAAACCACTATAAAAACATTGATTGTGGTTACAAAATGAATGGAGTATCCTTATAGATTAAAATGACTATTGTAAATTTCTAGTACCTGTAATCATCTTAGAGATAAATGATATAGAACGTTTTTATAAAAATATCTAGAAGATTCACGAGTAGGCTTTAGTATGTTGTCACTATTCAATTCGTACATTCTTAACAAATTATTTTCATAAACATATTTTTTTATTTTTTATAACTTTCATGAAGAATATATATAATCAAAACCACCTTTATATTATTTATGAATAAGTTCATATGAAAAATATTCATCTAGAATATACTATTCGATCATCCATAATGTATGCTGATTCTAGTTTATTATGATGTCTTAAAATACTTTTTCCCCTATTCTTCTAATCACCTCTTCATATTGTTCATATAATACCACCTAATAGGAAAATAAATCTATTTTAATATTAACTACATACTCTTCAATTTGTTCATTCTATAACTTCTTAAAACTTTTCATCCAATTCCATTTTATAGAAAAAATTAAAATGATATCCATCTGACTGATGACACTTTTAATTGTTTAACCAAACAACCTTCCAATTATGAAATGCATCACCATAAATCTACAAATTATACTTTCTACCTCGATGCACTGACCCACATTATATAGGAATAACACTACCATGTATTTATGAAAATAAAAAAATTATAATAAAAAAATTCTACTCAACACATTTTTCATCTTGTTCATAAAGATCCATCATTTGAAAACAATTAATTCCACTAGGAAGATGGGATATCTCTTTAAGACCCACAATCAATGAGATTATTCAAACTTCATTATAGATTTGTGATAATCACATATCACTAATCTATAATATTTATAAAATTGAATAATCAAAATTTCATCATAACATTTTATATCCTTACATAATCTTCAAAAAATTCCTGGAATTAGTAAAACATTATACCACAAATTCATCCGGTGAACCTTCATGGAAATACATTTGACCGATGTAACTCCATAAGTTGTTCCAGAAAGACTCCAATGGAAAATTTGGGGAATATATCTAAAAATAAACTAAATTTCATTTAAACTCTTAAATAATTTCATTTTCACACAAACCAATTACCTATGAATATCATTCAAAAAAAAGTTTTTTATGACATAAACCATAACCATTTGTCTGATGACTCAGAGAATTTTTTCCAATCGTCCTACAAAAATTTATATTCATAATATTTTGTATGTCTAATTAAAATAATATTTACCCAATTAAATGACCATTAAAAACCCAAATGGTTTGACTGATGGAATTAAATTGATTATGTAGAATCCCAGGTTTTTGAATCAAGTCAAAAACCTCTTTTGTTTTGAATTTTTGAATTACTAGGTGTTAATTTTTCCATTTCGATTACCAAAAACTAATTACAAGAGTTACATAATCATTATATTATGTTTTGGGATAGGTTTAGAGACATGAAGTGAGTCTCATGTGCTTGTAAGGGGTTTTGGGATCATTAGCGTCCTGGTGGACTGATTTTCATTTACAGGTTAGGGTGCACAATTTGGTGTAAACCATGCGGGCGCTTCCAATAACTATTCAGCCTAATTTGGAATTGCTGAATGATTTAGGTACACCTTGTATGGTAGGTTCATAGTCGTGCGTGTTTCTATACAATTTTTTCATAGGGATTCTACATAGATAGGGAAAACTATGCAGAATACATGTGAGGGGTGATATTTGGACAGTACCTCAAAAAATAATGTACTATGCTCTACGCACGGTTTGGAAAACCATACGATCTAACTATTCAGCCCTAGTAAAGAGGTAAAATTATACTTTTATCCATTATATAATTATATATTTTCTTTCTTATTTCTCCCACTTCTACCTTCATGGGTCCCATAATAGCAAGGTGGATCCTCCCTCCTCTTCTCCTCCTGGGTGTTAGGTATGTCCTTCTCTAGTGCTATTTTTTGTCTTCATCGGTGAAATAGAACTTTAGAATTAAGTCTCTCCTCACCATATCTTCAATTATCCATTATTGTCACCTCATGGAGTACTAAATTAGTTAGATTTATTTTCCCCTAATTTTAGATCATTCGACATAATTATAGATTTCTACCAAACTATGTGGAATTAGAGGTTGTTACATGATGTGTCGACTTCAACTAGTCCAAGGTAGGTGGTGCATTAATTCATTGTGTTTTCATGGAATTTTGTGGGGAGGGGTTCAAATTTTATTTGTTTGTTATTCTTGTGAGACCATTTTTCATGGTATTAATTTGAATGTATGACCAATTGGGATGCCTCTAGGCATTCATTGTCCCATTCCATATGTATGGGGCTGGGTTAGAGATCGTAGACAACCTTGGATTGTTTGGATGGGGTGTGTGTTTTATATAATTTTAGTTGTTTCAATTTAAATATGTAATTTTCTTTTTTTATGTCAAATTCAATTATAATTAATTTATTATTTCAATAGAGTTGATAATTTGAAGAAGAGTTAGAAAATTCTACGAAGTTGAATTATTATGTTTATATAAATTATATAATTGAATTATAATAAAATTATTTGTTAATTAAAGTGAGTTTTTAATATATTTTTAAAACTATTATAATATATGTCATATGATGAGATCCAATTTGTAATGACGGGAATGTCTGGAGGGTTTTATGGCTTCACCATCGAGATTGAGGATGTGTTGGACATCTGATTGGGACAGGCTCAGGATACCTGGGCAGTGTTAACCGTCATTTGGGCGTCATATTGGTCAGATTAAGGTGATGAGGCCTTCTAGTTTGGGCATGGCCTATGTAATTATATGTAAATTCCATCATATATGAGATAGATGGTCGTATGGGATCATGGTGCCAGCAGCTAGTTGAATAGGTACTATATTCGGAGATTTCTCCTCACATGTGATGGCCAAAGCACCGACTAGAGTTTTGTGCACAATAGACTATCATATTTATGATCTGGTTTTGAACACTCTTATGGGTAGAGGCCCCCAATTGTACTGATTACATAAATTTGGGGGGGGTGCTTTCCATAAGAACCCACAAAAAGTTAAGGAGTCTTTGGATCATAGAAATGAGGCTATTGGTAGGGGGTTGAGGGTCACTATGATTGAGGTTATTGGTCCTATAATTATATTGATATATGAATATCACCGTTCCATTGGACATTTTTTTAAGAGTCAACTATTGTTTTTTTTAGGAAAGCTTTTGTTATGTTCCCAGATGTCAGGGTTAGGGACGACGAGTGTCACGAACCAACCCGGGTCGACCCTGAACCTGTCACCCGAGCCGGTCCGCGACATGGCCCGAGTGGCGTTCCTGATCCTCCCGGGCTGGCGACAAGCGCCAGGGCATCAACAGAGGCTATGGGAACGATTTCGCACAATATAAATAAATAAGACAGCGAAAATAATACAGAGCAGCGCAGAAAATATAAACCAGATAAAGTGACTAAACAGGAACAAACAAGAAACAAACTAACCAAACACGACGTGCGAACAAACTCTGTGCGACCTCACGGGTCACTCTCCGACTCAACGATCAAGCGTCTCCCTAGGCGAGCGCACTCAAGCTATTGCCTGCACAAACACTAAAAACAGAAAAGAACTATAGGCGGGAGTATTAAAACTCAGTAGGCTAGCCCGATATCTATTCCCAATGCACTACCTTTAAAATAAAAGAAACATCATTTCATGTTTTAACTACAATTTATAAAAGTATGTTTTTAATAATATTCTACATAAAAACAAAGTACGAACCATTGCCCTTAGCCATTTTTCAAAATTCGTGTTCATTTCATTAGTGCCAATGACATTTCAGGAAAAAGGGGAAAGTGATGTTTAAATTTTCAAATTTGAACAAAAGGGATTAAACACTTCCATTTGAAAAACAATTTTTAGAAACCCATTAAAAAGCAATTTATCAGTTTCCAAGGAAAACAATATGCCAGAATGCACAAAGTAAAACATACAGCAAGGGAAATGTAAGCATACACGTGAGCATCATAATCATTACTGCAAGCTACAAAAGCTGAATAGACATGGGTGAACCTAGGAGATCGAGAATAAACCAGAAGACACCAATACATGAGAAATCATCCTTATTGACATGTCACAATGAAATCAAAATGCACAAAACGCTCGACCATCCACTCACAGGCAGGTCGAGGGCAAATCCCATAGTAATAAACCCAATATATCCACCTACTATGGGCCACTGGTCAGTACCATAACCTACCAGTGCAGCAATCGTTCTTTGAATATTCTCTCAATATGCCAGATTCCCATGTCTCAAGTGTTTAAGAAAAAGGGGTGAGCCAACCGATGCCAACCGAGCATCCAATCAAATATATATATATATAAAGAACAATAGGCATTCCCCGAGCCACTCCATGGGACAACCTCATGCCTTTTTCTACTCAAGTACCCAGGAGCCTCTAAGCGCGGCCTCCCAAACAATCAATTGCAACCAAGGCATGAGAGTCATCCTAAGAGGGTTTTTATAAAAACATTTCCATCGCTTTCCATAAAGTGCCAAACGGGCATTTAATACAGTTCACAATTACTACCAAAACCAGTTTAAAACTATTTGAAGAATCCACAAAACACTACTTCACAGGTTGACAGTATTTTTATAAACCAAACCAAACCATTTTCTTTTCCAAATAAACTTTAAGAGCCGACCGGGCAATTTCTCAAACGAACCAGTGTATTTGTTCATGCTTCAAAAGAAATCATTTCTCATTAAACCAGAACTCTATTTTATATTTCGTGAATTATGTTTAAAATCCAAACGGGCATTCTTTCATTATTGGGTGTCCGCTCGTCAAAAGGATGTTTCATGTGTCGTGTATAAAATAAACGGCTCCTTTTGACATTAAATAACCATTTAAAAATTAACCATCTTATATTGAAAATTAATTATCGTATATTATCTCAAATTTATTACAATTAATAAAATGTTGATTTTGAACAATTAGGGTGCGCAAACAGCATGAAATAATATAGCTTAAATTTTAAAAGCAGTGCAAAGGGAACCTACCTCAAAACCAAGCGCGACGGCAAACAACCTCGGATCCAAGGCGCGATGACACGACGTGTGTCCGAGACTACGTGACAAAGTCCAACACTATGCATAAACAAAACCAAGGACTCAGACGCATTCAAAACTCACCAGAGCATTTGAAACCAAGCGGCGGGAATAAACGCTCACCTTGAAACCAAAGCGCGGCGACGGCGCTCACTCAGAAACGCCCTGCGCGGGTCCTAAAAATCCTAAACCAACAAATAAAAATCAACCATCAATTAAAACCCATGAACCACAAAGAGTACGATGATGAAGATAATTATAATAATAATAATAATAATAATAATAATAATAATAACAATATAAAGATTAATAATAATGATAGAAAAAAAAACAATAATAATAACAATGTTAATAGTGATAATAGTAATAATAATAATAATATTAATATTAATATTAATAATAAAATTAATGATAATAATAATAATAATAATAGCAACAAAATAATAATAATAAGAATAAAAATAATAATAATAATGATAATAATAATAATTAAAAATACTAATAATAATAATAAATACAATAATAAGATTAATAGTAATAATAAAATTAATGATATCAGTAATAATAACAATATTAATAATAATAATAATAGTAAGAATAATAATAATAATAATAAGAATATTAAGAATAATAATACTAATATTAAAAGTAAAAATAACATTAACAATATTGATAATAACAATACTAATAATAAAAGTAAAAATTAAAATTAAAACTAAACAAACTTTACCAGGGGAAGAGGGTTGGCCGTGACGAGCAGGGGAGGTCCGGCCGGGGGAAGGTGCAGGGATGCTCGGAGATGAAAAAAAAGGGTGGTCGGCGGTCGTGCGGGAGAAGAGGCAGGGGCGCCGGTGTTGGCTGATGGAGGGAGGAGCCGGCGGTTGGAGGGAGCGCTGGGTCGCTGCTGCTGCTGCTGCGGAAGGAGGCCAACTGGTGGTCGAGCAGGAGGGTGGAGGCGTGGAGGGAAGGTGCGGCCGAATGATGGAGGTAGGCGCGAACCAGGTGGGGGGTGACCAGTGGGGAAGAGGAGAGGGAGAGGTAGGGCGGCTAGGCTTCAGCACACAGGGAGGCCGGCAGGGGGGCCTGGTCCGCTACGGGGCAACAGGGGAGCGGCGGGTGTGGCTGGGCAGCAGGGGGGAGGTGTTGTGGTTCGGCTAGCACAGGAGAAAACGGGGAGCGCTGCTGCTGTGAGGGGAGGCCGAGCGGGGGTGTCGCGTGAAGAGGCGGGGCAGAGCCGGGGAGCCGGACGGGGGGGTGCGGCGAAGCAGCGCCGGAGGGATCCGCCGAGGTGCTGGCGCAGCGATGAGGGAGGTCGCCGGACGCCGAGAAAAGGCTAGCAGGGGGGTTGCCGGGATGCGGTTGCTGCAACGGATGGAGGCAGGGGGGAGCGAGGGAGGATCTCCTCGCTACAGAGGAGAGGGAAAACGAGGGGGGGGGGGGTGGCGGCTCCCGCGGGGAGGAAGAAGAAAATATATATATATAAAGAGGGGGGGCTAGGGTTAGAGGAATAAGAAAAAAAAGAAATGATAAAAGAAAAATAAAATTAAATGAAAGAAAACAAACAAATCATAATAATAGTAAATTACAATAATAATAATAACAATAATAAAGATTAATGACAAAGCATATTTAATAATAATTATACTATTATCCGCAACATTTACAACCTCATTTATTATTTATTTATAAGATAATGATAAAATTAATAATGATAAAAATAATCATAATGATAAAAACACAAATGATAAAAATATTCATTTCATCTTAAATGATAAAAATAATTATTAATTTATAACTATAGATTTGCGCATTAAATATAAAGACTCTATTTAAAATTTTCCAAAGACAACGGGATGCAAAACTACACCGGGCAGGGACGAGCAGGGTTTCCAGAACAGGCTCCGCTCATGCGCCCGACGACGTCGCGTCAAAAAGCGCACTTTTTAGCGAAAACTCAAAAACCTGGTCCGATTCTGAACACGAACCGCAACAATATAATTTAAAGTCAAAGAAATCATAAA
Organism: Viscum album; assembly: GCA_963277665.1. Lineage (NCBI taxonomy): Eukaryota > Viridiplantae > Streptophyta > Magnoliopsida > Santalales > Viscaceae > Viscum > Viscum album. Next base: position 1,394,683,018 of record OY728150.1, read on the forward strand.
ATAAAAATAAACGCACGGTTTGGGGTGTGACAATTCTCCCCACCATAATGCTTTCCGCCCCCGGAAAGCCACCACACCAACCAGTCGATCGATCAACACCTAAGGATTTCACAGAACACGATCCAACCTCTTATCTCAAGGACATCATACCGACTACCAGCGGGACTGAACCTCATTGCCCAAAGTAAATCACCAACAGAGGGAGGCCCGAACGGGCTCCCCACTATAAGAACTCCACTAGAATTCGAAAACTATTTAAGAGAAAACCCAAAGAGACTCATGGTGGGTCTCCCCACCATAAAGAACCGACCAACTAACAACCAAACGGGAAACCAGCTTAGACATGCACGAGACCTTACTCCAGCTAGAAGGAGCACAGCAAGGACCTTTAAACCACTTACTCACGTCCAAAAGGGATAGAAGCTTAAATGGATACTTTGCGCAACTAAAACCCTAACCCCATGGGCGGGGAGGGTGGGCCCAAGGATCAAATCACTAAAACTACGACGTACGGCTACTCACGACCCATCACTTCGGGATGGAAACGAACCAGGGCCGCAACTGATTTACATCAGTGGCCCACGCAAGGTCACTGATCAGCAACTTACATCCAATAGGCACAATTCCCGACGTTACACGAGGGATAAGTCCATCACGCACTTTGCGACAAGAGAGAACTACAACGACAGAGAAGCCAGAGCAACAACACCAAAACTATCACACCACGACGTTAGAGGCACGACTTTAACCGGACTCTTTAAAATTTTCCCCCGGGGGGTTCCTGACTACGCTCCGGCTTCACTCCGAGACCTTTTGGCTGGAGCTCTGATGGATGAAGCATCTCCTGCCTCGCAGTCAGGTTCTGATAATCCCAACAACAAACATACATCTTTTGATCTGATAGATTGAAGGGCAAGATTTTAAAAATAAAACACACCAGCATTGAAAGATGAAGTTCATCAAAAGACCCACGACATTCCCATACATTTCAAACTCGAAACACCACCAGTACAACTACAACGATAAAAGATCCCTTAAACTGAAAGGAAACTTACACCAAGAACTCTGAAAAAAGACCCAATAGCACATTACTTCTGAGAACACCCTCTGCGACGCTTTCTTGCAACGCCCCGACAAAATCGTCGCAAGTGACCAAGACGTCCACACGCCTGGGAGGGCTTCAGAGCGCTTGGGCACGATGACTTCTTGTGACCCCGCTTGCCACACTGATAACACACAATAATCTCTCGCTCCGAAGAGGTTGATGAAAGATCCCGAGGTCTCTTGATTCCACGACCTGATCCATCCACTTCCATTTGCTTACTCATCTCCTTTCCAGAATCTTCACCAGTGCTCATAGGGATCGAAGGAGGGAGAACTACTTCGAGCACTCCTGCCATCGCGGCTTTGATACGAAAATCTTGTCTTGCCACATCGACAAAAGAAGTTAGGTTAGACTCTGAAACCTTCGACTGTAGGTCAGGGTGGAGACCCTCCTCGAAGCGTCGAGCCTTCACGGGGTCATTTGTGGCATACTCTGAATCATAAGGTACTAGCTCCACAAAGCGATGGATATATTCTAACACAGATCTGTCACCCTGCTGCAGACAACACATCTCCATCCCCTTCCTCACCCTATCTTCCTCAGAGAAATACTGGCGAATGAACGAGGCCTTGAAAAACTCCCAAGTAACCTCTTGACGGGGCTTGTCCCGAGACACTGACTTCCACCACATCCACGGTGAACCTTCAAGCATGAAGGTCGCAAACTTGACCTTCAACGAATCGGGAAACTCAATGAGGCTAAAGTCCCTTTCAATCTTCCGCATCCACTCTTCTGCCATAGAAGATTTTGTTTGACCATAAAAGAGAGGTGGATCCAACTTCCGAAACTCAAGCATAAAATCCTTAGGTTGATCAACCACACTACGATCACCCATCAAAGCTTCAAAGGATAACCGCTGGACAAGGAAAGGTCAAAAACCCAATCAAGGCCAACTCAACGAATGAATAACAACCTCAAAATCAAACACTGCATAGGTGACAAGCTCAAAATCCGAGAAAACAAGTTATCATAACATAAAAAAAATTTCTCTTTGAAAACATCTTTAATTTAGAACAAGCTTAGTGGGTTAAACCTTCTCCATTGGTATTCTTTAGAGCCTCACTCACATGCATGTATCCATGCCACCCAGGGCATCCATCCATCATACCAGAGATCCATCCACATTTCCAACATACCAAAATGCATGTGAGTACTCATCGGAACACCAAGGCCAAAACAAAGCAACTTCATTTTCCAAAAACAATTCATTCATACCACTTCTTTTAAAACAATCCACAAATTAAACATGTTATTTCAAACAACACTTTTTTTTCAAAACCAACTTTTCTGATTCAAACCACTTTCAGAAATCAACGGAAACCCAAAACAGATCAACAGGGGACTAGTGTCAGTGGGTGACTTGACCATATGGTTGGCGGCCATATGCCAAACACGCCACTGACACAGAGAGCCTTCTTGGACCATGCTCCTAGATCCACATGGCTTGCCAGGCCGCGCGGGTTAGGAGGACTAATGGGCAACTCCCTTTGTCGTATCCCAAGCACAAAACCTTTCCATAAAAGCCCAAACAAACAAATTAAACTGGACTTCCCCTGGAAACCTGAGGATCAGTACGGGAAAGAGTTCGCGACGCTCTTCTCGCACCTACCCCTCAAGTCCCGACAATCCTACTCCATCTACCTTGACATCCCAAATAACAAAGGGAGCTCTGAAAAGTGAGGTCGCTAAGAGAAAACCTCCCTTTGATACCATTTTGTCACGAACCAACCCGGGTCGACCCTGAACCTGTCACCCGAGCCGGTCTGCGACATGGCCCGAGAGGCGTTCCCGATCCTCCCGGGCTGGCGACAAGCGCCAGGGCATCAACAGAGGCTATGGGAACGATTTCGCCCAATATAAATAAATAAGACAGCGAAAATAATACAGAGCAGCGCAGAAAATATAAACCAGATAAAGTGACTAAACAGGAACAAACAAGAAACAAACTAACCAAACACGACGTGCGAACAAACTCCGTGCGACCTCGCGGGTCACTCTCCGACTCAACGATCAAGCGTCGCCCTAGGCGAGCGCACTCAAGCTATGGCCTGCACAAACACTAAAAACAGAAAAGAACTATAGGCGTGAGTATTAAAACTCAGTAGGCTAGCCCGATATCTATTCCCAATGCACTACCTTTAAAATAAAAGAAACATCATTTCAAGTTTGAACTACAATCTATAAAAGTATTTTTTTAATAATATTCTACTTAAAAACAAAGTACGAACCATTGCCCTTAGCCATTTTTCCAAATTCGTGTTCATTTCATTAGTGCCATTGACATTTCAGGAAAATGGGAAAGTGATGTTTAAATTTTCAAATTTGAACAAAAGGGATTAAACACTTCCATTTGAAAAACAATTTTTAGAAACCCATTAAAAAGCAATTTATCAGTTTCCAAGGAAAACAATATGCTAGAATGCACAAAGTAAAACATACAGCAAGGGCAATGTAAGCATACACGTGAGCATCATAATCATTACTGCAAGCTACAAAAGCTGAATAGACATGGGTGAACCTAGGAGATCGAGAATAAACCAGAAGACACCAATACATGAGAAATCATCCTTATTGACATGTCACGATGAAATCAAAACGCACAAAACGCTCGACCATCCACTCACAGGCAGGTCGAGGGCAAATCCCATAGTAATAAACCCAATATATCCACCTACTATGGGCCACTGGTCAGTACCATAACCTACCAGTGCAGCAATCGTTCTTAGAATATTCTCTCAATATGCCAGATTCCCATGTCTCAAGTGTTTAAGAAAAAGGGGTGAGCCAACCGATGCCAACCGAGCATCCAATCAAATATATATATATATAAAGAACAACATGCATTCCCCGAGCCACTCCATGGGACAACCTCATGCCTTTTTCTACTCAAGTACCCGGGAGCCTCTAAGCGCAGCCTCCCAAACAATCAATCGCAACCAAGGCATGAGAGTCGTCCTAAGAGGGTTTTTATAAAAACATTTCCATCGCTTTCCATAAAGTGCCAAACGGGCATTTAATACAGTTCACAATTACTACCAAAACCAGTTTAAAACTATTTGAAGAATCCACAAAACACTACTTCACAGGTTGACAGTATTTTTATAAACCAAACCAAAGCATTTTCTTTTCCAAATAAACTTTAAGAGCCAACCGGGCAATTTCTCAAACGAACCAGTGTATTTGTTCACGCTTCAAAAGAAATCATTTCTCATTAAACCAGAACTCTATTTTATATTCCGTGAATTATGTTTAAAATCCAAATGGGCATTCTTTCATTATTGGGTGTCCGCTCGTCAAAAGGATGTTTCATGTGTCGTGTATAAAATAAACGGCTCCTTTTGACATTAAATAACCATTTAAAAATTAACCATCTTATATTAAAAATTAATTATCGTATATTATCTCAAAATTATTACAATTAATAAAATGTTGATTTTGAACAATTAGGGTGCGCAAACAGCATGAAATAATATAGCTTAAATTTTAAAAGCAGTGCAAAGGGAACCTACCTCAAAACCAAGCGCGACGGCAAACAACCTCGGATCCAAGGTGCGTTGACACGACATGTGTCCGAGACTACGTGACAAAGTCCAACACTCTGCATAAACAAAACCAAGGACTCAGACGCATTCAAAACTCACCAGAGCATTTGAAACCAAGCGGTGGGAATAAACGCTCACCTTGAAACCAAAGCGCGGTGACGACGCTCACTCCGAAACGCCCTGCGCGGGTCCTAAAAATCCTAAACCAACAAATAAAAATCAACCATCAATTAAAACCCATGAACCACAAAGAGTACGATGATGAAGGTAATTATAATAATAATAATAATAATAATAATAATAATAATAATAATAACAATATAAAGATTAATAATAATGATAGAAAAAAAAATAACAATAATAATAACAATGTTAATAGTGATAATAGTAATAATAATAATAATAATAATATTAATATTAATAATAAAATTAATGATAATAATAATAATAATAGCAACAAAATAATAATAATAAGAATAAAAATAATAATAATAATGATAATAATAATAATTAAAAATACTAATAATAATAATAATTACAATAATAAGATTAATAGTAATAATAAAATTAATGATATCAGTAATAATAACAATATTAATAATAATAATAGTAGTAAGAATAATAATAATAATAAGAAGAATATTAAGAATAATAATACTAATATTAAAAGTAAAAATAACATTAATAATATTGATAATAACAATACTAATAATAAAAGTAAAAATTAAAATTAAAACTAAACAAACTTTACCAGGGGAAGAGGGTTGGCCGCGACGAGCAGGGGAGGACCGGCCGGGGGAAGGTGCAGGGATGCTCGGAGATGGAAAAAAAGGGTGGCCGGCGGTCGCGCGGGAGAAGAGGCAGGGGCGCCAGTGTTGGCTGATGGAGGGAGGAGCCGGCGGTTGGAGGGAGCGCTGGGTCGCTGCTGCTGCTGCTGCGGAAGGAGGCCAACTGGTGGTCGAGCAGGAGGGTGGAGGCGTGGAGGGAAGGTGCGGCCGAATGGTGGAGGTAGGTGCGAACCAGGTGGGGGGTGACCAGTGGGGAAGAGGAGAGGGAGAGGTAGGGCGGCTGGGCTTCAGCGCACAGGGAGGCCGGCAGGGGGGCCTGGTCCGCTACGGGGCAACAGGGGAGCGGCGGGTGTGGCTGGGCAGCAGGGGGGAGGTGTTGTGGTTCAGCTAGCACAGGAGAAAACGGGGAGCACTGCTGCTGTGAGGGGAGGCCGAGCGGGGGTGTCGCGTGAAGAGGCGGGGCAGAGCCGGGGAGCCGGACGGGGGGTGCGACGAAGCAGCGCCGGAGGGATTCGCCGAGGTGCTGGCACAACGATGAGGGAGGTCGCCGGACGCCGAGAAAAGGCTAGCAGGGGGGGTTGCCGGGATGCGGTTGCTGCAACGGATGGAGGCAGGGGGGAGCGAGGGAGGATCTCCTCGCTACAGAGGAGAGGGAAAACGAGGGGGGGGGGTGGCGGCTCCCGCGGGGAGGAAGAAGAAAAAATATATATATAAAGAGGGGGGGCTAGGGTTAGAGGAATAAGAAAAAAAAGAAATGATAAAAGAAAAATAAAATTAAATGAAAGAAAACAAACAAATCATAATAATAGTAAATTACAATAATAATAATAACAATAATAAAGATTAATGACAAAGCATATTTAATAATAATTATACTATTATCCGCAACATTTACAACCTCATTTATTATTTATTTATAAGATAATGATAAAATTAATAATGATAAAAATAATCATAATGATAAAAACACAAATGATAAAAATATTAATTTCATCTTAAATGATAAAAATAATTATTAATTTATAACTATAGATTTGCGCATTAAATATAGAGACTCTATTTAAAATTTTCCAAAGACAACGGGATGCAAAACTACACCGGGCAGGGACGAGCAGGGTTTCCAGAATAGGCCCTGCTCACGCGCCCGACGACGTCGCGTCAAAAAGCGCACTTTTTAGCGAAAACTCAAAAACCTGGTCCGATACTGAACACGAACCGCAGCAATATAATTTAAAGTCAAAGAAATCATAAAATAAAAATAAACGCACGGTTTGGGGTGTGACAACGAGTGCTTTTGAGTAGGGTTCCAAAACACCAAATTATTTTTTCTTGGTCATGCCTTCAAGTTGACAATGATATTGTAGAGACAATAGATATTAGGAGGCATCTGGTGTTGGTTTACTTGATTTGAGGTCGAACATGATGATTCACCTGGGATATGAAATATCATAGTATACATTGGGCCATGTTCCACGGTTCCTCACCTAATTAGTGATTCTGACACTGTTTGAGGAAGATGATGAATTCCAAGTGGCAATTGAGAAATAGGGAAGATTTTTATTCTATGATTGTGATGATTTTCTATTATTATAATTCACACCATCTTAAAACATATTTTTGATATGGCCTCTTAGGTTACATAATATTGAGTCTTTTTCTCACATCCTACATTGTCTATTTAGGATACATGAATATATTATTTTGTTGTATTCATGAAAGGGTTCATGCTTAGGATCTAGATCCAAGTATCTATTTGGAACTAATGGAAGGCAGTGGATCTTGAGATCCTGCCTTGGCTAGAGTTTCTATTTTTGTATTTTATTTTGTTTCCTGTTGTATCATTGTTATATATATATATATAAATATATGTTTTTTATGTATTTTATTAAGGTCTTTCATGGGAGACCCTATCAATATATTAATCTATATGACATATATTATACACACGATTGTATTATTTTCTACAAATTGAAACTTGGAATCACTTTTTTATTTTTGTTACTTCTTTTATTATATTGATCCCCCTTTTTAACTACTATTGTTTTTTCTTCATCCTTTCGTATATATTGTTTTAGTTTATTGAGACTTTATTTATGATGTATGTCATATATATAACTCAAACAATTATTATATCATTACCTTAATGTTATAGACTACCCACTATTAATCTCTTACCCTATCATTACTAATCTAAATACTTTTTCATAAGGGTAGGTGCACCTAAGGACAGTGGAACCAATCTTGATAGCATTTTTCTAGTGTCCAATTCGGAAATGAACACAACAATTGGTATCAAAGCAATTCTAAACTGGGATTTAGTAGTATTGTTTCGTTGGATACTAATGAGATCGAGACTGCCTTTTCTTTTATGACAGTCTTTCGATTTGGGTTATTGAAGAATTGAGATTATTTTATTGTCCGAATAGGGATCATAGTTCATTCTCCGGTTCCTACATGTCTATATAAGAGGGACAAACCATGTTACCATGGTTTGAAATTTTTGTTTAATTTTCTTAATTTTACATTTGGGTTTATTTCATCCTTGAGTGGAATTCATAGAATGTGAATGGTAATGTTTTATGCATTGTGACCCGTGACCCAATGTTTTGTGGGAGGAGATACTGGAACCCTGGTCTCATATAGAAATTATTGTTTGATAGGTTATTATTGCTTATGCTTTTGTTTAGGCACATTGTAAGATGTTTCAATTTTAAATATGCCTGTGGAATGATATGAAATGTTTTTTTAGAGTGATATGTCGTGGTATAAAATTTATTATGACTTCTAAAATGTGATTCATTTAGATATATTCCATGATATATATATTCCATGATATATATATATGTATATATATCTTGTAATGTTAGAATTGTGCCTAGCTCCTTTATGAGAAATCATGTAAGAAATGGGTTGATGTTGATCACTAGGTTGGGTAATGAGGTTTTCAATTTTAGGGAATGTTGTTTTTTATTATGGGAATGGACCTGAGTATATTTGAAACATGGTTTTTTTATTGTAGGTAAGGGGGACAAGAGTTTGGATTCCATGTGGGATTATTGTGGTAGGAAATGTTAAGGGTAGTGAGGATGTGATGCATGTTACTCGTTTCCCTATCCATGTTTTATTCTATATGTTATAGGATTTCATTACACAGTGATGGTATTCATTAGGTTCCTCCTAGATGGGTAAAATGGAGAGTAATTTGTGTGATGGTTTAATTACACATCAACACAAATAGGTTCATACCCTTGCAGTTTAACTTTTATTCATGATATTTTTAAATCTCTAGTTCCATTTTTCCACTCTATAGTACATAAAATGTTTGAGAAAATGTTTTTAAGAAAACCCATCTTTTTTCAATCATCAGTTAGAAATAATTTTTCATCAAAATTTGTTTTTTCTGAAAATATGTTAATTTCTTTAACATTTATAAAATGATTTATTAAAATAATATTTTCCAAATTAAAATTTTAATTTTTTTGAAATAAAAATTCAAATCATTTTCAAATTTATGGATTTTTGACTTTTACCAAATATATGAAAAGAATACTTGTTTTAATGAGTATTAATAGAATATAATTTTCAACTGTCATGACCAGTAAATATTTTCAAACATATTTTAAAATATTTTTAGGTTAGTTTAATAGATAATTATTTTAATAATATTTTTTTTTTTAAAAAAAGGTGATTTTCAAATTGCAATGTTTATTTTTCTCAAAAATATTTTATAGATCTTTTATTGTATTTCTATTCATCAACAACATCAACACATTATTTTAATTATGATCTAATATGTATATATAATATTGATAACGTCATTAATATTTATCTTGATGGTTTATTATTAGTTTGATTTAGGATAATCCATTTTGATACCACTCTTATTACTCAAGATAGTTCATGATTATGTTTATTGATTGGGGTAATTGATAACATTATCTTTTCTAGTTTTTCAATATGAATGATTATATGGAATATAATTCACCCATTTCATATGAGTTATTTATTATAATTAGTATATTATGGGAGGGACTCCTTAAAGCCTCTTGATGAATCGGTAGGCCTCATGATTCAAACTATATTGTGTTTTGAAGGAGGCATTATCAAATTATATATATTCCTTGTAATAAGGACTTGAATGTATATTTATGAAATAAATTATTTTTAATTCCATAATTAAGATTTCATTTATTGATATTCCATGTGATTATTAGATTAGTTAGAATATCTATGGTTATGTTTCATGCTCATGTGATCATTTATGTGGAATTATTTGATCATCACTTATTCCTCCTATATTATTCACAATTTATTGAATAAATGGATTTTTTTATTTCATTAAACTTTTTCATATTGATTATAACTTATTTAATCACATATTGAATTTCACACTTACCCTGACTGAGCATCAAATCTCATCCCTTTCTTATCTATTATTCCCCCTAGGATACTTGGAAGTGTTTTATGATAGATATGGAATGACTTGCTATTAATAATAATGGTGTAATGAAAGAGAAAACATTTCAAATTTTATATTTTCAATTTTACTAATAATTTCATGTTTATATATATGTTACAAAAACTACAATAGTATCTAGTAATTTAGAATGTGATTCCCTGTATCTTATGCCAGTGTATAAAAATATACAAAAACTTTGGGCTTCTGGGGTTATGATAGCTACCCAAATAGTCTCCCCACCACTCCATTTTGACCTTCAATGTTGGATGACCCTTGAGTAAGGGAGGGATGGATGAGGTCATGGGGCATGTCGGACTAGTCTGGGTCATTCTGATTGGGGAATTATAATCATCATTTAAATATGTATATGAAGTAACCATAATATATCATTATATGATAACCCATATTCCATAATATTAATTGGAATATATCTCCAATCGTGTTATATAATACTTGGTGATAACCTAAATTTTCATTAGCTGAATTGGTATAATATCAAATATAGTTTCTTCCCACTGATATTCAACCTTCACTAGATAATATACTAGGCACCACATTTCAAATTATAATAATTATACCTAACCATCTATAATTTTACCTTAAAGCATGTTATATAATATTATATCTTGGAAAAATATCCAATTAAAAAGGTATAATATTCTACATAACATACTATATTAGGTGTATAAGTATCATTAAAATACAATGATTACATAGTTATTTCATGATAGATTTGTCTAATCAAATTTATCTTCTCTCTAATGGTTGTTCCTGAACTCTATAATCAATTAATGTTAATCGCTACATGAAACTATCACTTTATTAATAAATTTTGATATAATACTACGATATTAAAATACTGATCCACCATGATCCAGAACTATATCTTCGTAAAACAATAACTAATGAAAAAATTACCACACATCCTCCTTTACCAATGAGGTGACCAGTTTTAAAGAATTCAATACCAATGTAGCCCCAAAAACATCCAATTAAATGTCATGTTCAAAATCTCGAACAAAAAAAGTTAAATTAATTATATGAACCCCTTATCATGAGGTTTAATTCCTTACATGAGAAAATATATCACAAAATCATATATTAAATATTTATTTGAATATTTTCATTAAAAATATAATCTATAAAATATTATTAATAATATACATGTTACAAACGAGATTAAATTATATCATGAGAACAAATTATCATAATGGAACTATAAAAAATTTCTCATTTTATCATTCATGGTTTAAAAACTATTATTTTTTTATATGAATACCATTATTGAACATACTATGTAAAAATAACCCAATAATATTTTTTTTAAAATTTTAACTTATATTTAAAATTTATGAATTACTAGAAATATATTATTTATAAAATCCTATAATTTTTTTCTAATAAAATTATAAAATATTTATAATTAATCATATATTTAATATAAATTCCATAAAATTAAATGAAATATCATTTGGATGTAAAAATGGATGTTTTCCATAAAAAAAATATTTAAGTGCCAAATGATTTTATTTTTTAAATAATTAAAAAAATTACTTATTAGGATTGATTTAAAATAAATATCGAGATTATATATCGATCTATATTAATTTAAATTCAAATAATAATTATCCCCAATTATATAGTTACTGTAAGATTATCTTATGCTTTAAAAAATCATTTTAGTAAAACAAATTATTGAGAATTCCAATATTATTTTTAAAATAATTTATTACACATAATAGAATTGGATTTGATAAAATAGATAAGATATATATAATCATGATTGTAATATTTTTTTAATAGGTTTCTTTTATTTATAGGCATTATTACTAGCATCTGTAGTAAAATTTTACACCATGATAAAGGGTAAAATAGGATTTAGAAGGTCAAATTTATATAATAAGTATTAAAAATCATCCATAAACCAAGATATATATAATATTATGAGTTCAATTTAACCAAACCGTTCATATAGTTTGAAATATAGCATATTGGTTCAATTTATATGGGATAAATACCATAATATTATTTTGAATAAAAATTTGAAATAATCAATATGTAGTTTTTAATTACACGTATATGTAAAAAAGGGGATAATGAGATGTTATGAAGGAATATAGATCATTATATTTAATATAAATATTATATTTTCATTATCGTAATTTATTTATAATTTTTATATATGGTATAATCACATTAAATGATCACACATTGCTGACACAATACCTGTGATAATAGTAGAAAAATCAATGTAAATTTTTTAAAAATATTTATAGTAATATTTTTCGTCGAATTATGGTATATCGAAAAATTTATTGTATATAATAATTTATAATTTATGTTTAATTTGTTTATATTTTAATTCCATTATTTTCATTATGTATTCAACATCAAAATCTGTGAATAGTTCTTAAAATGTCATTGATGGTATTTCTTGATAATTAATATTCAATTAAATGATTTAAAAAATCTAATATTATTGAAATTGGTAAAGGAAGATAGTATATGGTATAAAATGACATCATATGATATTTTTTTAGTAATTTATTACCTAAGATGAAAATTTATTATCCTTTAAAATGAAAATTTGTTACCATTATTAAAGTATAAATTGATTTACAAATGGATGAAAACGAAATACATGGTTAAAAATTTCACATAAACATATAAAAATTTATATGTTTAAGGGATTTGATATTTAATTTATATTTTCATTGAAATTTTTTCATCGTGGTTCCACTTTCACATGATAATGAATTTATTATATTTAAATATTATATGTAATTCAAAGTGTGTCCATTCTTTCACTATAAAAGTATACCACATATCCTATAATTATTTCACCCCCATCTAAGAAAAATTAAAAAACCATATCTGGAACATATATCTCCATTAAATAATTATTTATGTCATATTGGTTTTGTTATTTTCAAAATTCCAACCCTTTGGTCATTATGTGAAGATCCAATGGTTGTTCTTCAATGAATATGTAATTTTATTAACAAACTCTTTTAATGTTTATTTATTAATCATCCTCCTGAAAATATTTTTTACCAAGTAAATATAATAACACCATTATCATTATATTAATTTTTTGGTATTATGTTTATAGTATTAAACACTTTTAATATACTCATCCTTCTAATGGATAATAGAAACTTCGCAAATGCATACATATGGGATATCATCTCATGAGTTGATGTATTTCATTTTTTATCACCAACACACATGTAAGGTATATATAATAGTGTTTACATAAAACAAACTATTATTAATGATATCTTTTTTATTAAATGATAAAATAATTCATATATAACGTCCCATATTATCTATGTATTGTTTTTAAATATTATATGGGATTATTATGCAACCAGTCCTTGATACAAAGTTAGATTCTAAGTACATGGTGCCGATTTTTTTTAAATAATTTAAATACTAAATAGTGCGCGTGATAAATTTTCCAGAAAAAGTGAATTAACTTTTAAAAGGATTATCGTACTACAAATCTGAGGGTATTGTAGCATTCAGAATAGTGACTTTATCTTAAGCGCGACCTAACATCGATCGACATGGGTAGATTGGAAAATTTATTTTAGGGAAATTTTAAAGAAAATGAAATAAATAAATAAATAAATAAATTTTAAATGTTTCCATAATGGGAGGATAGAATATTTAAAATAATCTGTCAAGGTAATCTCCAGGGTCATCCTCATAACACAGAAATCTCTTAGAGGTGTGGAGGGGAGACCCCCTGGAGAAACTTCTCTATAATGAATGTCGATGAATCAATCGTTCAAACCATCTTGGATTCGATGAAACCATTCTAATAAATGTGTAATGAATATTTTTCTAAAATTAAATCTTGGTTGGGGTTTTTATTTTAATTTGTTCTTCCCTTTTGTTGGATTAAAAAGTCAAATGAAGATCAACCCAAAAAAAGAATGACCCACAGATCATGATTTCTTACGAGAGGGTGTTTTCTTCCATTTTTAAGGAGTTTTAATTCTAGAAATTGAATTTGTTCTAATGGTTGAATTTTCTTTTGGAATTTTCTATTAAACCAATAAACGATAGTTAATCGACATTGTAATGATCGATGAGTGTGGTTTGTTCTAACATTGTTTATTGGATTTCTTCCTCCTTTTCCTCGAATTTTTCGATTACTTCATTGGGAGATAAAAAATGGATTGTTTAGAATCTATTCTATAACACAATAACCCAAAACTAGATATCCAACATCGCAACAAAAAATAAGATGGTCAACGGTGGTGGAGGATAACGAATTAGCTCATATTTAGGAGGATCGTTCTTCAATCATTTCTTGTTCGGGAGGACTGTAACCCATTCTCGGGAATTATCAAAGGCCTGAAACCAATGGAAATGACCTTGTAGTGTTGGGGAAACTTAGGACCTTGAGTTTCAAGGCAATCAGAGGGCTAGATAGAGGACCCGATGAGCACCATTGTGTGAGGATGATGAAAAATGATTGCTGGAAAATATCATTCTTCAATGAGTGTAATTTTAAGAACACTCCATGTGATACTAGAATGGAGACAACTAGGGTTTCAAAACTTCCCAGAATGAAGAACATTACATGCTCCCAGAAGACATATTGTGTTTTCCCCACACAGTGGAGGCTGATGTTCTAGGCGACGTGATGTGTTAACATGATGTGTGTCCATTTTCACTCTGGTTGTGGGTCTTTAAATGGGAATTGGTGGCTATCTCAGATGATAGACAGACATAGGGTGGAGTACAATGCATGTACTCCACCACATGGCCAAATGAGCCAAGTTATGTGGGTCACCCCATGTACTGATTACACTATTTATCATACATGAGCAGATGATGTGTACGGGGACATGAAAAGTGTACATGGAGCATACCCTAGAAACATTGGCACAACGTGTGATCCTTCTAACACACTCTGTATATAAGTTTAAGAAGACATGTTTCATAGACTCTGGACACTGTACACGGGTGGTACACAGAGTCAATTGATAAGGTGGATTACCCCTTCTACATGTTGTGTACTCCCACATACATGGATTGATCTTCTTTTCAACCATTCCATGGACAATATTCTATCAGGTTAGTTCTCCCTATTAACGTTCCCCTAGAGGTCATGTATAATTTCTATCCATAAGTGTAAGATCCCATCAGCAGGACAATATTTGATTGAGTCAGGTATCCATCTGAGATGCTTGAAGAGGCATCCTCAATCCATTATTGACCATAGGTAGTCAAGGAATGATGTGACCAATCCTATAGGGCATTGACACTCTACTTAGAAGTGGAATATAGACAATTCATGCTATCCACCAAGGCCTTAGAAGTGATCCCTATCCTTGTATCATGATATTTTCCCACTCAATATCATGTTCCCTTGGGATGAGTGTATCTATTCTCTCTTCAGATCAATCAGTGAACCAATTTCTCTCATGGCTTTTCCCAATGAGCAGACGAACATCATCAGAGCTATCTGACTTGTAGAGTGAGTTCTTCCAAATGAGTGCATCATGGAATCTTTGAACTAAATCCCTGGCATGGGTATTCCTTCGTTGTGACTTACCTATAGAATATAGGTCTGGGATTTGATTATATCTCGATGTGATTCCTTTGTTATATGTCATGTATACATATGCTATTTTGAGATAAAAATATGTTTAATTTTTGTTTTTCTTTGTGGTTTTCAGGGTCCCCTAATTATTATTGTTATACTCACCCCTATATGGTATTTTATTGCATGTGTCATGTCTTGGGAAGATGAGAAATCCTTTTGATAGAGTCTTGGGTAGACCAGCAACGAGCTGAGATTTCTAAGTTCCTTGAATGTCAAGGTGTTCCTATGAATACATATATTATTCCCAATACGTCTTTTTCTTATAGGTTGGAATTTTCATATGTAGACTCATTCTTTTGGATAGATTTTATTCTATCCTAGTTTACCTTCAATGCATTACATTATGTAGTACATTGTTAGTGGGGTTTAGTTGTATGGATGCATTTCGTTCTATAGTGGTTTTGACTTTTCAGAATTTGTAGACTTCGATATGTGTGTGTGTGTACATGTACCCTGGAATTTCCACCCATTTATTGATATACCTACTCGGTTCTAGTCACTATCCCATGGCCTATTGGAAGCGGGCATGGGGAGTCACGGGTCATGCACCACAAGGACGGGTCATTACTGAGTGGTAACAAAGGCAGTCAGTTATAACATAGGACAAAAAGTCATTGTGATTTGAATGGGGAATCAATGTCAAGTGGTCCATGTTCGGATTTTTGGTTAGGCACTCTAGTGTTGGTGTGGGTGGCCGACATATCCGTACACCATGAATCTGATAAACTTCTTTTTGACACCGTAAATAACGTCACTAGTTATAGGGAAACAATATTTCCATATAAATCATATAATAATGGTTTGTGTTATCCATGTTCTTTGTGTCAGCTAGCTAGATAAACTACTTGATAGTGGTACACATTATTTAATTATCGGATGCCTCCATGATGCATACCCACTAGGACTTATTAGTTCGATCATGATGATGGCCCCCTCAGTGACAAGGTTTTGATATATGGACCAGTTCTCGTGAAGTTACATTCATGTGCGTAACCTATTTTACCACAACCAGTGGATAATAACATGCTATCTATAGTACCGACAAATGAGGAGCACATACTGAGCCTGATCCATGAGTTTTAGAGACAGAGTCCCCTCTAGTTTTGATGAAATCCGGACACCCAGGTTGATGAGAAATGGATTGTGGAAGTGACAAGAGTTTTCCACCAGGTGAAGAAATAGGAAGACCATATAGTGATCCTTGGAATGAGCCTTCTTTATTGTTCAGTAAAACTGTGGTGGATTTTGACCATGCAGCCCATGACGTGGAGAATATTTCATGGACCGATTTTGAGAGAATATTTACAAAGGAGTTCAATTTCATTAGGCAGAGATATGTGCATATACATTACCTTATTCTGCTCTAACCAAGATATTTAACTTTAGATGAATATTCATCAAGGTGCACCATCCTCCCTAGGTATATTATGGAAATGTTCAGGTATCAGTACCTCAAATCATAGACCATTGAGTGAGGTCTATGACCAGATGTCTGAGCAACTGTTTTTACACATTGAATTTTGACTTATTATTGGCTGATCGAGTAGTCCTTGGTGATTGATATCTACATGGTAGAGCAAAGACAGATGACATCATTTGGTTGTAGGCAGGCAGGTGTAGTGGCCTCGGCACTAGCGTGCTGATGTTAGACACAAGGTATGGGACATGGGAGATGTCATAGGGGGACCCATGACTGGGGATTCACAATCAATACCTCTCTGGCTGTATCCAATTAGCCTAGGGAGAGGTGATGCTACTCGTGCGGCAGTATATGGAATCTCACTAGAGACTGTCCAATCCGTTGAGCTTCTGACAAGGAGGCACTAGGTAGAAAACTGAGGCAAAGGTTGAGAACGGATCAGGAAGACCATCTAGATGGAGAACATGGCAGAGAAACACAGAGGGAAAAAGGTGTTGGAAGACACATTAATCATCTTCCACCACCACCCTAGGTGGTCCACACTAGGCTCTAGGAGCTAGGGGAGAGGGATAGGGACATATTCATGCGGTTGAGGTGTATGACCTAGAGACTCCATGGATGATATGTGGTATGATCTGTCTCTTTTATACCATATCTTTCATACTTATAGACATTGGTTTTAGTTATTCCTTACTCACCAAAAGTCTTGTGTGAAACCTTGAGATTCCACTAGTGTCGTTGACTTGACCCTTATGATTAATGACACATAATGAAGAAGACTCAATGACCCTGCATCTTCGTAGAAAGTGTGATATTTTCCATAGAGGCTACAACTTTAGTTGAAACCTCTTAGTGGTACTGTTGAGGTCTTATGACGTCATTATTGGTATGTATTTGAAATCTATAGTCCATGCCTAGATTAACTGCTTTAGGAAACGAGTGTAGTGTGTCTGTAGTGATCGAAAGTGGTTTTCACTTATTAGTAGAAGGGAATCCCATGATTTACAAAATAGTATCATGCATCGGAGGGTTCATCCAATCACTTATGAGTTGGATATACATACTATTAGTTGATTAGATTTTGTGTGATTTTAGTTTCCAGTAGTAGCGACGGAGACTGAGGACGTCTTACCAGAATATGTTCCCAGATTACCTCCATAATGGGAGATCCACTTCTACATCGATGTACACCCAGAGAGATAATTAATAACCTCATCGGCATATTGAACAACACCCATAGTGTTTCTTGGGATGAGGGTGCAGTTGGAGTATTTTCATATTATGTTATTCAGAAGACATAGTGTTTCACCCTTGGTGGCCACATTTCAGTTTTACAAGAAAGTGGACAAGAGTTGGAGGTTGTGTGTGGATTACACGTTCCTGAATTAGGTCCCATGGAGAATAAAGTATCCACAATCAGGGATCGATGACCTATTTGATCAGATTATATGTTATAAATGGTTCTATATGGATGAACATCGATCAGGTTACCAACAGTTATGAATACGAGATGAGGATATATCCAAGGCGGCATTTAGATTTCTCTACAGTCACTAGAAGAACATGTTGATTCCTTTCAGTGCGAAAAATATCTCATTGTGTTCATGAGACTTATGAAACCAATCTTCTAGAATTATATATACTATTTTGTAGATGAATTCTTCTATGACATCATTCTGTACTTGATGACAGAGAAGGAGCATGTGATACACTAGTAGACAGTTTTAGACATACTCTAAGAGAACCAGCTTAATCAGTAGCTCTAGAATTTCCAATTCTTGATGTAGAAGGTCCACATTCTAGGACATGTTATATCAGTAGATGGAGTAGTAGTGGACCCATACATGGTTGAGGTTGTGCTATCATGGGAGCCACCCCAGAGTGTGACAGAGGTACAGAGCTTCCATAGGCTGCCAGAATACTACTGGAGATTTATCCTTGTTTTTTCCCGGATATTAACACCAATGACATTCTTGATAGGTAAGGTCCATCCATTAACTTGAATATATAAATCCTAGTAGGCATTCCATCAATTGTTTCCTAGTATGACGAGCGTACTAATCAAGATATTTATAGAAGAGGTTGATGATTACGTAGTTTTCTGTGAGATATCCTAGACCAGTCTTGGTTGTGTCCTCGTGAAGAGGTGGACAATGATTTCTTGTGGTTTGTTCTAGCTAAGGCTGTATGAGAAGTCCTATGTGACCCATTATCTTTAGATGGATGTTGTAGTCTTTGGGTTGAATATGTGGCGACACAACCTAATGGGCGAACAATTTATCGTTTACACTAACCACAAGTTCCTCACGTACACATTATCACAAAGGATCTGGATTCAGGGAAGATGTGAGGAATAGAGTTCTTCTAGGATTAGGACATTGATATGTTTGATAATCATGGGATGTTGAACATTGTGGAAGATGCTATCTATAGAAAATCGAATTCATAGTTGGTGAGTGAGACATCATAGCAGTTGGTCTCACTCTAGCTATCCTTCTTGGATGGAGATGATGCAGCTTATCTCTAGTTGATTGTTGTCTACCATCTAATCTTATGGAGAGTCATGGAAGAATATCAACTTTATGTCAATTGTGAGTCTTTATATTCCCTATTATCCACAGCACATGCTTTTGATGAATATTCAAAAGGTGGGGATCACATAGTCTTTTTTAATGGGTACAATTTTTTAAAGTGGAGTTGCAGGTTGAGGTTATTTGGGAGTTTCATACATCCCTATTAGTGGTATATCCTAGTGTAGAAAAAGTGTACCAGGACCTCTGGAGTCAGTTCAGGTGGACATGTATGAAGAAGGCTGATAAAGAGTTTAATTGAAAATACCTATTTTCCAGAAGGAGAAGGATGAGCACTAGGTTCCAGAAGGGTTAGATCATCCCTAGATGTGCCATAGTAGAAGTGGGATGGAAAATCAATGGGCATTGGGATGGTATTAAAAAAAATTTCCATGGAACATGATTTCATCTGGGTGATTGATGAACAAATCACCAAGTCATTCAACTTCATAACTTTTTGGGAGCAGTGTTTTGTAGAGATACTGGGAGGCCTCTACATGTAGAAGATAATTCAGCTTAATTTCATCCCTTTGATGATAATATCAGATTTTGATGCTCGTTTCACTTCTCACTTGTGGAAGGGACTACATGATGCAGTTGGGACTCAACTACGCTTGAGCACATCGTTCCCTCCCCAGACAGATGGTCCGATAAAGAAAACCATTCTAGTGATAGAGGATATGTTGTGGGCAAGTATCATGGATTTTGGTCACAGTTGGGAGGACCACCTACCAATATAAGATTTTCATAAAAAATAGCTACCACACCACCGTCGGTATGGAACTATTGGAGGAATTGTATAGGATTCCCTAATGGTCATAGATTTTCTAGATTGACTGCGGAGAGTCAGCACTCATTGGTCCAGAGTTGGTGCGAGCTACCACCGAGAAGGGAACGATCATCCAGGAGTGGCTGAAGACTGCACAGAGCTAGAATAAATCTTAGGTTTATCGACGGAAGATACTGTTGGATTTTGAAGAGGGAGACCATGTTTTACTTCAGGTCTCACCTCAATGAGGGTTACAGAGATATGATATGGGAATAAAATTTTCTCCAAGGATCATCGGCCCTTTTATGATACTTCATATATCTGAAGAGATGGAATACCACAAATCACAACCACTGATGTTGAAACGGGTACATGATGTATTTCATGTGTCACTAATGAGGAGGTATGTTCATGACCCATCACACATCATCGACCGGGGAGATCTTGACATCAAGGATGGAGGTTCCTTTTTTGAGTAACCAGTTGAGATCGGGGATAAAAAATATAGGGTCCTTCATAGGTGATTGATTCCACTAGTGTGTGTCTCATGGAAACACGAGAATCTTTAGGAGAGCATGTTGGAGCGGTAGGATATTATTTATGTGTAGTACCCACATCTTTTTTCGTATCCTTTTGTTTTGGATTTTCGAGGATGTAAATTCCCTATGTTGGGGGTAATGTAATTTCTTCCAGAGTGTGATTCTAAGGCCCCAGGTGCACATAATAAATGATTGGAATAATTGAAATTCTAAATATTGTGCACGAGTATTAGACCCGAAAAAGTGAATTAATATTTAAATATGTTCTTATATCAGAAATATGAGGGAAAAGGTGCATTCAAAACAGAAATTTTACCTTACAAGGGGACTAACAATTATTAGCATGGTTCGACTGCAAAATTTATCATTTAATAATTTTAATGGAAATGAAAACAAAATTAGAATAATTTATTTTAAAATTTTCCTTAATGTGGTGATGGTATATATTAAATAAGCTGTTAATAAAATCTCCAGGGTAGCCACAAAACCCTAATATTCAAAAGAGGGTTAGAGAGCAGAACCATTAGACAAACAACTCAACAATGAACACTGATGAATCAATCGAGCGACACACCTCTGATTTTCCAGAACCTCACCTATGAATGCTAAATGAAGATAATTCTTAAATAAAATAGAGGATTGGGTTTGTTGTTTTAATTTGTTTTTTAACTAATCTTGGATTAAAATGATGAATGTGGATCAAACCACAAAAAATTTGACTTGCGGATTTTGTGTTCATGCGGGAGGGTGGTGTTTTCCATTTCCATGGGTGGTTTTGTTTTGGGAATTGATTTTTTGTTAATGGTTAAATTTTCTTTTTGATTCACCTATTAAACTGAATAATGGGAGTGGAACTATGTCATGACAAATGATGGATGAGTTTCATTCTCCTTTGTTTATTGAATTTATTCCTCCTTTTCTTTGTGTTCTTTGTGTTCTTAGTGGGGACATGAACAACAGCTCTTCTTGAATCCATTTCACAATGAAATTTTCCAGAACTGGAGACTAGACATCATAAGGACCTAGTGGTGGCGCAACCGTGATTGCATATGATGAATCTTCTCTGATCGAGGAGGGTTGTTCTTAAAGATTTCCTCATGTGGGAAGGTAGAGACTCATTATGGGGCCGATCAGAGGCCTTCAACAAACATAAAAGACCATGCAGTGTTGGGGTGACCTAGATCCTTGAGTTTTGAGGGAATCAGATTTCCAAATCGAGGTCTGGAAGAGCATTGGGGCATGAAAATGAAGAAAAATGATTTTTTGAAAATCCCAATGAACACATAGAGTCTTCTAGTGAACAGACCATTTGAGACTATCATGGAGGTTACTAGGGTTTCCACACTGAAATGAAAAAGAATTTGTCATGCTCCCATAAGGACACAACATGTTGGCCACACCCTATTGTGGTTGATGTTTCATGTGACACAAGTTATTGACATGGTGTGTGACCAATATCACATGGTGTGTGGGTCCTTACACTAGAAATGACATGTATCTCGGATGATATACTGACATGGGGTGGTGTACACAACATGTACTACACAACATGGCCAGATGAGGCATGTTATGTGGGTTACCCCATATACCCGTTGCATGGGATGGCATACACAGTTTGAGGTCGTGTATGGGAACATGGACATTGTACACAGAGAAGACCCCAGATACATTGTCGTGGCATGTGATCCTTCATACATTCTGTGTATATATGTTTTACATGGCATGTTACCTATACTCAGTATATTGTACACAGGCAGTACCTAGAGACATGGGACACGACGTGTTACCTCTTCTACATGCATGTAATCCATTCTGCATGGCTTGATCTTCTAGTCCACTGTTCCATAGATAGGTTTAATTTGTGTTAGATCCCCTTTTCTCATTCCTTAGGAGGACATGTACTGTTTCCATCCACAATAGTATAATCACTTCAGAAAGAATTTTCGAGATAGAGTACTCTATCCCGCAAAGTGTATTAGAGTGAGATCCTCTATCCATTTATGACCCAACCCATGAATCGGGTATCGATGTAACCAATCATATAAGTCATCGATCATTTACATTGATGGTGGAATCCAGATGAGTAATTGTATCTTCCAAGGCCCTCATAGTGATCCTCATCTGTGTATCATGATATTTTCATACACATAAGTGTGTTTTCTCAGAATGGGTTTATTTGTTCTCTCTTCAGAGTAATTAGTGCACCTATCTATCTCATGACTTTTCATGATGAGCTATTCTTAATGGATGTACGTCATTAGAGCATTCAGACTCATGGAGTGAGTTCTCCCATATGAGTGCATTGTGCAATCTACGAATTGAATCCCTATCATAAGTATGTGGTCATGGTGACATACATCTAGACCACGAGTCTGAGTTTCTAGTATTTATGGAGGTGTTTCTCTTATTATATGTTTAATAGACATATATTATGTAGAGAATATTGTACCTTTAATTTGGGTATTTCATTGTGGTTTTTAGGGTCCCTTTCTAGGTATTGATATACTCACACATGCATGAGATTTACCCGCAAGTGTTGTGTCTTGTGCAGACAAGCATCATTTTGATGGAGTCCATGGAAGAATACTATCAAACCGAGCATTCTAAGTTCTTTGTAGGATTAGGTGTTCATACAACTACATGAAGAAGTCCCATTACATCTTTTACAAACTAGATGTAATTTCTTCTTAGTATAATTTTTCTTTTCTTAGCCCATTATTTTGTCCTTGTTTACTATCCACTCTTTACATTCCATTGTTACACTTTTGGTTGCATTTAGTTCTATTCAACCATAGCATTAATTAATTGTTTTTACATTTCAAAATTTATGGGTTTAGAGTTGTCTGTGGTTGTGTACAAGTACTTAGGATATTACACCCATGATAGTGATATGCCTACTCAGTGCTAGTCAGTAGCCCTAGGAATATTAAAGGTGGCCTAATGGAGTTGTGTCGTGGGACCCACTGGGTGGGGTTGTGAAATAATAACTCTATTCCAACCTATATATTTAAAAATTATATTTTTTCTCATGCGTACATTTCTGATATTTTCTCTATAGAGGGATGTGATTTGTTTTGATTACTTCCTAACATAGCTGGTTATAAATAACATCTACTGAAAAAAAAATATATTTATAACGTTAATATTATTTATTATTTGATTAAAATATAACTTATGCACATGAACAGATTCTTTAATGCAGAATCATGCATAATAAAACTGAAAACATTATAGCTGAGTATTAATTTTCTTGTAAATTAGTAATGAATTGGTAATATGAATGTATATTAACTAAGATAAATATTAATATAGCTATAGTATGAATTAATAACATGTTACAAACCATTTTATATGTGGTTAAAGAATGTTCAAATAAGTGGAAAATTTATGTAATGAGTTTTCTTCTCAATTTCAACTTTATAGAGACAATATATTATATTATACACATATTTTATTTTTGGTGAAATAAATATAAAAAATTTAATATATTTAAGATTATTTTCTACTCATATATATTATTTTTGGTTCCAATTAGTTTTTAATCTTTAAATGGGTATCATTTTAGAAGATACGAAATTGTTTTGTAATTATTTTTACAAAATAATATTTAGGATTTCTTATATTTTAATTAAAGTAATATTATAATATATCCTCAACAAACCCTCTATATATTATTATCGTGTATAAATTTAAATAATTTATGTTTTTAATACAAATTTACCTCTATTTGAAACTTTAATTTGGAAAAAATGTATAAAAGAAACAATGATCTTATTTCGCTTCTTGACTATGAATATTTTTCTTCCATATAGATATTTATCAAATATTAGTTTTATAGAAAACCTTTTTATTAAATTAAATAATTTATTTATGAAATAATATATCATTAATAACATTTTTCATGTTTAGAAAATAATCTTTCAAATATGAAAAATTTTGAATGTATTCTCAAAGTGTCAAATATAGATTTTTCTTTTAAATATATATGAAATCAATGGATTTTTACATTTCTTTAACCCGTTTTTTATATTTTCCCATTTTGATAAATTTCACATGGGTTTAAAAAGAAAATTATGTAATAAAAAGTTACTTTAAATGTTTTCATTTTAATTTTTTATTCTTCAAAAATCACGATTTTATTGAAAAATTCATATTTCTAATGAATTGATAGTCATATTTTATCACATATTATTATTTTGATCCTTTACATTATCTTATATAATTAGTCTTTTTGTGATCATATTTCACAATAAATTACATATCTCTTTCATATCCATATTCTATTTATCAGGGACATTCTTATTGCTTAAATATTATATAATTTATACCTAAGGTGTTTTAATATTAATATTATTTTATTGACTAAAATATTATTTGATATTCTATATTTCTAACTCTATAAAAATATTTTTTAATATGGCATGTTGTTTAAAAATTAAAATGATCAAAAAATATTTGAGTAATTAATCGAACATGTACGTATTGGTGGTTATAAATTATAGATATCCCCTTTATGTATCGACATGTCTCACGAGGGAAACCAATAGGAAATCCTTATTAAATAGGTTTTTTATATACCTACCCATATTAGAATGAATCATTATAAAATGAATTGATCTAGATCTCCATAATTTGGATTTTACTACATTTTAATTTTAATTTTTTTATATATGGTATTAATACATATATATTATACATAGTTCTATTTTTTTCTCAACATATTGATTAAATTTCATGTGTTGTAAATTAGCATCCTTTCCATTTCAATTATTCATTATCTACTCATGATATATTCTACTGTTTTCAGACTATAATGGTAATTTGAGCTCACCTTATATTATTTATCTTTACCTTGTATATGATGAAGGAATATTTTAATGATTTACAGGGATACTAAATATTTAATTTTTCTATATTTTAATTATTATTTCCAATTTAACATGGAAATTATATATGTATATGACTCTTAAATTCGATTATTTTGATTAGTAATTCTTGTTGTGATCTTTTGTATCATATTTCATTCTAAAAAAGTAGGCACTAAATCAAGGTTACTAGATTTGGGGTTATTGTAGTTGGTATCAGGGGAAATATAGTAGATACATTGAGAATAAGATTTTGGAAAACATAGTTTATTGAAAAAAAACCTATAATGGACACAGAGGATAAGTATATGTATTGGATAATGTCATAAGGTGTATTAAAATATATATTATTTTTCCCCATAAAATAAAGTACTTTAAAGATACCAGCATGTGGATACGGTTGTGGAATAGATTCACCTAGTGTTAAAAACTTTGAATGGGGATAATTGGGTATTAATTTAATTTTCACTAATGCATAATGATTGGGCTTAAGACTACACACCTGGATATACACTCTTGATTTATATGATTTGGTTGATTCAAAAATATTATTATGAACCATTTTGTAATATTGAAAAATATTATCATGACATGAGGATATTTTCAAATAAATTGGGTTTCATATGTTAATATTATATATGCATTGTAAATTTCTTGGATTTGGGTAGGAAAATGTAAGATGAATAATGTGTATCACACACCTTTGTTATTTAATAATTCTCTTACCTTTTTGGTAGATTTGGAATCCTCTATGGAGTCGACGACCTCATAATAACGAATTTCACTTCCATTAAATGCTTTTGTTGTTGCAGAATCGTTATTCCAGGTTGTTGAAAGTCACCTAATATGTCCATATCTCCCTCATAGACCTTATTTGAAAGCAATTTTCCTAAAATACCATCCATAACAGAATTCACCTATTATTTTGGAGGTTCCTCTTGAATATCAATATCAGGATTCAGTTAACAAATCTCTTGTGTTAGTGTTTAGGCTCTTTCTTTTGAAGAGGCCTCAACACTCATGATGTAGTCATTAGTGGATAAATTAAATTTTGAAAAATAAACTATAGTATTAATCTTGAACATCATTTTCTCCTGGGGGATAGATCATCTAGATAGTATGTCTTAGATAAACAAAACATATTTTTGTATCGCTATGTATTCCTGTGAAGATTCTACAAAGAATAAGCTCAAGGCCCTATCTCTATCAATAAATGTTGTTTTTATATTTACTATTTATTGATAGAGGTCCATCAAGGTCTGGATTTCCCTCTTTCAGATTTGGGCTTCAATCTCTCTAGTCTCCTACATCGATTTTAATATATTTACTTTCTAGAGGTGATCCGGGTCTCATGTGGGGAGTTATTTTTAATGTATTTTCACACTATTTATCTTAAATTTCCTTTATCGGACGAGATATTTGATACCATGGACATATCTTCACATACATAGTATTAGCTTCTTCTATGGGTTGAAGATCATATGGAATAGTGTTAACTACTATTTTACCTTTCTGTGACCTACTAATGTTCATCATATCACCTCCATGGTCAGTTATTATTAGCCTGATGAAAGATATAATCCTATCATTCATCCTCTTGTTAATCAATTCCTTAAATAATTTGAATATATTTTCCTCTAGTTACATAGGTGACTCAACCATCTGATTGTGTGAATTTTGAAATAAACGAATCAGGTGATTATTCCTCAGTTCCACTATTAATGGTCCTCCATCTCTACTTATTCTCAAATCAAAAGGTGGGTTTTCCATAAATAAATACTTTCATGGTGATCCTACCATTCATTATGATGAATTACCATCCTCTTATGGATATTAGGATCCCTCTAATTTCTTTATTTAATTTAATATATCAATAAAAGGGGAAATAGCTATCTTTTAATAGTTTACAATGATACTCCCTTCTTACTAAGTAACATAGATCCTCTTCTAGTACCTCAGTGCCGACATAGATCAACTACAATTTGTTATTTAATGTGTAAGAAATCAACTTTCACCATTATTTGACCTCTAATTTCATCTTTAATGATTCTCCACCACTTTGGTATGTGTCTCATGGCCCCCGTGTATCGATTAAAATCTTAGCCGGTGTATGAACTAGGTCTCGCTCATAGAATATGATAGCCTATCCCATTTCACAATCAACTGGGATTTATACACATGGATCTAGTTATAAAAACACACTCTTTCAATGATCGTACATATCATATTGAATTACCCTGGCATATGGACCTTTATAATACAATGTTCATATCCAATGTGGCGTCCATTGATAATGTCTCACTTTTTGTGATTCATGAACCAAAATAATGTATATGCATGGAGGATTTTTTTTAAATATTGGGATGAACCATTATAATTAAGGGGAGACTCTTAGTATCAAAATATATATTTTATGTAAGTCTTCAATCTTTTTGGAGTAGTGAAAATCCTCTGATCAGCATGTTTTTTTTAAATTTAGTTTTGGTAATGTGGTCTTATTATTTTCTTTTTATTTATACTAAGTGTTATTCTATGATAATAAATTATTTATAGTGGGGCATTTAATCCTTCAACCTAAGGGAATTATATAGCATAATGGTTGGGGAATTTAGTAAAATTATTGATGTTTCAAAGATGAAGGGTGGATTCCTATTTCCTCAAATTGAAAAAAATTATTTCTCATTATTCACTACACAGAAGGGTCTCCTTGATTTGGGTTTTTTAGTTCAAAATATTACTAGATGTAACAATCAAAGAGAAACAAGATAAACATGGTGTATGATGGATCACTCTTGTGGATTTGTCCAATCCATATCCTTATTCCCAAACATAAAGGTTATTCATATAGTTTTTTTCATTTTCTAATCACTATACTCTTCTTATCAACATAAAGGCTAGAAAAAATAGTAGAGGTTTTTTATTTGTCATAGACTAGTGGGTGAATCAAGAAAACCACCACATGTTAGTGAATTTTTCCTGGGATAAACTTATACATGGATTTCATGGGATCAATTTTCATAATATGTTGTAGTAAATAAAAAAGGACCAAAATGCTTGGGCCAATTTTACTCTTCCTATTAACCAAAACCATTATTCTGTAAAAATTAATATTTATCATGTTGAAGACATTCTAGAAGATACATGGGTAAAAAACACCATGTCATCCCTTTCTATTAAAAATATCATATTCAATGAGATCATCCATGAACATGAGATAGGTCTATGAGAAAGATCGTGGGCCACATAGCTCTTGGAAGGTGATTATAACATGGATTTTATCCTTGCATGCCTTAAAGAAAATTAAGTGGTAGAACTATGAATATTCATCTAGGGGGTTTCATATTCTTTATTGATTTGAAATTTATTGGTGGTATAGATGTATCTTATTTTAATTTCTTATCAATTACCCTAACACATGCGTTAATAATGGCTACCCTTAGGGTATGCTGACCATTTCCACTTTTATGCTTAATGCGGTGTATCATGATGTCAACACCCTCTTCGATACTATCCTAGATGAAAAGGATATTTGGGTCACAACTAGATATCAAAATTAAGATAGATCTACCTGATCGTTTGGGTTGTCAATATAATTTCCTTAGATCTCCTATGATATCATAAAAAATGATCTGATTGAATCCATTCAAGATGTATTCCATTGTGGATCTTTTCCATCAGTTTCATGTTTCCAAATAATGGTTCTAATTACCAAAGTGAAATACCTATCCTTCATCAGAAAATATAGACCGATTATCATTTGTAAATTCCCATAAAACGTTTTAGCATCCATAATTAACATAAGGCTCTCTTCCAATATCCATAATTAGATTTTAGACAAGAATCATTGTTTTATAAAACGTATATCCATAAAAGTATCCTTGTATATAGCTCAAGGTATAATTGGAGACATAAAATGCAATGTTGGGGGTTAAAATTGGTTTTATTAATGTTGATATGGATTAGGTTTTTAATCAGATCTAGTAGAATTTTATTCGTTGAGTGATGATATGCATGGGGTTCCCAGAATAGGTTGTTGATTTTCTCTTCTGATTTTTTAGCTCAATTTAGTTCACCATTATTTTCATGGGGACAAAATTTTTCATTTAAAAATATTTTAAAGGGATATTATAAGGACATACAATATCTCCCACCATCTTTATTATGGTTCATGATTCCCCTAGTAGGCTCATTACTTCTAGTATCCATCTTGGAACCATCATACATTACTACTAATGAGGTCAATTTAGTGGGATATCCAACCATTTGTTTTTAGATGATGTGTTCTACATTCTAAAAGGTTTCATTTATTATATTAGAGTTTTTAATAGCATCATGGAAGCCAAGTCAAGATGGAGAGGACAATTCATTATCCAGATAAAAGCTGTGTGTTTTTCCTACCTCATGTTGAAATTGGCAGAGAAAGAAAATTTAACACATACTAGGAATTCATAGGAATAAATCAAACATGCAATATCTTGGTGCACCACTATCCCTACCAGAATATGTATCAGACACATTGTATGTACGGTTGAAAAATCACTAAATAAATAAAAAAATAGAATAATCAGGTGCTTTTATTTAGTGGTAGAACCACTCTCATCAACTATATTCTATCTTTCATTCCCACACATATACTATTGGTTATCATGGTTCCAAATGAAGTACATAAATATATTTATTTTTTAAAACATTCATTTGGGATTCCCAGGGGCAGGGGAGGCATCATTAGTCCTCCTTAAATAAACTTTACTGACCTATAGAGCATGGAGGTACAATGCCATGAATTTTGGGAAGGATGTGCACCATCTTCAAGGTAAAATATCGTGAGAGGTTATTGAATATATTCTCATTGGGGTAGATTTATCACTGGTAAATATTGAAATATTTTGAGAATGTCTTGAAGCCATTTATCCCCCTTATATAATTCACTGTAATGTGAAATACCAGTTCATCAACAAAATAATTTCTAGATCATTATCTATGGAGATATAAATTTATGGAACTACAATTGAGTGGGTGATTCATTAGCCTATCTAGGATTCCCCACATCGATATTAAATTTCAAACATGCTTTTCTATACCCTTCCTTCATTTAAACAATCTTGAATTGCATCCAAAAAAATATTTTTGGTGATATTCGGATGGACGAAGTTCAACATGAGTGTATTTTCCACATATTTGTCTTAGGTATATTCTAAGAAATGGATTATAGGAAGATGATGATATCAGCACAGGTCAATGATATGAGGAGGGATCTTCTCTACTACAGCAGCATTTTGACTATGATCAACTTCATTGTTCTGAGAATCTGGAATCAAGTGATACACACTGATGAAATGATTAAAGGTATGAGTGTCCAATTAGCATCCATGTTCTATTGAGGTATGTTTAATAATAAGGAAAAAACTATTTCAACATCTTTTCTTTTTAAAATGAAATATTATTTTTTATAGTGTACTTGATACACAACATCATGCATAAATGAACAACTAAATATTATTATTAAAATGTTACAATTAAACAAGCTATTAGAATGGAAAGAATAAAAATTATTAACTGAATTATGAAAATATGGTTTAAATATATATATATATATATATAATATTTTACAAATTAATTATATATTATTGTAGAACCTTTTTTAAAATAAATGGAAAGGTTTTTCTCGAAAACTTTTTAAATGTTCACAGGTGTGTTTTATAAAAATAATTTAAGAAAAAATAATCTTGTTATATTATATTAATGAAATAATTATGAAATATATTTAATTTAAAATTTTAAATTTAAACAATAAAATTCCAAGACCTGATACAAGAACAAATCCAATTTTATGAATAAAAGAAGTATTTTTCAAAAAATTCACTTTTACCGCATTTTAATGGAGCACTTAATTTAAATATTGTTTTTGACACATTTATAAGTTATATTTGGAAAAATAAACTTCTTAATTGAAATTTTCGTATCAAGATTTACATTGGTTAAAATATTCTTATTTTCGTATTATTTGATAAGATTCATGTTTTATTGTATAGTGAAAAAATTATATTTATTAATTTTAAAACATCATTTTCATGAAATTTTTATATAGTGTTAAATTATATTTTTGAATGTTTTCGATGTAAAATTAGATAATTTTTATCAATTAATTAAATTTATTTCATTTAAATCAATTTCACATTGATATTGGATATAATAACCTTGTATGCTTTTGAACATTTTTACGTTAAAACCTCATTTTCTCTATCCCTCAGAAGGATTGATTTTTAATTAATTTATTAAAACTCTATATTTTAAATTTCTAAAAATTAATAAAATATTCTTAATCATAAAGTATAAATTATAAATATTATTCCCTTTTATTTTATTTGAAAATATGAATATTAACATAGCAAATTTGTTTAGAAACACGAAAAAAATTTAATCAGTTAATTAAGAGAAAAATAATATTATAAATATTTTAAAATTACCCTAAAACATGTCCAAATTTAATTATATGACTATGTTTAATGAAAAAAAATAATTTTTATGATAGTCTGTCCATTGGAAGTCACCTGGATTAGAGTATTCAATTTATAATTTTATATCCAATGAAAAGTCAATTTTATAACAATTTTATTTTTATCAAGTGAAATATTTTTAGTATGGGGTCATATATGAGATATATTCCACTATAAATTATCATTTGGAAGAAAAAATGTTTATATTTACAATTATAATTTATTTATAATTTTTTTCTAATAAAAAATCTAATTAATGTATTGCAGAACGATAAAGAAATAATTATTTAATTAATGTAAATATCAAATAAATGATATTTAAAATAGTAAAATAAATATAATTTGAAATCATTGAGGTAATATAGGGAATTGTTAGATTCCATTTACATGTTAGTGATATTTAAGAAGGTTTATTTTGAATTTATATTCCTTTTATGAAAATTTTAAAAAGTCAAGCAGGGAATAGTGTCAAAATTGACATTATTGATATTTTAAAATAAATTATATTCTATTATATGATTTAAAATTTATAAAAAAGAAAATATATAAAAAGTATTTTGATATGTTATTTAATTTCATAATTGACTCATTTTGTAGTATTTTTTATATTAAATTAATTATATTAACCATAAATGTGTAAATTAATTGATATCATGGAAATAGTTATAAGGGTACAATAGGGGCTAAAACAGAATGATAAGGATTACAAAATAAAAAACATTTATCTAATATTAATTGGATGAATTTTATTATACCCAATATCAAAATATATTAAAAATAAATCACTTAGGAATTATTTGGAATAGAAAAATAATTTTTATTAATTTAATGTATTAATGAATTTCAAGAGTGCCCCTCCCCTCTCTTACAAAAGGGAACCAATTATAATCATTTACTCACACTTATAAACCAATATTGTTTTGTAAAAATATTCCCATATACATTTTTATAATACCTCCCCACATTTTAAATGCCATATTTTTGGCATAAACCCCACCTTATAGGTGTTAAGGTGTCAATCAAAGGAGATCTTCCGAGGAAGAGAGTTCATTTTTAATATAGTGGGTTTATTTTATTTCTTCTTCCTATTCCTCAAAATATTATAGAATTATGATGAAATAAAAATAAATAATACTAAATATAATTATATTTTATTAAATTAATATCATTACCAAAATCTGTATCAAATTTCATGAAATATGATAAGAATTTATGTTCATGTGTACGACGAACTACCACCTCTTGAACTGATATCATTATTTTTCCGTCACCGTATCTCAAAACTTTTATAATGTGAAAATTAAAGTTTATATATGATTTTAATTAAATATTTATTATTATTACATGATAATATATCATTTATATTTTTTTTCTTTTCCAGGCCTATGAATATGATAACGTTGTTTGTGCGCATATGTGGACTATCACCTCTGTAGAACGATGTAATTTATTTTTCCTCACCACATCACATTAATGATATATGTAAGTATATATAAAATTTTAAGACAATATTCATGATATTATGATATTTCACTAAATATAATATAAAACTAACTTTCATTAAGTAATGATCATTCAAAAAATGAAAAAATAACTCATACGTACGTACGACATACTGTCTCCATGATTGAAACATAGTTTATTTTTCATAGTTGTATGTAATAGATGGATTTAAAAGTATAATGTATGTATATTATAAGAAATTATATCATTAATATTATATTCTAGTTAATTTAATTATGTCCATTTTGACTACATATGTCAATCCAATGTCATTCTGGACTCATGTACCAAATATCCTCAAAACATCCTGCACAAAATTATATAATTATTTAATTTTCATAACATGATATTAATTGATATAAAAAGAATAATAAACTATAAAAATGATATAAGGTAATTAAATAATTACCATGTGTTTATTTTTATGGAATAAAAAGGACATACATGATTAATTAGACTCAAGGTAAGAGACTATTTAACTAAATCATCATTTTTATATGTTTTAATGATTTATTCTTCTAAATATTTCCATTTCATGTAAATTTATTGAAAATGATTCTTATGAAAATATTTATATGGATATTAGTGCATTAAAATGTTAATGTTTTATATTATTTAAAATGTTTCAATGTGTTATGGGTGTAATTGATTTTAAATTTTTTTTTTAAATGTTTTAAATGGGATTTATCAATGGATTGGTTACTCAATAACATGAAATGTTTAATTATGAGTGGAAATAAAATTTGATGAGTGACATGTTGAAAGTTAAATAACATATTTTTTATTAATATATAATGTTACTTGGACATTTTATCTATTGTTCTATGATAACCCAAGGTTGTGTGGTTACATTATAACTTCAATGAAATGTTTATTGAATTTCACTATATAGATATTATATTTTAAAAGTGATATCTATGGTATTAGTCCATATACTACATTTATAATATTGACATGTTTAGAATTATACCACTAGGTAATTCCATTATATATTAATTATGTACAAATTTACCTACTTATATTTTAAGTGGTTGCTTAGGTGTTTTCATGTATATCATTTTATTTTCAATAGGTTTGATAATGATCATTTTTAAATGATGATCACCTTTTCAGGATAAAAAAGTCTGTTTTGAGGAATATTTTATAGGTTTTCACTGGGCTAATGGTTTCCCTTCATTTAAGTCACTTATTGAGATTTTTTTCTCTTCCCATGTTATAATTTTTTTTCAATGTTTTATGGAAGAGTTAGTTCAAGGATGAGATCAAGGGAAACATTTTAAAATATATAAGTATAATAAATCAAGTATTATTTTATAAGTTTTTGTTATATGAAAAAATGGATAGTGTGTATATGTGTCTACTTGTAATTTATGGGTTTAATATGTATGTTTTTTTCCTAATTATCTAGAACTCAACACCTAAATGATAATTGGGGAAATATAGTGATTCATTGTTTTAAAACAACTATAATAATTAATTTTTATGATTAGGTCCTTAAAAATGGTATCATAATAGGTTTTATTAGAATTTAGATATTACGATGTTTTATTAATAGTTAGTTATATAATCAAGGGTTTATAATTTTATTTTTGATAATAATTTCAATTTATTAAAACCCATTTTCAGGATATTGGTTGGGAAATTTTAGAGTAGATAATAGAATTTTTGGAGAAAAGTTTGTTAAGGTAATTATAGATTATTAACTTTTAATGATTAAAAATGAACTGTATGAGATACAATTTGAGTATAAAAGATGTTATGGATATTTTTTATTATATTACAACATTTTTTTAATTTTATAACAATTATATAGTATTTGAAAATGGACAACCCACAAGATGGGTGATAACATGTCACCTCTAACAAAGCCATTGAAACCAAACCCACTATTAATTGGAAATAAGAGTACATCACCTACCAATAGACTATGCGATTTCATGGTTTGTATACAATTTATTTTCTAGTTGAACAATTTTATGGATGAAAAATAATATTAATTTGGGAACCAAATTTTTATGATATCGTAAAAATGATTTATCGATTAAGTGATAAATATATTTTAGAAGACATTTACTATTTTTAGAATCATATATTATCAAGTTACATATAATTCTATGGTAATCTTTTTGAGAAATGAAGGTTGAATTATATTTTGGATGAAATTATGATTTTATTTTAAACTTATATTGATTTAGGTTAGTTGGGGAAATAATTATCATATCATATAGATTAAATTATATAGGAAAAATAATTTTTCATATGAGACTTCACGATTAATTGATTATAGATGAAGATAATTCATAAATATTATGTTGGAAGATTATGTTATAAAATAATTTATGGGTTTCAATAATAATTTGGATTATTTTCGATAATTTATATATAATTTTTCTTTATGGTTCAATGTTGAACTTTGGGTATTACTCTTTCATTTTGAATATTAATGTAGTTTTTTATCATATAATTGTTTATTATTTAAAAATAATTATCTTATATTTCATATATATTTTGGTTTTTGTTAATTTCTATTAATGGGAGGATTATATAATTAATATTTTGAGGATTGTATTAATGTCTATAAGTTGATTCTAGTGATTCAGGTATATAACATTCATCTTTGATAATCATCATTTGTAGAAAAATATGAGTTTGTGGTAGAAATTTATTAAAGGATGAAACTATACATTTTAAGTAAGTATTTTTCATAATTTTATTTGTACATGATGTAAAATAATTCCTTAACTCTATGAAAATGTCCGTAAAACAAAAAATGTATCTATTTACCTTTCTTACTAGGAAATCAAGGACCATTTAACCCAACATATATGTGTAGTTTTTTTATTGTTAACATTATCGTGACCATGTTCTATAACAATATCAATTGTAATATGATATTTATTCAACCATTTACATGTTTTCTTATATGGATCCCTAGTATGTGTTATCTCATGTGCCCTTGGTAATTTCCTTTTCTTATTTTAATGTGGATGTTTCATTGACAATTTTCATAATTTGGGATTTTGATAATGATATTTTGAAAATTCAATCCCTTATTTATCAATCCTGATATTTCAAGGATTAAATTGATTATAGTATTTATTATTTAAAATCCCTTGTTTATAAAAGTGAATGTTATGTATGATAGCATGCATGATACGAGACATCAAGATTAAATATACTACTAGATATTTTTATTTTAATGTTTCCATTAAACTATATGTTAGAGTGGATTGAAGGGTAAATAATAACGGAATTAGGAAAATATGGTCTATACATGTGTATAAAATTCTTTATCCAATTTATTATAAATTAATATAAAACCATTTTCAAAATAAATTGAAATGTTTTTCTAAAAAAACTATTAAAATGTTCACAAGTGTGTATTATACCAATTAGTTAATAAATACCTCTTGATGGATTGTATTATGTAAACATATATGTAATATATTTAATTTAATGTTGTAAA
Source organism: Viscum album (assembly GCA_963277665.1). Lineage (NCBI taxonomy): Eukaryota > Viridiplantae > Streptophyta > Magnoliopsida > Santalales > Viscaceae > Viscum > Viscum album. The sequence continues at coordinate 1,394,720,164 of OY728150.1, forward strand.
TTAATTTTATGTATTTTCTAAACAAGATATAAGAAGAAAAACAATTTTACAAATAAAAAAAAAAGTTTTTTTTTTCAGAAAATTGTGTTTTACCACCTTCGGATGGAAAAATTATTTTAAATATAGTTTTTGACACTTTCATAAGCTCTATATAAAAAAATGAACTTTTTATTTCAAATAAGAGTTTAAAAATTTACTGTGTTGGAATTTGTGGAATTTTTTTTAATAAGTGTCATGTTTTAATGAATAGTTAAAATATAATGCATTTTAATTGACAACTAATTTTTCATAAAATTTTATTTATATTATTAAATTATATTTATGAATTAGATTTTATTATAATTAGATATATTTTTTATAATTTAGTTTAATTTATGTCATTGGAATAAATTTCACATGGAAATTGGATATAAAATATTTTGATGTTTTGAACATCAAAAGGATTAATTTTTTATTAATTTTTGAAAATTAAATATTTTAAATATATAAAAATGGACTCCATATTTTGGATAATAATTTAACAAATATTTAAATAGGTCTGTTTTATTTTTGGAAAATAAGAATTCTAATTGTTGTAGTCTTTTTATTAACACTGTTGAAGTTAAATCGTGTAAATAAAAGTAAAAATAATATTATCAATATTTTAAAATTACACTAGCACTTGTCATAAATAATATTGTATTATTTTGTAGACGAAAATAATCCCTGGGACCAAATTATGACATTTTTAATTAACTTGGATAAGATTGTTACATTAATAATATTGTATTCAATGAAAAGTCGATTTTGTCACACTATTAGTTTAAACAAGTGAGTTATTTTTAATAAGAAGTTATATATATGATATATTTCACAATAAATAGAAATTTGGAATAAAAAATGATTATATTTTTCATTTTAATTTATTAATAATTAATATTGAAGAAATAACATAATTACTGGCATGCATAGTGATGATGCAATAATTTTTTTATTAAAGTAAATATCAATTAAATGATATTAAAAATAATAAAAAATATATAATTTTAAGTGATTAATGACATACACGAATTTTATAGATGTATTTGACTTGTTAGTGATGTTTTATACTTACTGGTTCAATTTTATATTGCTATTATGATATTTTGAAAAGGGCAAGCAATGAATATTGTCAAAATTTACATTTTTGATATTTTTAAATAAATAGTATTTTATTAAATACAATAAAAATTTCTAAAAATATAAATTTCAGACAAATTATTTATATAATTCATTAAATTTCATTAATGACTCATTTATTTGCCTTTTTTAATTTTATAACAATTATATTAACTCTCATAGTGTAAATTTCACGGTATTATGGTTATAGTTAAAAGGGGTAAAATAATAAGATTATGAATAAAAAGTAGTTAAAATTTATCTAATTTTAATTCTATAAATTTTATTTGATAAAATATAATTATATATTTGAAATAAATTACTTTCCCCGCATTTATTAAATCAATTATTTAAATTAATTTAATATTTTGGAGAATTCCAACAGTGACCCTCCCCTCTCTTATAAAAGGTCACTAAATATTATCATTTAATATCTCTTGAAAAAAGATTTGGTTCATAAAATATCTACAAAAATTTATTCCTATAATTATTCCCCACATTATAAATGCTTTATTTTAGGATAAAAACACTCCTAATAGGAGTTGAGATGTTATTCAATGGAGATCGTATGAGGATGGCATATTCTATTAAATTAATTATTTCTTTTTTTATTTCTTATTTATATTACTTAAATTATTATACCTGCCTTATGAAATAATAAATATTGTATCCATAATATAATTAGATGTTATTATATTAATTTCATCAAAAAAATTAATATCCACTTCCATCAAATAGGAAAATAATTATTGTTCTCTGTATGGTGAACTATAGCCTCACGAACTGATAATATTAGTTTTGCATCACCAAGACTCAATATTATTTATAATGACATAATTAATTTTTATGTATGATAATAATGAAATATTTATCAGTATGAAAATATAATAAATTTTTAGGTTATTACCTTTCCATGAATAAGAAAATGATTACATTGTTCATAAATATGTTTGAACTATTACTTCCATGAAGTGAAGTGATTTGTTTTTCATCACCAAATAACATGAATGATATATGTATGTATATTTAAATTATTAATATAAATTTATCATTTTACAATAATTGTGTAAATATAATCTAATATTTTTTTCATTCTAAAATTTTCATTCAAAAATGAAAATGTTACTCGTGTGTATGTTTCAATTATTTTTTCCTTGATTGCAACATAATGTATTTTTCATAGCCATATATATTTGATGGATTTAAAATTTTAATGTATGTATAAATATTTTTTTATTTCACTAATATTATTCTATAAATGATGTAATTATGACCATTTTGAGAATATAAATCAAATCAAAGTAATGTTGGACCCATTTACTGAATATCGTCAAAAAATCCAATGTGAAACTGTATAACTATGTAATTATAATAACATGTTATAAATCTATATAATTATAATAATATTTTCTAAAACATTTCTCAATAATGTAAATAATTAATGTACATTTCTAATTCTTGTAAAAAAATCACATACATGATGGATCTGACTCATGGTTCTAGGACTGTTGAGATAAAACATTATTTCAAATGTTTTAAATTTTTTTTCTTCTAAATCATTCAATTTCATGTCCATGTTTTCAAAATGGTTTTTATTAATGTATTAATATGGAAATTAATTTTATAAAATGTTGGATTAATAGTTTCCTTTAAAATTTTAAAATTGTTATGGGAAACGTTAATTTTAAAATGTTTTTTTAAATGTGTTAAATGGGTTTTAAAAATGGATTTGTTATTTAATAACTATAAATATTTTCTTATGAGTTTAAAAGAAATTTTTCCAATGAAATTTTTAAATTGATTTATTTTATGTGTTATTATAATATAATGGTACTTGGACATTAGATTTTTGGTTCTATAATAAACCATTGATGGGTGGTTACGTTAAAAACTAAAATGCATTGGGTATAGATGGAAGATGTATGCCTATAAAAATTGTATCTGTGATATGTATGGAAGTCTACCATATGGTTATTCCATTTTTAAATGTGACATGTATGGAATTCAATGGAATTTTTATTCCATTTTTGTTTAATTTTGTTCTACGTTACCTACATAACTTTTAGATGCTTTCTTATGAGTTTTCATGAAAATTGTTTGACTTTTAAAAGGTAATATAATGATATTTTCAAAATGACGATAAATTTTTAGTGTAAAAAGAAACGTTTTAATGATTTTTATGGGTATTCACAGGACTAATGGTTTCCATTATTTTATGTCTATTACTGATATTTTTTTCTCATACCATGTTTTTAAATGTTTTCCACATGTTTTAAGGAAGAGTTGGTCCGAAGATGAGATCAAAGGAATATTATGTAGATATATCAGCATAAAAAATCATCTTTTATATTAAATATTTTTGTTTTATGAAAAAATGGACACTAATTATATGTGTCCTTGTGTATTGTAATGGTTTACTATGTTATGGTTTTTACTAATTCTGGAAAACTCTAAACCTAAAAGTCATTTGGGAAAAAATATATTTCTCATTTTATATTAAATAGAATAAGTTATTTTTATGGTTGGTTATTTATAACTATGAATCTTTATTCAAAATAAGAGGGAGATTATGGTATGGGGGACTTGGGTGAGTTTACTGGTTTTAAAATTCATATGGAGTCATTTGAGTAGTTCTTTCAGTGATGTTTCAATAGTGTAGGTTGTAAAATTTATGAAAATAGGTCTCGGTTCTCAATTCTTATAGATTTAAGTTAGATTATCTGTGATTCAAGGAAGAGGGTTGATTATAAATTCCCCTGATCTTCAAGAACATCTGTTATATTGAGGACATGGTGACTCGTCATTGAGCTTCTGTAGATTTTGAAGCACTAAGTGGAGGAACCCTATTTAAGGAGTAATCTGACACAATGTTGTGTATCACATTAAGATAGGTCATCACCAATGGGACAATATGTGAGAAATATTCTTGCAACCCATTTCTTTAAACATAATTATGATGGTTCATGTAGTTATGGGTGTATTCATGGGGTTTTTTTGTGACTCCATAGGTTCAATGTTCTTTTCCATCAAGAAATTTTATATGAATATAACTCTTTTTGGGAAGAATAAAATTCCATATTCCATGGCTGTAACGGCCCGAAATTTTGAATAAATATTGTTTCCTAATTTCATGTGTTATTTTATTTTATTTTTATACTCAACAAAAATGTTTTATTTGATAAACATGATTATAATTAAAATGAGACCATTGGGTTTTGACTGTTATATGACCATCGGTCAATATGATTGCTGTGAAAAAAATGTTTTGATTATTGTATCTAAATACAAGTAATCTTGGTTAATTATTATAGAAAGAAGATTCGATGGCCTCACCTAGTAGTCTTGGACCGATCGAAACCCATATAACAGAACATGGGAAGGAGGTACCACCATTGGGCTTTGCTCTGGACCAAACCCAAGCCGAACTTCATCATGTGAAGCTAGAATGGAATCGCCTTCACCAGAAGTTCAAACTGATAGAAATTACTACTCGGGCAATGTTGGCTGAGCCTCCCTCGGACTCTCTCACCTTAGCACACCTTACACTTATGTCCTATGCTGGTGTGATAAGGGGCTATGTAAGGAGACCGTAACTGCCTTGTGTAATCCTTTGTTTTAAATAAAAATTGGGATTTCTTCTTATGATGAATTTTATGAATTTTCAAATGACCGGATAAATATAGTATGCATATTTTTGATGAATTTTAGAAAAAGGATATTTTAAAAATGTTTATGTAAACCTTAAATAATTAAAAATGTGTAATGATTTTCAAAAAATGGTCTTCTACAATTATGTTCAGTACAAAATTTGGAGTCTAATAAGATCAACTTGATTTTTGATTAATATTAAATTATGAATAGTGATTTTATGATTAGGACTAGTAATATGACCAAATGGATTAGTAATCTCACTTAAAGAATGTTTTAAAATAATCAAGGCACCTTGATTAAGTAATGTGATTCAATAAAATGGTTAAATAACAGTTTCATAAATTATTATTCAAGTATTAGTTTTTTCAGGTGAATAGTGTTTTTTAATTAAAAATTAAATTAAAAATAATTAGAAAATTATTTTTATAAAATGGATTTCGTTTTTGAACTCAGAGCACCGATATTATGTTATGGTAAATTTTGTGGTTTTTTCTGGAAAAATGAATTTTCGGTGAATAGTGTATTTATTTAAAAAATAAATTAAAAATATTTAGAAAATTATTTTTATAAAATGGAGTTCATTTTTGAAATCAAAGCATTGATATTTGATTAAGGTGAAATTTTGGGATCTTTCTGAGAAAGTTGAATTTTCAGTGAATAGTGAAAATACAATTTTAGGGTTTCGGTATGTTTAATGACATCATTACTGTGTCATGATGATGTCATGAGTTTTTTAAGGGTTGGCCGGCCAAGAGTGATTAATTATTGTGTGGGGGTCCCCATGTGGCCTAAATTTATGGAAGTACCGTGGGAGGGCCCATGCTTTTGAGAAAAACACTTTTGAGGTGTCCCTTGGCCATTAATGCCTTGTCCCCTTACTTTCCCTATAAATACCATTCCCTCCTCTCATCCATTCGACTCCCCACTCATCCCCAACGAAGTTCTGGTCTCATTACCTCCCAAGGAGTCCTCCCAAGGTTCCCCCAAGCCCTCAAGGTCCCATCCTTTGAGGTTTAAGAGTTACATTTTAAGGTAAGGGATCCGACCTCTCTCTTTCATTTCAAGTAATCTCTATTATGTCATTCCTTTTATGCTCCATGTTCTTCTATTGGAGGGTGTTCTTTTATACTCCACCTACTGCCCTTTTCATGTTAATATAATTAGAGATACCCTCTTTCTCTCATTATTTCGTTTTATGAAGTTTTAAGTGGCGCCGTTAGGCTGCCGAAATTTTTGTAACAGATTCTTTCTCCCTTCTCATTTTTCAAGATCTATTTTCATGTAAAGTATTTCAAGTTCCTTTTTATTATGTTGGGGTATGATCTATAAATTTATCATACTGATCTTTTATGATCATATGATGAGAGACCCCATTTTATCGCTTCAATTCAGTATTTGGAAGTTTTAAGTGGCGCCGTTAGGCTGTCGAATTTTTAAGTTGATCTTCACCCATCTCGTTTTGAAGTTCTACTTTCATGTCAATTCATTCAAGTTATTTTTTTTTATGTTGGGGTATGATCTCTATATCTATCATACTGGACTCTTATGGGCATATGATAAGAGGCCCCATTTTATCTCTTCAATTCAGTATTTTGAAGTTTTAAGTGGCGCCGTTAGGCTGCCGAATTTTTAAGTGGTTCTTCACACTTCTCGTTTTGAAGTTCTACTTTCATGTCAATTCTTTCAAGTTCTTTTTTGTTATGTTGGGGTATTATCTCTATATCTGTCATACTGGAAACTTATGTTCATATAATGAGAGACCCCATTTGATCTCTTCAATTCAGTATTTTGATGTTTTAAGTGGCGCCGTTAGGCTGCCGAATTTTTAAGTGGTTCTTCACCCTTCTCGTTTTGAAGTTCTACTTTCATGTCAATTATTTCAAGTTCCTTTTTGTTATGTTGGGGTATGATATCTATATCTATCATACTGGAATCTTATTTTCATATGATTAGAGACCCCATTTGATCTCTTCAATTCAGTATTTTGATGTTTTAAGTGGCGCTGTTAGGCTGCCGAATTTTTAAGTGGTTCTTCACCCTTCTCGTTTTGAAGTTCTACTTTCATGTCAATTCTTTAAAGTTCCATGTTGGGGAATTATCTCTATATCTATCATACTGAACTCTTATGTTCACACGATGAGAGACCCTATTTGATCTTTTCAAATCATTTTGTTGAAGTTTAAGTAACGCCGTTAGGCTGCCGAACTTTCCTAAGAGAAATCTAATTTTTGTCTTCCGTCCATGTCTTTCATTTCAAATGGTATGTCCTTGAAATTTCATTACCATGATCATTTATCCTTATTATTCTTTCCATATACAATTTTATGGGTCATTTATAAATGTTTGACCCATTTTACCTCTCTTTTTAATGTCTTCTAAAACCACATAACATAGTCGTTATACTGCAGAATTTCTGTCTCAAAATGTTTCTTTTTTTTTCTAAAGTTCATTTATATTATTAAGTGAATACTCAAAGCTCTTTCTTATAAAGGTGTACTCACATATATACCAAAATGTTCTATTTTAAATTCTTGGATTTACATACATGAGACCCACCTTCCTTTTCTGTGGGTTTTAAAGTGATGTAAAGATCATGTCTTTAAAGCAGTTTTTAAAACGTTATGATTATGAAATGAAACCCATTTATATTATTCTATATGGGTTATTTATGAAATTTTTGATGATGATATATGTGGCTCACATGATAATAAAGGGAAATTTAAGGGTGCGCCCTGATAGCGCTCCAATTCATTGGGTAATGATGTAACCACTAGAGATTACAATTTTCACGATACCTTGGTGAATAACCTTGGTAATTTTCAAATGACACCTTGGGGATGGACCTTGGTGATATGCTCATGATTGTCTATGTTAAATGATGTAGCCAAATTTTAATTTTATGAAAAATGTTACTTTTATTATGATATATCTCATGATTTCTTTCTCATGCCTTAATGTTCTTTTCATGACCTTATTGAAGTATCTCCAGTTCACATGTAAAATGTTTCTCTTGTTTTTCTTACTGGGCCTTTTGCTCACCCTTTCCTTTGATGTATGTCCCCAGGTTCTGAGATGCAGTAATGAACATAGGATGAACATGAGGAGAAGCCTTTCAAGTGTTTAAGAAGAATGTTTTTTTTGTTTTTTCATGTTTTAAGTTCCTGGTTTCCAAGACACTAAACCTTAAAGATCCTCAGTTTTGTAAAATGTAATGCAAGTTTATGTGATAAAAAGGAGGGATGCTATAGTTGGTATCAAAGGATGGTTTAGTTATTTATGGAAATTATGATATGAAAACTTTAGGAAGAAGCCTATAGAAAAGTTAAAATATAGGAAATCTTCCTGGTATTTTGGTGAGTATTGAGTAAGGGGTTGCCAAGAAAATACATCCTTGTCTGGATACGAGCAGGTAGAGGTGGCTCTGGCACAGATGTACATAGGGGTAAAACCCGAAAACACCGCTTTGAGCTAGACTCGAACGGGAACTGGTACATGACAATGGGCCTTGCTGCACTCTTTGTTACGATACTCCCGGGGGATATGCTTTGGTAAATTCATAAGCTTAGTATGAACCATTGTTAAAGGAACAATGATAAAATAAAATAAAGATTCACATAAGAATATATGATCATGGATAACCTATATGGGAACCTAGGGGATCACAAGTTATGGTATACATTTCAACTACAAGTTATTCTTATATGCTTTATGTTTCTTTTCATGATTATTGGCTAAGTATTTAACCCCCTAATTATAGTTTCATTTCTAAGTTAATGGCGGGAAATGGAAGAACATGTCTCAACAACCAATGTGATAGGAAATGCTACGATTGCCGTATTAATATGACATAGATGATTAGGGGATTAAAATATGATTTTTATTTTGGAAGACATTCACTATTTTGGGGACCCTATATGATCGAGGTAACTAGATTACAATGATATTTTCATTGAGGAGTAAGGTTGACTTATATTTGAAGAATCGATGAATTTAAGGTGGTCTTATAGTAATTTAGGTTATTTATGGGAATGATTAACCTATCTTGGGTGAAATATGTTTAGGTTAGATACTTTTGTTATAAGATGTTAGGAGTGGTTGATGTTGTTTGGAGATGAACAATGAAGTTTATTTTGGAAGACTATGTTATCAAATCCTTCTTATATTTGTGTTTCAATCTTAGTTATGTTTATTTTTAGGAATTTTAAGGACCGTTATTTATGGAATGGACTATGATGAACTTTGGGTAGTACCATGTAACTTTGAAGATTTAAAAGTAGATTCCATTCCTATGGGATTCTTTCTTTTTGAAGAGTTTTTTTACCTTACCCTTTCGGTTTTTGGGATAATGTTTAAAGATGAAAGAAATATATAGTTAATCTTTTGTGGATTATGTGATTATCTAGAAGATTATTCTTGTGTTTTGATGAGACCAGGTAGTTTTGAATGATCATAGTTTAGAGAAAAGATTAGTTTTGGGTAGAAACTTATTAAAGGATGAAACTCTACATGAAGGTAGATATATTTCCTTATGTTTTTGTTTTATGTTGTAAATTAATTCCTCAAAGTTATGAAAAGGAACGTAAAAAAAACGTTGTTGGTTTACGTTTCCTACTAGGTAATCAAAGACCGCTTGCACACATCATAATTTTGGGATTTTCTTGTGGTTAACTTCCTCCTAATCATGTTTTCTATCACTCTCCTTTAGGACGTGACCCTTTGATTTCTCCTCCATGTCCATGTTTCCTACATGGAATCCTTGTATGGGTAAACTCGGGTGGCCATTGTACTTCCTTTTCTTTCTTTTAAAGTAATGATGTCACATAGTCTTTTTTCGATGTGGTACTTTCAATGAAATTTCAAAACCCAATTTTTAAAATTGCGAGGAAGCATTTTCATAAGGGGGAAGATTGTAACGGCCTGAAATTTTTAATAAATCTTGTTTCCTAATTTCATGTGTTACTTTATTTTATTTTTATACTCAACAAAAATGTTTTATTTGATAAACATGATTATAATTAAAATGAGACCATTGGGTTCTGACTGTTATATGACCATCGGTCAATATGACTGCTGTGAAAAAAAATGTTTTGATTATTGTCTCTAAATACAAGTAATCTTGGTTAATTATTATATAAAGAATATTCTATGGCCTCACCTAGTAGTCTTGGACCGATCGAAGCCCATCTAACAGAACTTGGGAAGGAGGTAGCACCATTGGGCTTTGCTCTGGACCAAACCCAAGACGAACATCATCATGTGAAGCTAGAACGGAATCGCCTTTGCGATAAGTTCAAACTGATAGAAATTACTACTCGGGCAATGTTGGCTGATCCTCCCTCGGACTCTCTCACCTTAGCACACCTTACACTTAGGTCCTATGCTGGTGTGATAAGGGGCTATTCAAGGAGACCGTAACTGCCTTGTGTAATCCTTTGTTTTAAATAAAAATTGGGATTTCTTCTTATGATGAAGTTTATGAATTTTCCAATGACCGGATAATTATAGTATGCATATTTTTGATGAATTTTAGAAAAAGGATATTTTAAAAATGTTTATGTAAACCTTAAATAATTAAAAATGTGTAATGATTTTCAAAAAATGGTCTTCTACAATTATGTTCAGAACAAAATTTGGAGTCTAATAAGATCAACTTGATTTTTGATGAATAGTAAATTATGAATAGTGATTTTATGATTAGGATTAGTAATATGACCAAATTGATTAGTAATATCACTTAAAGAAAGTTTTAAAATAATCCAGGCACCTTGATTAAGTAATGTGATTCAATAAAATGGTTAAATAACGGTTTCATAAATTATTATTCAAGTATTAGTTTTTTCAGGTGAATAGTTTTTTTAATTAAAAATTAAATTAAAAATGTTTAGAAAATTATTTTTGTAAAATGGATTTCATTTTTGAACTCAGAGCACCGATATTATGTTATGGTAAATTTTGTGGTTTTTTCTGAAAAAATGAATTTTCGGTGAATAGTGTATTTATTTAAAAAATAAATTAAAAATATTTAGAAAATTATTTGTATAAAATGGAGTTCATTATTGAAATCAAAGCATTGATATTTGATTAAGGTGAAATTTTGGGATCTTTCTGAGAAAGTTGAATTTTCAGTGAATAGTGAAAATACAGTTTTAGGGTTTCGGTATGTTTAATGACATCATAACTGTGTCATGATGATGTCATGAGTTTTTTTAAGGTTTGTTGGGCCAAGAGTGATGAATTATTGTGTGGGGGTCCCCATTTGGCCTAACTTTATGGGAAGTACCATGGGAGGGCCCATGCTTTTGAGAAAACCACTTTTGAGGTGTCCCTTGGCCATTAATGCCTTGTCCCCTCACTTTCCCTATAAATACCAAGCCCTCCTCTCATCCATTCGACTCCCCACTCATCCCAAACGATGTTCTGGTGTCATTACCTCCCAAGGAGTCCTCCCAAGGTTCCCCCAAGCCCTCAAGGTCCCATCCTTTGAGGTTTAAGAGTTACATTTTAAGGTAAGGGATCCGACCTCTCTCTTTCATTTCAAGTAATCTCTTTTATGTCATTCCTTTTATGCTCCATGTTCTTATATTGGAGGGTGTTATTTTGTACTCCACTTACTGACCTTTTCATGTTCATATAATGAGAGATCCCCTCTTGCTCTGATTATTTCGTTTTATGAAGTTTTAAGTGGCGTCGTTAGGCTGCCGAACTTTTTGTAACGGATTCTTTCTCCCTTCTCATTTTTCAAGATCTATTTTCATGTAAAGTATTTCAAGTTCCTTTATATTATGTTGGGGTATGATCTCTAAATTTATGATACTGATCTTTTAGGATCATTTGATGAGAGACCCCATTTGATCGCTTCAATTCATTATTTGGATGTTTTAAGTGGTGCCGTTAGGCTGCCGAATTTTTAAGTGGTTCTTCACCCTTCTCGTTTTGAAGTTCTACATTCATGTCAATTCATTCAAGTACTTTTTTGAAATTTTGGGGTATGATCTCTATATCTATCATACTGGACTCTTATTTTCATATGATGAGATACCCCATTTGATCTCTTCAATTCAGTATTTTGAAGTTTTAAGTGGCGTCGTTAGGCTGCCAAATTTTTAAGTGGTTCTTCACCCTTCTCGTTTTGAAGTTCTACTTTCATGTCAATTCTTTCAAGTTCTTTTTTGTTATGTTGGGGTATTATCTCTATATATATCATACTGTAATCTTATGTTCATATGATGAGATACCCCATTTGATCTCTTCAATTCAGTATTTTGAAGTTTTAAGTGGCGCCGTTAGGCTGCTGAATTTTTAAGTGGCTCTTCACCCTTCTCTTTTTGAAGTTGTACTTTCATGTCAATTCTTTCAAGTTCCTTTTTGTTATGTTGGAGTATGATCTATATATCTATAATACTGGAATATTATGTTAATATGATGTGAGACCCCATTTGATCTCTTTAATTCAGTATTTTGATGTTTTAAGTGGCGCCGTTAGGCTGCCGAATTTTTAAGTGGTTCTTCACCCTTCTCGTTTTGAAGTTCTACTTTCATGTCAATTCATTCAAGTTCCTTTTTGTTATTGTGGGGAATTATTTCTATATCTATCATACTGAACTCTTATTTTCACATGATGAGAGACCCTATTTGATCTTTTCAAATCATTTTGTTGAAGTTTAAGTAATGCCGTTAGGCTGCCGAACTTTCATAAGAGAAATCTAATTTTTGTCTTCCATCCATGTTTTTCTTTTCAAATGGTATGTCTTTGAAATTTCATTACCATGATCATTTATCCTTATTATTATTTCCATCTACTATTTTACGGGTCATTTATGAATGTTTGACCTTTTTTACCTCTCTTTTTAATGTCTTCTAAAACCTCGTAACATAGCCGTTATACTGCAGAATTTCCATCTCAAAATGTCTCTTTTTTTTTCAAAAGTTCATTTATATTATTAAGTGAATACTCAAAGATATTTCTTCTAAATGGGTACTCACATATATACCAAAATGTTCTATTTTAAATTCTTGTATTTACAAATATGAGACCCACCTTCCTTTTCTGTGGGTTTTAAAGTGATGTAAAGATCATGTCTTTAAAACAGTTTTTAAAACGTTATGATTATGAAATGAAACCCATTTATTTTATGATATATGGGTTATTTAGAAATTTTTGATGATGATATATGTGTCTCACATGATAAAAATTCAAATTTAAGGGTGCGCCCTGATAGCGCTCCAATGCATTGGGTAATGATGTAACCACTAGAGATTACAATTTTCACGATACCTTGGGGAATAACCTTGGTAATTTTTAAATGACACCATGGGGATGGACCTTGGTGATATGTTCATGATTGTCTATGTTAAATGATGTAGCCACATTTTCATGTTATGAAAAATGTTACTTTTATTATGACATATCTCATGATTTATTTCTCATGCCTTAATGTTCTTTTCATGACCTTATTGAAGTATCTCCAGTTCACATGTAAAATGTTTCTCTTGTTTTCCTTACTGGGCCTTTTGCTCACCCTTTCCTTTGATGTATGTCCCCAGGTTCTGAGATGCAGTAATGAACATATGATGAACATGAGGAGAAGCCTTTAAAGTGTTTAAGAAGAATGTTTTTTTTGTTGTTTGATGTTTTAAGTTCCTGGTTTCCAAGACACTAAACCTTAAAGATCCTCGTTTTGTAAAATGTAATGAAAGTTTATGTGATAAAAAGGCGAGATGCTATAATGGCCCTGAATATTTCCGCCAGAATAATATTTCATTGAATAAAGTGGATACAAACATATATATCATATGAATACCCCAAAAATTCCTCACTTATAATCTTTCAAAAATCATTTATCTAATCCATAAATGGAAGGTCTTAATTACCCATGGTATTTATCTACTTGACATGGGGTGTGATGGTAATCATATCAATGATTTCCTTACTGAAAATGCTTCTAATGATATTTTTCTTATATTGGTTCCCTCTCACAATGGGGGTTTAGAAATTATTATATGGGATTATCTTGGCTTCCACTTACTTTGGACCCCAAGACCTTTCATCATGGAATCTTCTCCATTAAATTTTTAAAAAAATTAATATTTTTAGGGAAATATTATATGAAATTTTTTAATTTAAGTTAATTGTTACACCAAATTAATAAATATATAATATTGATCGACATTCATAATTTTATAAGAAAATTAAATATATTCCATTTTTTATAAATGATTCATAGTTTAAGGAATGATATCAATAATAATTTCCAAGGTAAATATTTCCCTCTCAAAGAAGACAAAATATATGGTGTTGGATCTGAGAATATCATTGATATATTGGGATAAATAACAATTTTTTTAACTAGTTACCATGAAAATTTAGAGAAACATGATGTCCCATGTAATGATATACCTATATCGAATCATTACATATGATAAAATATACTATAATAGAGCATAACAACTACTCCATGGATATATAATAAATGTTTTAGATCCCCAAAAACAATATTTATGGTCTTGTGATTCCATAAAATAGAAAGGGATATATAGATATGGTATTTTCTAAATGGTGATTTCGATCAATGTTGTTCATTGGTGTAGAATACTGGGTAGTGAGAATAAATCTAACATATGGAATAAAAGGATTTATATGTAATATTATTATACAAATAATTCCATAATGGGAAACAAAAAAATGGTGAGAAAATTCTTCAGCTTAATGAAAATTAAATATGAAATTGTTGCAATGTATGAAGCTACATTTACAATAATAGCCTGGTATATTAAATATGACATACATTATATGAAAATAAAAATATATCATTTCTTTTATGGTCTTAAAAATCTCATATATTCATGTCATGAACTTATCAACATTGTTACATCCTAACCATGATGCCACTAAAAGGTGTGTCGATCCCATTGGCCACATTACCTCAAGTGTGTGTCCCTGTAACCTATAGGGTGCCAACTATTTTTAAGGTTTTTTTATGTCCGTCATGGATTGACTACAACCCCTTTTATAATAATAAAACACCAAATTATATAAAAAACAAAAACCAATTGTTAATCGATATAAATAACTAGTATAATACTATGTTAGATGATATTCCAACAAGAAAATACAATACTAAACAACATGAAAAATGTGATGGAAATTCACGTTTCTAGTGAATATATTGGTACTAAAAGTAAAGACACAACGACTCCAAAGCGGGTCCCGAACAATGTCTGGTTTCATCTCCCATGCTCCAATCCCAAACAACAACTTATCCCAGGGCCTTTACCTTATCATGTAATATTATAATAATTTATACTCAGTTTCCAATCAGGATTACTGAATAGGGAGTGAGTAAAACTCAGTAGGAGACCTCCAAATATGTCTAAAACAAGTACAGTCAATAGATAGTGTATGAAATTTTATGAAGAGATAAATACAATTCATAATTAAAAAGTTATAAAAATTTTATTTAATATATATTCATCACATTATTCCCAGTTTCAATTCATGTTTTTCCCATTTGAATCACCATAAATTATTATCATTGATTTGATTTAAGTTACCATGCCAAACACACTACAATATCATTTAATGTATGTCTTCATGTGTAGAACTCCGTCTCACATTCAGTGTAGGTTATCATTGCTAACGCCCCATAATCACATGATTGGATAATTCTTGATAAGGATCAGATTGTCCAAGTCCCAACTACTAATCATTCTAGAATGCCATGTCTAGAACCAAAAAAACTAAACCATTTAAATATTTTTTTAATTCACAGCAATTAGCCACACCATTCCATTACTAATCAAATGATTAGTTAAACATTGTAAAGTCCATTAGTAAACTCAACAATTAAATGAGCACATAAGCCATTAAATATTTCATTAATTAATTCATCAATCAATATAATTCACATTGCATAATCAATTCTACATAATAAATTATCCAGATAAAATCTCAATTTTTCATAATTAAATCTCAAAATTAATTGTCTATGATCAACATCATGGTACATAATTATTTATCACAATTAATTATCTTAAATATCCAAACATCATATCAAAAGTAATTTCCACCAATTACTTATTTTAACACCATCAATTCAATATCTCAATTATAGTATCTATCTGGGTAACCCCCTTCAGTTGTTCTATGATTAAATTATAAAATAATCACCAAGTAAATCACAAGTAAAATCCATAGTCCGAATTAGTCCCATTTAGGAAATAAGTCTTCATGAAAGTCTAAAAATCCATAAAATCACATTCACATATCAAATACATGACTATGGGAGTTCGATTTTCAACACCTAACTTAGTTTACTAATGGATGTTAGCACAAAAAAAATACAAAAAAAATGAGCAGCACAATTTCATTGATCTCACTTCAGATCTAAATCCCTAAACCAAAATTAATATCAAAGGCACCATGGTCATGAAAATCTTGATCTAGTTCCACAATCCTTGATCTACAACTCAAATTATATGTTTAGATCCATGGAAATGGTTCATAACATCCATTTAATTATCATCAAAAGAGAGTGGCAATAATGGGAGATGAAAAAGATGAAATCCACTTATTGGGAAGAGATCAGCTCATCAATCCAGACATTGATCTTGAAGAATAGTGATCAGATCACCTTGGAATCCCTTTGGAAGGGTCTAAGAACAACTAGAATTTTTCAACCCTATGATAAGGTCAATATATGGATGTCTTTGGTGTTGGGGTGATTTTGAAATTGATTTTAGGATATTAAATTCTTTGTGCATGGTTTCATGGGTAGAGGTGCATGGTTAGGGAAATTAGTGAAGAAATCGTGCAGATCTCTCTATCTGGTTTTGCACGCTTGGAAGTGTTTAGTTGCATGGTTTGTCAAACCATGCACAAACCATACAAATCCCACCGTCTATTTTTACCTCATAAAATATCACGTAAACTCTCTTGGAAACACTACTAAAAAGAAAATATACTTAAAAACCTCAAAATATACATGAGAACGTGCCAAAAATGGGTCTATAAAATTATGGGATCTTACAGTCTCCCCACCTTTTGACAGATCATCATCGAGATTCACTCTCGAACTTCTCTAAGATTCCACAGCAAAAATATTGGGTATTTGATCCCTCATGTATTCTTCCCATCATGATGTTTCTTCTTGAACACCTCTATGTTTCCATAAAAAATGAACTAACAACATGGCCTTTCCACATAACCTTTTCTCACTACGACATAACACACGTATCAGATGCTTGTCAGAGGAAGCATTTATCTCAAGATCGACCTCCTCCACATCAATCACATTATAAGGGTTGGGTTGATACTTCAGTAGTAATGAAACATTCAAAACACCATGCATAGCTCGTAATTTTTGTGGATGCACTAATCGGTACGCCACCGAAATTATTTTCTCGAGCACTTAAAACCGTCCTATGAACCATCAAAGTTACGTGCATATTCTTGTAGCATATCCTACAACACCTATATGGTATGACCTGACTTCCTATCTATCTGTGGGTGGAATTCAATGCTTTAAAAACCTATGTATCCAGAACCTTCTATAATCCCTTCCAGAAGCATGAGGTAAAGTGAAAATCTCTATCTGAAACTATAATTTAGGGCACCCCATTCAAACGAACTATCTCTTGTATATATAGTTCTCCCAACTGTACTGTTGTAATTGTTTCTCTAATTGGAATGAAATATGATACCTTAATTAGTCAATCCAAAATGACCCAAACAACGTCATTCATCCTAATAATCTTTTTAAGTACTACCATGAAATCCATAGTCACATCATCCCACTTCCATTTTGAAATTTGCAATGACTACAACAGTCCTCTAGGCCATTGATGCTCTGCCTTCAGCTACTGAAAGGTGAAACATCTTGTTACGAATCCCATTTTCTCCTTTTTCTAAATGAGCCTCCAAAACTATCATCATTGGTTATGGTACATTTTCATCAATCTTATATGTACTACCCAATTTGAGGCATGAAATTCTTGAACAAGTTCCTCTTGCATACTTGTAGGCACATCCATGATACTATTAACATAGATCATATCATCCTCTTCTATTATCTAGTATAGTGGTGCCTCCCCACCTTCAAGGCATTCTCTTGAGGATAAAACATTATTTTTCCTCAAATTTCTTTTCCCAGACCCGCCTTTAGAGTGTAGACTTTACTACTATAGTTACTAGAGTCACCCTATCCAAATTCTCATGAACTACCACGTGCATTTCCTCCAGAAAATTCATTACCTTCCACTTTTCTCTTGACACATGCACAAACTATTTCTGAGTTTTCCTACTCAAGGTATCTGCACACTATTACCCATTCTGGGTGTATATGCTAGTTCACAATCAAAGGATTTCTCATATTCTACCCATCTTCACTGCAAATGATTCTCTTCAAACTGTGAAATGATATACTTCAGGTTTTAGTGATCCGTAACAATTGTAATATTTTCACTCAAAACATAGTGTCACCCACACAAAATAGAATATACCAATTCTTCCTTCTCATCATTATGGGTGAGGTAATTCTATTCACGTGGGATCAGCTTCCAAGACACATAAGCAACAACTTGATCTCTTTTCATCAATACACCTCCACGTCTGATTCCATAAGCATCACAATACACCATGTACTCTTCACATAAATTAAGTAAGATCAAAATTGGTAATGATGTCAAGCACTTATTGAACTCCTAAAACAATTCTTGAACTCTTCTCCCTAATCAAACTTTATACCTTTCTTTGTTAAACATGAAGGTTATTCTTCCAATTGAAAAATATCCTAGATGATCCTCCTATAATAACTAGATAATACCAAAAGGATTTAGATATCTAAAACATTCATGGGATACTCTTAAGAAACCACTTCCTACACTTTTTTTATGTCCACTACCACACCTTCTTCTTAGATGATGTTCCCCAAAAAGTGTACATTGTTATTCAAAAACTGACATTAAGATAGATTTGAATATATCTAATGCTCTCTCAATTTATGAGTAGGATTTTAGGATATTGGGAATGATCGTCATGAGTCATATAGTACATGGAGATGTCCTCCACAAACACCACCACAAACTAGTCTATGTACAAATTAAAGATCATGTTTATCAAGTCCATAATTATTGTTGATTCTTTTTTCAACCCAAACGACATGAAAAAAACTTATAAAGGCCATACATACTTCTTAAAGAAATTTTTGGAATATTAATGTTTTTAACCCTCACCTGTTGTAACACAGATCTAAGATAGATCATTGAAAACAAACAATCCCCCTCCATCTAGTTTAAAAGATAATCAATATTTGAATTAGGATATAGGTTCTTCAATGTCATTTTAATAAACATCCAGTAATCGACACAAAAATTTAAACTCCATTTTACCTTACTTTCAAAAAATAAGGTAATCCCCAAGGTGACGTACTTTGATGGATTAATCCTTTATCATACAACCCCTATAAATAAATCTTGATATCTTGAATATCGGTTGGTTCTATTCTATAATGGGCAATAGATAACTGCTTGTCACCTGGCATGAGCTCAACAGTGAATTTCACATCTCTCTAAAGTGGAAAACATGAAATGAATTCATGAAATTCATCCTAAAAATGTTCTAGTACTGGTGGGAGGACATCTTGCCTTCCACTAATGACATCTAGCTAAAAATAGAGAATTGGGCTGTGAGACCTGCTATTTACTAAGTAATTGGACCATCTTGTCCTACATTGAAATCCCATTCGTCATGATGAACATACTGTGGACACACAAGAGATACAATGTTCACTCTCCTATAGTAGCAATCAATGTGTGCTTGGTATTTAAATAACCAATCCGTACCCATAATTATGGTGATGCCTATTATATCATGTACATAGATATCCCAATGAAAACGATACTCTCCGATCTCTAGCGAACATTTTGTGCATAAATAGAAATCTATAGATCGTGATCCAAATGGTGTGTTGATGTTCATCACCCACATAATGGATCCTCCTCTAGGAACATACAATTAACAAGATTCATTGATATAAAGGATTGAGATGCACAGTCATAGAAAAGGAACTATCTAATATAGAAACAATAATAATAATACCTATCACTATTGATGGACCATTCTTGATTGACACATGTATAGGCTTCACTACATGAAACATTCCTAGCCTCTTCCATGTGGCATCATTTGACTCCCCTAAGTAGCACAACTCTACTGATATGGGCACTCATACCCTAGATTACTATGTACACTACCACTGCAAACATTGCTAGTAGAACTCTAGAAACCAGTCCTATGTGGTTTAGAATACCCCCTTAAAACACTCTGACTATGAAAAGATTCTTCCTTAGCACCATCTTGTCACAAATTTCAACAAAACTCTTGTAGGTGTCTTATATTTTCACAAAACCGACACTCCACTAGTAGTCGGGGACAATACCTATGATAGCGTCCCTTCCTGCTGCACTGGTGGCAAAGTACATGAGTATGAAATAGTGTAACTATTTCCCATGACTGTCCAACATTATTTCAAATATCATAAAAAAGGATATCGTAATAGTGCTTCCTTCTCTGGGAAGGCACGCTCCTAAATTGTCCAGTTATAGATACCTATACAGTACTAGTAGCCTCCTTTAGGTTCCCCTTTGAAATGAGAGCGTGATTAACAACTTCTAAGAATTTTTTTTCATATATATTTTCAGTTGGGACATGATTTCACACCTAAGACTATCTAGACGTCGTTTGGTCAATGAAGCCTCAACTACAGCCAAAACAGGAGGAAAATGATGAAAATATATGAAATGTTCAGTGTAATCTATTAATGACATGTTTTCTTGGGTATTATGAATAAACAATGAAGCTTTCTCTTTTCTTTGTTCTCTGGATAATAGTTCTCTAAGTACATCTCTAAAAAGGCATTCCATAACATATCTTCAGTCTTTCTAGATTGTACCTGAATGTCCCACTAGTGCTTCACTAAACCCCACAACATATAAATAGACAACATGACCCTCATCCAAGTTGCAGTATCTAAATAGTTATGTATCATCTCTATGGATTCAATCTAGAATTCATATCCCTTAGGTCCACCCTCCCCTATAAAAGTAGGAGGGTGTTGTAGTTGATAATCCCTTATTAGCACTATAATGATTTTTTGATCCTGACCTAGGTCACTCTCTATGAATTACATGAAACAAGGAATGTTCTCTTGGAATTTATCTCCTTCCTCCTCACCTTGCACCAATGGTGCCTTATGTTCTATATCTGGATGTTCGTTCCAAGATATTCCTCGTGGTCACTCCCTCTACAAGAATCATGGAGGCATATCTCTACAAAGCCAAAAACACACCTTATGTCTCATAATTATTCCTTATAAAATTTATATAAGGGAAGAAATTAACACAATAAGTTGCAACACATCCTTTCTCCCTTTTCTCACCATACGTTCTACACTAAGGCATTATCACGACCCTAAACAATCATAATCCAAGGTTTTGGTTTACAATGGTACATTAATTTTCATTAAATAATCTAACAATTAATTAATAACATTATCTCAAATTAATTAAATGTGAAATTTATTAATTAATCATACTCATTTCCCCAATCAAGGATCTCATTAGACACTAATTTATTATCATTTTTCATCATTATTTCAATATGTTAATAAGGAAAAACAGTCCATGTTCAACAACATCCCCATAACCCATTTTACCATCAGTTCCAAGAAGCATCCATTTCATAGAAACACCGAGTGCCTATGATCATGCATACAAAAATAACTATCATTCTTATTTAGGCAATGAATCAATATTTTATAGTTTTCAAAACAGATATCACATCACACCACAAGTTTGTCACCTAAGGTGAAATAATATCCTACTATAAAAACAAACATCAATCAACACAATCCCACCCTATGTAGTCAGATTTCCCCCATACATTCGTTAGGAACTCCCATGCATGATCTCATTACCAAGCCTCCACTTTTCCATGTCTCCTATCTACCTTTCCCAAAACATTGAGACAAAATAATAAGAATGAAAAGGACACCCCTCTGATTCCACTTTGTGACATTCTAACATAGGTTCCACTAAAGGGTTCAGTGATCTGGTTGTCCACATGCCCTCAAACATGCCACTCCATATGCTAGAGGGTGCCAACAAGTAGCGAGGGTCCAATATGTCATTCCCAGGGAAACTATACCCTCATTTATAGGAATAAAAAACAAATATAATAAATCAAAAATTAACTAGTGAGGAAGTGTATAAATAACAAGAATAATACCATGTCATATGATAGTTAAAAATGAAAATAAAATACTCCACTGGAAGGTAAAACATGCTATAAAAATTCATGTGTCCAATGACTATAATGCAACTAAATGTAACTACACAACAAATCCAAAGCACGTCCCAAACCACATCAGGTTCCATATCCCTTTCTCCAATCCCAAATAGTAACCTATCACAAGGTCTTTCCCTTATCATGACCTGGAACAATAAATTATACTCAGGTGTAAATGAAGAGGCCCAGATACGGTGCATGTAAAACTTATTAGGCCACCACCAATGATATCTAATACAATACCAGTCAAAAGATAGATTTTTTAGTTTTATAAAGCACTAAATAAAATGAATAATCAAAGATTTACCACATTTTCATTTAATCTTTAATCATATAATTAAGCCCAATTTCAATTCATGATATCCATGTCAATCATTTGAAATTATAATCATTCATTTGGTGTAGGTATCCATATAAAAAACTTTAAAATCTCATTGAGTGTAGGTATTTATCCCTAGCACTCCTTTTATCAATCACTGTAGGTCGTCATGCCTAGAACCTCATAATCTCATGATTTGATACCTATTTGGGGGAACTCTAGGTCCAATTCCCAACTTATAATCAGTCTATAAGTCAATGTCTATAACTACAAAAATCTCATCCATTTAATCATTATTTAATACATAAGAAATACCCACAAAATTATACTACTAATCCAATGATTAGTTAAAAATTTCATAGGATATTAGTTAATTGAAAAATTAACATGGAATATAGCCCATTAATTAATTCATCAATAAACTAATCAATCAAAACATTTCTTATTGGATAAATAATTCATCAAAATTAATTATCTATATCAAATCTCCATTTTTCACAGTTAATTATCACAATTAATTATGTTTGATCAACATCATGGCACATAATTAATTCTCAAAATTAATTATATTACATATCCAAACATTATTTCTTAATTAATTTCCCACAATTAATTATCTTAACACAATAAATTGAATATTTCAATTTCAAAATCTATTTTGGCAGCACCCTTCATTTGATCAGTGATTCAATTATCAATTAATCACCCAGTCAATGAAAAGTCAATATCGCTTTCATAATTACTCCCATTAAGGAAATAAATCATCAAGGGAATCTAAAATATCTATAAACTCACATACACATATAAAATCCATGATTGCAGTTGTTTTATTTAGACTACCTACCTCAGTTTATTGATGGATGTTATAACAACAGAAATCCACAAAATTCGAGAGAAACACAACACCATCGATCAAGCATCAGATCTAAATCTCTAAACACAAATTATCATCAAAGGCATGAAGATAATGAAAATAATGATCTAGAACCAGAATCCTATATCTATATCTCAATTCATATGTTTAGATCCATTGAAATAGTGGAGATAATCCATGATAAGATTAGGAAATGATAGGGGAAATATTTGGAGAAGCAAGGAGATGAAATCTACTTAACATGAAGAGAGATGATCTTCAATAAGAAGTTTTGATCTCAACGAACGGTGATAATTTCTCCATGGAATCCCTTTAAAAGTCCATGGGAACACCTATAAATTTTCATGCTTAATCGAAGGTCAATATATAGAATACACAGGTGTTCAGGTAGTTATAAAATGGACTTTTGAATATTACATTCTACTGGCACGGTTTCCTAGGTAGAGGTGCACTGTTATGAAAAATATGTTCCCACCGTGCTGACCTCTTTGTCTAGGTTTGAACAGTTGGCACAATTTGGTTGAACAGTTATACAATCTAGGTAGGCCGCTCCGTCTAGTTTTTCATTCTTGGGATGGTTTAGCTGCATGGTTTGTCAAACCGTTCATAGCCCATTGTCTGTTATTTTTTTCATAAAATTTCACACAAAGGCACCCAAACCACTACTCCAAAACTAAGTTACTTAAAAACCTCAAAATTTCATAATCAACACTCGACATGACTCCAAAAAAGGTTGGGATCTTACAAAATCAATATTAAAATGACAACTAGTTAATAAGAAATTGTTGTTCTCTATTGTTCCATGATAATTTTATGGAAATTATGGAACTATGACTTGAATTCTAGGATTTAACACTTCATCCATGATGAACAAATACTGATATCTCAGACCATGATATATATTTGTAGTACAAGGGTGTTAAATCCAATATGATCAGTTTCCATCATCTATAAAATCATGACTCTTGATATTGAAATAACCAAACTTCTTTAGAAACATGATTATCCAATAAGAGAATGAGTCCAGTCACTCATCATCACCCCACAGTTTAGGATTTTACTAAATTAATAGAAATTATTTATTATTATCTTTTCATGTTAAATTCAATAATTAAAAGAAGAATCGGCCTTTAAAATAGCCATGAACACTTACACATATGCCTCCTCCACTCCTAATATTATATTAGGGAATAAACTCATTAGAGAACATTCATCAACAGATTCATTGAATGAATGAGTTGATAATTCATTGATCAATTCTTCGGCTTACACATTCCATTTTCTAAAAGTATAAGAAATACCAAAATAAAAATTCTATCTATAGTAAACAAAGTTCCTCTGTCTCATGTCTATACCCATATATATATAAATATACTCTAGGATTTTGGGACCATAATATGACATAAACCACTCCAGAAAGTGATTTATTCCATGCTTTGAGTGTATGAATTACCACTTCTTACTCGAGATCATGTATAGGGTAGTTATACTGATTAGTGAATAGTTTGTGATATCTATAGGACTCCACATATATTCTCTGCATTAATACATGCTTAAAACCCAAAACTGAAACATAAAAAAACATAATAACCCAAAAATAATTGTGGAGTAATCAAACAATATCTTAAGGAAACCGCAACTTCAGTTCCTCAAAATATCTACGACATTTTTCACTCAACTTAATCAATACAGACATACAAGTTAAAGTGTACATTTTAGAATAAATCTTAGAAAAGTCTTCAACAAACCCCCTTTAAAAAAAAGTCAAGCCCAAAAAACAACCAATCTCAAAAATATTATTGGGTTTCATCCATGAAATTACCACATGAATATTTTCATAATCAATTGATATGCCACTCTAGAATGTAATTTTTTGAAAAACATCAATTATTGGATTAAAAATTCACACGTCAAAATAATACCACAAGATTCAATATATGATTTCTAAATAAATCTAGTGCACCTCCTCTACCCTATATTAAACCCAAATATCATCCAAATACCTGAATATGTTGTATTCTATGAAACAATAGATGATATGGTTTAACAATTTCATGAATACCAAAGGAACATTCATGAGAACGAATGACATTACAAAAAATATAAAATGTCTATATCTATTCCTAACTATTATCTTAGGTATGTAATTTTCATAGCCTATCAAAAATGGTACACCAACTAGAGGTCTATTTTTAAAATCCAATGATCCCCTCTTAGTTTATCAATTAGATTATGTGTACTTGGAAATGGACACATGTACTTAATTGTCACTTGATTTTGCTTTCGATAATGAATAAAAAGTATGAGTCCTATGTTTTTCTTCTTATCAAAGTGGATAGAAAATTCCATAGGTTACAAGCTATGATGAATAAATCCCTTAGAATAAAGTTCTACAATTTGGAAATTAAGTTTCAATAACTCACCAGGATACATGCAATATCATGGAACTGAAATGGTCATCATATGACAGAAAAGTTCATTATTAAAATCTGCCTACCTATATTGTCTAACCCAAGAGAACATCAAGATATACCTAATGGTACACACTCTACATTAAAAGAAGTGGTATTCATGAACAAGAATAAAAAATTCATTGAACATCTCAGACAAGTTGTATGAAATCACTTCATCATATGTAAACAAATTCCCCACTCTCCCAGATATAGAATGGAACTCACTTATAAATACAAGAGAGACTCCATTAGAAGACAAAAAAATTTATTATATGATGATAAAATTCAATCTAGGTAGAAATTTGGATCCTCAAATTAATTGTAATAATTAGGACGAAGATATCAAAAATAACATCTAAAAATTCCCACACCAGTTCAATGTTGGTTATGATCACCCTA
This sequence comes from Viscum album, assembly GCA_963277665.1. NCBI lineage: Eukaryota > Viridiplantae > Streptophyta > Magnoliopsida > Santalales > Viscaceae > Viscum > Viscum album. The sequence goes on from OY728150.1 coordinate 1,394,746,338, forward strand.
TTTACCGAACATATTATACTTTCTCAAGCCTCTATTCCAATGGTGTGGAATGATAATAAAATATTTATATATTCTATGAATGTATTCCCACCATGTAAGTTAAATTTAAGGATATAATATAATTAGTAGAAACAATTAATAAAATTAGTATCATAGAGGATGATATAAACATAATTCCTTTAACAGTTTTTTTCCCCAATTCAAATTCCTAGAGTGCATATTCCACTATAAAAATACTTATAGTATATTCTTATCACTGAAATTTTGTAACTACATAACCCCCCTAAATAATGATAAGACCCACCACCCTTGTAAAAATGAGAAAAACATTTATATCCTTTTTGGGAGATGATCTTACCTCACTCCCTTAGGAAAAACATCCATAAATATTCTTTATATAATGATATTGTCAATAGTGAAGATAAGTTAAGTGCAATTATTTCTATTTTTTCAGTGTATGAACAATTCTTCCACTTAGATGAAATTTGTTTTCCTATTGAATCCCATAAAACTATCCTCGAAGAAAAATGAGGAACTTGGAATTTACTTTTCTATCTAGAAGACACACATGGGGTAAAAAATGAAGCCACCAATGATCCACTTAATCCCATCTTCCAAGCTATGTCTACAATAGAAATAACCACTTTCTCGAAAACCTCCATGAAGGTTGAAAATCACAATAAGATTTTCATAGAACCAATATTACATGGTAAAACCATCTCAAAAATCCAGGATTTATGGTAATGAATTGAAACAAACGTGGCTTCTATGTGAACCAACATAGAGAGATGGGTGGAATACATTAAAATTACATGCCCCATTTCCCAATGGTCAGAAAATATTACGTCTTCACCACATGAAATGTTTCAAGAAAAAATTTATAGTTGAAAAAAATATTGAATGAATCCCAGAAATTATATTCATGAATATTATATTATAAAATTAAGTCACACCATATTTTAATTGACCCCTCGTAAATGTAATTGGAAAACCCACTTTATAGACTCAAGGAGTTTTCATAAAATTTATTATATCCTTAATTTACTCTAGTCATTACTCAAATATATAGGTTCTTTTTTCACCACTGATGATTGGTGAAATATTCTTAGTAATTTCTATGCCTTAATAAACTTTTGGTCATTGGTGTCCCATAACATCCTGAAATATATTATGAATAGTGTGAGTATTGGTCTCATCTAGAGAGTGGTATACTAGAGGATTCACCATTAGAAATTGTCTCTTAATTCATTCTATGAAATTTGATATATATCATATATCGGGAATCAACTAGTCTTAAAATATAAAATAACTAGTTATATTGAGAGTAATTATAGAATAAATGAACAATATCTGGATTCCATATCAATTACATTAAACAACATGAATTTAAATAATTCATGGATTCTATGAATTAATGACTAAATAACTAGCAACATATTTATTTAAATAAACTCTAAATCTTGATATTTTAAAAAACCTCAAACACCTAGTCCGTCAAAGGCAAATGTGAGATGGTTAGACACCATCCAATTGTTAGTACTCTAATTCCAATGGTCATAAAATGTGTATACAAACTACCTTGAACCAGACCCATGAATTCTCATAGAACCTCAGGTTTCGAAATACCCTTGATACAATTTTGTATAGAACCATCCAGGTTCAACCTGACATGTCACTTGAGTAGTCCAACCACATTGTATGGAGTAACTAAGAATTATAAGTATCATTTATAGCTGATGAAAATCGAGTAAAAACATTAAGAAGTCTATATATCCATGAGACATGAAATATCAAGACCAAAGGGATAATCTTAAACATAAAAGAAGACTATCCATATGCTGAAACCCTATGTGACCATATTTCACCACCGAACTATCCAACTATTAAGAAAAATACAACCATGAGAAGTTAGTGAACTACATGATGTCCTTCACTTTACAACTTTCCTTGGAAAAATAATACAAATTCCAAAAGTAAAAATTATGATGTGAGCAACAAACAATGTAGGATTTCACATAGAAATCTATACAATATCTAATTAAATGAAAATGTTATCACTATCTTTAAAAAACATGTTATAATGAAATTTTCAAAGAGATAACTTTAAGTAAAAAAATAATATAGTTATTTTTAAAACCTATTATAATTATATAAAAAAATAAAATGGAATGTACATGATATGAAATGAAACCCCAACCATGGAAACACAATAATATAAACAAGTGACTACCAACCATAAAATATAAAATTATGTGTAAATAATCATAAATTAAAAATAATAATATTTACACTACAATCTATGGAAATCTGTACATTAACATGAAAATTAAACACAAATATAATAATCATGTGAATCTAACCAATATTTTGTCCTATGACACTAAATTGATATCAATTATCTAGTGGTATTACACCCACAAATGTGACAAGTCCATTTTCAAATGCACCAAGGTTCCCTATGTGGAATGACATTAAAAACCCATTTGAATAAAATTCATTTAATTTTTATATATTTTTCATTGTGAATAATCCCCTATTCCATGCTTGAAAATCCATTTAAGAGTCATACACACATTTAAAATATTTCATCGAACACATCGTGTACCACAAATCTATTTTTTTATGATATTGTTTTTAAAAAATAATTGTTGGAGTAAAATCCACCTTGATATCATATAAATAATCTTCATAAAATAATCCAAATGAACTTTACAACAATATCAATTAATTCTGGAATTAGAAATAATATATAGAGACACCTAATTAGTAATTGATGGAAACCACGATACTTTAATAATGGATATTGTGAATTGGTATATCAGGTCCTCATAAGCCTATATCAATATGTAAGAACATCTATACACTATCAAAAGTCCTAGATTTAGAATCCACATCCCATTCCTCCTTTAGTTGAGACTACTAGTGGAGATAACAAGAGTGGATCTGAGAAAGAAGAAGAAACCAGAACAAAAATATATCACACCTTAAATAAATCCACCATGAATAGAGGAATTCCATCATGAATACATAGTGAGATGCCTCTAGAGAACTACAGACATTTTATCTCAATTCAAGTTAAGATTATGTGGTGAATATACCTAATAATTATCAAGAGTAAAGAGGTAATTTCAAACATTTTAGTGTTTCAGATTAGGAAGCCATGTTAAGGGACTATGTTATCAAAACCATTTTCTAACCATTTTTGGCCTCGACACCATGAAAAATTGGAATCACAGTATCTTGGAGACAAGATAAATAGTTTTTCATAACTATTCTGAAGTCATGATGAACCATTTGACAACCACTAGAACACCCTCACTATCTCTTTCGTTAGTCTCTCGTTTTGAATACCCATGATCAAACCTTGAAAAACACCACTAGATGTTCCTAGATCAACAATACATGGTTAATGAATGATTAATACTAACTATTCCCCCGTATCGTGTTTTTTTATGATCATCCAAAAATATAGGTTCCAAACCTCCAACTCTTCGAAGCCTTTTGAACAACCCTAAGGATAAACGAAACTCAATGTAATGTATACCTATAACCTTTATGGCAACACAAGTCATGAATGTTTATAAATTAATATTTTTAATATGAATAAATTTTCTATGATGGTAAATTTTTTTATTGATATCTATTAAATAAGTAACATAATTCATATGGAAAATCGATATAGTTATTGTCCAAGCAGTAGAAAAATGATGTAAATTTTTATTAATAATAGAATGTAATATTTTTGGTGGGTTATTTTTTAGAAGGATTTTATAGAAAAAATAATATATTATTTATGTTTAAAATTTTTATATTCAAACTACATTACTTTATTGTTATATATCTATTATTAAAAACTCAACTATGTGGATAGTCTCATAGATGACATTAAAGGTATCTTATGAAAAATAATTTCTTATTAATATATTTAAATTGATAGATAATATTTTATTTGTAAAAGTGAATGATATATGGTATTTAATATTAATTATTATCCACATAGGAGTCAATTTTCCTTTTTGTTGTAACTTTTAAGACACCTTTATTGTAAAATCTATTTTTATCACGTATATCGTTAAAAGGTTTAACAAGAGGAAAACATAGAGGATGATGGTTAAAAAAACGCATAAAAATTTCAATATTGTATTATATGTGAGAATTTAAAATTACTTAATTCTTATATTTTATATATATATATTTGGTTCCAGATGAAAATGTAAATTAATTTATATTAATTTACTACATTAAATAATTCATTGTGTGCAAGTTTCCTATCTTTTATGATGGAATGATGTATCATATATTCCACACACTTCATGGTCCACTTATAATGACAATACAATCACAAATAATATAATCAAAATCATTATAAACATTATATTGGTGTTTTCATTCATAAAATACCAATCCTAGGGTCTGTATGTGGAGATCCAATGTTTGTTCCTCATAGATGAATAAATTATCATATTTAAAAAATTTCATTTTACATATTTTACTACCACCGTACAATATATCATAACAAATTAAAAATTAAAACATAATTATATGCCATATATTATGATTTTAAAATTTTAATGGTGTAAAATTATTATTATCCATTTCAATCAAATGGGGAAGGAATACATCATTTGTGCATAAGTGTGGACTACAAACTCCATGATGCGATGTTTTTAGTTTTCTATTAGCACCTATAATAGATATTTATAATAATTTATTTAATTTATATATGTTACTTTCAAGAAATAATTACAATTATAGAAATAAAACATGCCATCTAATTTTTTACCCTTCCATTTATTAGAAAACATGTCATTTACAACCTCCATGAAGAAATATGATTTGTTTTTCACTAATTTCATCCATAGATTATTATAAAATTTTATTTAATGTGTAAAAATATATTCATATCATTACTATTATTATATATGTGTTTTCATAATAACCTATTTGACCATGGTCTTTTTATCAAATTCATGTTTCAATTATGAACTGAACGTCCACAAAACACCCAATGTTGAATTAATATATTACATAATGAAATATTTTATTTAAATTAATGAAATATATATATTAATTATAAATTAATAAAATTTTAAAAATTTATTAAATAATTATACTCATTATTATAATTTTATTATACAAAAGTTAAAAGCTATATATAACATGATTAGACTTGATGTAAGGGGTTTCAAAACTAAATTATTTTTTCTGTTATATTACCTCTCCATTGTTTAATTAGTTTGGATATAATTTTCTAAGGCACTAAACTTAAATTAAGTTTTATTCATTATTTTATTATTTGTACTTATATTTTTTAAACATAATCAGTTAATTAATTAACTCCCACTAGAATGTTATCATATTTGTGAGGGTTTAACATCAAACATTTTTTTTCAGGAGACATATTCCATATTTAACTCTTATTTCATTCTTTTGGAATATACACTATACATTTGATATGATATACCATAAATATATTTATATTTATTATATTTAAAATTTCATATTAAATTGTTTATTCCATTAGTGTCATTATTCAAATGTCACAAAATTAGTAACAATTTATTTCACAATATCACCCTTGTTCAAGAATATTTAAATTTATGTATCCATTGGAAGATTTATATTTTATTTTTATTTAAAATCATTTCTGTTATCTTCTCGACTTTTTTATTTATATATATATATATTTTCTTGCCATTTACCACAGTTTAATTAGTTTTAAATTATATTTTATATATTTAATTAAAATAGACATTGTTTTCATTATTTAGAAGAAATATTTTTTATCGATAGAAATATTTTCATTAAAATGATTTCATGAATGTATTTACTATTCTTCAGTTATTTATAAAATTAATTTTTTCACATTATTTAATTTAAATAATAATTTTTTAAAGGATTCTTTTTTTTATCTTCCAAATGTGGTATTTTTACCAAAGGAATAAAAAGAATCTTTTTTTAATATATACCACACATATAGATTCTACCAATACCATAACTATTAATTTATCAAAATATTCCCTAAAATTTTTATATTATTAATTTAAAACTAAAAAAATTATCAATATATTCTGAATTATTAGTTTTTAAATGTTCTTAAAGAAAGAGATAGTATCCCCCATTTTCAATGAAATGTTTTAAATTTATTTCAATCTATATCTACATCTTTTAATAAATTATCTTATTCAATAGGAATAATATCATTTTATACAAAACATTTTCTTTTTTTAGATGAACAATAAATCATAGTTTAAAAATATTTAAATTGAAATTGATTATTTTCCATGGTAAAAAATACTTCTAAATAATATAAGATATAATTAAATGTTTGATGATAAAAATGATAGAATATATGTATTATAATAAAATATGGTACCTTGAAATTATTTATGATATTGGGTGAGCTGGATATATCATGGGTGATCCCAATATTGCATATATGATGGGTGGTCTCGATATTGATCACTAATTCATTATGTTATGTTATTTTTTTAAAAGGATATAAGGAGGGAGTTAATTGGGGTAGTATTCAAATATATTTTACTGGGATCTGAATATTTATAACATGAGTGAAAATGATTGAAGAATATTATTTTCTAACATAGAAACACATTTTCACTATGCTAGTTATGGGTTTTTAATGTTTTAATAAATATTAACATAACATGATAATGGTTAATGAAACATATGAAATTCCCCGTTGTAAAATATTTAATCCATGTCACATGTTTAATTATCCAAATTTTGATGGGTATGAATTTCCTTTGTTATTCACATTCCCTTTGATTATGTCATTATATCCTATTACTAATGTTATTCTCATTAATGAAATTCAAATGTTAGTTGTTATATTTACCCATAATAAGAATTTGAGCTCACCCTTATCCTGTTTTTCATTTACCTAGGTTATGAAGAATGATTTTAAATTGGTGTTATCTTTTAGGGTTTCATGTGTGATGAATTTTCTAGGAGATTTTGAATACATTGTTGTAAATAATAATTGTTAGGTAATGTTATGTAAGGGTTTATCCAACATCAATAAAATTCAAAACCTTGAAAGGCATTTGTTATGAAAGTTATCAAATTTTTATATTTTATTTTAATGTTGGAGACAGATAAAACAATATAAAATTTTACTATATCAAGGAAAAACATTATATATATATATTTTAAAACCAAATGCATGAGTGTAGGTTCTAGGGACTATAAAAAATTCTAATGGTATGATGATCTCATCTATTGTGTTTAAGTCCTCTTTCAAAAATATTAATGGGTACACACTTCAAAGAAATCCTATTATTCTTCATCTAGATGTATTTGGTGTTATTTTGGGAATATATTTGTTATATTAATATTGAACCCATATATATTTTTAATAATATGATATTACATTTTATATTTACAATAAAACTATAATAATCAATCAATTTTTAGATGAACCTAAATTCCAAATGTAAATTATTTCCATTGTATATGTTTTTTTGCCTATACATGAGGTATATTTGTCACATTTGGTTAAGGAGAAACTAAATATCATATATTTCCATATTTTTTTTGGAAAATGATGATTTATTTCTTATGGACATCCATAAAAATCCCACAAACCATGAAGTGGAATATTAAATAAAATTCATACCTAGAGATACCCGGATTTAAAAAATTCTATATAAAATAGCCCTAATTGGGTTACATGAGTTATAGAAACACTCCAAGAGTAAATAGATAAGGTTTTCATTAATCTTTGAAATTATCTATAGGGTGAACTTATACATTATTGATAGGATTAAATATGGGTAAATTGATCTATACATTGATTACTTGTTACATAAAAATATGAATAACTAGTAATTATTATTTATTTGATTTTGTAAGAACCCGCATTATGGATGACCATTAACCAGCTGGATAAAGACACAAAGGATTGCAAATTAATTATTCCAAATTAAAAAAAATAAATGATAACACATAACCCACGAAACGCGCACTCCAAGGTCACCCATGTCATCGAAAGTACTATTTAATATAACCTGCATCACGAAACCTACCGTCGACATCACCAAAATGTCACCACCATCACAGTCACCGTATGAATTCCACGCTCTCTATTGATTCACATTAGATCTCATCATAGTCATCATAAACGATCATCACCATGTCATCGATATTGTCCCCCAGGGAACTAGAATCCAAACAACTAAATCTCAGAAAATCAAACGCATACCCATCGATAAAAAATCAAAAAAAAACACCAAAAACTACAAAAAAAAACCATTAATGTACATCAAAAAAATTATAATTATAAATCAGAACCATGAAATTGCCACTTGGAAAGATAAATAAAACTAAAACATCACTAAAGTGGAAAACCAACTCAATATGTGCTTGAATCCCTAGTGGTTACCAAACCCCACATCCAAAAACCCCATTAATCCTACTACTCCTGATCTGACCAGGATAGGATCAAAGGGATTATAGTCCAGGGAATCACATTGAATGTTCTTGGGCTTCGAACACTAACATCATTAATGAGATTGAATCCAAAATCTAGAAACAAGGGTGAGCTAATTCTTGATAACCATAAAATCATCGACTGATGAACCATATAGCCCAAAACTACCATGATATCAAAACACCAAATCCAAACTTTAATAGAGCGCTTAAATGTGATGTTAGAGCTAGGATTTAGCGAACTCAGGCTTTTGAACAACCATTTTTAGACCTCTACACAGTGAGAGAAACCCCATGAAAAAATATATGAAAAATATACAAAACCCCATCCATGGAACAACAAAACAAATATGAAATAATAAAAAGAGATCAATGACATAAGACTGTTCAAGATAAGGTGAATTGAAGATAATAGAACCAAGATAATTGAGGTAGGGGGTAGGGAGGGGGAAGACAACAAAGAGGATTAAATTTTCCCCCCTCAGGTACATAACATTATCATTATTCAGGAAAAGTATCTTATAACCTATCTTAATGATATTATTGATCAATTATGAATAGATAAATAATTTTAGAAGATTGATCTTACATACAGATATCATCTCTTAAGGTTAAATAAAAAGAACATTATCAAGATATACTTTTTATGAGGTATTCTAATTATTATTTTATAATAACACCATTGGACTTTCTAATTCCCCTTGTATCATCAAGGATTTAATGAATAGAATATTTAGAGACTACATAAATCAATTTTTTTGATGTCTTTATGGAAGATATTCTAATATATTCTGTGTTCATGGAATAGAATGATGAAAATTTGTGTAATAAAATGAGGATCGGGAGGAAGGAAAAACAATATTCCAAATTTACAATATTTTAATTTTGTATAAAATGAGTCACATTATTGGGACATGTAATTTCACTTTATATAATATCCATGGTTCCTTAAAAAATAGAAATTATTGATCAATTGTCTAGAATAACCATAATTATCAAGATATATTTATTTTTTAGGGTGGTATAATATTTTCTATGCATTGTAATAAATTTTTCATAGTTTCCAAATTCACTATCAATGTTTATGTGGACGATGTATATGTTCATGTATATAGATTAATGTTCATTGAATTTTAAGTAACTGATGAAAAGTTTGGTATGTACACCTATTATCACACCACCTTGTTGTGGATAAGGGTTTATATATTATTATTATGAACTCATGAGTTTAAATTGATGCATCCCAATGGAAAATGATATGGTGAAAGATTATTCATCTCAAAAATTGAATATACATGAGAAATATTACTTGTCTCATGATTTAGTTCTACTAGAGGTAATTTTTTCATTGAATATATTTCAAAATTATCATTATTGTATAAGGTTTAACATATATACTGATCATAATTTCATAATTAATTTAATCACATAGAAATTCTTGAGAATGGAACATAGAATAAGTTTGGAGATGAATAAATATTAGAATTTATAAGTAGAATACCATCCTCAAAAGGAGAGTAAGGTGGGTGATGATTAGATTAAAAAGTATCAAAATAGTTTACCCATAACGAGGACTGGAAAAAATCCATTACATAAGGATTGTTATAAAATATAAATTAAAATATTTGGGAACTGATATATGTCCTTGATTTCAATGATTAATGATCAATCATCCATTTTATGGAAAATTATAGAGGAGTATAAAAAAGATCCTGAATTATAGATGGAGGTGAGAAATGTATCTATGTTAACCCATGATTATGATGGAATGATATGGTTTTATCATATAGTATGTGATTTATCTATATCGAAATGGATGACATATTTGTTTCATAGTTTTCATAGTTTATAATTAACTGTTCATCATAGATTTACGTGGATGAATATGGATTTGATGAATTTTATTAGTGTGAATAAATGAAAATTGTCATTAAATATTATGTATCATGATGCTTCATGTAACGCCCAAAACCATGTTACCTAGAGTCACTGCATTATTTTAATACATTGGAATGATTACTTGGAATCATGTCCCAAAGGACCGATCAGTTTAGAATTCAAAGGAAATAGATTACATACATGAATGTTAAATTACACTTTAAAACATACCACACAACATAAATAATCCTGCATGAATGCCATTATTCCCTTAGCTTAACACTGCATATCAATCACAATACACTTCTTGGAATCCTGGGAAAAATAAAACATAGAAAGGGGTGAGATTAAACACTCAGTAAGGGTAAGTAGTACAGTGGATGATAAAATAAATATTATGCATGGTGAATAATTGAAACAACATGGCTTTACTAATAATAAACATGAATACTATTTTGGCAGGAATATGAGATGAGTAAATAATTCCGTAATAAATCATAATCATGGTTATTATACTAGTAGAATAACTACATGAACCATAAATATTATTTTCAAAATGACCAAATGTAAAATACCAACCACTAATTTCTATGTCAAGGCCTCATTCTAGGACCTATATGCTAACTTTAACCAGACCAAAACCTGGAGAGCCTCTATAACCAGACCCCAACCTAGAGAGCCTCTGTAACCGGACCCCAACCCAGAGAGCCTCTGTAACCGAACTCTATCCCAGGGAGCCTCTATAATCAGACTCTATCCCGGAGGGTCTACTATAACTGGACCCCAACCCTGAGGGAATACTTTTATTGGTCCCCAACCCAGAACATACTAGTCCAATGCATTTATCATAAGAAAAGGTTGAAATATAAATAAACATTCGTATTAAAACTACCATATGAAATGTCAACACATTAACTATAAACCATGAATGGTATAAAAACAGAACATCCACATTCAATCATTTCTTAACTCATTAAACACAATATGGAATATTGTATTATATTAAATCAACTTCAAATAAACTTAAAATCAATCAAAAGATGTTAACATAGATAAAATTAAAACCTTTTTTTATAGAAATATCACTTTCTATTTTGAAATCATTTAACAGTCACATAATTATAATGAAAATATTTATTTTGGAAATTTTCCTATAATCTTGTAAGGGAAGCTTATATGATTTTATAATGGGGGGAAATTTCCTCACCCACTGTATATGTTAAAAAAACATAGATACCATAATTTTGTCCAAATGGTTAAAAGTACCTTATTTGGAAAATTACGGAAAGATTCATTTCTAACCATTTTATAAAAATTCAATCAAGGATATAAATAAATTTAACCTGGAGTATATAAAATAGTAAAAATGTTTTGGAAAACATTTTTAAGAAACATGGATGTTGATGATAATGAGGTCCCCGTAGATAATTACGTATAAACAACCTCGGATAATAATGAGATTGTGATATAAACCCTTACCTCATTGTAATCAACCAAGTCATATGAAATATAGTCAATAAAAACCAAATGAATCATATAATATCATGAATATAAAAAGAATCATGATAATATATATCAAATGGCAGTACACAATACACCACATGCAATAAATAAGTGGTGAACAATGGTAATCACATGAAATTAAAAGTGAGATAAGAAACCCCATACCCTGTGTCTGACCTGACCCGTTCGTTCCTTAATATCCGGAATAATAAACTAAAGTTAATTTTGACATGTTTAAGAACCATTTTCAGGTTTATTATTCCTTTTATATCAATTATTACCATGTTATAAACATTATGTAATCATTTAAGTTAATAAATTTCGTTTTGTCGATATTTTGCACTTGAGTCAAAAAGGAACACTTTATAGTTACAATTTGTTCGCATGGTCAAAATTTCATTATATTCATATTGATATTCATGATTAAGATATCATATATATCATATATATCTAGTATATAAATGTATTTATAACAGTAAATATCATTTTGGGGAAAGAAATGAAATGCACTGTTCGTGGAGATGGTAAGTCGTACGTACGCATGAACACAACTTTCAATTTAATTTCGTATTTTAATGGAATTAAAACATAATGATACAAAGGTATATTATAATTAAAGTATAATATCAAATATAATATCATTAACTCCATCCTTTATAAGTCCCATATATGGAATTTACAATTCATATCATTTTGAGGGGGCGGTAGTCCGCACTTCCTCAAATGAAATTATCGCGTTTACCCATAATGGAAACCACTATAGTATAATATAAAAGAAAAATAATATAGCATGAATAAAACATAAATATAATACTTATCATATATAAATACAGTTCCATCATAATGGCCACCATGAGAGGCAGTAGAAGGTAATTGAACAATCATCGTTTCATGAGGTGTTAGTATGCCATCCACAAAAACATTATGTTCTTGACCCATTAGAAGGCGGTGTGTGTAAGTTTAGTTCGAATACATCTCATAAAAATATCATAGTATATTGAGGATTCTTTCGGTGATATGAAAGAAAATAATAAAAATGGTTTTGGGGTTGGAGGAGTAAAATAAAAGTATAGAAGTTACGAGAAATTATTACATTTAATCTGGGTAACTTCTTTTGGTTCGAACCAAAAGATCTCTTTTAAGTGCCTTCTGCCTAAGGTAAGGCTTCTAAAAGGAGGAGAGGGATGTAGGGAGATTAATTTGACAGAGTTTAGTTGAGCTTAAAATCTATAGATGTGTGAAGAATTGGTTACAAGTGGTCTCCTTTTATAAGGGGGAGGAGGGGCTCTTTAGGAAAGTGTAACATTATTATTTTATTATAAAATGTTATTCGGTTTCTAAAAGTCCAAAAATAAATAAGGAAGAATATAAGATGAATAAAGGTCGAAATAAAATCAGAAAATATGAATTGGACACGTTTTGGATATTATTTTAATATTTATATTCTAATTTATTTAAATCAATTACTAATGTGGTAAATACTGCATCATTATTGTGTAATAAATAATTTAAATTTTTTGATGTCCAAAAATTATAGAAAAAATAATATGATGTAGGAAATAGTTTTATCATTCCGATTAATATTTATAGTCAAAACTATTACTTATATTACAAGATATAAAAATTAATCACTAGAAGATTTTTATTTTTGTAATTTTTTCCTTTACTTTAAATTAATTAACCTAAAGTGTCATTTTCATCCATAAGTGGCTCCATGTGGTCCCTAAATAGACCCAAGGATGACCCTGGTCGTCCATTACTAATCCAATAAGGCTAGGATATGTGTTAAGTCAATTTTTAATTATTACAATATTCTTTTTACCTTGAATTACCCTATTTATCTTTAACTGCGTTAAATAAAAGACAAAAGTTACTATTCACCAAAAGTTATTTTCATCTTATTGAACCAAATTTTACTTCTTGATATTTACTATGACTCTTGGATTTTTGAAAATAAACTCACAGAAGCGGTAAAATTATGTTTTATGTGATTTTGCAAATTCTCCTAGATAGTGGGTAAAATAAGGTGAGAAGTTCAATAAAATTTGTATATATCTAAAATTATTATAAATAGACTCAAATAAATTACATTGAACTTATATAGGTATAATGTATATATTTTTAAACAAATTAATTTAAATTAAATAAATAATTATTTTAATAAAAATACTGTTTTAAATAATAACTTAGTGTTTTACACTATTCATCAAAAATTGAATGTTTTCTGGAAAATACAGAAATTTCACCCTATGATAACTTTGATATTCCAAATTCCAAAATGAAGTCTACTTTACCAAATTCAAATAATATATGTTTCATTTATTAATTTAAATTTAATTCCTGTTGTCAAAACCAAAACGAGTATTTTTAAGAAATAATAACTATCAAATGATTGAAACTTGTTTAAGTCAAATTTCAATGTTAAAGTACTTAAAATGACCCTCCTTAGATTAAATGGTAAAAATATAATCTATTTATACTTCCAAACCACTTAAATGTATAATTTATCATTATAAATTATTTCTATTAAATGTTGTTTTTAATTAAAATTTAGTTTTTTCACTATTCAGTAAAATATGAAAGTTATCAGAAATATACCCAAAATTTATGAAAACTAAATTTTTATCTCTCGGTTCTAAGGAAGAAGTTCATTTTGTCAAATTTAATATATAAAAGTGTCGAATATTGGATTTAAAAACAGTTCTCCCTCAAAAGGTGGTAAAAATTCATTTTCTGAAAAATACATTCTTTATCTAAAAAATAGAATTTTTTCTTCAATTATTTCTAAGAAACTGATAATATAGATTATAAAATTATATGGATTATATAATGTTCAAAATATAGTTAATTCTATTCATAACCGCTTTTGAACGGCTAGTTTGATAATTTGTGGTGCGCTTGAACTCAGTGTTGTGTGTAGTGCATGTTATTGAATTACTTTGAAGAAATAACGTACTATGAAATTGTTGGGTATTAAATTCTTCCCTCCTTCAATAAATTGCATCCTCGCAATTGGAAATTGTTTTTCGAAAATAAAATAATGAAAAATGAAAATACCTCTATGGGAAAAAACACATCATAAATTGGGTTTATAATATTTAGTCGTAATAAGAGGAAAGGAGTAATGAAAAAGTCACAACCAAATTATGATCTTGAATAAGATAAAATTGGTGGAAATTAGAGACACATAATTTGATGAAAAACGTAAGAATTTATATGGAGTGATTGAGGTCATCAATTACAAACAATTGTCGAATTAAGGGCCTCAAAGACATCAATCTTTGATGATTTAAAATATCATCGGCTCAGTAAAACATAAGGTATTAGGATAATACATTTTTAGTTTTAAGATACCTTACCTAAAGATTAAGAATTAATTTCTTCATAGAATAAGAGAAGATGAAAAAATATATACAGGGAAAGTAGAGTTCCATTCTTTAACAAATTTCTACAACAAACTGATCTTTCAATGTAAAAGATAATAGAAAATAAATAATATTCTATTTATCCTATTGGTATAGGGTTCCAAAAAAATTAATTTATAATTCACCTTTTAGACCCTTTTAAAAAAAATAAACTACATTATACAATCCAGGGACTTTACAAAGTCCAATGGTAGGCAATAAATCCCAATAATACTATGGTTGTGGGTTCGATTCCCACAGCTTTGTCTAATGAGACGGGTTGTCAGACAGTCTGTGTTTAGTCCTTTTTATAAAAATCCAAAAATATCCATAAAAGTAGTATCTCAATACATTCCAACCATTACACTTATCCAAAATAAATCTATCCAAACTCACATTCCAAAATATATAAGGATGTTAAACACAATTAATATCCCTTTTTCCACATAATAACATGTGAACACCTTCATCATGTATTATTTTAAAACTTGGTAAGAGCCTGAATTACCATAAAACCTTATTGATTACATTTATGCTCCCTTATCCTTTATATAATACTGTATATATTCCTTATATTCTAAAATATTGAATATTCAAAAAATGATGAAATAAACAAACTATTAATCAGTTCCAAGGAAGTCAAGAATGTCCAATATAATTTATCCAAATCCAACATATCTGATTCCAAAATCACTAACTCAGTATCAGAACCATATTATGGTTTAACTTTCTCTCAACCATATATTTTCAAAAACAATTAACCAGAAATTTAGTCTCTTTTCATGGTTCACACAATCACAAGTCCTTAATGAAATAGTACTGCAGTAAAATCCTATATACTCTGTAATTCTTATAACATGAAAATCATTAATACAATAATCAAATTCCACAATTATTTAATAACAATGTCTGAAATTTAATCATTCATCTTCATCTTCAGTAGTATCATAACTTTATTGTTATCTAATAACATCATTTGGTATATACTCTGCTGATATGGACATTCATTCACGTAGTGTCTGAACTACTTGCAGATGAAGCATTGTAAATTGGAAATCTTTTTGTACCCTAGAAATCACGTAGATGGTGTCCATTTTCTCTAAACATTTAACAAACTTCTGTTCCCTTCAAGAATTTATCATGGTTATTCTTTCCATAGTTATAAAATATAGGAAAATCCTTCTTTTCCCTATTCCCTGTATCCATCTTTCTCTCTTCCATCCGTTTCTTCTCTTGCTACCATTCAAAGCCACAGGACTCATGAAATTCTTTACTTATGTTATTAACAAATGATACTATTTCTTCATATTTTTAGAATACAAGGGAGACTATTGACCTTCACAAATTTTTCATAATACCATGAAAGATATGATCATTCTTACTCTTTGTATCAGACGTATTATGGGAGGACACATTCCTTCTACTGGGTGTCATTTATATAGAATAGCATAAACTATATTAGTTTATGAATTGAAATACATAATTCCAAACTTGTAAAACACTTAACATAAATAGAACAGTTTATGGATAAAATCTATATTCATAAAAATGTTTTCATTGAATATTATATATTCATAAACCCTTCATAATGATTTATAATGAGAATGAGAATTATCCTAAGCATATCCCCCTGAGCGTTTCGTAACCAAGAGTGCTGCAAGGCCCATTTTTGTGCACCAGTTCTCGTTCGAGTCTAGCTCAAAGCGGTGTTTTCGTGTTTTACCCCTAGGTACATTTTTTCCAGAGACACCTCTACCTACTTGTACCTAGACAGGGATGTATTTTCTTGGAAAACACACAAAATCTATACATTACCAAAATTCAAGGAAGTTCTTCTACACTAATAGTCAATGTCTATCTTAGGGATATGTGTTTTAATCATTGTTCATCTAAATATAGTTTCCATGGTTATTGCTAAAATTTCTCTAATACCAACTGTAATGCCCTGACCCCAGTTACTGAGAGTCGGTGAATTATTTTAATACATTGACATGATTATGAAGAATAGTCCCGAAGGACCGATCAGATTATAATTCATGTAAAATAGATTAAATACATGAATGTTACATTACACATTATAACATACAACAGAACATAAACAATCCTTTATGAACTCCATTATTATTTTAGAAAAACCCTGCATATCAATAACAATACAATTTTTTGAATCCCAGGAAAAATAATACATAAAAAGGGGTGATCTCAAATGATCAGTAGTGGTAAGAAATACAATAGAATATAACATAAATATTAAGAATGGTGTATAATTGATACCATATTCCTTTACAAATAATAAAGATGAATACATTTTCGGAAGATATATGAGATGAGTAAATAATTCCATAATAAAACATAATCATCGGTATTCTTCTAGTAGAATGACCACCTGAACCATCAATATTATTTTAATAATGAGTGAATGTATAATACCCAAATTTAATTTTTGTGTCAAGGCCTTGTGCCAGGACCTATGGGTTAACTGTAATAGGACACAAACCTAGAGAGCCTCTGTAACCGGACTCCATCCGGGAGGGTCTGCTATAACTGGTCCCCAACCTGGAGGGCTTACTTTTACCAGTCTGCAACCTGGAACATACTAGTCAAATACATTCATCATAAGAAAAGGTTGAAATATAACATAAACATTCATATTAAAAATAACATATGAAATGTCAACACATTAACCATAAACCATGAATGGTAGAAAAATAGGACATCGATAGTCAAACATATCTTAACTCATTCAATACAATATATAAGATTTTATTATAATAAATAAACTTTAAAAAAAAGTAAAATCCATCATAAGATGTTGACATAGAAGAAATAAAAACCATTTTTAGAGAAATATATCTTTCTATTTTGAAATCATTTATGAGTCACATAATTATAGAGAAAAAATTTATTTTGAAAATATTATTATAAGATTTTAAGGGAAGCATCGACGATGTTATAACAGCAAAAATAACTGCACTCGTCATATAAGTTAAAAAAAACATTCTTACCCTAATATTGTCGAAAAGGTTAAAAGTACATTGTTTGGAAATGACAGAAAGATTATTTTCAAATAATTTCATAAAAATTCAAACAAGGATATAAAAGAATTTAACCCATAGTCTAGTAAATAGTAAAAATGTTTTGGAATCCATTTTTAAGAATCAATTGTGTGGATGATAAGGAGGTCCCAAAACATAATTACGTATAACAACATCGGATATTAAAGTGACTGTAAAATAAACCCTTACCCCGTTGTAATCAATCGAGTCATATGAAAAATAGTCATTAACAACCAAATGAATCACATAATATCATGAATATAAAAAGAATCAAGATAATATATATCAAATGGTTGTGCACAATACATCACATGCAATAAATAAGTGGTGAACAATGGAAATGTCATGTAATTAAAAGTTAGGTAAGAACCCCCCTACCTCGTGTCCAACTTGACCCGTTTGTTCTTTAAAATCCTGAATAATAAAATAAAATTTATTTATACTT
Source organism: Viscum album (assembly GCA_963277665.1). Taxonomy (NCBI): domain Eukaryota; kingdom Viridiplantae; phylum Streptophyta; class Magnoliopsida; order Santalales; family Viscaceae; genus Viscum; species Viscum album. The sequence continues at coordinate 1,394,765,072 of OY728150.1, forward strand.
TCTTAAGAAAAATTTTCATGTTTATTATTCATTTTATATCACTTATTACCATGTTATAAACATTATGTAATCATTTAAGTTAATAACGTTCGTTTTGTCGATATTTTCCACTTGAGTCAAAAAGGAACATTTTATAGTTACATGTTATCCACATGGTCAAAATTTCATTATATTCAGACTGATATTCAGGATTTAGGTACCTTATATATCATATATATCCAATATATATATGTATTTAAAATAGTACATTTTATTTTGGGATAAGAAATGAAATGCACCATTCATGGAGATGATAAGCCGTACGTACACATAAACACTACTTTCATTTCTATTTATTATTTTAATAGAATTAAAACATAATGATACATATCTATACTATAATTTCAGTTTAATATCATTTATAATATCATTAACACAATCCTTTATATGTCCCACATATGGTATTAACGAGTCATATCACAATGAATGGGCGGTAGGCTGTACTTCCTCTAATTAAATTATCGCGTTTAACCACAGTGGAAACCATTTAGGTATTATATAAAAGAAAAATACGAAAGCATGAAGAAAATTTAAACTTATATATAACATATATTAATATTGTTCCATCATAATGGACACTATGAGAGGCAGTATGAGGTAATTGAACAATCATCCTTTCGTGAGGCGTTAATTTTCCATCCACAAAAACATTATGTTCTTCACCCATTAGATGGAGGTGTGTGTATATTTAGTTAGAATCTGTATTATAACCACATCCTAGTTTATTGATGATACTGTTTTTTTTATGAAACATAGGACTAAAAAAGGTTTAGAGATTGGAGAAGTAAAATAAAGGAAAATAAGTTAAGAGGAACTGTTACCTTTAATTTTGGTATCTTCCATTGGTTTGAACCAAAAGGAAATCTTGAAGTTCTGTATGCCTAAGGTAAGGCTTCTAAAAGAAGGTTAGGGATGTATGAAACGTAATTTGGAAGATTTTTGACTAGAATAAAGGCCTGAGATGTGTGAGGAATTGGTTATAAGTGGTCTCCTTTTATAAGGGGGGGGAGGGTCTCTTTAGGAAAGTGGGAAATTATTATCTTATTATATAATGATATTAGGTTTCTAATGATCCAAAAATAATTAGGGTAGAAGAGAAGATAACTCCTAGTCGAAATAAAATCATCCAATAAGAATTGGACATGTTTTGGATATTATTTTAATATTTATAATCTAATGTATTTAAATCATTGATTGATGAGGTAAATACTGCATCATTATTGTGTCATAACTAATTTAATTTATTTGATGTCTAAAAATTATAGAAAAAATACCATACTGTAAGAAATCATTTTATCTTTATATTGAATATTTATAGTCAAAACGATTACATATATAACACCATATAAAAACTAATTACTAAACTATTTTTGTTTATGTAAATTTTTCCATTACATTAAATTAATTAATCTAATGTGTCATTATCATTCATAAGTTGCTCCATGGGGTCCCACAAACAACCCAAGGATTCCCACGGTCGGCCATTACACATAAAAAAAACGATAGAACATGAGTTAAGGTATTTTAGAATTATTAAAATATTTTTTTTAACTTGAATTACCCTATTTACCTTTAACCGCGGTAAATAAAAGTCAAAAGTTACTATTCACAAAAAAATTATTTTTCCTTATTTAACCACATTTTACTCCTTGAAAATAACCAGGTCACTTGTATTTTTTAAATTCAACTCATAGAAGAGGTAATATTATGTTTAATGTGAATTTTCAAATTCTCATAGGAATTGGGTAAAAGACGGTGAAAAGATCAATAAAATTTATATATATCTAAAATTATTATAATCTGGCTCCAATGAATTACATTGAACATATATAGGTATTATGTATCTATTTTGACATAAATTAATTTAAATAAAATAATTAATCATTTTAATAAAAATTCTGTTTTAAACAATAACTCAGTGTTTTTCACTATTCAACAAAAATTGAATGTTTTCAGAAAAATACCGATACTTCACCCTAACCTATTATCAATATTTTTAATTCAAAAAATGAAGTATATATTAACAAATTCAAAACATAAATGTTGATTTTATTAATTTAAAATTAATTCCCGTTGTCAAAACCATAAGGCTTATTTTTAAGAAATAATAACTATTAAAAGATTGACACTTGTTTAATCCAATTTCAAAGTGAAATTACTTACAATTTCTAGAATTGTATTAAATGATAAAAATATAATCTAATTATACTTCCAAACCATTATAATTTATAATTTAACAATATAAATTATTTCGATTAATAATGTTGATTTTAATTAAAATTTAGTATTTTTAACTATTCACCAAAATATTAATGTTATCAGAAAAATACAAAAAATTTATGAAAACTAACTTTCTATCTCTTGATTCTATTGAAGAAGTTAATTTTGTCAAATTGAATATATAAAAGGGTCAAATATTGTGTTTAATAAGTGTTCTCCCTCAAAAGGCGGTAAAATTTCATTTTTTGAAATATACTTCCATTATCTAAAAAATTGAATTTGTTCTTACATTATATCTATGAAACTCATAATATTTATTATAAAATTATAAAGATTATATAATGACCAAAATTCAGTTAATACTATTCATAACCGCTTTTGAATAGCTAGTTTGGTAACTCGTGGTGCACTTGAACTCGGAGTTGCGTGTAGTGCAAGTTATTGAATTCCTTTGAGGAAATAACGTACTATGAAATCTTGGGGTGTTACATTTAATATTTCAAAATTTTATGTTTTAGATACATAATTCCAATGGGAATTTATAAATATTACCCATAACAAAATTAAAATGGGAAAAAATGTCCATCAATTTTGTTGTAGAACTCCCATTGAAACCAAAAAAATCCATTTTTTCATAGATGACCACATTAAAAATTCATAACATTTCATTAAAGTTAGTGAATATTTGTATCTATATCTGATTGATCTTTTATACATTATGAAACTCATGAGAATCTATGGAATTTCACTCTTAATAACATCAAACTAGGATTCAATGTTTATATCTAGGTTCTATAGAAGTCTTCGTATGGATTTGAATAATAATTTTAGACAAAATAAGGAATATCATTCTCATACATATGGTAATTTTTAGAGGACAATTAAAACTATTGATGAAATATATATAACATTCTCTATGGATTTCAATGGTTGGTTAGATCAATACCTTCTACTGGTGGAATATCCATAATAAAATTTCTTTAACTCGTTCATTCTTGTTAATCTATATAAATCTTGATAATCCACGAAGTATAGAACACCAATGTTATATTATTAATTTGGAAAATAAATATTTTGGGACATAATATTATTGAAGGAATGGATGATAAAGTTATATCTATTTAGTTTCACAACAGTGAATCTCAGAGGTGACAGATAAGTTATTCCAAAACTCATCAGTGAAATTTAGAGCATGAAGTTGGTAAAAAGGTATTCTTATAGATATATCGATAGATAATGTATATCTTAATGTATAAAAAATAAATTATGAATCATATATATATATCAGTTCCTCAGAAAATATTTATCATATCGTGATGATTTCTTATCATAGGGTGCATCCACAAAATCGATCTTTAATTTGCAATGAGTTACACATATCTCATCTGACGATGTACATAACTTTTCCTTTGACATGTGTTAAACTCTGAGGTCATACTAAAATATCATGATCAACATTATTTATAACAACTAGTTATTTTATAAAAAATGTATATTTATTTGAAACAAGACCACTAACATTGTTAATGTTTTATATTTATTCAATAAATTATAAGAATATACATTGAAAACCAAAATGGGATGAGGTATAATTACCATATGTTTCTTGTTTCAATGTGATTTAATAATAGGGGTAAAATTATTATAATGGGATATAATTTAACACCTTTTTATTTAATGATATATTTCTCTTCAACTAAATTAGATTTTTTGATTGCATGATTTATATGAAAAACCTTTTCTATATAAACCACAATATATTTTTGATTTATTATCATTTTATTTTTAAGTTACTACCTAGATATCACATTGGAATGTATGAATAGGGAGAAAATTATAAATAAATATTTTTTTCACATCTATGAAATATTTTCAATGATTATCACTTTTATATAAATGAAAATAAGTGAATTTAAAGCTAAAAAATAAATATTTCTGAAAAACTATTTTATTTGTGAAATGTTTTTCCATTTTAATAAAATACATCAATAATTATTGATGAATGACCATCATGAAATTTATATTTCATATATTAAGTAAAATATTTATGTATTCATTTGATATTTTTTACTAGTCATGTAATGTAACCAAACTGATATTTATGCTTAAAATCCAATTTTTCTAAAAACAGATTTGTTACATATTTTTTATTTATTTAAAAATAAAACTATCCTAGTCATAGAAATAAAATTAATTAAATTAGATATAACATTTATAATGATATTAATTAATAATTTTTAATAATTTTAAATTAATTTTATTTGAATATTAACATAGTTTAAAATTCTTATTACCATGATAAGTGTTAAAACATGTTAAAAGGTATAAAACTAAAATATTTATGGAAAAAATACATAAAAACATATCTAAATCCTATTGTATGAGAATATTTCAATAATATATCTTATTATGTTCAATGAGGAGTGGTTTTAATGTATTTTTCTTTAGTAACTCATTATTATATTTATGTCTTTAAAATGAATCTATGTTTGTCCTCTCTCCCCCATAAAAAAGGATACAACTTTTTCTCTCTTACCCATATTTATTGATAATTATAAATCATCATAAATTATCCCTAATCTCTTCTAAAAATCAATACACCTAATATATATTTCATGTTTTGATCAAAATACTAGTGTTATATTGTATAAAGGGTATGCAAAATAAAGGTGTTTAAAGAAGAAGTGTATCTCTTAACCGAGTGTTTTCATATTATATCCTCTTTTAGTTACATCAATTATATGATAACATTTATGTTATAAAATAATAATTATATACAATATAATTACATATTATTATGTCTATATTTCTAATTTTATTCACATAATTCTCTATCAATCGAGAAACAAAAGCATTGTCCGTGCGTACGTGCATACAACATCCTCATAAAGAGATATGTTTTTACCACCATCATTAATGGATTGATATTTTGATGAATTTAATAATTATATATGATAGTTATTCAATATTTTTGATAAAAATAATTTCAATATCTTATCTTCAATATTAACTTTCCAAATGTTAGGAAAATACAACGGCACTCGGGTGTATATGTGGACTCCACCTCCACGAAGTGATGTATTTCTTTTTTTCCATTCGACATTAAATGGATGGTAATAAATATAAAATAAATTAATATATATTATATATATTATATAATAATTATTTTATAAAGGATAATTATTATGACGCAATATTTCAATCAATTCATCCAAAAGTTGAAACATCACCCACATGTATATTTATATTACCATCTCTTAACGTGATGAAATTAATTCTACATTAATGTGTCATATCAAGGATTATAAAATTGTATATAATAATTAAAATTTATACTTGTTTAATTATTATTATTCTATATATTGTAAAACCATGACCATGGTGAGATTATTTGATCTAACGAACATCGTCTTACATAGAAAACATACCCAATTTCACCTGAATACTGACATTAATATGAAATTTTTAAAAGAAAGATAGTTCAAAATTATAAGGGAATGATAAATAGTATATTATTTATGAATACGTTTTCATAATATATTTATAATAAATATATATTTATCATATGGGAGTATTTAGTTCGTGAGAATTAAGATATGACTTCAGATATGGGGTTGTGTTATAATATCATTTCATTTAAGGAATGTGTATGTTAAATTTCCACTGAGAAGAATTATTTATATATTTTACATTAAAACCCAAATGATTTATTATCCTCTGTTTATTCATATCATATTTAGGTATTAGTAACATTTTATATTCCTGGGTACGTAAGGAAATTTTAATTATGAAATGTAGACATTCTTACCATTTCGTTTTAATTTTTTTTCATCCATTACCTACATATAAAAATATTCATATGGTTGTTCTTAACATATAAATAAAATATACGGAAAAAAACTCATTTTCATGGTCTATTAATTTATATATATATTTAGAATTATTTATTTTAATAAAACATTATCAGAACAAGACATTTTGTAACTTTTACAAAAGTGTAAAAAGAATGTTCCCTTTTATCATGTTTTAAAAGAACATATTGTTACACTATCATTGTCATTCATTCATTTTATGATTATAGTAAAATTAATCATATTAATTTTCAAATAAAAATTACTTTTCAATATAATGGGTGTTTTATGTTAAAAAAATTTCAAAAGTAAAGGAAATTTTTTCATATTTTCAATGAATTTTTTAAATTTTTTTAAATTTATTTTCCTTATATTTAAAAACAATTTAATGATTATTATTATTCTATGGGTATATTATCTTATTATATGATCCACTTTCACTCTCTACATGAATTATGATAATGATTATTTATGTTTTATTCCATGAAACATGATTATTACCCCTAGGCTCTCTATATTTACATTATGTGTTTATGAATCCTGTTTTCATTTCAATGGGTAATATTATGATGATATGATAAATGTATTATAATATTTTGATACATATATTTATTTTTTTAATTATATAATTGGTGGTATTATAATTATATATCCCTTCAATTCCTTATGTAAATATGAATAATTAATTTGATTAAAATGTTATGAAAAGACCTAATTTCTTATTCACAACAATATGGGTGTACATGGTTTCATGTACATAAGAATATATGGGTACCTGGATTCATGTCCATAAGATTATTAAAAAACCATATTTTTTATCCTTTACATAATGAGGGATCTTGTTACTCTTTATACAGGTTCACAATGTTATAATCATATGTTTTTTCAAAATTTCTATTTTTATGATATTCCCCCAAAGCTCATATTTTATTATTAATAATTTCACAATTTTATGAATTTTTTGATTTTTTCTTTTGAAGAATTAAAATATGGCTCGTGAATAAGTCTATTTAATTGATTGTATATAAATTTATTCTTTTATTATCATATTATTATACCCTTACTCATTATTATAATAATTGATTGATATGTTTTTTGTTTACCCTTACTAAGCATCTGATTGTTCCCTTAAATATGTCTCTTATTTACCTAGGTTTATAGGAATGGGTTTTATTAAGGAATATATAATAAAGTAACTATGGTATAAGAACAATTTTGGTGATGTCAACATTTTTTATGGAAAAATATGTTTAGGTACATAGACTCTATTGATAGTAAATATTTATGGTTCTTGGGAGTGTATAATTGTTTTATGAACTAAGTAATCATCTGAAATAATTTAATATTTAGGTATAGTACGGTTAGGTCACCTAATAAAAATGTAATTATATTATATGATCCCTTTCGATAAGGGGTCCTAAAATAGTTTTATTTTGGAGATAGGTTACTAAGTCTAGCATATATGTTTCTTATGCAACTATTCCAAATAAACACAAAAAAAATAGTTTTTCCGAGTTGTGTGATATTATTGTGAGATTTATTTTTTAACATATATTAATGATGTAAAATAAAGATAATTTAGTTTTCTTAATTATATAGAGGATCTATTCCATATAACCTGAAATAATAAATTCTCTTTTTATGTGATCATGATCTACATAAGAGTATTTATTTTATCAAAGATTTATTTTTTATGCCAAAATAATCTTACCCAATCACCATGGTTCACCTAACTCAAATCATAAATTTTACCTTCACCAGAATTATGTGTGGATTTTTTTCTATCATCAAATCTAATAATGTGAACAATAACACATTAATTTTGGTCTGAATTATAAATTACATTATCATAAATCACATACATCTGTATAGTATCCCCATTCACTTCAGATATTTCTGATATAAACTCTATAATGGGATAACATGTCAATACAGGAACTATATGTGTCTGGATTATTATGACAACTAGATACACATTTATACCAAGATCTATTATCCTAGACCCAAGAATAGATTGAATTTTAATTTTAATACTTCTTTGGTGTTTTTACTTTCTTCATTTACATCAGGTTTTACTATTCTCCCTCCCTATGGACCAACACTGTAACTCACATAAAAAATCATGTATAAAATAACAATATTTTTTAAAGAAGTGATGTATGGAAAATATAATATTATAAAATTTTATGATACCTACAAATAAATATATTTAATAAATAAATAATAAATATTGAATGTAAATGGATATTTCATGTGGATCATAATGTCCTCTATACATTATAGTTATTATAAGAAATTTATAATTGAAGAATAGTATATCTCTATTAATTGACATATTAATGTTGATAAAAATTATAATTATTATTAACATGACTTGTTTGAATGAATTAATATCAATATACTATGATCTTTTATTATTTACATTTATCACAACATGAATTAGGAACTATGAACATTTTTCATTATGAAAAATGGTCATTATAGATATTGGAAATGCAGTCATTATTATGATATCATTGTAATTATTATATATAATGGGTAATAATGAGCGATAGTTTACCAAAAAAGTGAACCCATGGAGTAAACAAGTGGACGAATCCATTTTGAATTTCATTTATTATGACTTATTAATATAAAGAGTCAATAGAGTCCAGACTTGACAATGCTAAAGCGATGCATCAATAACTAAGACCTGTGTTGAATCATTTTCCAAATAAGATCAAGATAATAGAGATCAAAACCATATTTATATTTTTTAAACCACACCAATAAAATTATCGAATCAATCAACATAACTATATGACTTAAGCTAGTGTAATAAGGGGTTGTGTATCTTAACCCTAATATGTAAAAAGGTTAACATAGATTTTGAAATGAAATAGTAGTTAAACTAAACTAAAATTTCTATTTTATATATGAAAATTATATATATGATAAAATCAAAATTACTAGAGGATGAATAGGATAATATAAATTTTTCATACATGGAAACCGAAATTTTATATTATTTAATTTATTACCATTTTATAAATAATAAAATAAAAATGATTAGAGGATGAATATGATAAAACAAGTTTTCTATAAAAGTAAACCATTATTTTATGATTAGAATATATATATATATATATATATATCAAAATTTCATAAAAATATATTTTTATGATAATTTGAAAAATTATAAATAAATTATTATTTTCCAATAATTGTTTTAATTTAATATAAATATTTATATATAAATAATTAAATAATGTTTAGGTAGTATATGTAGTTTTTTAGTGTTTACAAATTTGGTAATGTGATAAAACATATAAATATAAATATTTATTTATTTTATTTAAAAAGTAATATTCTCTTATTTAGTAAATTATTTCGGTAAAATGGATTATTTTTTTTGAAATCCAAACATTAAAATTATCTAATGTGAAAATTTTAATAAACTTTCAAGGGAGCTAAAATTTTGGGAAATCATTGAAATAATTTGTGAATAAACATGAAGTATTATCATTAAATAATGACATAAAAAACCATAATATATATTATAATATTTTTATTGAAAAATTGGTGACCCATTAATTTAGTAAATTCAAATCATAGAAAATTTATTAATGCAACCAATAACGAATTTTCCAAAATGTATATTATATATTTTGAAAAATTTGTCTTCTAAAACAATTATTAACAAAAACTAAAATGACATATTATTTGGGGATAATTGTTCATAAAATTCAAAAAATATAGACCAAGCATTATATATTTGATCCCATGGGTGGAAACCATGGTAAGGTTAACAATTGGTTTTATAAACATAGAATCCATTGAGTATTTCTATAAACTAATAAAACAAGTACTAGATTTTTTATAAACACAGACTCATTATCCCATTAATCAATACTCAAAATCCAATGATCACTAAATTCCCATCATTTTCATTCTCATGGTCCTTTCCATGTAGTTTCTTCTATCCAAGGAGATAATTTAAACCATTTGGAAGCTACGTTGTAAGGTAATGGTTCTCGTCCTCCATACTGTTATCCATTTAAGTATATCCGTTATAATAATACCTTTAATTTTCAATTATTATGTTTTTATGGGTTTATAATCATTCCTTTAATATCAAAATTGATTCCCTATTAATTATATACTACAATATTCTCAAATTAACCACATTACATAATCAGGTATGTATACTCATTATGATGATGTAATCATTCTTCGATAATCCATGAAATGAAATAAAATTATGAATACCGAACTATATATTATCTCATGTAAATTATTATATATATATAAATATATTTATTTTATAGAATATTTCCTTGTATGAAAAGAATATATCTTAATCATAGGATAAAGTAATGAAATAATATTTTATGATATATGATGGATGTGTAACACATAATGTTAGGCATACAATGATTTCATTTCTACAGCACTACAATGAATTGGGTAAAAAATTAGTCATTATATATTAAATTTTATAAAATGCATTAGTAGAACACATCAATATTGTATCATGATACCTTGGTGAGAAATCTTGGTAATATGTTTTATGTGACCTTGATGAGAACATTAGTGATATTATAATGAATGTATAATTTTTATATTATTAAAACATTACAATTTTATGAATTATATACTTATGGTAATGATCTTATATTACCACTTATATGTTAGGACCATATTGAAAAACCCTAATTAGGGGGTGAATCCGTCTATGTTATATTAAAACAACTTCCCCTTACGATCTCGTTTCATTGTTTAATATAATTCTCTTCTCACTCTTTCTCGTTACAGAGTATAACCAAATCTTGAAACATCCATAGGAGACAAAAATTTTATTTTGTTCACCCTCACTAGGCTATGTCCATGTAGCATACAATAACAATGTGCTGATGTGCCAGATTCTATATAATCTCACTATTGTTTACATGTTCGGAGTGGCCTAATGTCCCACTTAGTTTAAAAAAAATTACAAGGTGGAATCTCACTACTTTCTCAACTAATGTGTTCTCGCAACTTCTTCAAAAGATCCACTTAGAGTTTATATATTTGTAGGTCCCTTCATTATCATAAATGAATGCATCTTTAACTATATGTAGATTCTCTATTTATGTCCCACTTTCATCCACTGATAAATACCACTTATCCACATATGTATGGGGCATATCCAAATATTTTTATCAGCCCTTACTACTTATTTTGTGCAAAATTAATTCCTTGAACAAAATATTTTAATTATTTTGTGAAACACCCCTTATTCCAAGAATCAATATTAGATACAACCCATGTCAGTCATGAAAATATCTCAGCTAGTGCATAAATCTAAATATTTCGCGCAACTCCCTTTGCTTAAAATTATTACATGATCTGGAGCTCAGATTCTCTCTATGTGTTGAGATTCATTGAATGAGGGGTTCAACTAATATTTATTGGCATTGAAAAACTTGCACGAAATATTGGATATGTCGTGTAAGATCATCCTAGAGCACACAATACCACATTTAACATCACATTGGGTGCATAAGTTTCTTTTGTGCAACCTTATATTTATCACATATTCCCAAATTGTTCGTTCCATACATACATTTTCCATTTTCAACGTTATTATCCAGAAACATTCCTTGTGTGCATGTTTCCAAATCACCTTCATTATTACATGCAACATAATTTTCTAAAAACATGTGTCTCTATTTTTTGATATTGGGGGCCAAAATTTTGGCAAACAATGGAAAATGGTGCCACCTTCTATCTATTTTTTGTGCCACCTCTATATCTACCATTTCATTTTCATGGATATTTTTTCACATAGGTTGGTAAATATATCTTTAAAATTTGACAAATCACCATCGAAAACCTCGTTATCAATAAAAAAATAGTTTTTCAACAAATAAAATCAACCCAAAAAAATATCAATGATTTCTTAAGATATTTTTTCCAAACAGTATCCCCCTAGGGGTTTGTTGACAACTCCATCATTAAATGATTCATATTTAAAGTTTCATCCATATTATTCCACTATTATCATTGGGTGATTCTGAAAGAGGTCATGTATTCACTCATCACATACTCTAATCCCACATGAGTAATGCTTGGTGTGAGAAACAAGAGTATGATAAAATGATCATCAATGAATCACATCATAACTGACACTAATTCATGAAACCAATCCATTGATTTCAATATGTACCTCATCGTTAATGATATATCTTCTTTTAACGATCACTTATACAATCATCAGATTTAAAATTCTTCCTATATCTCATTTCTCCCCCTATCTCGTTGCTCCACCTGTCAACTTCTCCCTATATCTTTGACAAAGAAACATTACCCCTCCTTAAATTTTCCACCCTTAAGGAACCACACATTCTATTAATTTCTCAATGATCCCAATGGTCACTAATTTTTGGTCTACATCATTAGAATGAAAAAATATCAGGATATTGTGTGAAAACTCACCATACCTCAGGGAGAGTGGTGTCCCACATCCATGCATTTTCATGTGAGGGGAGTCAACTGGACTCATAGACTTAGTCAATTCCTCTCAAAACCTTATTTGTTAAGATCTTTGTTATAATTTCTGCATCATGTAGCTCAATAGGTGCATACTCAAACATCACTAGCCCTTTATCTACCTTCTCCATGATAAAATGTTTTTGATCTTAAGGGAATTTCTTCATGAGTAATAGACTAGATTTCTACTAAGATTTATTTCACATGAGTTATCACACTGGATTTCAACTAGAGACTTCACATCAATTCCCACATCATCAAAATATTACTTCATCGACAATAAATATGTGAACTATTTTGTGGTGGAAATATACCAATATTTTTTTGATCTCAATGAAAACAAATCATTCTTCTTACACTATAATTAAATACACAAACCCCCAATATAGAAATCCCATACATATGAAGATTTCATATCATCTACTACTCCGCCCCAATATTCATCTTTATATCCAAAAATCTTAATCAGATATTTATCATTATACATCAAAATGAAATCGACAGTTCCCTTAATATACCGAAGTATTCATTTCACTATAATCATGTTGTTTTATTTGGTATTGCTTTGTTCTCTCGCTACTTGGTATGTGGAAAAAAAAATATTAGGTCGTGTTTTTTTAGGTACATTAAAAATCTAATAATATGCCTTTATTCAAGGATATTAACTACCTTTCCATCAAAATCTTTTGATAATTTATTCCAGGTACCAACTGAAGTTTTCATCTACTACAAATTTCAAATTCCAAATCTTCTCAATACATCCTTTCAAATATTTGAATTGAGAAATGAATTTTCTATTATTTCCTTGTGTCACCATTTAACTAAAGAAACATTTCCACTCACTAATAGTAAACAATTTGAACTATATTTTAATGAATTCAGAAAACTAGATTCACTAAGATACATTTGAACTTAAAAATATTATGTCCTCGAAATTAACCATCACCATCATCATTTTACTAATATCATTGATGAAATTGTGATTTTAATCCACTCTATCACACTGAAATCCTTGATTCTTCAAATTCTAATCCGGCCTCAAGTACATTGCTCCTGGTGTTTGTTTCAGTGCATATAGCACTTTGTTTAATGAAAAATGTTTTTAATATCGTCTTGAATGAGAAATACATCTACGTGATCAATATAAACTACTTATTCTAGAACCCCATTAAAAATTACATATTTGACATCCATCTAACAAAACATGAATTTCCATTTTCAATAAAAGGGATGATAATATACTACTTGTTTTCAGTCTTACCATAGTTGAAAGTTTCACATAGACATCAATAATCTCAATATGATTTAGCGTTTTCCCACTAATCATGCTTTAATTCGAATCAATTTTCTATCTTAATTCATTTAATTGAGAAAGATCAATTTAGCCTCGATGCCATTCTTATCTGTTTTCTTGTAATCAATATCACATGTCTGATTTTATCAATCTTGTCTAGCTCTTCATTCATAGATCGTACCTTATCCTTAAATCCTACTATAATGGAAAAACTTGTAGGCTCTACCTGAGATATGAATGATTTCTTCTATAATGAATTCATTATTTTTATTTGAATAGGCACTGCCCAACCACCAATTATGTTTTTCTTGTGAATTTTAGCTCGAATAATTGGCTTCCTGGTAGATATATAAATGAATTCTTCATTCTCATCGTTAGTATCTTCTTCTAAATCATAATTTTCCACTTCTTGCTCCACTTGGGATACATTCCTCCTCGTTAAATTAATCTGAGTTGTCAAGGATTGTCCCTTCATCTCAACATGATTACAATTTTATATGTTTTTATTTGTTGACAATGAAGCAATGAATTACAAAGATTTTAGTGTACTTCATTTATTTGCTTCTTTCCACGCCACATCTTATATTAGTTTTTCCCTTCAATAGGACACAACAGGGCACTGTTTGTAATTTTGAACGATGTCAAAATTGTTTCCATTGTAAATTTCTCTATTATTTATTTTTCAATAAGAATCATTATTTCCATGTTTTTGATGATCCAATTTATCCTCTAAACCACCCAATTTTATTGGGGATTCCTCAGTGATGAAACATGATTCCTTATCCCATGTTTCACATTATAGTCTTCCACATGGATATTCTTGAATTATGTACTATTATCTATACAATACATCATAATATTCATCCCAAGAATCCATTATGATTCCCATTGATATGGTTTTAAGCAGCTATACACATAGGACTTATGGAAAAATATACCCATGTAATTATACTAAAAAAATTAATTGAAACAAAATAATGTCTCTTCTAGTCAATGGATATTGGTGAGATAGGTCCAAAATCATTAGCATGAACCAACTCAAGAACTCTTATTGACATCGTTTCCCTAGCCTTGTAAATTTCTCTAATTATTTTCCCATGTTGACATGCATCAAACATATGAGTAAGAACATGTGATATCTAATGGAGGACTTTAGATGCATGACACATCACTATATCTTCTAAGGATTATTGGTATATATCACCCAGTCATTTAACCATTGATTTTTCTCCTGCTATCTAAACAAAACGCACATATTTTTATTGCCACTTAAAAGGTATAGATTTCCCTTTGTCCTTTTTCCCTTCAGGAGAAATTCACAATATATTCTTTTGATGATACACAACTTCATAGTAAATATTATAGAATAACTGTAGTCACGTAGTTAACTGAGACTAATTAGATTATGACAGAGAGCATATAATATAAAGACATCGACACATCGAATCTTTTACCCCCAAACCTATCCTTTCAAAACCCATTTATCTTCAGTCCTTCATCATTTACAAATTTGGAAACTCTTCCGTATTCAAATATTATACCCATAACAATATCCTTATTCCCTATCATATTAAATGTGAAGCCACTTTCAAGTATCCATATACCTATATAGCCTAATGATTTAATCGAAATTTCCACAACCACTCCCTCTAAAATCTTTTATTTTTTACCATTGTTTTTTAATTCATACACATTATAGATTGATGACATTGTTCTTCTTAAGAATATGATGGACCCACCTCATCCTGAAAGCATTAAATCAATTGTGTGTTTTCACCTCACATATTGATTAACTGATTTGCTGAATGTGAGCACTATGGTTCTTATTTAGTACATCCATATATGAAGTTAATGTACAATATCTATCCATGTTCCCAATATCCTCCACTCCAAAAAAATGTCCATTTAAATTTAACTGATCTTTGTTTGGCCTCAACTATTGTTCATGTTCCCTTATGTATCAATTAGTTATGGAACAAAAATATATTGATTGTACTATAATTCCACTACAATAGCACATGATCTGAGGTACATTCCAACATGTCACATAAATACCACTAGTTGTCCCTTAGATCATCTTAGTCTTCTTATTCTACTTCGTACCAAAATCAGCATTCAGTATTGGAGTGGGTGCTTGTGGTCTGACTTCAACCATGACTACTTTCTATTTTTGATGAACCCCATATTAGAATTATAACATTTATTGGACCATTTCATCCTTTTTTTATACCTCTATGTTCCACATTTAACTTTTTTATCAATTTAGTGATCTTTTTTTCCAATGTCACTTCAAGGGCCAAGATTTTTTGTTGTTCATTATGTTTTCATCATATACCACTAAATTATTCTTAATGTTTATTAGTGGAATTAAATTTATCATTAAATTTGTTTTCCAAACCATCAATATCACATCACTATTCTTTACCCATGAATATTTTCTCACTAACTATTGTAGAGTTCCATGAAAATAAAGAATTGAGATTCTCTATTTATTCTAATAACTTAGACTTCTCTTCATCCTTCTACTATATGTTGAGTTTATCACCATGAATAACTTTTTTTGATTTCATTATTTTGGCTCTCCAATCATCTATCACTTCAACAGCTACAACTAGTTCAACCTCTATATCAACTCTTCCTTCATATTCTTCATCAGTAATATTGATTTCATTATTTTCTTCTAGGCCACCAACAATAGGCACCATATTTTTTTCTTCTCCATCATTAATGTTCTATAACTATTCAACATTTTCAAACTCTGATTCATCAAAACTATCACAATCATGTTAAATATGATATTTTCCTTGAAAAAAAAATTTCATTAAATTTTTCTTTCCATTTATAATGGCCAAATATGACTTCAAAGTTATTTAAACTTCATCCTCATCATATTCATGGAACTTCATGGAGCACCTCACTAAAATATGTCCAACTAATCCACATTGAAAGAACATAAGTAAAAGATTCTTCTTGAACATTCCTTTCCCTATATGAATATTTAAATAATTGAATGAAATCACCTTGTACATATATTCATCTTCCTAAGTGTCTTCAATATTGAGCTTCATAATTTTGTTGAATTCCTCCTTTTTAGATTTCCCCATTTCCATAACATTATTATCATCATTTCATATTTCATATGATACAAGGGTATAATGGAAGCTATCTAGTGCCCACTCTTTGGGATCTTATCTTCCAAAATTGAAACATTCAGATTGAACTAAGGTATGATTTTCATCCAGATGTTATTCATAATATTTATGTCTTCTATAACTTCTCCAATACCTCTTATGTATTCCATAATTATATTTACCCAATCAATGAATGCATCAAGATATTCATTTAGGTTCATTCTCATATCATCATACTTATTCCATATAACCAATAGCATTGCCTTTCTGACCACTAAATCTCCATCATTAATATTAAATATCAGTTCCCACATAGCATGTCATTTTTTTCCTGACACCACCTTTGTATTGATATATATAGATAGGTCTCCCTATAAAACATTGATTCCCTTCGAGTCTATATCCAATTCCCTTATTTCATATTTTGATAAAGAACCACTACTAATATTGTCTAAAATACCATGCATCGTTTTTGCAAACATATCTATTTCCAAATATAGAAATTATTGTTGTGTATGAATCTTCTATTTTTGAAATTTATTTACATTAATTATCAGAATCCATTTATGATAGGTGACCTCCATTGAGAGAGAAACACGGATAAGAACATTTATCTCTAATATTAATTGTTAAGTCCACTAGGTTAGAAACTCAGGGAGGGGTGGGTGGTTATCAGGGTATAATAAATTAAAACAACTACCCCTTGTGATCCTATTTCACTGTTAGAAAAAATTATATTTTCTCTCCTTCTTGATGTAGAGTATGATCAAATATTAAATCATGCACATGCCACAAAAATTTAACATGGTTCACCCTCACTGGGATATGTCGAAGGATCGCACACCTGTAAAGTGATGATATACCAAATTCACTATAAAAACACACCTTTTTACATGTTCATAGTGGAAATATTGTCCCTCATGGTTTACAACCAATAAAAATTAGAATGCTCACTACTCTCTAAACTAAAGTGTGCTAATTGCTTCTTCAAAAGATACAATCATTGTTTATAGACTTGTAAGACCCATCATTATCACAGAGGAATGAATCTTATACTATATGTATAATCATTATTGATGTTACACTTTAACGCGCTGATCAATAACACTTTACCACAGATATACTAGGAAACTTCTAAATCTATCTTTCAACCCTTAATCTGACTTGTGCACAACAAAAATTCAATTCATGCAGGATTTTAATTTCATTGAGAAACACCCATTGTGTTAAACATTAATTTCATACTCAACCTAATTGTTACACGCAACATTCTAAACGTGTGTGAAACTAACAATCATTCATGTATGTCCACTTGCTTTAAATTATTACACAATTTGGTGCTCAGATTCTCTATAATTGTTAATATTCTTCAAATGATGTCATAATCTATTATTTATAGGCATTGTGTACCAATTCAAGAATGATTTTATATTTCACACTAGATCCACATCTAGCACTCAAAACCCCATTTGACATTACATTGGGCATGCATGTTTCATTTGCACAACCTCATTATTCAAAAACATTACCAAATATTTCACACACAACTTCCCTTTTAAATCTTTTGATGTTATGATATTGAAACATGTCATGTTCACAAATTTTCATATCACCTTAATTCTGGCACAAAACATCCTTTTCTAGAATCATGTTTCTCTATTTTATGATTGTGAGGCCCTAAAATTTGGAAAACACTGGAAAACAGCACCACCTAGTATCAATTATTTTTGTATCACCTCCATATCATCCATTACTATATCATGGTTTATTATCAATATAGGTTGTCATCAATATATCTATAACATGACAAATCAATATTGAAACCCTCTATGATAACAAAAAAACCTACTTTTTCAACAAAAATAATCAACCCAAAAATGTTTCAATGCGTCCTTGAGATATTTCTCCCAACATCATAATTTATTAATAAATCAATTTCAAGCATATTTTTTAATTAATTTTAAAAATATATTTAAATAATTTTTTAATATTTTCCCTTAAAATTTATTATTTGATTAATATATAGGTATAGAATCAATAAAATAAATAAAATAAAGAAATTATGAGATACAAATACATCATTTAGTGACACGATGTGATTCTGTATGGCACTGGATCATTGAAGTTGTAAATAAATGAGGAATCATGAAAATTTTTTAATTCATGTCATATAATTTTGATTCTAGATGTGAGAGATTCAAATAATATGTTTTGATATTGAAAGTAAAGGATTAATGTGGAGACAAACTAGACATGATGACAGATAAGACTAATCTATCTCATGAATATCCACTGATTATGGGAAAAAATCAAGATAGATATCTATAGAAATTCATGGTAAACATTCATGACATGAGTCCAAATTACAACATTATTCAAGTTTTTTATTGCTGATTCGTGAATTAGAAATTTAATGATATTAAGAATTGAGTAGATGTGATGCTCTTTCATGACCTAAATATCAATCAATCATTGTGATTTTTTAATCAAAAATATATCTTTAATATGATGACACACTATTGAAATTATGAATTCGTTATTCATTCCATTCCCCCATGGTCAATAGAAAATTTAATGATCTTATTATTAAATAAATTTTTGGGATTTCCAAGTTGTTTTACCATGGACTCTAGGGATTTTCCTGGTAAAATTTGAGGTAAGTATTTTACATGGATGGATGAAACGTTGATCTTTTCATGGTTATAAATAGACAGGTTTAGTAGAAAATAAGAGGGATAAACTAACCATAGCACGGGGAGTGCTGTTGTGGTACTTGAAATTCCTTTTTCATTTCATCACTACAATTTCTATTGGGTTTTTATTTTCTTTTAATTTTAACAATATAAAATTAATAGAATGAGGGGGATATTATATGCATGTAATGGTGATTTAAAATAGAGGGTAATTTAGGTAATGTTTATTTTATTTTTAATAAATAATTTTTATTAGGGTAATTATATTCATCTCTTTTCCCATTTCCCTTTCAATCCCAATATAAAATGCATCACTATTGTTTTATAGGTGAGTGATGGAGTCCTTTTTAATTAATTAACTATTATAATGTTTTTATAATGACCATTGTACTGATTATAATCTATGTTTTTTAAATTCTTTTTTTTAAATAGTATTTCGATTATTTGAAGATCATGAAAATTAAAAAAGGAGAGTATATATATAAATATTTTTAACCTAGACTGAGGGATCCACATTGAGTCTATTTTGATTATTACAGAATTTTTTGTTCTTTGTGTTATTCATTTATACTTATTTCACCTAGATCCTAATTACCAAGCACGATTTTCTTGATTTTCTTTTTCTCTCAACAAATTCACTTGATTGTTACTTTATATTTTATTCCAAAAATTTAGATTACTAGTAGTCCCCATTAATAAATTATATTATTCTTCAACTCTTCCCCATGGGATCAACCTAAAGACTTGCAATATCTTATTCTATTTTTTTATCATGAGTTGTGGTTTTGTACACTTATAATATTTATAAATTAAATGACCCCAATGAATAATTGATAATATAATGTGTAATCATTTATCCATAATTACCACTTATAATCAATGTCTACTGTTTAATTCCTTATAGTTATTTCTTCTCATCCTTTCATTTTGATGTGTATACATATGAAATATTATTCACTGAGCATACATGTTATGGAATAATAAAACAAACTTTTGAGATAATTAGGTAAATATAATATATTTCTAATTTTTATACATAATAAATAAAGTACCTTATTTATATTAAAACACTCCTCATTTTATTTTGAGTAATTTATTAATCTATTATTTATCAATGAAATTAAAATAACATAAGTCATGAAAATGTTTTATTTTAATAGTTGTTAAAAATGAATTGTTTAGTTATTTTTTGAATTTAGTACAAGAAAACAATAGTTAAAATCATAGGGATTTGTCTAGATATAAGAAAACATTATAAAATTATGGTATTTTATATTGTTTTTAATATTCAATAAATAAAATCTCTATCAAAAGAGTTATAAGTAGATATAGGCTCTAGTAGAGATTCACCAAGGGGTAGTAACCCTGAAAACCGTTTGATGAGTATTAAATCAATATTTACTAGATTCACAATATGATAACCTAACAACAAACTCAGATAGAATCTCCCATGGGATTGTATTTTTTTTTGATCACATTCACATTATGAACAATTATTGAGGACGTGTATCTTGAAATGTTTGGAACATTATGACCTACGAATCATCATGATTTATAGGGGTGAAGGGGTCTAGGGTAGTCTCGTGGTGTTTTAATGGTAAAAAATTTATTTTTAGATAATAATTTTGATCAATAATAATAAATTAAATGGAGCCTGGATTTCTCCAAAAAGGGGGTTACCTACTACATGGAGTGCTTTGATACTACATAGAGTCTGAGGTTTAGTATTTTTTGGTGTCCCGTTTTTTCCTGGATACGTTGTGGAGAGATAATGTGGCTTTTAAATGTGTTACATAATTATGTTTTAGTGGAATGTTTTTGTTGGATATGTCACATAGTGTCAATGTGGAGTTTTGGAAACAATTACATTTTTATTACATATTCTATATGGATTCCCTAGATTAAGTGTAGAGTCTTATGGGTCAGTTATTAATAGTTCCTATATTATTTTTCACAACTACGATATGGAGTAGTGATGTAGTGTAGCCACTACTAGGTAAATGGGTTCTATAGTGTGGTCCCCAATATTACTACATGGTCCATTATTATATTTTATAATACCTAAAATATGGAGATAACCACAATTCCTTTAGGCATATTAGATAAGATAGGATGTGACTTGTCCCCTACACATTTCTCAATATTATTCTTTTGTTCAAAAATTCTTTAGAGTGGTGAAGGGGACTTCACATTGGTTTTTTAGTCCCCATTCACTATATTTCAACCCCAACATTGGGGGATCAATATTTTCTAGTTTTATGTGTTTCCCCTCTTTCATTCTTCTTGTTTCTCTATATTTGACCCTTTTGTTCATCCAAAAGATGTTTATGTCAATGGTAATTGATTTTTTCTTGATTTTTTGGTAAATAAATGTTGTGAGGTGTTGTGTTCAGATTTATAAAGGTTTTTTCTTACATTTATTATCATAGTGGTGGTATATCTCTATTCATAACCTTGTAAATCATATTGTTATTCATAGTTTCAGGTGAAGGATCCTTCATTTCTCAACTAGCTATATCATGTTGTATAGGTTATTCTATTATTATATTTCAAGAATATATTATATACTGGCCAAATGAGGAAAATTATTTGGTATAATTGAAACTAAAAGGTAACGGGAATGAAACCACATGTTACATGTGTTTTTATATTTTTGATGTTATTACTTTTTAGGTAAGATGCATTGTTGAAAAAAAATTTCATTTGGGTATTTTACTATGAAATGATTATTTTGACTATGGATACATTATTTCATGATTTTCTATTATTATCTTCAATTAAATGATATAATCACTTATATTAAGATAATGGGTTTTTCAAGCATAATTATGGATTATGTGAGAGTTCCAATAATATGAAAATGTGAATGTCGTTAAAAACCCATTCTAAATATGAAAAATGATGTGTTAATGATGTGAAAATTGTAATTATGAGGGGGAAAATATGGTGAGAAGTGATGGTGGTACGTGGATGTTATGATGTTGAATGTAGTTTTGGTTACGAAATTGTTGAAATTGGGGGTTTGTTGCCCAACAAAATGGTTTGTTGTTGTATTGTGAGGTACTATAGTAGTTTCTCAGTAGTAATGAAATAAATGTAGATTATGAATTGAAATGTAATGGGTTGAAATATAATGTGATCATTTGAATTAAAATTGGAATTATATCTTAAATGATTGTTGATAATTATGAAATAAAATGGATAAAAATGTATAATTTGTATTAACTTCAAAAGGAATGTGTCGTGTGAATTTTAGTGTGGTTTTTATATATGGAGGCGGCATAAAATGAGTCGGATGTTGCGAGGATTGGTGTGGATGTTGTGAGTTGTTTAGTATTTCTGTTGAGAACCTATAGTTTGGGATATTTTGTGCTTATTTATATAAAATTTATTTTTTTTATGATTTATATATTCACCCACGCATCTCATGCAACATGTGTAGAAAACCATATGTTATATGGATGTTTCCCCCAAAATCCCAATATTAAGGATGGAAAATTTAATATCCACAATTCCCTAGTCTCTCTTCTATGAGAGATTGATATGCATTTGATTATATTTTAAGAAATTAAAAATTTGAGTAGTGGTGATTATTGTTCATAAAACATAATATGGGGTTGTGGATGGAAGGAGGAGGGAATGAGGCTGAAAAATTCATGTATATGATACTATACTATTCTTATTACAGTTATGATGTGATAACCTAGGTTTCGTTAGGTGATATGTGATGTGATGAGAGGACCACAGTGAATATGATTGATATGTTATGTGATATGATATCCCATGGGTCATTGTGTGGGATGTGGTGTGATGTGATTTGGTGGCCTAGGTGTGTTCAGGCTGAGATGGGTTGCAGAAAAGATGGGAGTGCTAGGATGATCATGATATAGGTATGAGTGTGAAAAATTAGGGGAAAAGTGGTTCAAGATAACATTTATCCATCTAATTCTTATTATCTTATTTTACATGGATGTGTTATTTAGTGAGTGTTCCTTGGTGAGGATTTGATTTGTTAGTTGACTTGTTTATGTGCTGTTGGTTCTGATTTTTTCTTAATAGTGAATTAATATTCCCCTTTTATATGTTCAATAGATACTTTAGGTATGATCCAACTATGTATACATATACGATTACCCTATATAAACACAAAACTTTAAGGTTCCCCGAGGACTTTGTAGAACATGATTAAAATTTCTTAATTGGGAATTAGTGTTTTTATAATGTCACTAGATTAGGGTTTTCATTTGTTATATTATTTGGAGACTTCTAGTATCTACTCACTTTATAACTAGAATATAGAAAGGATACGGGTTTAGTTATTTTTATTTTGTTATGGAGTTTCTTACAATTGATATTTTAAGTTTCATAGTCTAAAAGAATAGAGGGTAATTCCTTAAATTTTTTTTGGATTTTTATACTCTCTATATTTTTCACTAAGCTAAGGCCAACTGATGGTGGGACTCATGGGTAATTATTTATATTCCTTCATTTCTAAACTAGGTGGGGTAACATTGATGGTATGGGGTTATGAATGTGTAGTTTAAATGGTTTTGGAAAGTTGATATATTGGAATACAGATTTAAGAACAATGAGGATTTCATGGGGTAGAATGGAAATGATATTAGTGAATATTTTTTCATATCATAGGATATTGAAAACCACAAAGGAAATTGAATTTTAGGTCCCCCATGATTATATGTTAGGGATCTTATCCTACTAAATGACCAAGTATTGTGGTTATGGTTGTTGGTTAGAGATCTTGGTGAGGAATGAACTTCATGATTATATGGGATCGTAAATTAATTGTTCATTTTCATGAAGTTAAAATGTAAAATTGAATCTTAATAAAATTACATAATACATGGATCAATTTATATTTTTTCCCAAATTTAGTTTTAGATGATTTTAATCTTCCATGTGTGGGTAAATATTGTAGGTTCATTAGACTAATCTGGTTGATTGTTGAAGGATAAATCTAGTAAAGGTGGATTAATCATGGATTTAAGCCTTGTAATCCTTCCAATGGATGGGTATGGGGAATTAATGGCTAGTTTTTATGATCATGATACAGATAGACGACATTATGAGTTCTGGACCACATTTATTTTTATTCAAAACCTAATAGAATGTTGGGTTGTATTATTTGTGAGTAATGTTATGGTAGATGTGTTTCAGTTGTGGAAATTGTATCAAGGTGCGAATAAGAACGATGTTGTGTCGTGGTCAGACTTGTAGGGTGAGTTATAATAAATGATCCTTTTATTAACCATGAAGGAAATATAGTGATAAGAGATTATTACTCTTCTGTAGGGGAGCATGTATGTGCCTGATCATTTAATCAAGTTCATGGATCTTACTCGTTTCAACCTGATCATTTTTCTGACGATGATTAATGATTTGTGTATCACAAGGATGAAAATTTTCAAGAAAACCAATATTCAGTTAATTCTTTAATATTTTCAACATATCTAGTTAATCATGAGTTGGTGGAGGTGATTTATCAAATACACTCATGAGAAGGTTTTATGTGATAGGGGAACCAGTAGGGTATTTCATGGAGCTTAATTGTTAGTGTAAGGTATCAGGTTTTATGGCCTCCGAGGTTTCGAACATTGGGATGTTTACCTTATTAGGACCCCTTTTATCAAACAAATGAGAGTGGTTTTCTTTGAAGATTATTTTTGGTGTGGTTAATTTGTGGGTGAGGTCTCCATCTTTTGAATATGTGACCTGTTGGTTTTCAAGGTTAGTACGGTGGCGGTGGTCTCATTTTGTGTTTTCTATAGTATAAACTATTAGTAAGTCCATTTCTATTGTTGGGGTAGCTAGATTATGCTACCCTTAAAGCGGATGGATAAAATAGAGGTCAAACATGGGATATTAATTATATTAATGGATATATAACTAATAATGGTCATGGATATGGGAAATAATAGAGTGAGAAGAGCTGGGAATGGTCAGTTCCCTACAGTAGAGGTGGAAGTGCCAGAGGGGTCAGAGATTGTTTAGGGTATGACCAGTTTATCATCCACCCTTATTCATCCCTTTTTTTATTTAGGATCATAACACTCCATTTTTGAACCATATCTAGTACAATCCTTTTAAAGTGATGTAGAGAAAATCCATGTGGCTCTGGTGTTGACTACACATGTTAGAGGCCAAACCAGCTATTTTGCTGGATGAGAGGGGTGTATAATAATTATGGTGCCACATTGGTCATGTGGGTATTTATTCTTACATTAGTTAAATTTATATGAAACCATTTTCATCATTGACTAGTTGGGTTCAATATATAAAATTTTCCAAATTTGTTAGGAGGAGAGTCATGTTCTTTAATGTGCATGACAAGTGTACCATTTCCATTAGTGATATGGAATGTCCTTTTGGAATTCGGTATATGGATAACCTTCTTTGCATGGTGGATAAGTTAGTTTTAGGATCGGTTGATGCTGGGATATTGGAGGTTTCTAGGGTCACCAGGGAATTTTTAAATTTCATTCTTCAGGATGTTGCGACCCTACTCCCTTGTTGTGATATTGAATTTATGATATATTAATATCCTCTAGATCCTATAATATTTTGGGATCTTTATTTTATGGAACCCTGTGAGTTGTGAGATTTGGGGATTTTGATAGATAATATAATACATAAGTGTATCATCTATCCCATTTTATCTCAATGCGTTTCTCTATTATTATTCTCCAAGAATAAAGATGGTAGTCTGACATTATATATATACTACAATAGCTTGAACCCAGATATAATCAATAATCTGTAGCCAATCCTGAGGATTTATGATCATTTTGATGAGTTTAAATGGACTAGCAGGTTTTCCATTATTGATTTGTGGTTATGATATCATTAGTAGAGGGTGATGGAAGAGGATGTTCAAAATATCGACTTCAAATTCAGGTATAGGCACTTCGTGTTCATGGCCATGTTAATAAGACTCAAAAAATACTATATGTGTTTATAAGTATCATGATATCAATAGTAGATGATTTCGTTGACATTTCATAGACATGTTCATCAATGAAGTGTTACTATACTAAATATCATATGGGGATCATGTCAATCAGCTAAAATTGATCCTGCATGTTCTTTGATTCCACTAGATCTATGTAAATTTGTTATATTGTATATCCTGGGCATGAGAAAATTATTTCCTCATGAATTTTGTTTCTTATAAAGGTATGGTTAAAGGCACATTAAAAATTGAGGCATGGTTTTTTTTGGAATCATCCAAGAATGTAGAAAAGGTTCATATCTTCCTTGATGATGCAATATATTATCAGAGGATAATAATTAATTTCAATAGATTATAGACTTGATGATAGATTTTATGATAAATGAGATTAATTTTTCTATAATTACTAATGTCTATAAATGTTTGAAAACATGAATGGTAAATTTATCAATGATACACTACTCCACTTACCAAATGAATGGGTTATGTTTGAGGTGTTTTGTAAGGATTCTCATTTGGGATTGGGTTTTTTCTTGAAGTAGTTGAAGGAAATGATCCCTTATGGGACAAGAGAGATTCTCCCTCCTAGGGATATTTATTCCACCCATAATCACGAGACATTAGTGGTTGTTTTATCACTAATGTTGTGGTTACATAATCTCATTGGACAATGCGCTGTGGTTTTCATGGATTATAAGAGTTTAAGATATACATTTTATTAGTGTGACCTGAATTTATAGCAATGTAGGAAAATAGTGTTTCTAAGGGATTATGACATTAAAATATCATACACCTTAGTAAATAGGAATGTTGTGGCTAATTTATTGAGTTATAATTCATCGAAGGATGTTGTTCAGGAGTCTGGTGATGCTTAGTGGGTGATGGTGGAGTTGTAAAACCAATACATATATGAAATGGTTTTTGATAATGAATGTTTCTTCATTAATATGGAAGTGTAGTATTCTATAATGAGGAACTAATAGAGTCTTAGTGTGGATACATGGAGGAAGAGGATATGTGTGAACATTTTATTCATGGTGATGATCTAGAGGTTTTGTTGGGGGATTTCATAAGAAAATTTTTTTTGGGGAGGTTTCTTGTACCATTGGTGATGCATGTTGGATTAATTCATGAGTTTAATACCTAAAATTAATATCATTATCCATATGTATACCAGATATACAATGGTATTAAGATATAGTTTTTTCAGTTCATAATGAATATGGATTTGGTGAAGTTTGTGTCTTGGTTTCTGTTTTTCTAATAGGTAAATTTATAACATCGTGTTCCTTGAGGTTTTTTACATTACATAGATATTCTCGAGAGTAAATGGTATGACATATTGATGGAAAATTTTGTAGTATCACCTTTATCATACGAGGTATGTGATGATATTTGGGTAACCATTGATCATGTGACAAGTCATATCACTTCCATGTGATCAAGGAGTAGAGCACAGTGTGGGTCTTTCCAATGTGGTGTGTGGATGAGGTTGTGTCCTACATAGAGTTACATTGGACATTGTATCTAACTGGGATTTTTGTTCTACCTCATGTGTTTATATAGGTTTGAAACATGATTTTGAGACTATTTTTTTCATTGTAACTACATTCCACATTCATTCGGATGAGAAGGAGAAGAACATCCAGGAACTATAGGATATGTTTTAGGCACACATTTTGTACCTTATAAGATCTTGGGAGATGAAATTTACTTTTTTAGAGAATTAAAAAAATAATAAAAACAACCCACCCGTATATATGGCCCCATTTCATGTTTTTTATAGGTAGATATGTCATCCTCTATTATTTTAGTCTAAGCTTTGAGATTTTTTATTTCACAGATGTAATGAGGTGCAGAGCATGATACAAATGATCCCAGTTTTTTCCGAGATGATAAATATATTACAGTACTTGAAAATTCTATATTATGACTTCTTGAGGATTCCAATTGATTTTGATGTTAGATATCACATGTTCTTAAATATTTCCCATAAACATGGTCTTCCAAGGTTTGGTAGGGGTTTTAATCTCTCTCTGTAGTTAATCGGACCTTTTGAGGTGTTGGGGCATGTTGGTGGTTGGATTATTGGTTGGAACTCCCTCGAGGGAAGGACAAGATTCATGAAGTATTTAACATATATCATAATTTATGGTATCTTTATAGTTACTCCCATTTCATTTATTCAATATCTTGGATATCGAAGATCATGAAATTTGATGGAGTGTCTAGTAGAGATCATGGATCGTCAAGAGAATGTGTTGTGTGGATTTTTAATTCTGTGTATTTATGATTCTTGGATGCATGATAACCAGGAGGAGGGAAAATGGGAGCATGATATATATATTCATTCCTAGTACCAAGGTTGTTTCTAGTTTTCTATTTCATTCCTACATTTTTTATGTCACATTTAGAAATTGTTGGGTTTTTTGATGTGATTTGTACTATGATGTGATGTGTGTTAAAGAAAAAAGCATATGAATTGGGAAATACCTAATTACTAATCAAGATTTGGTATGAAATGAAACCAATTAAATCCATTTTGGTGTTTCACTGCAACACAATGTGGATTATATCATGATATTGAAGAATGAATTCATTGATTTTTGTTCTTAGGTATATTCTATGTTATGTATATTGTGATAATTTTATGGGTCCATATAGAGGATGAGATGGTGGTAATAGTGGTTCTATGAAAAAGTGGTTTCTGTAGAAAGGTATAACTATTTGGTAATGTAGTTGTGTTGGATGTTTGGTGATAGTTTTGGTTTAGGTTTTGTATGTGTTTTGTCTTAATGTTTAGTCTTATTACATTCTTGTTATGTATATCATTGGATGATTAATTTTGGACATACAATTCCCTTTTCCATTTTTGAATTGGTTTTATTAATCAAGGGTGAGAATATTTTGAGTGGTATTTTATATAATGTTGTGGACCATCCAACCTATTACTTCATGAGAATTCATATAGTGGAGGTTTATAGGGAAATCTTGGGAAGTTCAGTGGGTTTAAAGATGATTTGTATCTATGATGTTTTCATAGAGGACTTATCTAATGTGTATTGTTGATTGATCCATGTTGGAGAGTAGTTTTGCTGTAGGGAGGCTATCTACAACATTGAGTGTTAGATGTATTTTTTTAATGCCCCCTTGATTTTTGGAATAGATGAGGTATAGAGAATGGTTATATCATGTAGATGAGTTTATTTACTATGTTACTTGGATATGGGGATATTGGTTGTGGCCTGTAGTGTTGGGGTGGATTTTTGGGTCTACATATATTATCATTATAACTACTGTACAGATACCCTAGATGCATCATGGAATCAAATGTGGGATTTTTCAATGTTTCTTCTTTATTAGGAATAGTTGTGATATAGTGAAGGGAAATGGATTATCCTATTCATGGTGAATGGGTTATCCACAATGGTCCTTCATATAGCACCACGACCCCTTTTCGTATTTTATAAAATCTATGATATAGAAAAAACTACAATTATTGGTTGAAACATTGATCTACTAGTTTTCCGTATAGACTCCCCTATTTTCACCATAGTGTTATCTTTTTCAGAAATTGTATGGAATATGGATTTTGGTTGGGTCATGTTCATTGTTTTTTAATAATGCCTATAAAACACCCCTCAATCCATACTTTTTCTCATGATTGTGTCCCATTTCTCCAGGTAACCCAAGTGAATCCCAAGGAAGTCTTTCACCCCCACTATTGTTGGATTTCAACTCAATAATTGGGATATCCATATTTAGTGTTTTATGTGAGTCCCACAAATTTTTTATCCCCATTTATCTTTATTTAACATTAGGAATATGTTTTTATATCGGGAAACCTATTTTTTTAAGTTTTGGTAATAATAAGTTATGGGTGCTGTGATAAGTGTTATTAAGTTGTTATCCTTCATCGAGGTGATTGGTGGTGGTCTCCCTCTTATTCAAACCTTGGTCAGTGAATTGAACAGATCGGTTTGATGTAGGGGACACATTAATTCACATATAGTTGTATCATATGGCAGGTGTTATGATATTGTCAATTTTTGGGATGATAGTATGAACCATACTAATAAAAATAATGAATTTTATTAATTGAAATTATTTTTTTATAGAAAAAAATAAAATATATTATTTCTTTTCATATTTGTTAAATTGTTATTGTATGTTCATGAGGACTTACTAAAAATCCTGGCTGTTAGGGGATTTGTTTTCATTGTGGTGGTTTTCACTTTGGAACCCTTATTCTGTGGTTGTATGTTATAGTCATTAATTTCATTGACAACTCACTACTATTTATTTAATTAATTGATTTCACATAGAATTGTTTCGTGTGAGTGAACATCCATGAAATAATGAAATGAATCTAATGGAAAATCTCTTGATAAATTTGAATAATGATATGTGAATTAAGAGAAACATGTTTTGATGTGTGGTTCTGATGTGGGGGAAAATTTTATGAGATGTGTATGTGGTGCATTGATGTTGTGATGTGAAAAGTGGCTATTATTGTGAAATGGTGGCAATGTGGGATTTGTCGAATGAGAAATATTGGTTGATTTTGTATTGTTTTGTGTAGTCGTAGTGTCCTAGTAGAAATGAATTTAAAGGTAAATAATGAATTTAAATGGATAAGGATGATTTGGATAATGATAATTTAAATTTAAATTAGAAGTTTGGATTGAATGGTTTTCGATAAATGTAAATTAAAAAGGCTGAAAAATTATATGAATAGACAATAAGAAACTATTTGGTTAGTAATGGGTTAATATGTAAATTGTAATAACATTAAAAATGTATAAGCCTTGTGGATTTTATTGTTATCTTATTCATATATTGGTGGTAGTAATGTGGAAGATATTGCGAGGCTTTCTGGTGATGTTTTGAGTTGGCTGGTATTCTTGTTAAGAACCCATAAGTTAGGATTGAATGTTGTAATTTATAATTATATTTTATTTCCTTGTGATTTATATATAAACCCCACCCATGACGAGCAACATGATCTATCAACCAAATATTTTTAGGGTGGTTTTCCATAAATTTAAATGGTGGGTATGGATGCATGACTACTCATACTTCAACACTTTCTCATTAAGTCATGTCTGATTTGAATCGGATTTCATGTCCATAAGTCAAATGTTAACTATTTTTTATTTTTGATGAGATGATGAAACATCATATAGTCGGGGTTGTGCAATGTTGGAGGAGGTTAAATTGTTGATGTCCTTCATGCTCATGAAACCCTACTATTCTACTTTGGGATATAATGTGATTGATTAGGTGTCTATGAGAGATATATGGTGAGATTTAATAGACCATGTGTTTATGGGTGAGATGTGACATGATGTGATAGACCGTGTGAATTTATAAGGAATGTGGTTGGATGTGATGTCCCTACTAAAAAATTGGGTCTATCCGGTGTTAGGGTTTTAACAATGCTCAGTAAAATCACTATTAAAACCCCACATTTCTCAGTGCTAGAAAAAGAACTATAAAAAGGGTTTTAAATAGTGTTTTTAGCACTATTAATTGGGGACCTTCATCAGTGATTGTAATAATGAACAGATAAAGGCCCTCACATTATCAGTTGTAGAAGAAAAGCACTGTTAAAACAATCATTTATCAGTGATTCCAAAAAATAACCAATAAAGGGGGGTCTTTATCAATTCTTCTAAATATGTGCTGATAATGTGTATATTTCTAGAAAAAATATATTTCATTAACAGGAACCCAGAGTAGAAGTTATTTACATTTGGAGGCCTTTTGGACTTTGATTGGCCTCAAAAGAGGTGTTCAACAGTTCCTGTGGGTCATTGAGGTATTGAGATCATCCCAAGAATTGATATTTTAGGTGGTATATGATAAACATACACTCGGTTCATAATTTATGGTTGTTTGAAACGCCATAGAATGTGAAGAACCCTTAAAAACCCTAAAAACATAAAATCCCAGAAAATATCATAACATTTGATCTGTGGGTCCATTTTAGCTCCACAACCTGTCAAATCAAAGCTTATAAAATGATCTAAAACAAAATGTGATTTAAATCATGTGATTTTCGGAGTAATGAAATATATTAAATATTTTAAAATGATAGAAATCCATCCTTATCATCATATGGGAATTAATTTTGATCTTGGAGTCTATTTCGGCTATACAATATATAAAATCTGAGGATGTGAAATCATCTATGAAAAAATTGGTAATATGCTAAGGCCTATGATATTTTTCTAGTTTTTTATCACTGGAACAACTTAGAGGGACTCCAAACCTGAATTTCTTGTCACTGACCTCGATTTCATAAAATCAAAATGGTTGTAACATCTGATCTAGGGGTCTTTTTGGACTGAAACAAATATCATATCAATTATCATTTCATGATCATCTATTTGATTTATTTTTGAGCTGAAATGGACTCCATTTTCAGATGTTATGGTCAATTTTTTGGGTTTAATGGGAATCAATGTTATTTAAAGGTTTATCTTTTTAAGGAACTATAAATTTAATATCCATTTTAAATAATATATGTAAATTAATATTTATATATAAAATTATATAACTATATATATTATCATATATATAAAAATATATAATTATATAGATAACAAAAAAATAAGGAATTATATAAATATATATAGATATATCATATAATTTAATAAATAATAATATAAGGGAGTTGAAAAGGAATTGGTGTATAAGATGAAGGTCTCGAGTTCAATACTCACTAGAGGCAAGGGAGTTCAATAGGGGTGGGATTATCTATATCACTGATTAAAGTGTGTGGGAAGCATTAGTAAAGGCTGGGTAGGGGGTTCTGATAGGGGGGGTAGGGCATGAAAAAGAGTTGTACCCATTATTAGTGGGGTCTTGGTCCATGTTTTTATCACTATTAACGGTGGTCTTTATGTGATATGATAAACGTTGATTTTATCATTTCTAAAAAACCACTAACAAAGCACCACATTATCAATAAATTTTAAGAGCAGTGATTGGAATCCCTATATGATGGAAATCAGAGACAAAAATGTCATTTTGATGTAAAATAAGTTATCATAGTATATGAAAAATAACATAAACAACATGGAGAAACTTTGTTTAACAATTAAAGAACAAATTTAAATTGAATCCTTCATGCTTCAACAAAAATCTCCATTTCGTGGGTCCTAAAATAAATAGATCACATAATAATGGATCAATACGATAGAAAATATATTTATTTGAAATCATTTGTTTAGAGAAATTGAAAGGTACTTTTTATATATAAATTTTAAGGGAAGTAGAAGAGAAATGTTAGAAACTAATAAAAATCATGAATATTAAGGATGAGATTGATTATTTGAAGTGGGAAGTGTCTAATAAATTATTTTCCAAAATGTATTTTATTAATACACCCAAAACAGAAATTTAAACAGAATTACATAAGGTGAAAAAAAAATAAATAAGTTATATGTTTTCGGATGAATGTTATAAGGCATGGGTGAAATGATTTGTGATATTTCATATATTTTAATTATAATATCAACCGATTCAGTGAATTAATATGTCCCAAAATATAGAAGGGTATAGAAATATTACTAACTAAGAGTTATGAATTGATAGAGTGGTGTGGTCTCATGGTGGAGATGAATGTCAGAGATACATGGTGGTATCATATATCAAATTATAATAAGATAAGGATGAAGCCAAATTGTTGGAAGAATTTAGAAAATGGAAATTAATGAAAGAATGCAATATTATATAGGTGTAACAAGTGTGGGAAGAAAAATCTAGGTAATTATATATAATTATGTGTAATCTCTTAATATTTTATATTTAATGGTCATATATCATGAAACAATAATGGAATCATAAATCCAAAACGTAAAATGAGAACATCAAAGGAATGATGGTACGCGAACAACCATAATATAATGCTTCAAGTGTAGTGTGCCTTAACACATTTCTAACAATTGAGAAAATAAGAATACAAGGGAGGGAATATTCTATAAACAACAATAGAGGCTAGGGGAGTGAGGTCATCAATCTATAACTAGGATAGATAATGTTGTTTTATTGAATGATTTGGTAATAGGTCCACTAATTTTTTTCAAATCTAGATAATAAAATATAATATTTTAGTTATATGAAATAATTTATTTCATTCATTTTTAGAAAGCACATGAAATAAAACTTCAACGATTATAAGTATATTTATCATCTAAAACTCTAGGAGGGTATATTATTGCATGAATGTTATGTAAAGACTCCCTTATTAAATTTGTTGAATATGATCCCAATACATAACTTGTGATCATTCCAAAGGTGGAAATTGACCTGTTAATATGTTTGTATTTTCTATCAAATTATAATTCTATGATGAATCTTTAAAATTAAGAATTTATGACTTGAATGTAATGACTAAAATTATATTCAATATATAGATATAATTTATGTAGTTTTATCATGAACCACCTCTGAAGGAATTTTTTATGAAGATTATTAGTTAAGAAGGTGGGAAAAGTGAAAATAAAATTATAGGAAATGTACATATTTTTTAAGAGTATATTAAAATATATCTTAATAGTTTATACAGATATCCCATAGTTTTTGTGGTTTAATTATAAATGGAACTCATCTATAGATCTGAACCAATATCAAAGACCCTATATATAGTATATTTATTGTAGTTAGAATAATTTAATAAATAACCTAATGATATTTTGGATAATGGTTTATTCCACTAATGGTTTCTCTGTGTAAAACATTCGTTTTAATTTTAGGGAATACTTATTTTTTAATGAGGTTATGCATTGATTATAGGGATCATCATGGGATCAAAATAAAGAGAAAATGACCACTTCTTTGGATTAATGATCAATTTAACTCAATTCTTTTGGATTAATTCTTCTCTAAGATCAAATTATGTTATAGGTATCTATAATATCATGCTACTTTAAGAACCAATAATATGTGTTCAATAGATATTATTTTACATTATTAAATTACCAAGATAATTTATGATGGTATTTTTATATAATTTGGAATGAAATTACCCAACAATTTTGACACTTCAAAAAAGTGTAAATTTGTTTCTCAATAATAGGGTTGTATGTTTATACCTCTATTTAATAGAAGACTTTTTTGCTTGTTTTAGGATTAATATATTGTTGAATATTTCCCAATGCTATAGTCCATACACATTAAAAGATTATTTGAAAATCAATTCAAAACTCAATAAAAGTACATAATTCTCATTGAAAAGTATAAAATGAATGTAAACCCCTTAGTCAAGTGAAAAATAGGAAAATAGATGATTATACTACAGATTTTCCACAATAAAAATTTTAATACCTAAATAAAATACTATCACATATGAAAATATACTTTTTATCAATGAATTTTTCTAAAACCATTTATAAAACATAGAATAATGAAGAATGAATATTTACGATTAAGAGAATTCAATAAAAACATTCCTTAAAAAGAATATATTGTTCGATTTAATGTTCGTAAACTCTTACATACAAATGAAATCAAAATATTTCCCAAAAAACTGAAAAATTAAAATATGTATCAAGGGAAAAATATTCATAACCTATGTTTTGTCATTTTTAAACCAAATCATTCTAAATGATGTAGATTTAATTCCAAAATAGTTTTATACATAGTCTTCCACCTCATGTTCACCTTTAATTTCTAAATCAATACCCAATATAATCGAAAGATGTATCAGTTTCAAAAATAACAATGAAAATTATTAGGCTCAACCTTTATCATATATAATTTCCATGTACCATTTAATAAAGAAATAGTTTACATTTTTTTCTAAGAATGAAACATTTTTCCCTATAATAAAATCAGTCTCATTTTTCTCATTTGAATAAGAAGAAATGTCAATTACATTTTGAAACTATTAAAATGATAATTTCATAGAATGTTTTGAATAGGAAATAAATAAGAATAAAATGATAAAATTTAGAGGATTTTTAATATAACAAAACAACCATATTGCTGCTAAAAGGCTTTTATGTGATAAATGTCAAAATTATTCTTTTTCACTTTAGTAAATAGAGAAAAAATTAACCCACCCAAAAAATAATGAAATTATTACTTTTTAGATAATTATGAAAAATAAATGTATATGTGAAAAAAAAATCAAGATTTTATTGAATTAATTATAATAACATTCTTGAATCATTTTTATGAACCTGATTATTGATGAAATGGAGTTGGAATGCAAAAAAAGGAAAACTATGTTTTAAGAAGAATCTTCTTACCTTCTGTCCATATTGATCTACACATTTTTTAAATATTGAATAATAGAATTGTATTAGTTATTTAATTCATTAGTAAATTTTTTATTTGATTATAATTATACATTTTTCTTCATTTATTACAATTTTTTATTAAGTTATTAAATTATTTGTGTTTACTTTATATGTTTTAGAGGTTGGACAATAATTAATTATTAAAAAAATCATAGGATGACTGTAGTAATAGTTTTATGTTTTTAAAATATTATTAATTTCATCAGTATTATATTTATACCTTAATTAAATATTTAATAAAAACCATATAATTTGATTAATAAAAAATTCACCTTGATTCATGGAAGTGAAAATATGCCCATACCAACCTGTAATGATTTTGATTTTTGAAGAGATGTAATGAAAATAAAAAATAATGTTTTACTATTAAAAAATAAAAAAAAATTATATATCATATTAATTAATTAAAATTTTCATTTTGACCATCCCTCTATGGGGTAAATAAAAAATGAATGACATCAATTAGAGTAAGGTTGAGGTTTACCCATATACATGAATGATGTTTTCATTTTCAAACATATGGAAGTGTAAGAATCCATACAATGTAGTATATTTATAGAATAATATTTAAGTTATTGATATCTTATATGTTAATTAATTCCATATTCATAACGATCTATTTTATTAGGTTATATAAAATGAAATAGGTCACTTCATGGAGATGGTAGTCCACACATACAAAGTGTGATGTTTTCAATTATCATTAAATATAAAAGTGGTATAATGTAGTTTTTAAACAAACATAATATTATTTATTGTATTTAATTTATTGATGTAATTATTTTAGAATGATTAGAACATATTATAAAGAGTTAGATGAATAAATAAACATGAATGAGTTTTATTAGTTATTTTATGTCCTCAATTATCCTCCATCAACTATCATGATAATCTATATAGTACAATTCATTTGAGAGTACCATGAGATAATGATTTTGAGAATGAGTCTTGATAATATATTTTTGTATTGATTGGTTGATCTACAGTGCTCAAAATATTTATTTTAGTGAGTAAAATAGGTTCCATAATATAAGTGAGAGGAGTAAAACACCTATAAATATTTAATATTTTATAATAAGATAAAGACTTATTAATGGGAAACAGTATAAGGTAATTACCTTAAAATATCATATAGTCATTTTTTTATGTCATAGAATAATTTTTTACATTTTTAGAATCGTTTTAGTTTACAATTTAACAAAATTACCTTATAACTCTTACATAATAATTTTATATATCAAAAAGTTTAAACTTCCACTCAATATCATTTCTTTCCATAGTATAAAAAATTTATAATGAAACATGTTTTCTTTTGATGAAAAATCATCATGAATTTCAACATGAATTTTTCTTTGTTATTACTCATCCTTAAAACCTCTGATGAAAATTTTAAATGTAGAATAAGCAATAAAATATTAGTCATGGTCATATAAAATCAAAGAAAGAAACTTCTAGTCCTTTTTAAACCATAATAGAATAAAAGAGATTTTTCCATTGACATACAACACATTGATCCGAAATAATTATTTACTTACAGATGAAATAAGTTTTATATCCTAAATATTATTATAATACAACTTTATAAGAAACCATAATGGAAAGAACATAAATATGTGGTTTTCTTATAAAACAAGATAACACCTGAAAAACATTTTTTTAATAAAATATATTTTTACCCTGCAAGAGAAAAATCATTCTATTAAATCAAAATATCATTATCATGAATTTTAAAATCAAAATAATTTCATTAAAAACAATAACCATTCATAGAAAAGACATGTATGTTCATTCTGACATCATCATCAGAGACGT
Source organism: Viscum album (assembly GCA_963277665.1). Taxonomy (NCBI): domain Eukaryota; kingdom Viridiplantae; phylum Streptophyta; class Magnoliopsida; order Santalales; family Viscaceae; genus Viscum; species Viscum album. The sequence goes on from OY728150.1 coordinate 1,394,803,899, forward strand.
GTCACGAGATCCCTAATAAGAACTCTTACGTGTGGTATTTCCTATATGATAATATTCTAAAATAATTCTCTGGTTATCATAATCATTAATAAATAAATTGAATAGATATATATGGATCATCCATAATTATATGATATATTAGTATCACTAATAATTATAAACAATTTCAAAGGACCATAAAATTCATGAAAAAATAATTTTTTAACATCATCAAAATTATAAAAAAATTTGTTTGAACCGATAAGGAACACATTTTTGGATATTTATATATCCCATTTCATTACCAAAAATATTTTGAATCTAAAATTCCATGAATAATGGGAAATATGATTTCTCATTAACGAAGACATGAATGATCATAAATTAGTCCACACATTAAATAATAGTTTCAGTGGAGAGAAATTATTTTGACATTATATACATAAAATAGAACATTCCTTGTTCTATTGGTAAATAATTTCAGAACATTAAATGTAAAATACGTAAGAAGATTCCATTTTAAATCCTTGGAAATATATTAAAAAAGGTTATTTATATATCCATTATATTTTATTTATATCCATATAATTAAATTTAATTTATTTTACAATATGATCATTGAATAAAATGACTTAAAAATAAACCATTAAAACATTTTAAATGAGAGATTTAAGGATAAATGTCCCTTACTTCAAGTCCAAATAGTCAGAAACATTCATTATATTCCATAATTATAAACATAAATTAATTATTTAGATTTTTAATAACCTTATTCATGTTCATTAATCATTTTATTTTGTTTACCAACTCATATATAATCTCTTAATCAATTAAGGTCACAACATATGATTTGATTATATTAAACATATTTGTCCGAAAATAATTTTGTAAAATTACTATGATCAATGATTTAATTATTACATAATCTCAACATTAATAATAAATCTGACATAAATATCACTTTTATACATCATTTATAATTTTAAAACAAACATGAAGAATTAATAAATTTAATAATACTAGAGAGGTATATCGTACGTACACATGAGTAATATTTCCAAATTTCATAGAACATGATTCAAATATGTTATGTAATATTTTATATGTAATGAATGATAATTATATCATAAATAACATATTATTAATTTTAATATTCATACATATTTCATCCATATGATGTGGTTATGAAAAAAAATCACATCATTGCATGGAGGTGGTAATCCAAACTTACCCATGAATGATGATATCATTTTTTCAATAGTTTTAAATGAATGAAAATATATGACACAATATATTTATAGAAAAATATTTATTTCATGGATATAAAATATATACATTAAATCCATCAATATAACCTGTCTTTATAGGCGTTGATGGAAAACGAATTACATCAGTTCGTGAGGCGGTAGTACGCCGTACGAACGATCAATCATTTCATTTACCATATGTTTGAAGAGGAGATTTATATTAGTTATTCCATTAATATAATTACATATTAGTATCTAGAAGACAAGATTGTAATTATTTATTCGTGATTGATGAATATTTTATGAATGTAGAAAATTAAATAACAAAAAAACATTTAGTTAAAAGTTATAACTCTACATCGAACAAGCTCCTTTATTATAAACATTATGCCCACTATGTTTGGTTTTATTCTCCAATTAATACATATAAGACATGGGGAGGTATTTTTATTATGTATTTCGGTAGTTTTTTAAATATAATGATCAAAATATGTGAGGATGAGAGGAGAAGTTGTTATAGTTTTTAAGTGAGAGGAAGGTGGAATTACATAAAGTATTAAATTAAAATTAATAAAATTTCTTAGAAAAGTGACATAAAATTGATATATTTCAAATTTAGTATTATTATGAGTCAATATTGGGTTGTAGAATAAAATTTTGACTTGTTTTGGTGATTTTTTAACCCTTATCAATTTTTAACTCCCAATTAACTATTTTGATGATTACAATGATATTAATACTTTTTATACTTTAGGGGTAATGAAAGTTAATATAAAATTAGATGTGTCTAAAAAATAGACCATATAAGAAATATTAGACTATTTTTAATGCACTATGACTAATATAGTATTTTTTTGAATTTTAAATATATTAACAACATTTTATTTATTATAAAATATCATTAATATTATTTTAGGAACTACTATATTTATTTGACTTTAATGTCATCAATATAATAATATATATCAAATCTAAAATGAGAAAACATTACTAATATGTAATATTTTTCTACAAATTTATTTGGACACTTTAAATAAACCTAAAATATTAAATTTATATTTTTTCAAATCATTAACATGATTTATCATTATCTTGTAAATGGAGAGTGTCAGTGTTTCAAAAGTACTTCTCTTAAATATTTCATATTTGAAAATTAAAAAAATACTTGGTAAAAATAGTTTATGTTTAAAATAATCATTTATAATAAAACATATCCTCTTTTTATCCCTATGAAAAATAATTATAGATATTCAAAATCACACAGAGTGATATTTTGTATTAAAAATTACATTATGGTAAATATAATGAGAATCATAAATTAATTGTTATAACATCAAGCCTTTTATGTACATGGGAGAGAAAACATATACAATAAAATCAGTAAATGTTCTAGTGATAAAATATGGCTTTTATTTTGTGCATTTCCCATAAATACTTGGGCGTTTTAATGTACATTTAGTACGAAAATTAATATTTATGTGATTAGTTTTCGTATTATGATTTATTTTTGGTTAATTAGTGAATCTATTTTGTATAAGATACATATAAAATGTTTGTAAGATAAATTTAGAACTCTCTTATTGAAGAAAAAATACATTTCTACTGAGATGTTTAAATTTAAAAGTACTGATTACTTGTCAAATTTTTTGGCTATCAGTGTAAAATAATCATTCAATACAAGATAAAATCACTGGGGAATGACTACAGGGGACCAAAATTCCCCCTAATACTACAGATGAACCATACTATCTTTTGTAAATAGTAAAAATCATCGTTCATAGAAATGTGTGATGTCTTTCACCAGTATTAGGGGGACTATTGTTCCACAATTTTCTTTAGTGTGAGAATCAGACAGAGTAAAAAAAATTATTTCATGCATCCATGGAATTAAGTGAAGTTTATGTGATCTATGGAAGTTGATGAAAATGATCTAATGACGATGAATTATGGTTTAGTATAGTCGATTGATCCTTGAATGGATCTGATAGTTATGAATGAAAAAAATGTTACCTGATATGAGATTTGGTTGATCCCATAAAAGATAATAGAACTATCATGTTGGATTAATAGGTGCATCATCAAATCTTTTTCGATAAGATAGAAGATGGTCGATGATTTTTAGAATTGACTCATATAGTTCATTTCTAGTGAATAAGATGGAATATTTGAACTAGGGAAGAGATATTTAATGCTATGTTAGAGCCACATTCATTCAGGTGCTTTTGTTGGCACTAAGTATGAAAACAAATTTGAGATTGGAGTGAGAGTTTTTTGAATTTATTGCAACATGGGCCTATTTTAAATTAATCTCCTCCATAATTATGGTTTTCAATCTATGAATTTTCACTGATATAAGTGTTTCAGCCAGGATATTTGGTTGATGATAGAGTTATTTTTAGGGTAAGTCCTATTCTAGTAATCTATATAAAATAAAGTTCCACTATTTAAAGCTATTGAAGCTACGTGAGATCTTGAAAAGAAAAATTTTGGTGTGGTATGAACCATAAAAAAGTGGTTTCTTAGTTTTACCATTTTTTCATCTCTACTGAAATATTAATTTTTTTAAAAGGTTGGGGTCAAAGCCTCAGTTTTATTATTAAAGCAAAGAAAATTCCTCTTTATCTGGGTAGAGAGAGACCCATTACATAGCCCGATGGCCCAGTGGGCATTTATCCCATTACATGACCCATAGGCCCATTTTTTTGGCCCAAAGCCCATTCTGCGAATAGTACTTCTATAGTACCCACGTTGCTACAGTACTGCACAGTACCCGCCGCCGCTACAGTGCTCTACCGTCGCTATAGTGCCCGCCGTTGCTATAGTGCCACCGCTTCTACAGTACGCTACAGTACTACTACAGTAACCTGCGCCCAATGAGTTTTGAACCCCCATTTTCCATGTAGATTTAAGGGGTGCTTACCACTAAGTCAAACCCCAACTACACTGAAATATTAAATAATCATTACTTATATTTAATTAATTCAAATAATTGAAGAGCCTAGTTTTCTCATTGATGTAGGAAGGGAAACTAGATTAAGAATATATTTGGCCTTATATTTTTATATTTTTTATTTTTATCAAAGCTAATGGTGGTAATCCCATGGGTCACCCATGGTTGTTTGGAAGGTTCTGCTCAGGTTATGTGTAGTTGGAAAAATAATCTATTTGTATGGTCAAAATTGAAGACCAGTGTATGTCAAGGGAAATCATATGACACTTGAAATTTGTTAATAAATAAAATATATTTATAAAATGAGATGATTTAATAGGTGTATTTGTTTTTTATGCATAGAATCTGTTGTTTTCTAGCTAGGTAAATGTAGGATCTTTTATACAGTGCATTAGTTCACACAAGGTAAAAAGATTATGAGAAGACTTCTGGTCATTATCTTATTCATGTCATTCATGAGTTGTAATTCTTTTTTTAGGTTTAAAATTAAATGTTGGATAAACAATAAATGGGGAAATTACATTTCATTGGTTCATCTTTCTAAATCATTTATTGTGAAATACTTTTAAAAATTATAATATAAATATTTTCTCAAGAAATCAAATGAGTTTTGTTCACATGGAAAATAATTATATACTTAGTCAATCTGCTCAAATGAGATTTTGATTACCTTTTGGATCATTTATTTAAATTATATTAATATAAAATTTGAAATAAATTCACCTGAAAATAAAAATTCCCATCACATTTCATTCTCATTTATCTCATGCACATATGATTCCTTTCAATCCCATACATTCATTAATTTTTATTAAAGAGAGAGAACAAGAAAGTCAAAACATACAATGAAAACACAACACAATAAATACATGAAGAATTACAGATGCCTAAAATAATGAAATCCAATTGTACATCCAATTACGATATTTACCCACTCGATCGACAAGTAATTCATATAAGAGTAGTTAATGAGAGATATATTGGTGATTTTCATATAAGCAAGGTGGTTGGATACATTATTACCCTCCCTATATGTGTGTGAAACCCATGTGGAATCATTTATGTTACTTTCTCATCTTAAAATGTAATAATATATGCACTAGGGAGTAGCGATAGTTCCTTGTATATATTAATGGTTGATGATGGAATATATCTCTCCTACAATTAAGGGAATTTTTTATTTCTTACATATTTGATATCCTGAATGAATGGCCAATGCTTCAGCCAACAGGGGCTAGCCCATCCAATATGATTGATGAAATCAATAATAATCGGGTCCCCCTATGTCCCAAACCCCACCACCAGTATTCATATAATTAGATACTCATGAACCATCGATGTTACATTTAAGACACTAGGGTGCAGTATCCTGTGAACCAAGTGGTTGAGATTGTCTAGAGAATCAGTAACAATACCCACATGAATTCGTCAGCGCAACTGATGTTCATGATATTCCATAATGTGGTATAACATGCATATCACAAGGTTCATAGTTCATGTGATCAATTCTCTACCATAACCAACTGTTCAATCATATTTTTCCTTATTCCACACATCCCAAATACACCAAAAAAAGTTGTTAAGATCACACTACATGGTTCATTTCAGAACTCTATCCCCCACTATTCAAAATCAATGAATGAGGAATGATGATTCCATAAGATCTTGAGAGTAAAACTGATTAATTCTATAAATGATCTCCTAACATCACGAGCCCACTGACTAGAGAAAAAACTGATCCTATCTCTCCTCTTTGTGATCACTACATCACAGACACCTTAAAACCAGAGTGATACAAATATTCATAAAATTATTATCTATGCATAGAGATGGATTTCTGATAAAACAAATTAAAAAATTATACATGACTATAATTTCATTAATATATAAGGTTGGAATAAACGAATCATGGCTAACTAAGATGGTGCCCACCCTCTAGTTCTCTATTGTATTGAAGACCTCAGGAGAAGACATGGTAAACACCGATTTATATGGTTCTTCATTAATATCTATATGATCGAATGTCCCCAAATAATTATTAAAAAAAATTGATGATCATTTGGAAGAGGCTTAATTTTTTGGAAGTATCATTAGGAACCAAACAACATGGAAATATGAGTTTTGAAGAAACCCAGTTGTGAAGCCTATAAGTGATATCTTTTCTACCAAAAATACACATGAAATGGGGTTGAAAAAATGATAATGTGTAGAGATCATGTACCAATGGGACAAAATGAATAATCATACCACGTTTTTTCCTCATTTAATCTTATATATCATGAATCTTCTACCATATAGTTTTCTATTCTATGACTTCCCATGCCAACTTAGCTCACATTCCATTTAACGTGTCTAATATTCATCATACTCTTATTCCAAATCCATGGATTAGTCGCACTATCCTATTCCATTAATTCCAATGTATTATACCATCCACATGATCATCCTAGATAAATGAATAATGTATATTATCAATTCTAGAGTTCACATTTTGAGGATGAGAGAGTGTGACTTGGAAAGGAAGACAAGACTAATTTTTCCAAAGTGATCCTTCCACTAAAAGATAAAAGATGATTTTTCAAATTCATGACCCGTCCTATTATTCTTCCAAAAATGCTATCCAAATTAAGAATAAAATTACATCTATGAGAAATTGTGGTGCCACGATATTACATGTGAAGGGACCCCCTTAGCATTCCCATCCTCCGACAAGTGCTACTGATCCATAGCTCTGATAAAATATTTGATATGATAAAGTGACTCTAGGTTCGATTGATTATATTTATGCCACAATGACAGTAATATTCCAGGATATTATTGATACCCTGGACTAAAATATTACATGCAGTGATGAAAATGATCGTCTCATTGGCGAATATTAGATTTGAAATACAGATAGGGAGTGGAAGAAAAGGATAGGGAAGAATTTAAATGGACGTGATGAATTTGTTGATGAGTCTACATAAAACATATTGGGAAATAACATAATTACTCAGGGATAAAGGGTCACCATACCTCAGGCCTTATTCATACTTAATGATGTTTTGACCAAGTCCCACGAAGTGAATGTGTATCCATATAGAGCTAAATCACCAGATGATATGATCAGAAGCCCAAGGAGAGAAACACATTCCGGTAAAAACATTAATAATGAAACTCTATTCAATCTAATTATATACTCGATCCATATCCATGTTGATCACCATGTGATTTATGGTTGAGTTTGATGATGGTATCTTTTGATTTAGCAATGGAACCATGAAAAGATATATCCAAGATAAATCCATGATGTTCCACATAAATCCAACTAGAAAGAAGAAGAATGAGCCTTCTGTTGATGATAGCTGCCAACACATTGCATGTAATGTTACACATGCTCAATGGACAAGACTGTAGAGGGTTAAAGGGTTGTTGATTTTAGTAATATGTACCATGATGGATACACATAAAACATATGTAATACTTCCACCCTAAAAAATCATTGATTTCCAAAACCATATAATCTGTAATCGCATTCTAGGAAGCCCATAAGAAAAACCTGGGAACCCATCAAGAACGAGATCACACTTCGGACTAAGGCTCTTAATGGATGATAAAATATCATCTTCACATGGAATATATTCTAACACCTCGTTTTCATACATAGAATAAACATTTGAAATCACATATGTTACCTCTTAATGACCACATAGGAATCCTTCAGGTATTCTAGGGTAAGGACCATCAAGAAGGACTTTTGAAAAACATCTCAACCATGTGCCCTGCCATAATCCATTCATCCGAGTAAGAACTATCCTCCAACCAAATTTTGGTTCTAGTTGCCCTATGTCTCTCTTTAATTTATCCATGAATATAAACTGAATTCAAATACACACCATGATGCCATCATACCCTCGATTGATCACATTTTATGCATTCATGCATTAAAATATTTTCATCCATTTGGATCTTCATGATATAATGTTCAATGAGAATATCATCATTCCAATCAACATCTAAATAGATTCATTATGATTAATTTTTGATTTCATTACATCCATGTCCAATGTTGGTGGGGTGTTTTGACTTTGATGCAAACCTAAAGGTCCCCCTAAGTAATATTAGCATGTTTAGTAACCTTTCACATGACCTTTCATGCCTTGATGGGTTCCATCATTCATTCATAGTTTGCTGATATAGTATTAATTTAGTCCAATGATGAGAAAGAATATTACAAACCATCAACTCCTAATTGGTTGGAAGAGAGATAAGAAGTATCAAATGATTGTAGACAATTCACACCAGATGAGAATATTTGACACTTGGATATGCGGTGATTGCATAAACATATGCAAGACAACAGTTGATCCTACACCAAGTACATTGACATCCACTATGATAATTTAACAAGGTGAACCGATTCATAAAAAATCCTAGGTCTATCATCCCTTTCCACACCATAATTTTTTTGAATTCTAATATGGCCTTGTTAGTGAATGTTTCACTACCTTCCATATCACATAGATCAACAAAAACATTAATGTTGCCTCCGATGAACCAAGAATAATCCATTGGGTTGAATTACTCCAGATCACACCATTAAGAAACCCTCTTTAGTGAATTACTTATCCTATATTCAAAAGATAAGAAAAAGTATTTAGAGATAGTTGAAACCATTATGGTGAAACAATGATAGGATTCTTGGACAATATCCACTAGACATTCTTGTTCCAATATAACAGGATCTGAAGATTGTGTGGGTCATCATGCATGAACTCACTCATTTTAATTATAATGTAAAATCTCCTTATTTTGTATGATCGTTTCTTAGGATGTTGTACCATGATAAGGGTAGAAGAATAGATTGAACCTCAATTAAGATGAGTTCAATTTAATCCCAAGAACACATGCCTCGAGCATTCCAGATGAGAAGTTATAACATTATGATTATTGGTGACTGGATCTGTCCTTAGGTAGAACAACCATATTATCCTTATTAAATGATTATTGATGATATAGTCTTGACTGGGATATAGTTAATGCACTAATGTGATGTAAAGATTATGACAGTGTAAGAGGGTCCATGAATGGAACCAAAGCCATGAAATGATCGATTTTGGCCTCTTGTTGAGATGGATGAATAAAATTGTGACTCACATCCTATAAACCTACTTGTGAGTGGTAGCCGAAGATATCTATAGTTGAGGTAGTTAAGAAAAACATTTCTTGATCATAAAATATAGCTTTGGATTTGTAAGGTTGTATTTGAATATATGTTTTTCTCAAATCATCTATCATTTCCTTCTAAAAATATGGATTCAGTGATCATAAATGTGGTATTAAGAGTAGAATCTGGGAGTCGTGGGATAGATGTGAATTTTTAGCCATTCCCTGGATTCATAGACTTGTAGAATGATCTTTTGTTGATGTGCATGGATAAATAAATTTCCACACAGAATAGTTCCATAGAATCATACTCCAAGAGTAACATGAGATCATCTACACACAAAAATATTCCTAGTGAATCACCAATGGAGTAGAAGAATGAGAGATTTAGGAAATAGTGAGGAAGCTGAGGTAAATTAATCCATGTCAGGGATATAGAAGAGTATGTTCCACGATTAACCTCAATATCCCACCACATCAAAGTAAAACGACATATTTCGACGGATCCTGGAGGTTTTCACTCTCTGTGGATGAATTCCTACTCTAATACCAACTACATCAAAAAAGGACCTTCGGTTCCGGGAAGATATCCTAGAATGATGTACAAGACCCCATGAATCCACACAATATTGGAATGTTAAAATAAGCTGTCTATCGGGGCCAAAATCTTCCACCAACATCCAAAGAAGACATTTTGAGGCAACACTTAACAAATCATATGAGAAATCTAGAATTGTTTTGTACCCATCCAATGAAAAAGATGAAGATTCTCTAAAAACCATGGGAATGTAAGAGAAATGTGGATTAAGAGAGGGGCAACAAAGAGCCTCCATAAAGGACTCCCCCAATAACCAATGCTTCCTATAACCTGCTATATTAGAGTCCATGCATAGAGAATAAGCTAGATAGGGGCTAGGATCAAAGATCTTTGGATGATTAGTCACTTCCAACAGGGATCCAGCGAACTGGTTCCTAATAGTCATTAATTTTTGAAGAGAGGGAGGAGCGTCAGGCGCATTAAATTGATAATTAGAATCCATTTAACCTCAATTAATACCCAATTACTGTATTTCACTATTTAAATCATCTTTGATATCAAAAAAATATCTCATTCATTTGTTTTTTAAAATTTCTCAACTTATGTTTATACAGCCATGTGTTTTTCTTTACTTAATGATTTTATTTCTTAGACTGTAAGTCAATTTAATTCATTTCGAATTTGATATCCTAACATAGTTATTGCTGATATTTTTTATGTTTTTATTTATTCTAGATGATGATATAGGGATAAGATTTTTTAAACACTATTGGAGAAGGATTCAACAATCCGAAAAAAAATCATATAACAAAATTATAAATACAAAAATATAAAAACAAATTTTTAAAAAATCATTAAACAAAAATATGAATTAAGATAAAAATATTTTTTTATGTGATCCAAAAAAATATATTATTCATGTAAAAAAGATCATTGTTATCAAAAAACTGAGCCATAAAATTTTAAAATTTAAATCCATTTATGGGTTTTTAAAAAAGAAACCAAAATAAAAATGGACAATAAATGAGAAAGAAATAATACTAAAAATGAACAAAATTATGAAGCTTCAATTTTCCCAAATAACATTGAATTGAATAGGATGAACCAGTTTTGACCACCTAAGGATTCAATAAATCAATATTACATCTATTTCACACATTGGGCCCAAAATTATTTTCTTAAAAGTCATATATATTGACGTTTCATGCTTTTAACAATCTATCTAATTATAACTCATTATCCATTGTTAAGGACATTTATAACATTGTGCAATAGTTTCCTCTACATCAACTCAATGAGGATGAGTTTTTGATGTATATATATACCATTTTTTATGGGGAATGAAATTAATTAAGTCTTAGGTCTATATAAAAACATATTTTAATTCTTGGATAATGTTTACACTTCATTTTTAATGAAATTCCATCTGTAAAGACATAATGGAGTGTTTGAAAAAATATAAAAATGTTTTATCAAGAGGATGAAGAATCATTTCACGAGGCTTGATATTTATTTAGGGACCTTCGTATGATGTTTCCCCATCACCACCTACTATCTTATCTCTTATTAAATACCTTATATAATGTATGTTTCTCCTTAGTACATAATTTAGTTGACCAAGATACGAAGGGAATTATAATGATAAAACGAATGAGAAGATGAGACAAATTTTCAATAATGTTAGTCTCAACCCAAAAACTATAGAAGAGAAATAGTGAATAGAGTTGTAAACAATACTTTTTATGGTATTTAAATTAATCCTTAAATTTTTAAAATTATGGAACAAGTTCAATCCATAATGATCTAATATTAAATACAAGGTCTACACTATGTGGGTTGTCAAAATAAGTATAAATCACTTACAGAGTAGTGTATTCAATGAGGGATATTTAGCCACAATAATAAATACTATAAAATAATTATATTTATTTATAAAAACAAGAAGGAAAATTTCTTTTGGAAATATTCCTAGATTTAAATCTAGTGATTATCTATTTTTGAACAAGTACAAACTTTGTCTATAGATATCATCCAAACATTTCATGGAAATGATAACGAATGATATGAAAACTATCACCTTGATATTCTCAATAGACTAGCTTGAAATATGAAAACAAACACAGGGATAAATCATTAAATTTATAATGTAGTTTTGATATAATCTTTTTTTCTATGATGGATGAAATATTGTGAATTATGGATTCCCATGTGTAGAAAAAACTAAAATTACCAATCATCAAACAAAATTCAATAAAATGTATATCGAGTTTAGTGGTAGAAAATAAAGGGAAGTTACCAAGTGATAATGAAATTATCCATAGGCACAGTTCCATGGTTTTGGTTAGATGTATTGGTTTCGAAACTCAATATGTGGTTAGAGATAACCCTAGGGTATTTCAAATAGAAAATCACAAATAATAAGTAAACAAATTATAGGCCAAATTGAATCTATATATGGGGAAATAACCGATGTAACAAAAATAAATAAAGTGGTTACACATGATAATATTGAATAAAAAGACACTAAAATGATAAACACTAATGGGAATGAAAATTTTGTTAAATAACTATAGGAAATACCTTTTGTTATTATAAAGTTTTACCCATCCATCACTGTCTCTCAAGGATTAAAATCTGAGGATAAAAAATGATTTTCTTCAATTCATTGGGACTTAAAAAAACATATGTTAAAATTCCATTAATCCTTTCATTAATTTAGATTCGATTTAATTTGAAATCTTATAATAAAATTGTTACATATACGATAATATATAAAGAGTTTTCTATATACAACCTCACTAAAGAGTGTAGCGATATTTATGAAAACCAAAACCCACAAAAAAATAATGATCCAAGTTTTTTTTTCATTCCTTGTACATTTTTGGAAAATATTCAATTGAACTACATGTGTTACCTTAAATAAGTCATAATTATTAAATCCTTTTCACTGATTCAATTGTTATGTTTATTATAATTACGTCTTACCACTATGTACTTACAATTGTATGGTCGATCTTTTACACATCATATTGGAAAATATGATGACTTTATTTAAAAGTGGGTAACATATTCTAGCCCATTAAAATTATTATTATAGAAATAGAGTGTGGAAAAGGGGTAACTAACATTATTGGCAGGACATTTTAGCCACTGGAGGAGCTATTGTAAATGAGGGAAAGGAATGTCTAATTTTTAATTTTAGTGGAAATGAATAAGAGTTTCATGTTTTTATGAATATTTAAGTACCAAAATTTGGTGATAAATCTTCAAGATAACAAATTAAAGAAGTTGAATACTCATTAAATCATCAAGAAGATTTTTTATGAAATATGTACCTAATGATACTAAAGCGAACAATGAGGGAAAAATTTCACAATAATTTAATGGTGATAAAATTGTTAATCTGGGAACTTGTTGATATATGGAAAACATTAATGTTCAAATTTTATAAATCCCTCAAGAAGATGATATTTTCATGAAATTATAAATTTTTATGAGATGTTTAGGTTTAATTTCTCATTTTATACACTGTTGAGGAACATTTAATTTCTAGTAAGGGAGATATTTATCTATACTATGATAAATTATCAATGTAAAATATTTTAAAATTATATATAGATGTTGAGTGCAATGATATTTCCAAATTATAAAGAAGAGTATATATGTGAATTTTTTAGCATGAAATTGATAATAATTCCTATTTTCACATTCACTATACTAATTTTGTTTAATATCTTATACCTCATCATCCTATGATTCATTCTTTATGTGAAGAGGCACCATAACAGGATCTTAAAACTCTTCTATCACACCTGAAATATTAATTTCTTTTGTTACAAATATTCAATACTAGTATTTATTCCTACTTAATATTATATAAACCAAGTGTAAAATATGTTACCTTTGTTGAAGAAGTAAAAATCTGTCATAATATTATCTATATAAAATATTAAAGGGATTGTTTCTTCATTATATCTAAATGGAATCAATGTGGAACATGATCATAAACCAACATTTGATTGTCAAAGAAGGGTAAATATAAACAGAGATAGGTTTTGATATAAGAGTTTATCATGATTATTGATTCTGGTATTACATAACCTATTTAGGATAATTCATATATTAGTCTAGTCAAATTAGTTCTTAAGAAGTGAGGATTCATTATTGTGACGGTCATGAAAAATGAGAAATATAGGTTTTAAAATCTACAAAGTGGGGAGTTTTTATTTACTATAAAATGATCATTTATTCAACTAGAAAGGATAATTTTCATATTTAATTTTTATTCATAATGATTATAATGATAGGTGAAAACTAAATTTTCTATTTTCTAGATGGCTATTCATATTACAACCAAATTCCTGTAGCCCTTGAAGACCAATGGAAAACCATATTCATAGGCCCCTTTTGAACAGTTACTATATAATTTAATTTTAATTATTTGGTGTTCCAACAACCTTACAATGATTTTAAATGATTATATTTATGGAAATGATTGAAATAATCATTGAGGTTTTCGTGAACCAATTTTCTTTTTTTGTAGTATATTTGAGAAATATTTGAAAAAATATTGAAAATGTTTTAGATTGATTCCATGAGTGCATGTTTGTTCTAAATCGGGAGAAATGTCAATTCATGAATACAGAAGTATTTTTTAGTGGTCACATGGACACTAAGAGAAGTAAAGATTCATAAAATTTTAAGATAAAAGTTAATAATTGTATTCCCCTCCTAATAATTACATGGGTTTAAGAGGTTTTTTAAGCCATACTATTTTTTAAAATACATTCCTAAAATACTTTACCGAAATTATTTTTCATCCTTGATCATTGTGATATAAAGATACATCATTCTTGCGTGATTATATATTTATTATATTTCTTAATCTCCCTAATTGGAAAATAACTTCTTCTACCATTATCACTACAACTTATTGGATGTTTCCATTTGAAATTATGTGTGATAAAGTTGATTTATTTTATGGAGTAGTTCTTGGATAATAAGAATCCAATAGATTTCATGAACTATACTTTTCTAGTTGGTAGATAGCTTCATCACAAAAAAATTTCACAAAATTTGAGAAGGATCTATTATAGTTTTTATCAATATTTAAATATTTATGTAGTAGCAAATTAGAACCAAATTTATCATTTTTATAGACCATTTTTTTATATATATTCTATTTACAAAAGTGAAAATAACCCAAGATCATTAAATAGATTCTTCAGCTATAGGAATCGGATTTGGAAATTATAGACCAGAAAGGTGGTGAAAATTTCATTGTAGATCATTTTTATAGAATATATAATACCCAATGTAATGATCCAAGGAAGATAATATCAAATTTAATTAATTAATAAATTATATCTTTTTTGATTAAAAAATTCTTCTTAATATATATATTTCATAATTTTATAGCCATCATCGATATTCCTATAAATGATACCCAAATCCAAAAAAATAAAATTAAATATAAAATTAATTACTACATTTGGCACAACCCAATACTTATTATAAGGTTTGATTATGGTATTATTTTGTGTCTTGTTCCTTAATAATAGATGTTGTGTATTCTGGAAATATGTCACATTTTAGTTATAGCGGACATCAAAGGGGAGAAAAACATCATAAAATGTTTTGAAAGATGGATATTATTGGCCTTATATTTTCACATATTCTAGGATCATAGATAATTATTTGTGATATTCTCTAATGGTATGGGAATAATGGTAGAATGAAATCATTTCTAAAAATGTTGATAATGGATGTTGAAGAATTGCATGTTTAGTTATTGGTTTTATGGGACATTTCTCATATTATTATGGGAATGAGTACATATTGGTTGCTATATATTATTTTTTATGTGGGTTTAACAGGTTGTATTACAATATTATATATCTAATAGTGTGTTCAAATTAATTAATAAGAATATGATTTCAATATTTTTAGTTCCAAAAGCATTTATAACTAACAATGGAAGACATATAAAAAATAAAAATTTAAATCCTTGAAAAAGAAATATGGATGTATTCTTATAAAAAGAACTCCTTACCATCCACAATTTTGTTAAAAGGTATAAGTTTTAATAGGGTGTTAATATTTTTAGAGAAATTTTTTTCTACTTCCAAAAAAGACTATCCATTGAAATTCGATGGGTCATTTTGGACCTACAGAACTACTTTCAAAACAATTTTTGAAATTTCTCCCACATGTTATTTTTTGGGAAATGATTGTATTTACATGTAGTGTTGTAATATAATTTTTTTGGGCTGTGCAATCTTTGTTTTTTTCATTCAAAACTATTGGTGAGAGGAGGTTTCTTCAATTAACTTAACTCAGTGATATTTGGAGTGATTTTTCTATGATAACGATAGTATTATTAAGCAATGTACAGATGATTTTCATGATTTTTCATTTAAAAAAATAATTATAAGGTTGAAGAAAGAGGTTATTATTTATTATTCATGTCTTAAAATTGTTATTGTGTTGCTAAAATCTATGTCGGATAGACCATTCACCACACATATAGTTCCTGTCAATGGAGCTGTTGTATTGATTGAATAAGAGAATCGATCAATCATAGTGAATATAAAATGAAATCAAGGACTAATTTTAGGGGGAAACCAAAGAATGTTTCTTTCATATCTTTATATGATGACGGAGAAACCATCCATTCTAACTGAACAATATAAATTTTTCACTGCATTGTAGGAAAACATTAGTCTTCAATCATTTTTTGAATAGTAATAAAACTTGTTGTGTTTATACCTTGGTTTCACATGTTATCTGCTGGTCTAGGAAAGATTTTAATTACTATTCACATACCATTTTTAATGATTTTTCAAACTCTTAGAGATGAATTCCTATAATTTTCATTACATATATGATCTTCTAATATGAAATTTCAAGATTAAAAATGCTTATACAAAATCACTGGAAAATGGTGGTCTAGAATTTTAAATGTTGGGGTCTCATGCTCATCCTCTTAATATTTATGTTTGAAAACATGTTTTTTATATAACCATAAAGAGAGATTAATAATGAGTTTTCGAAATAATCTTTATTGTTATATATTCACTTTCAGGGAGTTTAATTCTTCATTTCACTTTGAATAAATTATTTAGAATTTTCTTATATAATTAGTTTTTATAGGAAATTTTATTAAAATCATCTCATGATATGGAATTTTGTGCAATAGATTTTATAACTTTTGTTCAAATTTTTTTGAGTGCTTCTAGTGCTCCATGTCATGGGTGTTAGTTTTTGATTTTTTTACTTTATCATTGAACATTCTTAAAATCAACTCAAAATAATTTTTTTACAAAACTGTTAAATTTTTGGATTTTTACACTATGATAATGATGGTTAGAATCATAATTTAAGAATCATAATCTTGAATGAAATTAATCATAATTATATATTTAAAAAAGAAAAAAAATCATGATCATTTTTAGAAAATATTTTTAGAAAAACAAATTATAGAAAATCCTTCTAGAAAATTCATGTGACTCATAAATCATGACATTGAACTAGGTAATTGGAAATATATTTTTAATTAAAATGATAATTTGTTTTTCACCATTCTATTCACCTTTGATGAAAATTTTGGTTTTTTTGTGGGGTAGGTGTATTATTAAATGAGCTAAACTATGTTTTAATGCTAATCCCCTTAGAAACAATTTTAAATTTTTCAAATTTTTTCTTTACTCAATCATTTATTTTCATTTTAAGAAAGTAAAAATTTTATTACATTTACGACTGTGAATCCACTTTGAGGTGGTTAATCTATAACACTAAATAGATATAATAAATCTTATCATTTTTATTATACTTTTGAAATTAATTCATAATAGTTATACTTTGACATAATTATTTACTTTTTTATTGGATTTTATCTTTTTGGATAGAATTAAATACATAATATATGAATAAGCATTGAATGTGAAATGAAAACCATAATCAAGGATGATCCATTATTCATTCATACTTTAATAATTAATCTTCTGGATCTATTATTTATCATACTTATAATTATTAAACATTCTCAACTTAACAATTTATTCTTTTTATTATTATTTTTAATTATCTAAGTCACCTCACCTAGTGGTAAAGAAAATTTTGGACATTTGATTGGATAAAATTGGTGTATTTTATATTCATTACATAATTTTCAATTTCAATCATTATTTTAAAATAGGATATCATTTTCACTTAATTTCCCTGATTTTAGGGGGATATACATTTCATACATGAGAGAGTCAATATGGAAAAATATATATAATGACTAATTAATAAAAGGATATTAGTTTTTCACTTTTGAGATTTATTTTTATATTTTTAAATTCATTAATAATTATGTGAGGATAAACAATACAGTAGTGAGGGATAATTTTATATGGCTTTAATTGAACTTTTTTTAAATAATTTTCGGGGTATTAAATGTATAATTAATACAAAAATAAATATATTTCTGAATAATTGTAGTATTTTTATTTATTTATTGATAATTATGGAATTGATGATTATTTTACTATAATTTTAAATTTAGATTATCAAAATTGTTATTATATAGATACTTTTTTATTTTATTTAACATTTATTCAAAATATAATTTTAATAATTAAAAATTTAATATATTATGAACTATTTATTCTATTATTTCAATACATTGTTCTTATAAAAAATTTAAAAATTTAAAAATTTGTTTTATTTTAGTGTATTTTTTATTTTTTATTCTTCTTATTATTAATATTAATCTACGTTCATTTTTTATTTAATTAAGTTTATTTTTATATGGAAGTGTCATCTTCTTAAAGTATAATGTCTTAGAGATCTATTGAATTTATTTGAACATATAGTGGTAATCTTATCCATCCCGCATATGATATTATGTATCCATACTACATAATATATATATATATAATATAGTTGTAAGAAATTCTTTTAAGGTTATCACGTAAGTAAAATTTCCTTGAAACGTAGAAGATAAAATTAAATTTACATCACCCTTATGAGATTTTTGGGATATCAATGTAAAAAAATCATTTAACATAAGATAAATTTTTAATGCATAGAATAATTATTTTAAACGGTTGTGGAATTAAGGGAATCCAATGTGAGATGTCATTGTACATCAATGTAAGATCTGTATTGAAGTAGAGAGGAGATCCAAGTGCGTCTTAAACATATTATTTAAATGAACTGGTTTAAAAAGAATGATAGATTCATATTGATATTTATAACGAAGATATGTTGAATGAGTTTTGACCAAAAGACACTGATATATGTTGTTATTCCAAAAGAAGACATTTCCTGGGAATGAAAAGAATATGACAATGGTCCAACGATGATGAAGTCCAACTGATTTTGTATGAATAATCCAAGAATGGATGTGATAGTTACCAAGGATAAACATGTGACTAGATATGAGATCTTGATGATCCTGTTAAGATGAGGCTAAAGTAAAGTTGACCTATAAATTTCCTCAGTGGGTTATTATTATATGTAATAAGATGATCAGATATTTGCTGTATCGACTAGTTCAATTCTTGTAAAATGAATAAGATGAAATAAATGATCCAGAATATAGTTAATATTAGATGCCAATCTAGGGTTGTGTTCGATTAGGTGCTACAATTAAGTATTGGGATGAACTCAAATTTTTTATTATATTTAGATTCATTTAAATTTAATTAAACCCATTATTATTGTTCCAACACAATCATCACAATTGAGTTTTTCAATAAATTATTTTTCATTGATGAATGTATTGTATCAATTGATATTTGGTCAATAATGGTGTTGATTTTGGGTCATTCCATGTTTTTGTTATGTTCTATAAAGAATAGATCCATTGATTGATTCCATCTAAGATACCTGAGTTCATGAAATGTATAATGTGGGAATGGCATTGACCACAAAAAAGTGTATTTTGTGTTTTCCCATTTTTAAAGATTCAAAAATAGGAAAAAAATATTTTTTAATTTATTTTTTTTAAAAATTTGATGAGACCATATTTGGATATTATTAGGACTTTCTAAAATATCATGGGTGATGATAGATGAAGTATCAAGGGATAATGGATGAAGAATGTATCTTTCAATTGATTTTTCTAGTTATAAATTAGATCATAGAAAAATGTGGTAAAAATGTGGGTTATCTATGCTTGTTAGGAATTTTCATATCAGGTTAAGTGTAGAATAATAAAAGGTGAACAATTACCCGTGTATGGTGATAAATTAATAGAAAATATTTTTCAGAAGAATACGTCGAGTAAATGAATAAGGTTAGAAAATAATATAAATTCTATAACTGCGATGATTGAAGGGGGGATTTGTTTAGTAAGAATATAATCAATTAGATATTTTTAGAGAAGAGTGATTGAATGACGCATAGACAGTGTAAAACACTAATCTAGAGTGATGGATTAATGGAATACTTATTTTCTTCATCTCCTTGATATCCTTCATTATAAATAATTCTTGTTTTTTGATGAAACAATGATTATTTTCAAAACATTGAGTGGGGATATTTCATTGCACATGTACAAATTTTTAAATATTTTCTTATGAAATAGTTCTTAAAATTTTAATTTGCTTTTTTATTAGGAAATAATATGATATTTTCTAAGGATAATCTAAAAAATCATTAGACCATTATTAAATATGATTAACTAAAACTTTGATTACATATTTGATAGTTTATTTCAATTAAATTTACAAAAACAATGATATTCTATCGCTGGAAAATTAAAATTTTCCTTTCATTTTATTTATATTAATATTATACACATCATTAATCATCCACTATTTTAATAATGATTCAAATCATCATAATATTCCATTCAATTTTTCAGTATAAAATATTTTTACAACTATTATTTCCATATTCATGTTTTTTCATATTTTTTTTTATTTTCATTCATAGACTGAAACTCAACTGACATCCCTAAGGCTTAAATATCCTAAATCACTAATTTTTAGTAGTTTTTAGTTTTTTATTTAAATATATAATGGATATAGAGATCATGATATTTTTTGGCATTATAAAATTTATTTGAAAATTAATTACTTGATTTACCCTCACTGAGGTGATAAATATTTACCAAATTTTCTATTCATAATTAGAAAAAATAATAGAGAAATATTTACCAAATATGGAACTCAAGATTCCAAATATGAAATAAATTTTTTAAGATTTAATTTATATTATTAAAATACATATATTTATGAACTAATCAAAAAATTAAAAGAAAAATAGGTCTTTAGTAAAATATATTTTTACCCCAAAATTAACTTATACCAAAATAAGAAAAAATAATATTTAAACTATAATTAGTTATATAATATTTGTAGTTTAAGTTTGGATTAGTGGTAAGAATGTGTAATTGTACATGAAAAATGGGGGTTCAAACCTGACTTGGTGTAGGTACTATAGTAGTACTGTAGCATACTGTAGCAGTAGTAGACTGTAGCTACAGTGGGCACTGTTACGGCTATAGGACACTATATCAGTGGTAGGATACTGTATTGGCGGTGGGTTCTATGGGTGCACTACTTCAGGTTGTTACTGTAGCATTATAATTTACAGTATGGTTTTTAAGATAAAAATATGGTCCTGCAGGCCATGTAATGGGCTACATGCCAACTCTGCATTCAGGATATGTAATGGGTCTCCGTATACCCAATGAAAAGTGGTTTTTGATTCGATTTATTAATAAATGAATCTCTATCCACAAACATTTAAAAATATATATATTATATATAATTAATTAATACTTATATTACATTTAGAACAAACTGAATTCATAAAAGTAATTTTTAACGAAAATACAACTTTACAAAAATAAATTTTGTTTTCTATTTATTAAAAAAAAAATTTATCATAAAAATATATAAAATTCTCTCAATGATAATTTTTATGTGATGATTTCAAAAAAAAAAAATTTAAATAAATACTTCTTATAAAATATCCATAAATTTATTATAATATTAATTTAAAAAACGAAAAACCATTTTTAGAAAAACATATTTTGGAAGCATAAAATGAAATTTTTAAAAATTCTGGTATTAGATCATAAGAATTAATAAATTTGAATTTTTTATAACACTTATATATAGATAATTTATAATTTCGATACTCTTATTTATATTCATCCATTCAATGACTAGTTTATATAGGTCATATTTTAGTAATATTAATATATGATTTGTTTAGGATCAGTATTTTGTGTTATATAAAATATCAAAAATACAGTTTTTTAAAACTCATTGTTTTAAATACTCTCCCATTTAACAAATTGAATCCTTTAATTTTTAACTTATTCTCAATAATCAAGTTTTTTCATTTAAATATTCCATTTTTGAAAACCCATAATATAAAAAGTGTTTGTAAAGAATATTATTTAAAATAGGGAAAGGGATATATGAATTACATTTAGAATATCTTATATATCGGTTTTCGTATAATAGAACACTGGTGGGATGTGAAAATATTGATATGGGGGAGTGGTAATATCAAAATGATTATAGAAAGTTATAGGGAAAATTTATGAAAAATAAATGAATTATCTTTTGGAATTTAACGACCACAAAACAATAAACTAATGAAATGTTAGAAAGATCAACAATTCATCCAAAATGAATGTAATGGGTTTAATTTTTTATTTAAATATATTTCAAATATAGTTAAAAATTTCTATTAAAATACAGACTATGAACATAATGAAATAAAATTACATTATAAGTATAATTTAAAAAATTAATAAAGATCTAAAAAAATATTATTTTTTTCTACAAATGATATGCATTATAAATGAATTATATATTTCTGAAGAACAAAAATCAACTTCTTGTCGGATTTTTTGATGATATTCAGCTCATATGTACAATATGAATTTCGTAAGCTAAATATGGAAAAAGAGTTCATTATTCAATCAATAAAATAATAATAAAAATGATATATTTATTACTTCTAAACTATAATTATACATCTAAATCCAACCATGGATAATGAACAACGTCACAGTCATAGAGGGAGTAGGATAAAATTACAAATGATTAACATTTCACTTTTTCAATGCACTTGATGGATTATAAGTATCTATTGTTGTATGTTTCCTGAATTATTATTATATCAAAAGTATTAAATTATTTCATTAAATAAAATTACAAATAGGATTTATGTGATATTGTAAATAAAAACAAATCTCATTAAATCTTTGAGTTTTTAATTCACACATACACATGAACGATGTTATCATTGTTGAATAGATTAAATTATACGAAAATAATTGATAAATTATATTTCAATACTAATAATTAGGTCATTAAAATCACACACAAACACACACAGTTATATGTATATATATTAAATCCACTATTAGAATATTATTTGAGTGGTATTGATAAAAAATGAATCACATTGGTTATCAGGGCAGTAGTCCACCGTACACATGAATAATGGTTCAATTATAAATTTCAACGAAGAGGAGATGATAAATTTATTAAATTAACAAAATTAAATATTAGTATATATAATTTAATTCTGTGATTATTTCATCATGATTAAAAAATATTGAAAGGATTTAGAAGATTAAATAAAACCAAAACATTCGGTTATAAGTTATTCCAATAATTTGAACTACATTGGTTTCCATACACTTTATTTCATATATGGTTTATATTATTACACAAATATGACATCTTTAACATCTAGAGGGATGTTTTTAAGGTATTTTAGAAATTAATTTCTAAATAATTTTTCTCAAAATGTCTGAGGAAGGGAGGATATGAGGTTTTATTTTAAAAGTGAGGTGAGGGGTACTCTTTGAATAACAAAAAGTATTAAGTCAATATATAATAATTTTAATATAAAAGAGAAATAAAATTGATTTATTTAAATTTTAAAATGAGTATAATTAAAAATAATGCCATCTAGTAAAATTTTGACATGATTAGTTGATGATTTCACCACTATCAAATTGATTTATCCCTAGTTAACGTATTTGACTATTACCCTGATATCAATGTTTCTTCACTATTTAGGGGTTAAAATAGTTACTATAAAAATATAATTGACCCTAAAATATAACAAGGTTGATATTTTCACCATATAATACCCAGATTTATGAATAAATAGTTTTTATTACATTTAAATCTTTAATAAAATATTGATTACTTGAAAATATCATTAAAGTCATATTTTGAACTACTCATATATTTTTATATAATGTAATAAATATAATAATATAATTTTAAAATAAACATTTTAATATAAAAAATATTTTATATATATTTATAAAAATCATGTGAAAATATAACTCACCCAAAAAATTACATTATGTGTTTCTAAAATAATTTACATGATTTTTTTCCTCAAGAACAAGAATTATTCTAGTATTGTCAAAACATTTAAGTTAACCTTTTTATTGGTAAAAAATATTAAAAAATTACCATAATTATAAATAATCATTAAAATGACCTCTTATTACTAAACATAAACACTTTCTTTTACCCTGACAAAAATATAGGTATATTAAAACAAATTGAGTTACAGTTCATTATTATTAATTATTTAAAATTATATATAGGTCACTGTCAATGGCACATGGCATGAAATTTAAAAAGTTTAAAAAAAATTCAAGGATAAGTTTAAAAAACTTATCCAATTAAATAAATTCAATTTATGGGGTATCTTTTTCACTATGTCACAATATTTTTAATCATAATGACTTGGTTTATCCTTATAGATTTTGAAAATATTTACTAAAATTACTATTCATAATGGAAAAAATAAAAGGGTAATATTTACAAAAATTTGACCTCATGGTTCCAATAATGGAAAAAAATTTCCTTGATTATATTTATAAAAGTCTCATAAATTAATTTGAGATAAAAAAATAAAAAGTAAGGAAAATATTTTTTATACAGATCTGTTTTTATACACAAAATTAACTTATAACTAAATCTGGTATAATAGAGATTCAAATGTAATTAATTTGAGTATACATAATTAAATTAGAATTTTGTATCTTTAAGAAAAAATTCAAATAATTTTGGGGATTTTTAATGGAAATAAATGTTTATAAGAAACAATATTTTCACTATTCACTAAAAATCAACATTTTCAAAAACAATTAACAAAAAATCACCCTACAATAATTATGAAATGATAATGTAAAAAATATTATAAATATTATAAAATTAATTTTTCTATAGTTAATAGTATTAAATATTAAATTCTCTCATATTAATAAATATTAATAATTTTTTAAGAAACTGTATTCTTTAAGCATTAAATGGCTTTACTAAAAACTTAGTAATTATTTTCAGTGAAATAAATATTTTTTCTAGATTAAAACATTACGTATATATAGTATCATGGTTACTATTATTCATATTAATTGATTTAATTTCTATGATATATGAGTCATATTTAAATAATAATATTCTATAGTTAATTTATTCATAGTGTTGCATGTTGTATACACTATCGAATATAGTGTTCTTATAAAATTATTATATTTTATAAAATATAACTAATTAAATTAAATTTTCAATATATAATTATTTAGGGATTAAATATACTAAACCAATCACATAAAAAATTTGTACTTCTTTTATGTATCATCTCTTCATTTTCACCCTTTTTAACCAATTTTACCCTTTACTAAGATAACATTTATCTTTACCTAGATAATTTATTTGTATAATTAAAATAAAATGGGGATTGTAATGGAATTTTAAATTATAATTCAAAATAAATAATCCATATTTAGTTATTGTTTTTTTTGGTTTTAGAAACTAAACATCACAAAACAATCAAAAAACACATGATTTTTTTAATAAGTTTTACATTTAAAGAGTATCCATGATTTTTTTTAAGTATTATTTATTATAATGAAATTTTAGATTTACAATAAATAAATGGAATTTTATATTAATTTTTGTTTCATTCTAAGACAAAATTGATTCTTTTAACCACACTATTAAATGAAATGTTCAAAAAATAGATCACAATTATAATAAAATATAACATCAATACTGAAAATAATTACATGGGTTTCCTTATTAAAAATATCATTTTAAATGATTTATATTTATATTTAATAATGTATTTCATTGATAGAAAATTTTTATTATAAAATTATGATGTCATATATTGTATGGTAATTTATAAAAATTGTAATTTTAAATATTCACTCAAAAATATATTTCTTTAGAAAAAACAAAAAATTATCCCAATGATTATTTTAATATAACGAATTAGAAAATGGTATTATTTATATAATTCATATTAAAAAATTTATAAATTTTACTTTAATTTAAAACCATGAAATTAATGATAAATAATTTAACTATAATAATAATACATTCGTTTTTGATATAAAAGTTAAAAATTTATAATTTATAAAACAATGTTTTATATGAATACATAAAATGAAAAAATAATAACCAAATTATTGATGTATTAATATTAGTATCTATGATGTAAAATTCATTCCCAATTGAAGATATATTTTTCTCACAATTTTCTAAATTAATTAAAAAAATATGGATACTTATCCTATATGGATTTTTCAGATTCCCATGTTGCTTCGGCCTTCATTTAATTCTTAGATAAATCATTTAAATGTAAAATTAAATTATTATAAAAAACATGACCTCTTGTTCAATAATACAAACATTATTCTATTCATACTAAATATTATCTTCTAATGGTATAACCTTAGGAAAGAAAACATTATATTCACCAGGAACATATTCCCAAAAACCAACATGGAACACATCATGTAGATGAGATAATCTTGGAGATAATGAAAAAATGTATGAAAAAATTCCAAGGTTTAACATTATTTAATATGGTATAATAAACAAAATACATATCATTCACATTTTAAAAAACACCGAACACATTTCCATGGAGATCTCTTAAGAAATAAATAATCACATACCTAAAATGAATAGTTGTTCATGTTATTATCTATATAACCATTCATCATACTTATAGATTCATTGATGAATTGTTTATGGCTCATTAAATTATAAACTTATTAATATAACAATTTAGGTCCCAACAATATCACCTCACCGACTTCCACCAAAAATGGAGGAGTTGGGCACAACATTCCAATTAATTCCGCAAATGGTTACATCAATAAAAAATAATAAAAATTGTTATTACAATAAAATTTAACTAATAAAATATTATGTTCTTAAATTACCTATTTATTAATGGATAAGTATCATATAATATATTATAATTTCTAAATAATTCCCTATGGTTTTCCATCAGAATGAGTATGAAAGGATATAATGGAAATTAATTTAGTTTCGAATTGCTATAGAAGTTCATTCAAAAAAGAAGTGGTAGATCTAGGATAATAATATAATATGATTGAGAGAGGCACTACATGTCACATTAAAATACCTTAAATATAATTTTTAGAAATATGATCTAAATACATTACGTCTTCAATTGGTTTAAAATTCAAAAATTAGTCAATCGATCAATAATAACCCAATTTTCATTATTAAAATGAGATTTACTTGGTAGTCCCACATTGAAATCATTTGTTCTATTTTTCAATATCTATTTTGGGAATAAAAATGATTAATAATCTCTATTGGTAGATGTTTATATTATTTATCCTATTGAAAATTTTAGTATTTCATTTTTTAAAGAGTAATAGAATTCATTATTTCATCCCAATAAAATATTATCAATGATCTCAGTACATCATAGTGGTATTGAGAAGAAAAACAAATTGTGATGTTTGAGCTACACTTAATAACTCCTTCTTTAATTATGAATAAAATGCCCCACAATACATCTCTATAAATAATATACCACCTTTTTTAAATGAAAAATTCATTAAACAAAGCCTTCATAAAAAATCTATAATTTTAAATAAACCATGATCTTCTCTCTGAGTGTTCATAATATTGCCTGATAAATATGGATGTACTAAAACCTGAACATAAAAGTTGGAGTTATTGTATGCAATGTTTATCCAAAATTTCATTAAATTCATATAAAAAGTATCATGTTACAAATACATCACACGTTTTGAGGGATTAACCTTTAGACTAAATGAATAAGTTACTATGTATACATTACATAGATAATACTAAATCATGAAATCATATTATTTTTCCATTAGAACCCACTTTTTTACCCTGAGCATAATTATTTTTTAATGAATATATACATAAAATTTTATGGGTAATATATATTTCACATCATTTCCTAGATAAATAATGTCTCAATATTTAAAGAGAAAAAACTACCGCATCCAATACATGGTTATTCATAGGATAATTTTTTTGGCGGGCTTTCAATTAATGTGATATATATACAATCACTTAATCAATCTCAAAAAAACACATACATGGATGTTCATTGAAGACTCACAATTAATTATAAATCCATCAATTCTTGTTGATAATGATATCAATGGATAGTTAACTAATATTATATTTAATTTTAGAATGAATTGATCTCGTTGCTTCATCCAGAATAATTTAACTAATTTTATTGTTAACATGGTTAGTCATATAGATAATAGTTATTTTTAATAAAATTTCACTAATAACCTGATAGTAAAATATAATATAAAATTTTAATAACATTTGTAATATTGTTTCCACTCATCCAAAAAATTAGTTTTCTATTGGTTAATAATTATACCATATTAATGAAATACAAGACCATGAAATGAAATCTACTGTAAGAAAAATTTATGTTTTTTAAAATTGGAAAAATAAAATAAATTACATTAATTTTATAGAATGATCATTATACTACAATAATGACCCACATATAGAATAATTCATAATTTCATTATGTAAAATTATTTCTTTATCAAAATAAAAATTGATATATATATTCCAACGGTATAGAAATATATTGGGTAAAAAAATTTACTTAAAAATACCAACTAAAAACTCATATTTTCTATACCATGTATAAATCACAATTCATGTAATGACATCCCCCATCACTTGTAAATGATGGTACCAGGACCTGAAATCAACATATGAAAAATTATGTGAACCATTAATCAATAACCCCCACATTTAATTATCCAAAATAAATTTATTAGTATTAAAAACTATTCTAAACCTTTCTTATATTATATTTGATTTTTACCTCATATAGTTACAAGCTTCTGATTTATTTTTTTATAATAACTCAAGTCATTAAAACTAAATCATCATACTTATGAATTATAATATATTTTCTAATTATCGGTCAACAATGTAAAATATTCATTGTAGTTTTGATCCGAATTACAAAGCTAATGACATTGATAACACATTAATAGGATTTTCTAACAATAATTAAAATGAATTTTACCACATTTATAATATTATGGGGGATTACATGTTTAGTTTTAGTTAAATTATTCTCTATATACTCCCACCAAGAAAAATATTTTTATTACAGTTTTTAGGTGTCTATGTGTCTTGAAAATACATCTCCATTTTATCATCATCACAAATGAAATTCAGTTAATAACTGACCAATAAATTAAAATTTATTCATAAGTATCCAATTAGTTTTATATATTTTTCTTCGACTCCTAAAAATTTCATTATAGTCTATATTGATAATATTAGAAAAATTCTTCTGAAGAAAATGATCTTTAAGGGATCTCCAATCTATAATATAAATCTAATATTTTTTAGGTATTATAAATCAGATACCACAATCGATAGGATTCAACTATAAAATTATAAATACAAATAATTATTTTTAGATATTACATACATCCCAAAACCTCAGATATATACTATAGTGTAGTTATCTATCCATCATATTTCACTATGTTTGGAAGATCAAATGAAATTCAAACTGTCATAATTTATAAAATCCTCAGCTATAAACATCCCCCTCTATGAATAATTTGTCCAATTTTTTGATGATATTCAGCTCATATGTACAATATTAATTTCGTATGCTAAATATGGAAAATGAGTTAAATATCCAATCATCCAAAGTATAATAAAAATGATATAATTATCATTTCTAAACAATAATATACATCTAAATCCAACCATGGATAATGAACAACGTCACAGTCATAGAGGGAGTAGGATAATATTACAAATTATTAACATTTCAATTTTTCAATGCACTTGATGGATTATAAGTATCTATTGTTGTATGTTTCCTGAATTATTAATATATCACAAGTATTAAATTATTTCATTAAATAAAAATACAAATAGGATTTATTTGATATTGTAAAGAAAAACAAATCTCATTAAATCATTGAGTTTTTAATTCTCACATACGCATGAACGATGTTATCATTGTTGAATAGATTAAATTATAAGAAAATAATTGATAGATTATATTTTAATACTGATAATTAGGTCATTAAAATCACACACAAACACACACAGTTATATGTATATATATTAAATCCAGTATTAGAATATTATTTGAGTGGTATTGATAGAAAATGAATCACATTGGTTATCGGGGTAGTAGTCCACCATACACATGAAAAATGGTTCAATTATAAATTTCAAGGAAGAGGAGATGATAAATTTATTAAATTATCAAAATTAAATATTAGTATATATAATTTAATTCTGTGATTATTTCATCATGATTGAAAAATATTGAAAGGATTTAGAAGATTAAATAAAACCAAAACATTTGGTTATAAGTTATTCCACTACTTTGAACTACATTGGTTTCCATACACTTTATTTCATATATGGTTTATATTGTTGCACAAATATGACATCTTTAACATCTAGAGGGATGTTTTTAAGGTATTTTAGAAATTAATTTCTAAACTATTTTTTTCAAAATGTCTGAGGAAGGGAGGATATGAGGTTTTATTTTAAAAGTGAGGTGAGTGGTACTCTTTGAATCACAAAAAGTATTAAGTCAACATATAATAATTTTAATATAAAAGAGAAATAAAATAAATTTATTTAAATTATAAAATGAGTATAATTAAAAATACTTCCATCTAGTAAAATTTTGACATGATTAGTTGATGATTTCACCACTATCAAATTGATTTATACCCAATTAACGTATTTGACTATTACCCTGATATCAATGTTTTTTTTACTATTTAGGGGTTAAAATAGTTACTATAAAAATATAATTGACCCTAAAATATAACATGATTGATATATTCACCATATAATACCCAGATTTATGAACAAATAATTTTTATTACATTTAAATATTTAATAAAATATTGATTACTTGAAAATATCATTAAAGTCATATTTTGAACAACTCATATATTTTTATATAATGTAATAAATATAATAATTTAATTTTAAAATAAACCTTTTAATATAAAAATTATTTTATATATATTTATAAAAATCATGTGAAAGTATAACTCACCCAAAAAATTACCTTATGTGTTTCTAAAATAATTTACATGATTTTTTTCCTCAAGAACAAGAACTATTCTAGTATTGTCAAAACATTTAGGTTAACTTTTTTATTGGAACAAAATCTTAAAAAATTACCATAATTATAAATAATCATTAAAATGACCTCTTTTTACTAAACATAAACTCTTTCATTCACCATGACAAAAATATAGGTATATTAATAAAAATTGAGTTACATTTCATTATTATTCTTTATTAAAAATTATATATAGATCACGGTCAATGGCACATGGCATGAAATTTAAAAGGTTTAAAAAATATTCAAGGATAAGTTAAAAAAACTTATCCAAATAAATAAATTCAATTTATGGGGTACCTTTTTCACTATATCACAATATTTTTAATCATAATGGCTTGGTTTATGCTTATAGCTTTTGAAAATATTTACTACAATTACTATTCATAATGGAAAAAATAAAAGGGTAATATTTAAAAAAATTTGACCTCATGGTTCCAATAATGGAAAACAATTTCCTTGATTATATTCATAAAAGTCTCTTAAATTAATTTAAGATAAAAAAATAACAAGGAAAATATTTTTTATACAAATGTGTTTTTATACAAAAAATTAACTTATAACTAAATCTAGTATAATGAAGATTCAAATGTAATTAATGTGAGTATACATAATTAAATTAGAATTATGTATCTTTAAGATAAAATTCAAATAATTTTGGGGATTTTTAATGAAAATAAATGTTTATAAGAAACAATATTTTCACTATTCAATAAAAATAAACATTTTCAAAAACAATTAACATAAAATCACCCTACTATAATTATGAAAAGATAATGTATGAACTATTATAAATATTATAAAAATAATTTTTATAGAGTTAATTATATTAAATATTAAATTTTTTCATATTAATAGATATTAATCATTTTTGAAGAAACTGTATTCATTAAGCATTAAATGGCTTTACTAAAAATTTAGTAATTATTTTTAGTGAAATAAATATTTTTTTCTAGATTAAAACATTACGTATATATCGTATCATGGTTACTATTATTCATATTAATTGATTTAATTTCTATGATATATCAGTCATATTTAAATAATAATATTCTACAGTTCATTTATTCATAGTGTTGCATGTTGTATACACTATCGAACATAGTGTTCTTATAAAATTACTATATTTTATAAAATATAACTAATTAAATTAAATTTTCAATATATAATTATTTAGGGATTAAATATACTAAACCAATCACATAAAAAATTTATGATTATTTTATGTATCATCCCTTCATTTTTAACCTTTTTAACAAATTTTACACTTTACTTAGATAACATATATTTTTACCTAGATAAGATATTTGTATAATAAAAATAAAATAGAGATTGTAATGGAATTTTAAATTATAATTCAAAATAAAAAATCCATTTTTAGTTTTTGTTTTTTTGGTTTTAGAAACTAAACTTCACTAAACATTCAAAAAACACATGATTTTTTTAATAAGTTTTACATTTAAAGAGTATACATGAATTTTTTTAATATTATTTAATATAATTAAATTGTAGATTTACAATAAATAAATGGAATGTTATATTAAATTTTTTTTCATTCATAGACAAAATTGATTCTTTTAACCACACTATTAAATGAAATGTTCAAAAAATATATCACAATTATAATAAAATATAACATCAATTCTGAAAAGAATTACATGGGTTTCCTTATTAAAAATATCATTTTAAATGATTTATATTTATATTTAATAATTTATTTCTTTGATAGAAAATTTTTATTATAAAATTATGATGTCATATAATGTATGGTAATTTATAAAAATTGTAATTTTAAATATTCACTCAAAAATATATTTCTTCAGAAAAACACAAAAAATTATCCCAATGATTAATTTAATATAACGAATTAGAAAATGGTATTATATATATAATTCATATTAAAAAATTTATAAATTTTACTTTAATTTAAAACCATGAAATTAATGATAAATAATTTAACTATAATAATAACACTTTCGTTTTTTGATATAAAAGTTAAAAAAATATTATTTATAAAACAATGATTTATATGAATAAATAAAATGAAAAAATAATAACCAAATTATTGATGTATTAAAATTAGTATCAATGATGTCAATTTCATTCCCAATTTAAGAAATATTTTTCTCACAATTTTCCTAATTAATTAAAAAAATATGGATATTTATCCTATATGGATTTTTCAGATTCCCATGTTTCTTCCGCCTTCATTTAATACTTAGATAAATAATTTAAATGTAATATTAAATTATTATAAAAAACATTACCTCTTGTTCAATAATACAATCATTATTCTATTCATACTAAATATTATCTTCTAAAGGTATAACCTCAAGAAAGAAAACATTATATTCAGGAGGAACATATTCCCAAAAACCAACATGGAACACATCATGTAGATAAGATAATCTTGGAGATAATGAAAAAATGTATGAGTAAATTCCAAGGTTTAACATTATTTAACATGGTATAATAAAAAAAATACATATCATTCACTTTTTAAAAAACACCGAACACATTTCCATAGAGATCTCTTAAGAAATAAATAATCACTTACCTAAAATGAGTTTCTGTTCATGTTATTATCTATATAACCTATCATCATACTTATAGATTCATTGATGAAATGTTGAAGGATCATTACTTTATAAACTTATTAATATAACAATTTATTTTCCTATAATGTCCTCTCACTGACTTCCACCAAAAATAGAGGAGTTGGGCACAACATTCCCATTAATTCCGCAAATGGTTACATCAATATAAAATAATAAGAACTGTTATTACAATAAAATTTAACTAATAAAATATTATGTTCTTAAATTACCTATTTATTCATGGATAAGTATCATATAATATATTATAATTTCTAAATAATTCCCTATGGTTTTCCATCAGATTGCGTATGGAAGGATATAATGGAAATTAATTTAGTTTATAATTGCTACAGAAGTTCATTCAAAAAAGAAGTGGTAGATCTAGGATAACAATATAATATGATTGAGAGAGGTACTACATGTCACATTAAAATACCTTAAATAAATTTTTAGAAATATGATCTAAATACATTACGTCTTCAATTGGTTTAAAATTCAAAAATTACTCAATCGATCAATAATAACCCAATTTTCATTATTAAAATGAGATTTACTTAGTAGTCCCACATTGAAATCATTTGTTCTATTTTTCCATTTCTATTTTAGGAATAAAAAATATTAATAATCTCTATTGGTAGATGTTTATATTATTTATCATATTGAAATTTTTAGTATTTCATTTTTTAATGAGTAATATTATTCATTATTTCATCCCATAAAATTATTATCAAAGTTCTCAGTACATCATAGTGGTATTGAGAAGAAAAATAAATTGTGATGTTTGAGCTAC
This sequence comes from Viscum album, assembly GCA_963277665.1. Taxonomy (NCBI): domain Eukaryota; kingdom Viridiplantae; phylum Streptophyta; class Magnoliopsida; order Santalales; family Viscaceae; genus Viscum; species Viscum album. The sequence continues at coordinate 1,394,838,598 of OY728150.1, forward strand.
ACTTAATAACTCCTTCTTTAATTATCAATAAAATTTCCCACAATACATCTCTATAAATAATATACCACCTTTTTTTCAATGAAAAATTCATTAAACAAATCCTTCATAAGAAATCTATAATTTTAAATAAACCAAGATCTTCTCTCTGAGTGTTCATAATATTGCCTGATAAATATGGATGTACTAAAATCTGAACATAAAAGTTGGATTTATTATATGCATAGTTTCTCCAAAAATTCATTAAATTCATATAAAAAGTATCATGTTAGAAATACATCACAGGTTCTGAGGGATTAAACTTTAGACTTAAGGAATAAGTTACTATGTATACTTTACATAGATAATAGTGAATCATGAAATCATATTATTTTTCCATTAGAACCCACTTTTTTACCCTAAGAATAATTATTTTTTAATGAATATATAAATAAAATTTTATGGGTAATATATATTTCAAATCATTTCCTAGATAAATAATGTCTAAATATTTAAAGTGGAAAAAATACCACATCCAATACATTGTAATTAATAGGATAATTTTTTGGCGGGTTTATAATTAATGTGATATATATACAATCACATAATCAATCTCAAAAAACACATACATGGATGTTCATTGAAGACTCACAATTAATTATAAATCCATCATTTCTTGTTGCTAATGATATCAATGGATAATTAACTAATATTTTATTTAATTTTAGAATGAATTGACCCTGTTGCTTCATCAAGAATAATTTAAATAATTTTATTGTTAACATGGTTAGTCATATAGATAGTAGTTATTTTTAATAAAAGATCACTAATAACCTGATAGTAAAATATAATATAAAATTTTAATAACATTTGTAATATTGTTTCCACTCATCCAAAAAATTGGGTTTTTATTGGTAAATAATTATACCATATTAATAAAAGAAAGACCATGAAATGAAATCTACTGTAAGACGAATTTATATTTTTTAAAATTTGAAAAATAAATAAAATTACATTAATTTTATAGAATGATCATTATAGTACATTAATGACCCACATATAGAATAATACATAATTTCATTATGTAAAATTATTTCTTTATCAAAATAAAAATTGATATATATATTCCAACGATGTAGAAATATATTGGGTAAAATATTTTACTTAAAAATACCAACTAAAAACTCATATTGTCCATACCATGTATAAATCAAAATTCATGTAATGACATCCCCCATCACTTGTAAATGATGGTACTAGGACCTGAAATCAACATATGAAAAATAATGTGAACCTTTAATCAACCACCCCCACATTTAATTATCCAAAATAAATTTATCAGTATTAAAATAATATTCTAAACCTTTCTTATATTATACTTGATTTTTACCTCATATAGTTAAAAGCTTCTGATTTATTTTTTTTATAATAACTCAATTCATTAAAAATAAATCATCGTACCTGTGAATTATAATATATTTTCTAATTATCAGTCAACAATGTAATATATTCATTGTAGTTTTGATCCGAATTACAAAGCTAATGACATTGATAACACATTAACAAGATTTTCTAACAATAATTAAAATGAATTTTACCACATTTATAATATTATGGGTGATTACATGTTTAGTTTTAGTTAAATTATTCTCTATATACTCCCACCAAGAAAGATATTTTTATTACAGTTATTAGGTGTCTATGTGTCTTGAAAATACATCTCCATTTTATCATCATCACAAATGAAATTCGGTTAATAACTGACCAATAAATTAAAATTTATTCATAAGTATCCAATTAGTTTTATATATTTTTCTTCGACTCCTAAAAATTTCATTATAGTCTATATTGATAATATTAGAAAAATTCTTCTGAAGAAAATGATCTTTAAGGGATCTCCAATCTATAAGATAAATCTAATATTTTTTAGGTATTATAAATTAGATACCACAATCGATAGGATTCAACTATAAAATTATAAATACAAATAATTATTTTTAGATATTACATACATTCCAAAACCTCAGATATATACTATAATGTAGTTATTTATCCATCATATTTCACTATGTTTGGAAGATCAAATGAAATTCAAACTGTCATAATTTATAAAATCCTCAGCTATAAACATCCCCCTCTATGAATAATTTAGTCGTTACCTTTCATGGGTGACACCATTTATATACTTTATCAACTATTTTTATAGTTATAAAAATGATATATTCCATTCATTATAGGTAACTAATATGAAAAGTTAGTATCTCCCTAATACCTTTATATTTTTGATTCCAAATTTTCTATATGGAAACCATTCCAAACATATATGGATTAGATGAATCAATATGAAAATACTCAATATCTCTTACTTGATAACATATCAATAAATTCAAATATCATAATATTGTCTTATACTTTCATCATAATCTCTAATGTTTTCAAATCCACTCATGAATGAAAAATATAAAAACACATTAATTTAATAACCCAAAAATAAGATTTTAAAAGTATTTTATTTACATCCATAAAAGAATAAGTATTTTAGGAACATATTTAATGATAATTAGGAAAAACATTACACAACAATGAGGAAACATATAAAAAATGTATGTTTGTTTTCATAAATAGGGCTTAATGATTATACGTATATTTTATTAAAGACACTTTTGTTTCTTTTTAGAGAAGAATAATGAATAACATTTATCCATTATGTAGTTTTTTATCATAATGGTATCCTAATAAAAAATATTTATAACATGGAATGAAAACAAAAATATCATTATTGGATAAAAAATAAAGGAAAATCATTCATTTAGTGAGAAAATTAAAAACACATGAAAATTTATTTCCTTCGGCAGGTTAAAAATCATATAAAATAAATAATATATTTCAATATATTATAATTAATATTTAATTAAATAAAAAAAATTTAAAACACAAATTCAAAAACATACAAAAACCATTGTGACATATTAAGGAACCCGAGAAATCAAAGATACATTCAATGAAAAGAAAAAACATCACCTTTAAACATTAATAAAATTTCCTTCCACATAAAATCAAAATAATAAAACAAAAAAATATCAAGCATGAAATAGGAAACTGGAACATCATATTCATTTATATTTTTATCTCATGTTTATTTGTTGTTAAATTAACTAATTACCATTTAATTCTATTGGAGTAAGAGATTCACTTATCTCCTAAATTCTGGACTTCTATGATTTCATCAATACCAACTAAATTAGAGAAATATATCAGTATCATCAATCAACGTCTATAATTTCAATGTACTATATCATAAAGGTTTCTATTTTAATATCACCCCTAATTTTATTTGAACCTATAAAAATATCTATTTTTTATTTCACATTAAAATATGGAGTGATATAATCTTCTTATGAAAACAAAAAAAATTTAAAAAAAATCTACTAAGTTAGTTAAAAAGATATTATTTGAAAAAACATTAATTATAAAGAGTAATTTTGAAAATGAATAATATAAATGATGGATAAAATGATACCATGTAGTAAAAAATAGAAAACATTATTTCTTACTATGGTAAAAAGAGTAAAAAGTGACCAGTGTATAAAATATTAAAATGATTCATTTTTAAATAAAATTCAAATGTAAATGATATTTTTAATTTTTATTTTAACAATATTTGATATATGAATATGAAAATTCTAGAAACATTTAATATAATTAGGATAATAAAGTAAAATAATTGGAATGAAATCATTCTGACACAGTTGAAATGAAAACTCCCCTTACCAAAAGTATTTTGATTCTTTAAATTTTTGTAAACTTTTAAATAATAAAATTTCTTTATCAATTTACATTCATAAGATCCGTCTTCAGGTTCATTTAATTATTATTATTTTTTTATTTCATTTATATGAATTTTTTATTTAATTACAATATCAGTTAATTTTACATAATACCTATTGAGTCTATTCTATCATTAGTTATTAAAAAATATTATATATTGTGATGGAAGATAACTGAACCTCGATTTAGTGTTTTTTTCTTGTAATAAAAGTTATATTTTTACATTAAATACAATTTTTAAACAATCAATTCTTGGTATTCATGAAAAATGAATCATGTTGTTCCATAAATGTTGTACTCTACACGTTAACATGAGTGACATTTTCCTTTTATATGATATTGGAAAAAAATAAATTTTTTTAATATGTGATCACCATATTTGTTATATATATCATATTAATTTTTTATGTCCATCATTTTTAACATCGATGTATCATGCAAATGATGAATGAATAGCACAACTTCATGGATATAGTACTCCACGTGTGTGAAAGGGAGACAATATAATTTTCTATCAGATTTTAGGGTAAAAAGGTAGATAATATTTTATTGTATATAAAAATTGTTTCATAAATATAAGATATATTCATTAATTACATATTTATAACCGTCCATGTGAGGTGGTGATAATAATGGAAACAAATCAATTCGTGGATGTGGAAGTCCACACGCACACACCAACAATGTTTTCTTTTCCCATAATATGGAATGGAGGTCAAAAAAATTTATTAAATAAACATATTAATATTTTCATAAATATAAGATACTAATGAATATATTTTATAACAGTGATAAAATATTATAAGAAGGTGTTGGTCAGAGTGGATACTCAAGAGGTGGGTGAATTGAGTGACAATTAAAATATCTGTTTAAAATATCACTATTAAAATCCCCCTAATTGAATAAGAAGATAATATGTAGTGAATTTGTATTAGAGTAAAGGGTCAGGTAGGATCTCAAGAGATTGATTAGTTATTAATTAATTCAATATTAAGATTAATTAAATTTTGAAGATAACCATATTATTTAAAATATATATAAACACTTTCTTGATTAACTATCAATGTAACTTTAAACCAATTTTATATTTCAAAGAAATTGGAGGAAAATATTCAATATAGGTTGAAAATAAAATAGGCAAGTACAATAGTTTTAAAACAAGATGTTCATTATCAAGCCGAGACTTAGTCCTCTTAAACAATTTTTATAAATTCTGATCCACACACTAGATTGGGGTAAACAACAGTAGAAAGACTGTCTAGGTACTAATACCTCTACCATAGTTCTTCGTGGGAAAACAAAAACAGTACCACATAGGCTATCCAGGTCACACTTGACCTCTTCCACAGTTCACAGTGGGATATAGTAATGTGTAAGAAGTTTGGAGTGTGGATTTAGTATCCTCTAGTTCAGTCCAGGAGTCACTGTGTAAATACATCACACACTACTCATAAAGTAAATTAATGAAACATAGTAGAGCTAAACAGATAGAGATGCATTTTGAGTTCTCTATGTGTTGTTAGTAAAGCTCTGGACTCCTTGGATTGATGTAAATGAAGATCTGAGTCCTTCTCTGTTTTTTGTCAAGAAAATAGAGTATCATTGTTCTTGTTTCTTCACATCCTGTGTTGGTGTTCAGCTTGAATGTGATAGTGTTCTTTGTAATAATTCATCTTCTTATTTGAACTTGCATTCTTGATGAGTATGAGTGTTCTCCAAGTTCCTAGTGTGTTTTTCTTTTCATGTATGTGTGTGCATTGAAGAATTATTTTTTATGCCTCTTCACCTCACTCTCTTTTTTACTACAGCCCAATATTCCTTATATTCCACGAGCTCTGGCAATAGGAATGATTATCTTTTCATAGGTACGAGGTACGGTTCCCTGAAATGCCAAAAACTATCATTAAATATCATTAATTTCATTAAAAACAACAAATATGACCATTGGAGTTAAATATAAGCTAATAGAAATTAAAATAGGTTTCATGACAATGGGTGAGTCATGAAATCGGTGGGTCATTTTGAATCTGCATCGATATCGGTGGGTCCTTGGACCAGCATCGACATCCGTAGGTCATGATCAGCATCAGAATCAGTAGGTCATGATCAGCATTGGTATCAGTAGTTTGTGATCAGTGTCTGCTTCGGTAGCTTGTGATCAGTATCAGTTTCGGTAGCTTGTGATAAGTATCAGCTTCCTTAGCTTGTGGTCAGTATCGACTTTGGTAGCTTGTGATCAGTATCAGTATGACCGTTCCCCTCAGTGCAACCGTTAATCCTCAACGAGACCATTCATCATCGGTGCGACTGTTCATCATCAGAGCGACCATTTATCATTGGTGCGACCGTTCATCATCGGTGCGACCATTCATCATTGGTGCGACCATTAATCAATAGTGTGACAGGTCATCATCGGTGCGACCGTTCATTATCGGTGTGACCGTTCATCATCGACACTGACCATTCATCATCGGTGTGACCATTCATCATTGATGCGACCGCTCATTATCGGTGTGACCATTCATCATCGGTACGACCGTTCATCATCGGTGCCACTGTTCATCATCAGTTCAACCATTCATCATCGGTGTGACCGAAAAATAACTAATGGTGTGTCATAAACAAGGAATTGACAGTAAGTGTCTGTTCAATGAAGAATAATTCCAGGTCACCAGTAAAACATAAATTAACCCAGATGAACATTATGTAGACAAGATTTTAACATATGTAAATACATTTAGATCAAATTTAACAAAAAAATATATTCTCATAAATAAAACAATGATTTTTTATTATTAAAATAACCATATCATAGAGAGTTCAACAATCTACCCCTTTTTAATAATCACAAATCAATGGAAAAAATCAAGATAGAAGAGAGTTTGTGATTTTCTATGCTCCCCCCTATATTAAAATAATATATTCCAAAATATAAACAGATCATCATAGAATGACATCAGAGTATAAAAAAAGACAGAATATATCAACATAGCATTAAATGAGTTGTCATTTCTCCCCTTTTATAGATATATATTAATTTCTCCCCCTTTTACAATTTCTCCCCCTTTCATCATTTCTCCCCCTTCCATCATTTATCCCCCTATATAGATATATATTCATTTCTACCCCTTTCAACATTTATCCACCTATATTCATTTCTCTCCCTTTGGGATTATAAAAAAGTGGAGTAAGAGGAAGATAAGAAATAAGAAAATGACACTTCAAAAAAAGAGTTCTGAGAGAGATTACATGAACAAGATACAAATGTTAAGAGGACACACTATAGAAAATCTATCATTAATGAATCGCTCGGCTACTTCATTTGGTGCAATAGAGCTTTTCATTTCATAGAAGGCGGAATGGGTGGTCCAGATAGTGCTTTGGTGGAAGGTTGATCTGGCCGGATAGAGAGATGAGGCAGGACAGCTCCGCCTGGTAGCACAGTGGGAGCTAAGGTCACCTACTGAGGGTTAGAATATCATTGTGATGGTGGATGCTGAATGACTGGTTGTATATTTGATAGAGCTTGAGACACTAAAATCTAACCAGGAGAAACATCTGATGAACTGAGAGGCTTTGTAGTAGGAATAACAATTGTCTTCACTTGCACATGAAGATATGGTTTGAGAAGATTGATAAAATCTTGAATTACTTCACCATCATATTTCATAGCCTATTCAAAGTCATCCTTTTTCTGTATGAAACTTTCCAGAGTAGGAGTAAAATCCTTCAACTACTGGATGTGAGCATTGAATGCTTCAGTGACTAGAGGGAGCCTCAAAATCTCATCCAAAACCTTAAATGGATGGTTGAACTGATGGTTGCTATAAATCATAGAAAAGTAGTGATCCACTTTCTCTTTGATCTCTTTATGAGCCTTAGTAGCATCAGCTGAATACAGTTGCACAATTTTGTGGATATGATCACTATTTTATTTCATATTTTTCAATGAATCCAAATCCAGGATCTCTCCAAGAGATTCTAACTCTTCTTTTATAATATCCTTTATGGTATTGATTTCATGACCAATGATCTTGGATATTTTGTAGGAGCTGGCCTGAGCAACAATCTCAATGATCTCAGAATTATACATCCTCTAATCAGATTTCTTTAGGTGTTCTACCAAATTTCTTAACACTTCAATCATACTAGAGATGGTTGTTCTGAAGTCACCTGAGAAAGAGACTAAACCACTGCTTAAATCTTTGTGCGTATGATTCAGGGAGGTAACGTGCTGGACAATTATCTCACCAGTGTTATACAGGTTCAGATTAATAATACATACCACTCTCTGAGTCAATGAAACCATTGTAGCCTCAGAAAAATTCACAAGACCAGAAGAAGGAGAATTATAGAATTCTTCTTTTATTGTCTCTATAACTACATGAAGCAACTTAGATTTACATCTGTCAAGATCATATTGTTCTACATTAGGATCAGGTCTAGACTGTGAAGCTGAAGGACCAGATTTTTCTGCTGTCACCAGCATATACTCAGCAACCAATCAAGCCTTAACTGAATTGCTTACACATACAGTACACACTTCTTCTTCCTCTTTCTCTGGATAATCTAAACCCAGAACTGAAAGACCTGGGTGTTCTTCCCAGGTATATTTTCATGAAAGATACAAAGGTTTCCCAAACCTAGATCTTTTCGAATATTTTGGAGAGAGTTCCTCATCCACATCAATCGTTGACTGTACTGTCCATTCAGTCTCATGAGTAGTTTCTTGCTCATTTAGATGGGGTAGAGGATCATCTTGAATCACATTTTGACCATCCAATGGTCGAGTATATACTTCATCATCATAATCACTACTGGCATCTTCATTATTATAACCATCACTGCCATCACCATCTTCACCATCATTGACCGATTGATCATTTGAACTGTCTTTACTGTTGGATTCATACTGCTCATAATTTGATTCTTTAGTCTCACTTTCTTCTTAATCATTTAAAATTGTTTCTATATATAGAAACATGAGAGGTGGAATAGCTGGTCCAAATTCCATTCTTCTTTTCTTCGGACTTACTGTATCAAGATCACTCCTGTCATCAGGAGGAGATTCGGGCTCCTTTTACGTATCAGCTTCATCTTCAGCTTCTTGTTCTTTTTTCCCCTTATTACTGGCCTCACCCGTTTCCTTAGGAACTATTTCTTCCTCTTATTAATCAAAATAATCCAATTGTTCACCATGTTTTAAACAGAGATCTCTCATCACCTTTGGTCTCTTAGGAAGATCAATAGGATTGAAAGAGTCATACAATTTTTCTTCATCAGCAACCCAAGACTTATTCCATGGGATCCAGTTGATTTTCATCGTTTTAAAAATATTCTTGTTAATACAGAAGATACTACTGGATGAGATACACTCATATCCATAATCAACATATCCCAAGATCATTAGCATGGAATAGATTCTCTTAGAGTATAAAAGGGTGGTAGCTTTCTTGGATGGTTTCACCATCTCAGCAATATAGACATCAAAATATATACATAGGTTGACCATTTCACCATTCAACTATAGAAACAATAGAAAAAAATATTTATTCTTAACAGAAGCAAAATTATCTTTTCTAGGAAATACTTGGTGTTGAATAAACATAATCCGAATTCTAATCTCACCATCCAACTCAGCAGCAATTATTCTTCTGGATTCAGACTTACCAGTCAACATCTCCATAGCTAGCTCAAAAGAGAATTATTCAGTGGTAGGAAGGATATTTACAGTGTAATCCTCGTATCTTCCATTATGAGGTAGTCCTAAGCATTCAACACACTTCTTCGATTAAAAAGATATCTTTTCCCTTTGATTATAGAATATAGTCTCACAACCTCTACTCCATCAAAAACAATACTTATGTTCAGATTAAATTCATTTACTAAATTTGGGTAATAGACACGGTCATTATCAAAAAACCATTCTTTCCATCCATGTATTCCCAAAACTTTTAGAAGAGCAGATTTGCTGGATAATACCCATTCGGAACTTACTTCCTTTTTAGCAATAACAACATGAGTTTCCAACTCCAGGATTACTAACCTTTGAGTGGTGCTGCTCGATTCTCCTCGAGTGTGTTTCACAGGAGAGGAACCTTTTTATTCCTTTATTTTTCACTTTTTCATGGCCATTTGGAGGATCGAGATGATTTAGCATTTGGAAAGGTTCGAATGGTTCAGAAGGATTGGGATTCAGAAAAGAATATAGTGTTCATCGGGAGATGGAAGACCAATAGTCTTTAGAAATTGTCGCGGTTCATTATTTTGACCATTTATGGCTACAATAATAATAATAAACAATAATAATGATTTAGTAAAGCAATGTTGTTTTGACAAATACTAATAGTTTCACAAACTGTACAACATAATTGGTAGCACATATCTGTTTCACTAATCGGTTTCACACATCAGTTTCCCACACTTATAAAAAACTCCCATTCCTTTCTGGCAAGTTTCAGGGTGTTTCCTCCCACAGTTATCACATATGTAAAAATTCTTCTTTTCCCTATTCCCTTTATCCATCTTCCTATCTTCCTTCCTTTTCTTCCCTTTCTTCCCTTCAAAGCCATAGGACTCAGTAAACTTTTTACTTATCTTATAAACACATGATATTATATCTTCATATGATGATAATACATGGGAGACTATTTATCTTATAAATTCGGGCTTAAGATAATGAAAGATATGACCCTTCTTTCTCTTCAGATCATGTGCATTGTTGGAGTTCTCATTCCTTCTATTGGGCGACATTTCTAAACAATGTCATACACTAGATTAGTTTATGAATAACAATACCAAATCCCAAACTTGTAAAACACATATCATAAATTAAATAGTTTATAGATATAATCCATAACCATAAAAATGTCTCCTATGAGGAAATATAGACTCATAATCCCTTCATAATGGTTTGTAAAGAAAATGAGAATTATCCTATGAATTTCCCCCGGAAGTGTCGTAACCAATAGTGCAGCAAGTCCCGTTGTTGTGCACCAGTTCCCGTTCGAGTCTAGCTGAAAGCAATGTTTTCAGGATTTACCCCTAGGTACATCAGTGCCAGAACCGCCATTACCTGCTCGTATCCAGACAGGGATGTATTGCTTGGAAAAATCTCAAAATCTCTACAATACCAAAATTCTAGGAAGTTCTTCTATACTAATTCTCAAAGTTCTTCATAGGTCTACGTGCTCAAATCAGAGTTTATCTAAATATAGTTTGTAGGGTTTGTATTAAACTTCATATGATACTAACTGTGACGCCCCGACCCCAGTTACCGAGAGTCGGTGCATTATTACATAACATTGGCATGATCACAAGAAAGATCAAATCTCGAAAGATCGAATATTTTAGTAGACTTGGAAACACTAGTTATATTCATAATGTTTACATTACATCATAAAATGAAAACTACAACAATATAGTCTCCTTATTCCGCACTCTTATCCCCTCATACTATCCCTACAGGTCATTCATAAATTACTTCTTCACATCCTAGGAAAAATAAAACAAAGAAAAGGGGTGAGATCAAATGTCCAGTAAGGATAAAAATATATCGGAAATATTCATAAATAAGAATAAACATTTAAGGCAATGTATAATTAAAACAAAAGCCTTTTAAACTTCAACTTCAACATAGTATGGAAAAAATAAAATGAAATAATGCCATTTACTTATTCACATGGATATTCTACTAATCGAACAATCACATGCAATATCAATAACCACTTTAATAATTATGGAATGCATAATGCCAAACTATCATAACCACATAGCCAAGGCCTCGTGCCAAGACTACAAATAAGATTTTGTCAAGGCCTTGTGCCAAGACACTAGTTTGTCTCATGAGACCTACCGATGCATCGAGGATCTATAGAGGGCACCACCCATCACATACTAAGTCCAATGCATTCCCATATGAAATGGTTTAAACATAACATAAACATTCATATTAAAACTAGCATACGAAATGTCAATATTTTCTCTATAAACAATGAATGGTATAAAAATAACACATCCACAATAAAAAATATCACAAAACCATCAATACAATAAAAAAGTTTTGTATCATAATAAATCAACTTCATATAAGCTTAAAATCCATCAATTGTTATTGATATTGATGAAATCAAATCTATTTGAGAGAAATATCTTTTTTCTCAAAATAATTGAAAAGTCGCACATTTATAAATGAGGTAATTTAAAAGAGATTTTTGAATCAATGTATCCCATACCACATTGAAACATTTGAAAAGAAATATAATTTCAATAAATTCATGTCCATATAAATAAATCCTTAAAATAATTTTGAAAACATGGACATTAATTAAAAATATTTAGAAAGATAAATCTTTAAAACATTTAAAATTATGATCTTGATAAAGAGTACCTTTCACAAATTCTTAAAATATTCATTTTGAAATCATTTAAAAGTCACATAATTATAAAATAAAAAATCTACTTTGAAAATATTCTTCTAATATTGTAGGTGAAGCTTAAAAAATTTTATAATGGTGGAAAATAGCTTCACCAGCCATATAAGTTAAAAAAAGGCATTCTTACCTTAATTCTGTCGAAAAGGTTTAAAATGACCTTGTTTGGAAAACGACAGAAAGATTACATTATAAGAATCTTATAAAAACTCAAACAAGGGTATAAATTACTTTAACCCATATTCTGTAAAATGTTAAGAATGTTTTGAAATACACTTTCAAGAAACATGGATGTGGATGATAAAGAGGTCCCAGTAGATAATTACGTATAAACAACCTCGGATAATGAAGAGATTTTGAAATAACCCTTACCTTGTACTTTTCATTGGTTAGGGGTAGGTTAACATCCTGTATAATGGTGAAAGAATTGTTATTAAATTATACATGAATCATATACATTATTATGTTATCATATATGATCTTTTAACATTACTTTGTTAATAATATCTTAGTATTATCGTTGTTTTGGGTGTGAACTTATTCATTTATTTTTATATAGTTTGTTACATATGCCATGTTTTTCATGGATAGGTTGTATCTTATTCATATCCATAATGATATCAAGTCCTTAAAAATTATTTTTAAGTCATCAAATGATAATTATACTTTAATGGATATGATGGATAATGAATCTCATCGCGTTTGTGGAGACGGTAGTCCGTACGTACACACATGCAACAATATAATTTTTTTGATATTAAAATAATATTTTATTGGATGGTATATCTTATATACAGAATCATTATCATGATATATTTATTATTTAAATTAATTACATATCATTATTATGACCATCCAAATAATAATATATTGAATAACAATTACACCACGACGTGGAGACGGTAAGCCGTATGTACGCACCTATGGTGACTTGTCATTCAATGGATGGATAGAATACTGAATATTATTGTATAATATTTATAATAATATTACAGTATATAAGAGATACTGGATTCATTATTTTATAATTGGAATAAAAAATAAATAATAAGTTGAAGATGAAATGAATTTGAAAAAGTGTGATGAAAACATTACCTCTTCTTCGGGTTTCTCCTATTTATTTGATCAAAGGGATCCATAGGATGGCTTTCTGATCCAACTAAGGCCTATATGTTGTATTGAGAGAAGTTGAGAAAGTATTTGGTCAGGGTTTTGCCGAACCAAAAGCCTTTGAATGTGTGAATTAGTGAGAAGGGGGAGTGACCTTTTATAAGAGGGGTGAGGGGCACCTTTGGAAAAGCTAAAAAAATTATTTTATAATAAATTCATATTGGGTTTCTAATGGCTCCAAATTATATTATTTAAAGGATAATGTGGTGTGGGTATATAAACACTCAACAAATACAATTTAGATAGGTTTGAGTCATTATATTAATCTTATCTTTTAGTTTTAACTCATAGTTAATTAGTTTGACACTTACCATATCACTTTGAATTTGTATATTATATAGATAATAAACATATTATATACCTCCACGCGACCCCCAAGTGGTCCATTAATGATAAACATATCATGATATAAGTCTCTTGGACAAATATTAGATTTTTAGGAATTGAATATCAATTAATAATATAATATTTTTTTTAAAAAACTATTTTATGTCAATTTAGACACTATTCAATAATTGATTTTTTTAAAAATCACAACAGAAGGATTACTTCAAGAAAGGTTAATTAAATCATTCCTAACATGTCATATTAACCTATAAAATTATTTTAATTCATTAAAAGTCTCATATGATATTTATTTGTGTATTTATAATATCAATTATTTTAATTTTTCACTATTATGGGAATTACTTCATCATCATTGTGTCATAAATAAATTAAATTATTTAATGTATAAATATTATAAATAAAATATCATTATGTAGTAATTCTTTTCATATTTCTAATTAATATTTATAATCGATTTTAGATTATGTGTATACCTATATGAAAAATGATTTCGGAAATAAACTTTGATTTTAACTCTTTTAAATCTTCTTTGAATTAAATAATAATAAATGTCCTAATCTAATCCAAGTGGACCTAAATGATAATATTTTATTCCTAAACTTGTTTTTGATCGAGATACAATTGTACAATAGAATTAGGACACGTGTTAGGGTAATATTAAAAACATTTTTACCCTTAATTATTGTATTTACTTTTAACAGTGGTAAAGAAAAGTAAACAGTTACTATTCACCAAAAAATAATTTCATCTCATTGAACCACATTTTACAACTTGGAATTAACCATGTCTCTTGGATTTTTGAAATTCCACTCACAGAAGCGGTAAAATTATGTTTTATGAAAAAATCAATTTTTTAACTTCAACTTAGTGGTTTCACTATTCATCATAAAAATGAATGTTTCCAAAAAATTACCAAAAATTAAGCCTAAGCTATATTTGATATTATGAATCCAAAAATGATGTCTATTTTACCAAATTCAAAACATATCAGTTGTATTAATTAATTTAAAAATTAATTCTCGTCGTCAAAACAAATAGCGTGTTTTTGAAAGATAATAACTATCAAAAGATTGACACTTGTTTATGTCCAGTTTAATTGTTAAATTATGTACAATGACCAAAATTATATTAATTTGTAAAAATATATTCTAAATATACTTTAAAACCACTCTAATTCATAATTTATCATTATAAATTATTTTTATTAAAAGAGTTTTCTTTAATTAAAACTTAGTAATTTTCAATATTCATCAAAATATAAATGTTATCCGAAAAGTTCCAAAATTTCACCTTAGTATAAATTCAATACTCCGAATACAAAAATGAAGTCCATTTTGAGATTTAAAATTTATTATATTTCAAAAAGTAGGTATTACTATCTATAACGGCTAATTTGATTGGTTGTGGTGTGTGTTAGAACTCGAAGTTGCATACATCACACGCTACTGTATTATTCATAGTAAAGCATACCGTGGAAGCTTGGGATGTTTCATTGTAAATTTTGGATGTACCCATTCTAAAAAGTAAATTTATTTAGTCAAATTGAATATATAAAAGATTAAAATATTGGATTTAAAAAGGCTTCACTATTAAAAGTTGGTAAAAGTGCAATACTGAAAATGAATTTGTTCTTACATTATATCTAAGAAACTCATAATATGGATTCTAAAATTGTAAAGATTATATAAAGTTTAAAATTTAGTAAATACTATTCATAACCTCTTTTGAACGACTTGTTTGGTAAGTCATGATGCGCTTGAACGCGGTGTTGCGTGTAGTGCAAGTTATTGAATTATTTTGAAAAAATAACACAGTATGAAATCTTGGGGTGTTGCAATTAGGGGCACGAGATAAAAATATTACACAGTATAAGGGTTTTTGTCTTGAAATTAGTGGGTTCTATTTCTTGTGGGACTTTTTTATTCTCGAGATACTGTGTTTTGATCATATTTTGGGTATGGATTTTCTAGTGTTTTACTGAGCCCATATTAATTATTTCCACCACAGAGTAACATTCAACTCTCTTGAGGGTGAAACATATGACCATAATGGTGAATGGGATGTTCAGAAAGGCCGTGCATGGCCAGTTTGTCTACATTTGGGCGAACTAATAGCCCATGAGGCATGTCTCATGTATCATGATGGGGAATAAGGGAAGCCTGTCATTATTTTTATGGTGTATCTATTCTTGAATGTGTTCCTTGAAGATTTCATGGGGATTCAACCTAGATATATTTTGATTTAATTATAGAGTTTCTACTTGTTGCAGAACTAGTTTCACTTATGTCATATAGAATAGAACCATTAGAAATCCTAGATCCTAAAACATTGTTGATGGAATTAGAGAATAAATGGTATATTGATCCAAGTACATAACCTTGGGTATCTCTGCTGTTGTTTTCTAGGATGTATGTTGTATCTCTGTAGTTATCTATTGATTATTAGAAGATGAATCAGATGATGGTTAAGAATCAATTCCCTCTTCTGAGAATTTATGATCTCCTTGACAAGATGATTTGAGATTTAAAGTTCAATAAGATTTTTCTATGATCGGGGTATCATCATCGTAGGGTGATACCTTTTGTTATATACTAAACAACCTTCTATATAAGGTATGTTTTATATGAGTATTTTGTTATTCTGTTCATGTAGTCCAATGAAATAGTACTGTTTGTGGCTCTAATAAACCAGATCATTCACCCAACCAATAACTAGTTAATGTTTATCATTGTTGATGAGATATTTGTGTGCTCTATGACTCATGACGATAATGCCAAACATCATGAAATTATCCTGAGTACACTAAGGGAGAATATTCTATTCACCAAACCTTCCAAATTTTATTTATGGATCCATACGGGAATTTCATGGTTAACATCACATCTGAGTAAGGTGTTATAGTGTACATGGAGAAAATGCCGTTATTTAATTCTTGGGAGAACCCCATGAATGTTTCTGATATTCATAGTTTTCCAGTATTGGTGGCCTCTTACTATAGATTCATCAAAAAATTATCATGTTTGACATCCCCAATTTTTTTATTAACAATGAAGGGAATCATGTTTGAGTGGTCAGTGGCATATGATAATTAGTTCTAAGAGTTGAATAAATGGTTGACTACCTCACCGATTATAATATTACCTAATCCATATGATTAGTATACATTATTTTGTGATTAATATGGTGTTGGTATTGAGGCAGTGTTGACGTTTGATGATTGGGTCATTGTGTGTGGTTAATGACAATTAAGGCCACATGAACCAAAGTACACAACACATAGTGTTGAATTAGCTGTGGTGGTCTGTTAATTAAAATGTTTGTGGTGAAACTTGATGCGAGAATGGTTTATTATTTATACGGATCATAGGATACTTAATTACATTTTTTACAAGCGTGATATGAATCATCTACATTGATGATGGGTTTAATACATTCAATCCTTTGATATTGAACTAGATTACACATCATGGAAGAGAAACAATGATGTAGATTCATTGATAAAGAAAATGAAAATAAGGTAGTTCAGGAATCTATATTCAAATGGATTATGATGGAGCTATTTACTAAGATTCATATTGTGGTGCAAGAAGGAAAATGGAAGATGAACCTTACATCCCCGGTAGTTGAGTTCATGATTATGTGCCAGATCAAGGATATACAAAATGGGGATTAATAATTTTTGGATTTAAGGGAAATTCTTAATGGTGGGATGTCACCTTAAAGACTGGATATTTGTTAGGATAGGATAATTTAATTTTGTGGTCATCTTGTTGTTCCAACTTGTCTATTAGAAGAGTTTATATTGATTTTTCATTCCTCTGTTTTGGAATTTTATATAGGGATAAACAAAATGAATAATGATATTTGTAGGTATGATTTGTGGACAGGGATGAAGTATGAGGTAGAAGGTTTCATGTTGTTATTCCTTAACTATCAGTAGGTTATTTATATGTATTAGCAACTTGTTTATTTGGAGTGGCCATTACCAATTCTAGAAAGGCAAGGGTATGGTTTGGCGATTGATTTCGAGGTTTGTATCTCAAGAAGGCATCATTGGAATTATGTTATCTATGTAGTGGTGGATCTCCTGAATAATGTGGAACATCTATAAACAATTTAAGGACATTCACATTGGATTAGTTGAGTGAGATGTATATTTGAGAAATAGTGTTTTTTCTGGGGTACGATAGAATATTGTGTTGGATTATGATATATATATATATTAAATCATGATTCTAATAGGGATAACAAAATCCACATGGTACTCGTGTGTTCTTTAGTATGAGTTTCCACTCACATGAAAAGGAAGCAAAACATACAATTCAAATTTTAGAGGATATGATGAGGGATTGATACCTACACATTGATTGATTGTGAAAAATAATCAATAACATGTTGAGTTTTCCTACATCAATAGTTACTAGGATATGATTTATATAGAACCATTTGAAGAACTCTATGGTAGACCCTATAGATCTCTCTTGTTTTTGTTATAGACTAGAGAATTAGAGTTTCTGGGATCGAGTCTCGTACAGGAGATGTCAGAAAAGATTTTTTTAATACATAAAATATTTTCAATAGCTCTAAGTAGGAATAAGTAATATTCATATTGATGTTATATACCTATTGAGTTATTGATGGGTGATCTTGTCTTTTTTGGAAGGTTGGGTCACCATCAAATTTGATAAAATGGTATGTTGGTACGTAAGTTTGTGGGGCCATTTACAATTTTGGAGGAGATCTGTCTAGTGGTGTACCAATTGGATCTTCTACAATGATATATTTGTATTCACAATGTTATTTAAATGTCAAAACATTGAAATTATCACCCTGAACCATCTCCAATGATTGATTTTGAGGATGTTGAGTTTGTTACTGATGCGTACATTGACAATAATCTGGTTCATATTTTAGTTCGTAGTGATAATCTGTTGGAGGAGGGAAAGACTGTGCCTTTGGATCAAGTATTATAGAGAGTTTTAATTTTAAGGAAGAATCCTGGGAGAATGAGTTTGATATGTTGGAATCATGTACAAATCTCTTTCCTTGAGAAGCTCAGTGATTCTTGCAAGTACATCTTGAGGATAAACCATCATAAGTTGGAGAGGTTCTAAGATCCCAAACTACATAGAGGTATGTACTGGTTTAAATTTTGGTTTAAAAATATTAATCTAGGTAAGTGCTATGTTTACCAGGTGTTTGAGGATGTCCGAGGTAGTTATGGGGGTTTTGTTCCTGAAAGATAGAGAAAATGATATATCTTGTACATGTTTTCTGGTTTTCATACAGTTAGAGAAAATCGTGCGGGGGGGGGGGGGGGGAATCCAAAACATAAACCCTTAGACAGAGTCATTCGACTTGGTTGGAACATGTTCTTTCAACCCATATGGGCCTCCCCAGATAATAGTGAGAATTATCTACTCTTGGAAAGAAGAAGACCCACATATTGTGAATGCTTTGAAAAACTACGCGACCAAACTATGCACCGCATTAGAAGGATAGAATTCTTAGTTTTTCCTCCACGATATTTTAAGTTCCTCACATTATTTCTACATCCATTTCTTCTCTAAGAACCCTTTTGATGAACTAATGATCTGAAATCATCACAAGTATCACCCTACATAGATTATAGGCCTTTTGGAGTGTTTTTTGGTGCATACTGATGCTCCTTGTAGGTCTAACGATCCTATGGCTTCTATTTTCTAGATTAGGGATTGTGGTTTCATTATAATTATTTTGAGGCACAAAACCCTCTTTATTTAGTGGATCATTGGTTGGGGATTCTAAAGGTTCTTTAATCCATATATAAGGATAATCTTAATCATGTGTTCATCATCATATTCGAGGTAAGAGGTCTATAAGTTATACCCCATAGTCATGGTGTAGGTTTTTTCTTGCATGGTTGGGAGTGTTCTTCCCACTTGTTATGTATTTTATTTATTTTTTAATATTTGGTAAAACTAGTAACAACATTATTAATTATACCCCTCATAATCCTCTTAGGATGTGTTGAGGATTATTAGAACAATTTGGTGCCACCCACATGGTGTTCTCAAATTCATAAAAATAAGGAAATTGTGTTATTGAGCATAATATTGTTTTGTGATAAATATATACCTTAATGAATCAATGATATATTATTTTAGTGAAGATAAAATATTGATAGTTTTTTTGTAGACCTTGATAATAGAATTAGGGCTTGATTGGATTAATATTAATGGGTTTGGTGTAACAATGTGATTCTCTTATGTGACATATAAATTGCATTTAATAAGTTAAAGTTGGATAATGAATATGAATCGATGAATATGTTAAGAGGGAAAATTATTGAGAATTGATAAATGTTCCAAATGAAAAAATGTATGGTAATAGATGATAATGGGATAATGTATAGGATTTATTGAATATACTTAATCAGTTATGGAATAATAAAGAGAAATTGGTTAAATGGGTTATGAACCATGAATGGTAAATGTTATAATTGTTTAAGTATTGAAATTGTTTTACATGTAGAATTATTATGATATGTGAATGGTATATATATAGATTTTTTATACTAGAAAATTGAAATATTTGGTGGATGGATAAATAAGAATGGGAACATGCCTTGGTGGAATGTAGGGTATTGACCAGAGGTTCTACCCCAAAATGTCTGGTTGGACAGAGGCACTAAAACGATACCATAGAATGCATGGGTTAGGGATTCAGAATGAGGTTATATGACCATAATGGTGACATTGGTTGAGACTACTTGGACATAGGCTTTTAAGTGAGGGTGATATAGGTTTATTCTAAAATGGTTTTCCCAAGTGTGTTAGGGAATTCAAATTATTAACATGTGAATAATATTTGATCAAAATTTCCCATATTAAAAATGATGTAAATTCCTCACCCATGAATATAATGATGAAAATGGATTAATTAAGTAATGGATTTAAGGAATAAAGTGGTTAAATTGAATACTGTTAACTAATGGAACCCAAATAATATTTTCAATTTCTTTTTTATTATTTGGTACATGTTTGAAACTTATTTTTAGACTAGTTATTTTTTAGACACTATTGGTGGGGAACTCCAAAGTTGTACTCACACCCTATCCATGCCTCCATTGGGTACTCGCACAAACATTATGGTTGGAGATGCGAACACAAGAAAATGCCCTATTTTATAGGGAGTTTGGTTGGGATGCGATGTGTATGGATAAGGATCCAGACTTCAATTTTGGACTCATTGATGGGTTTTAGATGTTTTTAATTATTTTGGTATTTTATCACTTTGCTACAGTTAGCATGACATTACACATTTTTGGTTTGGTTGGTATTTGTACCCAGTTTTGGGGAAATGGTTAGTAACACATGTTTATTTATTATTAATTATTGTTTATATTATTTCATATAGTTATCAATTGTGGATTACTTTGACCAAGAGGGTATACTCTCCCTATGAGTTTATTTAGACCCTTGCTTCTATTCGGAAAATGCTAGCTTTCGGGGAGGCGCACTTGAGGTCATGTGGCGACCCATCTCAGGGAACCAGTTTATTGCCATTCAGGTCGAGGAAGATACATATATTATATATTATATATTATATATTATTATTATTTAATATTATTATTTATGTATACATATTTTTATGTATATATATATATATTAGTTTATCAAATTCTGTTTAATCACTACATTAATAAAATTCTTGGGTTTTCATGCTTTTACAGAATAACCACGATTTAAGAGGGTAAAATCTCACATAAAGGATATATATGTTGAATTTATTCATGAAAAGTATGAAATATGCATGATTAGTTGGGTAAATACTAGAAAATAAAAAAAATAAAAAAACAATAATAATAATAAAATAATAAATAATATTAATAAAATAAATAAATAAATAAATATATAAATAATAACATTAAAAAAATAAATAATAAATAATACATAGTAAAATAAAAAAATAAAAAAATAAAAAACCATATCTAAAATTATCATGCTAGTTTTTAAAACTAAAATGAAATCATATTGAGTCACTATTTGAAAACCACCTCTAAATTTTTTCCTAGAATTGATATTTGGGGTTGTTTTGAAAAACCACTAAAATTGTTTTTATCGCGGTTAAAGCCACTAATAGATACTATTTTTTCTATACTGTTTGACATATAACATAAGGATTATAGGATGGGTATTTTATGAAAATCAGGACCAGAGGATGTGAGTATAAATAGTTGGAAATGATGTTGTGTAGATAATGGTTGATCTAGACTGTTCAAGGTGATTAAGGAATAGAGTGGAATAGATTCTCTTTTATAAGTGATGGATTTACACTCCTGTAGTTTCTCATAGCTTCAAAATAAGATATATTCTTACTCTTGCGAATGTTGAACCAAGATAAGACAATATCACAGATAAGATGATATTGGTTCAAAATACACGTACAAAATCATTCTGCAAAATGTTTTAGATATATGTTTAATCCAAATCTGATAGTTTATCTCATTTAGACTAATTTTATGCTATATCGAGATAACATAAATTTTTACGAAGATAATTTATTTATATGAAAAAATAAAAGTGTAATTATTAATATAATATTAAAACAAGGATTAAATATATATAATATTATTTATCATATTTATTATCAAATGGTTGAATAAAATAATTTTAATAAAATTTAAAAAAATTTCTGTAAAAATGGTATAATAAAAAAAAAATTTTGCGTAAAAAATATTATATAATATAATAATTCATATTATTTGTTTTAATTATTTTAATTGGATAGTAATTAAACTAATAAATGTTATATTACATTTTTTTTAAATAAAAATATAATTTAATCTTCCACCCACACTCTTGAATGCAATGATCTAAATTTTTTATATATATAATAAATAAATATGTTCCAAAAAGTCAATCATGGGTTTGCAAAGTCAAAAAATTATTTTTAATTAATTATTTTACCCCATAAACACATTTATCACCTATATAATGGTTTTATGAGTGATTAAATAAAACATACATCGTGATGATGACATAGAATTTGTGGTATTAATTTAATATAATGTTTTTACTATCCAATTATAAATAAATAACATCAGAGAAATAAAAAATTTCAGCATATGATTAATTATATATGAGGAATAGAACAACTAATTGATTTTAATAATAATAAAATTTCAAATGTTTGAAATATAACTTTTAAATAAATCATTTTAAAATATTAAAAAAAATTAGACAAAATGATAGATATTTTTCTATTTATATATTTATGATTAAATAATATTATTTATAGAATTATGAGTAATATTAATCCATAAAATGAATTATTATAAATAATAATATTTATTCATTTTTAGGATTACCTAATTTATCAAAAAACAATATTTTAAGGTAACTAATGGGGATTTCCTAAATAATTCATTTTTAACAACATATGAAAATTAAAATTTCATTGTTATTCCCATTGGATACAATATTTATTTCGATAATTTTATAGATTTTATGATTAAAATACTTTGAGAAAAAATATATATTTTTGTTGTTTTAATTATTTCTTATAATTTTATAAATATAAAAATTCACGAGTAATATGTGGATCATCCATGGGTCATACAAAAAACATTGAGGAAAGTTAATAATATTTATAAATTATGTAAATGTCAGTTCTAGTTACAATAGGCAGCATTCATAGGGCACATTGTAATTTGGGAATAAATCAAGTTTTATTTAGTTATGAAAAAGAAGTGTATGAGTGTACTCCAATAATAGTGGATGATATTTTTTTATCCTTTGAAAAGAATTATACTATAGAAGGTTTGTGAACATGTTTTCATGGTTTTAAAATCCTGTATCAATGTGAAGTAGAATGGGAGTTATGTTCATTGGGGAGAATGTGTGTTATTAATATTTTAATGAACATACAAATAGGTTAGTTAGTTTAAAGTATATAACATTACACACTAATAGAAAATGATTTCCCATTTATAGTTATGTATCATTGAAAATATTTGAATGTTAACTCTTGAAAAATAGAAAGGTGATTTATTATGAATCTCAATAGTTTAATCCTCATGAAAAGAATTATCATTCTCAAGTTTTGGAGATTTATGATGTTAGTTAAGTATAAAAAATATTAAGAACATTTTATTTTGTGGGATAGGTGTGATATATACATACATAACCAATCTATAAAGTATAAATTCACAAAAATGGTACAAATCATGAGAAAATGGTGATAGTTGGATCTTTTCAAGGGCTATAATTATTCTACTAATTATCATCTTACAAAGGTAAAAAATTTCCTTGATGCATAAAATAGAAATAACCCTAGAGTTCTTGTAATTATGGGGATTGAAGAAGATGATTCTAATCAAGGTCTTTGTAAAAATATATATGGATGTCATAAGGGTAGGAAAATCATAAATAATATCCTAAATGATTTCCCAAATGATAATTACTGGAGAATATAATGAAATTATAATGAGTAGATTCTATATTTTTAAACATCTTATAAGCTATTAAAAATGATCTTTTTAGTTATTTATTTATTAAGATGTAGTAATGTGATTAGGAACTCGCCCACATATCTAAAATAATTATGTTTTTATGAAATAGTTGATGGAATAATCTAATGGATCTTAATTAACTATATATGCTAGAATCACAAATATGAACATATATTTGGGTGATAATTATTTGTGGGATGGTATGAATAAGGATAATATTGATTATACTAAATGAATTTTGGGTATGTCATCATGTAAAAGAAGAGTGACAACATCCCAATTGAGCACTGAATTTTGAACCCATACCAATTTAGATACTTGAAAATACAACCAAAGATTATTATTATAGACCATCCAATAAAATAAAATGGAAATAATTCTATATGGGTAATAATTAATATTTTATTTTTTCCATTTTTTCTACTATATAACATTATTAATCTCTTTAGATCCATTCAAGAATATATAATCAAGATGTGGTAAGACATCACAGAGTACAACTATAAATTTATTATAACCATGATCCATGGTTTACATCAATGTTACGGAGGATACATCCAAAGTATATGAATATATATGTAATCCTTTTAAAAATCTATAATCCTCAAATATATGGGATGTATTAAATATAACTGAAACAGTAGAATACATGTTTTGTTCTTGCTCACATTATTTTTCATGGTGTGAGGACTATATCTTCCCCTGATTAAATTTTACAATAATAAATGTTTCCAGCCACATCATTAAATGTATAATTATATATTAATATATTAAAAAACGTTTAGAAACTTTTCATGGGGGTATGAATTTGTATAGTAAAAAATATTAGGAATTTTTTTTGAAAGAAACTATAGTGAATATTCAGGTAATATAGAAACCTTTCAAATTTTCTCTGAGTTGAAAAATAAGTTATGTTTATATTTGATGAAATAAAATATAATTTATTTTTTGGGATTATTTATTCCTCTAAATACAACCTTGTAAATGATTCATGTGATTTTTAAATAATGTATAAGTATGTAATAGGTACATTATACCATGATCATGTTAGAGAAGTTTTCTATTTGTTATTTTCCCCCAAATATTTGGAATGTATATAACATAAACCATGTTTACTAGGTATAAATGTACATTTAATACCTAATTCATTTACATGACTTTAATGGTGTTTAATTATAACCTTAAAATTTATATATATATACTCTAATTAATAATAGAAATAAAAGGTATCATGTAATGAGGAAAAAGGTAATATTCTCTTGAATGTTTTGTAGAGAAACAATAAACTTTAGGATGAAAATTGGGAGACTAAAAACAGATATAAGTATGATATACCAATTTTTGTTTAGGAATGGCCCTAATTTTGAAGGTAATATTTTTTTAAATTGGGTGATAATTCAACTCCAAATAATATTCTACTATGGAATAGACATAATTTATTACAAAAAAGTCAATAAAAAATAAGGTCTTAATTTAGGAAAATTACAATAAATAATAATTAAAAGTCGAAAAATAATAATTAATTATTTATATTTTAATCTATATGTCTATAGGATCAAATTTTATTGTAAACATAACTATTATTATAAGGAAAACACAACCTCAAAATAATACATGCCACATACTCAACATACTGATGGATCTAAATAATGTGGAGTAATATCTAAGGGACTATTTGGAATAAATATATAGGAGGAAAATATGGTCCTTTGGAATTATGTCCATTATTCCTTATAATCATTTGGAATTACAAATATAAGTTATTATATCCTTTTTTTATTATGACCGATTATAATTTTAACCACTTGTATTTAAATGTAATACTGTTACCAATAAAACAATTTTATATAAAGGGTATTTATTGGGGATATTGGAAACAAAAGGGTGAAATCATGGGCATATCTAGTAAGAATAGCCCTTCTAAATTTCACTAATTATAAATTAGTTGGGAGGAAGAATCACTATGATTATATGGAAACAACCTTAAACATTACATAATCATGAATGTAGTGAATAATTCAATTTGAGTATATTTTCTGGTTTAGATTTATAGAGAATTAGGACAAAACTATTACGTTATATCTCAAAAATTACAAGGTAGACACTTCTACTCACTTTCCATTTTTTTATTAAATAAAAACCCATGAAAAAAGAGTCATGTCTAGTCTAATGATTTTTATTACATGTCTTTTCCTTGATCTCATCTGTAACCCTATTCATCTTTAGATCCTGGGTAAAACATTTGAATACATGGGATAGTCATAAAAAATCTCAGTAAGGGTTATAATCCACTGAATGAAAACATTAGTTCATCATTGCATACAAAACATAATCTCTTTAACATACCCAATTAAGTCATTATATTTATGAATAACACATAGAAAACATAAATCATAAAGGTTACTTGTAGAATTCATATCATACATACCATGTATCTATCACAGCTACGTAGAGTGTTACATTTAGAATACCCATAACAAAGTATTCCTTAAATCTCATTGGAGAAACATTCACATTTACCTCCATAATGTTACAAAATTTATTAGAGAGTTATCTCAGGCTCACCCACCCTAGGATTGTCACCGAACCACCTGTATACGTAATAATGCCTAAGAAGAATAACATATTCATAACACATAAAACAAACATAATGAAAGATAATATTTCTAAATTTCAATCACATCATATAATTTAAATATATTAACATATCAAATCCATTATAAAATTAATTGTCATTAAATTTATATGTATAAAAGTGTAAATGGTATTTACATTCATTTTGAATACATACATCTTGTTAAGGAAACTATAGATCAAATAATACTGACATCGGCGGAAAGGTCATTGTCACCGCTTATGTAAAAAAGAAGCATTCTTTTTTTTCCATATAGTAAAAAGATTCATAGAAAAAGATTCTCTTTGAATGAAATGAAAATTCCGAGGTATTTATACAACGTATAAAACAAAGTCATGTATTAAAACAAAATATGCCTCATTGAAAGGAGATTGAGATGAAGTCCCTTACCTCATTTCTGACTTGACTCGTTCGTTCTTTAATATCCTGAATAATAAACTATTATTAATTTATACTTGCATAAAAACCCTTTTCAAATTTATTATTCATTTTATATCACTTAATACCATGTTATAAACATTATGTAATCATTTTATTTAATAACATTATTTTTGGCAATATTTAGTACTTGAGTCAAAAATGGACTTCTTATAATTAAAAGTTGATCACATGGTCAAAAGATCATTATATCCACAATTTTATTCATAATTTAGATATCATAAATATCATATATATCCAGTATATAAATGTATTTATAAGAGTACATAACATTTGGAGGTATAAAATGAAATGAACCATTCATGGATACGGTAAGCCGTACGTACGTATGAACGTTACATTCATTTCTATTTCTTATTTTAATGGAATTAAAACATAATTATACATAGGTATATTATAATTACAATATAATTTCATATATAATACCATTAATTCCATCCTTTATACATCCAACATTTGGAATTAACGAGTCATATCACTTTGAGGGGCGGTAGTCCGCACTTCCCCAAATAAAATTTTCGCCTTTTCCCAAAATGGAATCCATATAGTTATTCTATAAAAGAATTATACCAAATAACAAAGAAAACATAAACATAATTTATTTCATATATAAATATACTATCATCTTAACAGCCACCATGAGAGCCGGTAAGAGAAAATCGAATAATCATTGTTTCATGAGGCGTTAGTTTTCAATTCACCAAAACAACATGTTCCATACCCATTAGATGGAGGGGTGTGTAAGTGTATTGTGAATACATATAATAACAACATCCTTGTTTAGAGAGGATACTGGTGTTGTTATAAATGAAAGGAATAAAAAGAGTTTAGGAGTTGGAGATGTAAAATAAATGAAAAGAAGTTAAGAGAAATAGTTTCCTTTAATTTGGGTAACACTTTTTTGTTTTAACCAAGAGGACTTATTGATGTGCCTCCTGCCTAAGGTAAGGCTTCTAGATGTAGGAGAGTGAACTTGAGAGATTATTTGGGTATGGTTTGGATGATCCATGTTTCATGAGATTTGTGAAGAATGAGTCATAATTGAGGGCTTTTTATAACGGGGAGGAGGGGCTCTTTATGAAAGTGTGAAAGTATTATTATATTATATAACAATATTACATTTATAAAAGTCCAAAACTAATTAAATTTGATGATAATATGACTAATGGTTGAAATAAAATCCTTCAATAATAATTGTAAATGTTTTGGATATTGTTTTAATATCTGTAATCTTATTTATTTAAATCATTTATTAATGAGGTAAATACGACATCTTTATTTTTTCATAAATAATTTAATTTATTTGATGTCTAAAAATTATAAAAGAAATACCATTATGTAAGAAATATTTTTATATTTCACATTAATATTTATAGTCTAATAGATAATTTATATAACCCATTGTAAAAATTAATTTACTAAAAGATATTTGTTAATGTCATTTTTTCCATTACATTAAGTTAATTAATCTATAGGGACATTATCACTCCCAAGTGGCTTAATGGGGTCCAAAAATTGAACCAAAGATTCCCATGGTTTTAAATGACTCAAACAGTAAGTTTAGGACAAGAGTTAATGTAATTGTTTGTTATTATAATATTATTTTTACTTGGAAATCCCTATTTAAGTTTGTCCACAGTAAATAATGTCAAAAGATACTATTCACCAATAATTATTTTCATATTATAGATCCAAGTTTAATATACTAATAACAACCATGTATGTAGGATTTTTGAAATTCAATCCATAGAAGTGGTAAAATATTATTTAAATGATAAAGTGGGATTTTTATATACTACATAGTGATTTTACTAATCATCCAAAATTGATGTTTTTCAGAAAAATACTAAAAATTCAGCCTAAGCTATATTTGATATTACAAATTAAAAAATAAAGGCTATTTTACCAAATTTAAAACATAGAATTTGGTTTTATTAATTTAAAATTAATTCTCATTATCAAAACAAATTGGGTGTTTCAAAGCAACAATAACTATCCAAATATTGATACTTGTTAATGTCCATTTTCCATGTAAAATTAATTCCAATGACAAAAATTAAATTAAATGGTAAAAATATAAAATAAATTCACTTTAAAACCAATTAAAAATATAATCTAACTATATAAATAAATTAGAAACAAATGTCACTTTTGAAATAAAATAATGTATTTTTCACTATTCATAAAAATGAATTATATCAGAAAAATACAATAAATTTACTGAAAGTAAATTTGGATGTCGTGATTCTATATAAGAATTATATTAGGTTAAATAGGTTATAAAAAACTAACCAAAACTATATTTAAAGCGGGTTCTCCATCAAAAGGAGGTAAATCAACCATTTATGGTTAATTATGCTTAAAATTGGATTCATTCACATTTTAAGCCTCTAACATTAATTGGACAAATGTAAAAACATTTAACAAACATGTATAATCATATTTTAGTTTGTTTTATTTATTCCAGTTAATACAATCACTAGGAATTAACTACCATTTAAAATAATATTATTACATTATTAATGTGAAATTAATGATTTCAAAGAATCCCTATGTTGTGTATTGGGTACTCCATCGAATATAGAATCCCCTTTAAAGTAAAATTAATATTTAATTCACAAATAATAATAAATATTAAAATATATTATTCTTTATTTACTTATAATGTCAAATCCTTCCCCCCTTTTGGTAATTAGATCCTCACAGTTTTATTCAATTATCAAATAAGTGGGGGTATTTATCCTTCACTGCATTTTTGGATTCCCACATTGCCTCTTCAACCAAATGGTTTTTCAACAAAACCATTACCTGATAAATTACCTTATTCATCAACATTTTCTCTTTATGGTCAAGAATCAAGATTGGATGTTTCTCATAAGAGATACTCTCTTCCAACTGAACTACCTCTGGACATAAAACATGGGATGGATCTGGCATATACTTTCTCAACATTTAAACAAGAAAAACATTGTGTACCTGGGATAAACATGGAGGTAAAACCACTCTGTCTGAAACTGATCCAACTTTCTCCAGTATTTCATAATGTCCAATAAACCTCAGACTCAACTTTCCCTTCTTACCAAAGCACAACTTAATTTTCAATGGAGAAAATTTCAGAATGACATGATCACCTACCTCAAAAGAGAGATCATTCCTCCTGTTATCTGCATAACATTTCAGCCAGATCTAAGACATTATCATGTGCTTTTTAATCAACTGTACTTTTTATGCCATCTCTTCTACAAATTCCGGTCCATGAAACTTCCATTCACCTACTTCATCCCAAAATATTGTAGTTCAACACTGGTTCCCATATAATGCCTCAAAATGGAGCTATCTGTATACTGGAATGAAAAATTTTATCATATGAAAATTCAACCAAAGGAAGATGATGGCCCAAATTCCTTGGTAATCCAATGAATAAGCAAGTATCATATCCTCCAAGGTCTGAATTGTTCGTTCTGACTACCAATCTCATTTTGGATGAAAACAAGTCCTATAGTTTAATTCAGTAACCAACAACATCTGAAGGCCCTTCCAATAGTTATATATAAACATCGGATCACAATCATATACAATGTAGAGAGGAAAACCATGATACCAGAATATCAATTTTACATACACCCGAGAATGTTGATCTAGAAACAAAGTATCTCAAATAGAATGAAAATGAGCATATATATTCAATCGATCTACAATACCCCTGATTGCATTATTACATCAAGATGACTTCGGTAATCCCACAATGAAGTACATTGATATATTTTCCCATTTACACACTGGCACCGATAAAGACTGAAGCATCCCTTTTGGTAACTACCTCTTTACTTTAACCTATTGATATGTCAAAGACTTCATAGTAAAATTAATAATATCTCTTTTCTTTCCATCCCACCAATAATACTCACGAAAATATTTTTACATCTTAGTACTTCCAGGATGAAATGAAAACAGAAAACTATGAGATTCACATAACAACTTATTCTTCAACTGTGATTCACAAGGCGTAAATAATCTCTTCCCAAACCACAAAACACAATAATTATCTATGTTAAATTCAGGAAACATACCATTCTTAACTAGCTCATCCTTTTTTCTGAAACTCACTACCTTTCTTCGATGATTTATTAATTCTATCCCAATGAGGTAATTTCATTTACACCTGAAACAAAATAAGAGAATTTCCTACACCGGATCTTCTATGCCAAAGTTTATCAAATCGGAAACCAAAGGATCTCATTCCAAACATAGCATGGTTATTGAAGCATTACATTTTCGACTCAAATGATCAGCCACTTTATTTTTTTTCAAGATGCTAAAGCATCGTGAAATCATAATCATTGATTAAATCCAACCATCTATTCTTTATTATGTTCAATTCTTTCAGAGTGAATATATACTTCTAAATTTTGTGGTTAGTATATATTTCACATTTTACTCCATAAAAATTATGCCTCAAAAATTTTAAATAAAAAAAAAATAGTAGCTAATTTTGAATAATGTGTTGGGTAATTTAACTCAGGAGGTTTCAACTGACGTGAAGTGTATGCAATTACTTAATCATTCTGCATAAGAACACAACCAATTCCTTTAACGAAGCATCACTGTAAATAACAAACTTACTATTTCTAGATAGTAGTACCAAAATTGGACCTTTCACCATTCATCTTTTCAATTCCTGAAAACAATCATCACATTCTTTTTTCCAATAGAACATAACACCTTTTTGAGTTAACATAGTCATTGGACTAGATAATCTTGAAAAATTATTAACAAACCCCCAGTAATGACATAATATACAAATAAAACTACAGATCTCAATAATATTTCAGGGTCATGGTCAATCTTTAACAACCTTTATTTTAGTAGGATCAACAATTATTCCATTATTCAAACAATATCACCAAGGAATGAAATTTTTTGTAACGAAAATTCACACATACTGAATTTACCAATCATTTTCCTTTCATTTATGGTTTCCATGAAAACCCTTAAATGACTTTCCTGATCCTCTTTTCCTTTAGAATAAACAAAAATATCATCAATGAACACAACAAAAAACATATCCTTGAACTCAAGGAAAATTATATTCATAAGATCAATGAATACAGCAGGTGAATTAGAAAAACCTAAAGGCATAAAAATAAATACCTAATGGCCATATCTAGTATGAAATTCGGTCGTCAAAATGTCTTCTTCCTTTACCCTAAACTGTTGGAACCCCAACCTCAAATCAATCATTGAATAATACTCAGATCCCAGGAGCTGATCAAACAAATCATCGATATGAGGTTAAGGATGCTTGTTCTTAAAAATGATGTTATTAAATGCTCTATAATCAATGAAAAGTCTCAGTACACCATAATTTTTTAAACAAAAAAAATAGGATAACCTCATAGTGATGTGCTTGGCCGAATGAAACCTTTATCTAATAACTATTGCAATATCTTCATTAACATTAAAGGACGAATTAGAGCCATTCCATAAGGGGTTTTTGAAATTATCTTGGCATCAGGAACTAAGTCAAAATTAAATTCAAATTCCCGGTCTGGTAAAATTCAAGGAAAAAAAATTGAAAAACATCAAGATACACATTTACCGTTGGCTCATCATTAATATCATCACGACATTATTTGCAACAATATTTGAAAGGTATAATTCATTTCCATATTTTACTAGTTTCTTAGCTTCCTGATATGTTATCCAAAGAAAGGTTCATTCTTTTACACAAACTAAAAATATTTCTGAATGGAAACCTCTTTAGCTCTGTAGTTAATCTTAGTATAATAAACAGAAATCAAATCCATACCCAAAATAACATCAAATTCTATTAGAGGAAAAACAATATGTTTTGCTGGTAGATTCATCATGTACACAATGACATGAAGGTACTTATGTTTTCTTATTGTCTTAACATTTTGTCATGGTGTTTTTACCCAATGTTTTGGATTTATATCATGATATGGAATTCCCAATATACTAGAAAATATCTTAGAAATGAATGGATGTGTATACCTCGAATCGAACAACACATTTGCTTAATCTGAACAAACAAATAGTGTACCAGATACTACTTCATTTGATGGCCCAACATTTGTTGAAGTAGTTTAAAAGGACTTCACCACCCCATTCTGATTGTAGTCTAGCTGCTTTTCCTTAGTTGAGTTCTTTGTTGGATATTCATTTTCATAATGACCAATTTCATTACACATAAATCATTTTTCAATCTATAAATCATATTTTGTCTTACTATTACCTTGATATTTTTCAGAGAAATTATTAGCCTTTTGTCCCATTTTAACACATCAGTAGCACTTACCAGAATTCATATGACATTCCCCAGCATGCTTTTGACCACAATTTTCAAAGATAGAAAATATAATTTTCTTACCATCAGACTTTTTTGAAGAGTTTAGCCATTTAGTCTACCACCTCGACCTCTTATTCTGTTTTTTCTCAGAGAACACCTTATCATCGGAAAACTCCATTTCCACCTTCTCCGCACAACAAACAATCTTTTCATAACTTTTGAACCCAGAAGAAGTAAAATACCTTTGATATTTTGGAATTAATCTTGAGTAAAGACGATATATTTTACTATCAAGATCTCGTATGACATTTGGAACATACCTTTCCAATTGAGTGAATGTTTCTTCATAAACAGCCACTGATTCATCATCCTGCCTCAATTCTATTAATTGTTATTTTATCCTAAGATGAACCACCATAGAAAAATATTTTACAAGAATTATACAATAGAATTCCTCATAATCATGAGAATCAATCTCCCCACTATCCCTGATATTTTCCACCATCGGCCCCCACTGATCATCTTCACCATCAAAATGATAAACAATGAGACTAAACTTTTGATTTTCTAAACACTCAATGAAATCAAAAAAATTCTCCAATTCTTTAATCCACCCTTATGCTAACACATGGTCATATTATCCTCTGAATGATGGATGATGTTGCCTCATGAAGTTCTACACTACTGACGTGTTCCTCTGTGGTTGATCTGGATGATCATGTGTATGGATTCCACCACTATTTAGAGCCCGAGTCAATTGTTCCATCACTACAAAAAAAGTTCAATTCTGATTCCAACCATCTC
Source organism: Viscum album (assembly GCA_963277665.1). Classification (NCBI taxonomy): domain Eukaryota; kingdom Viridiplantae; phylum Streptophyta; class Magnoliopsida; order Santalales; family Viscaceae; genus Viscum; species Viscum album. The sequence continues at coordinate 1,394,873,034 of OY728150.1, forward strand.
AGGTTGCGAATTTGGTTGGGTTTCATCCTCTTGATGTCTTCCCAACATAGCTTCCATGTTTTCTCTGCAGAAAAACATTTTGAACATATAAATATTTTAGGTGAAGCAAAATGGTAATATGTAAATGCTATATCATTTCAATAAAAACATAACCTAATTTATTGATATTAATTTAATAATACCCTAAATCCTAAATTTATCTAAACCGACCATTGATACCAACTATTAGGACCCAGCCTTAAACATTACATAATCATTAATTAAATGAATTATTCACATTGATGATCTTTTCAGGTTTAGAGATTTTGAGAATTATTCCATAACTATTACATTACATCTCCGAAATTACAACGTACAGAATTATACTCAGTTTCCATTTTTTTCATTAAATAAAAAATCTTAAAAAAAAGAGTCCTGACTACTCCCATGTTTTAGACATCATGTCTTTTCCTTGATCCCATCCTTGATCTTATTCATATTAGGTCCCATGAAAAACATTTTAAAATATGGGATGGGCATAAAAAGCACAGTAAGGGTAATAAAACAAGGAAATAAAACATTAGTTCATCATTGCATACCCAACATATGCTCTTCAACATAGCACATTAAACAATAAGATTTATTAATAACACATAGAAAACATAAACCATAAAGGTAACATGTGGCATTCATGTCATACTTACATTGTAGATATCACAACTATGTAGGGAGTTGCATTTGGAATACCCATCATAGTATATTTCCTAAATCTATTAGGAGAAACATTCATGTTTACCTCTTTCAAATTTCCCAATGAATTAGAGATCTATCTCAGGCTCACCCACCCATGGTTTATCAAGGAAACACCCATATATGTAATAATTCCCAAGAACCATAACATATTCATAAAATATAAAACAAAATTAAAGGAAATATAACATTTCCACATATCAATCACAATATATCATTTAAATATATTAACATAAAAAATACATTATAAGAACAAATTTCATTAATAATATATGTAAAAATGTGTAAATGGTATTTAATTTCCTTATAAAAACATTACGTCTTGTTATGGAATCCAGAGATCAAATAATATTTTCGGGGGCAGAAAGGTCGTTGTCACCGTTTATGATAAAAAAACATTATATTATTCCATTTATTAAAACTCTTCATAGAAAAAGATTATATTTTAATGAAATGAAAAGTCAAAGGTTTTTATACATCATAAAAAATAATGTCATGTAATAAAACAAAATATGCCTCAATGAAAGGAGATTGAGACGAAGTCCCTTACCTCGTGTCTGACTTGACTTGTTTGTTCTTTAATCACATGAATAATAAACTAAAGTTAATTTATACATGATTAAGAACCCTTTTCATGTTTATTATTCCTTTAATATCACTTATTAACATGTTATATACATTATTTAATCATTTACGTTAATAACGTTCGATTTGTCCATATTTGGTACTTGAGTCGAAAATTGACTTCTTATAATTATAAGTGGCTCACATGGTCAAAAGGAAATTATATCCAGAATGGTATTCAGGATATTGATATCATATATATCTTATATTCCTATTATATACATGTATTTATTATAGTACATATCATTTGGTGGTAATAAATGAAATGCACTGTTCTTGGAGACGGTAAGACGTACGTACGCATGAACGCTACTTTAAATTATATTTATTATTTAAATGAAATTAAACCATAATGATACATATGTATAATATAATTTCTGTATAATATAATATATAATATCACTAATTTCATCCTTTATACGTCCCACATATGGAATTATTGAGTCATATCACTTAGAGGGGGTGGTAGTCCGCACGTCCTCAAATGAAATTTTCACATTTACCCATATTGGAAACCATACATGTATTCTATAAATGAAAAATACATAATCATAAGGAAAAAATAAACATAATATATAACATATATAAATATATTTTCATCTTAATGGCCACTATGAAAGTCGTTATAAGATAATCAAACAATCATCAATTCGTGAGGCGTTATTTTTCCATTCAGAGAAACAATGTGTTCCTTACCCATTAGATGGAGGCATGTGTAAGTGAAGTTAGAATACTCTAGGATCAATATGAAACTAAATATAGTATCGAAATAATTATGTAGATGCTCAATATACAATAGGGGGTGAATTTTATGCTTTAAAATTATAAAAGAACTTTTAAAGTTGGTTACAACAATTTGATTATTTAGCAAAGTTAAACAAGGTAAATTCACAAAACCTCTATGTTTTAGTAACATGCTTGATTTGGGAAATGTAGTTATAAAAATGAGATTCTTGAAATGTGGTTCTAGAAATGAAACTAGTTCAGCAAACTAACTATATTCTGGAAATCAAACTAGTTCAATGAACAAACTAGATTCTTGAAATGAAGTTCTGGAAATGAAACATAACAATAGTTTACAACAAAAAGATTCTACCTTAATGTTTATAGAACCTTAGTTAATCAGAGTAAAATTTTAAGAAATTATATGATATTTAATCATTCCTCAATAACCAAATTGCAAAGTAAAAAATCCTGAAATAACACAAGAAACAAGTATAGAAATCTTTTAACTCAAAGTGCAGGGTATCCAACACCCATGGATAAATGTCCCTTGATTTATACTTTCAAGAAAGTCTATCTTACCTAGACCATGGTAAGCCCTCAATCCAAAGATTGGTATCTATTATGATATACACAGAAGCCCCCAATTTAGAAAGAAATCAGAAACCTGGTCTTCAAAAACCAGATGCACACAATCCGCATGATCAGCGTCTGCCCAAGGAACGTCTCAACAAGTTGTTCACAGACGAACAAGTTAGTCTCAACATCCACATGAAGAAATGTGATTTGAAAGAGACTCACTCTCTAGAAATCACTCCAATAGTATATAATCTCTATAATCACTGAACTGTGTAGATCACGTTCAAATGATCTATTATTTATAGGTACAACTTCAACGATTAGATCCCTCCTCCAACGGTCGTACTTTTGAATGAATTTCAGAGGGACCTATATATGTGTCACTAAAACAACGGTTAGTTAGTAAAAAAATGAAAAATATTGTTTTATATTTAGATCAATTGTAAGAAAAAGTTTGGTTGCTCAACGAAAATCATTTTTCATAATCTAAGGGAAAATAAAATTCGGAGTCTACGGAAAAATGGAATATGGAATCTGAATATGTTAACCTTTGGAGTCTATAATCCAAGAATATTCAGATTCTGTTTCTCAGGATTTCAGAACCTGAATTCTATAGAATTCTAGAGTCTAAATTTCATGGAAATTCTTACTCTGAATTCATATGAATTCGAAGGATGAAGTCAGAATGTTCAGAGTCTGAATTCAGAGAATTTGGAGTCTGAATTTGGATCATGAAAAAAAATTCTCTATGTTTAAGTATTTATAGGATTCCAAGGTTTTAGATGTGAAACATAATTTTATACTTAAATTGAAAATGAGCGAGGTTATAATGTGAACAATGAAAACATTGTAAGGAATAATTTCCTTGGGGAAGTAAAATTTCATTAAGGAAGAATATTTTCCTTATCAAGATAAAACATAAGGAGAACTAAAATTTTCCTTCTGATATAGTGATTGTGATTTTCAAAACCTGATGTAATGGAGAAGTCATAAGGAGTTATTATTGACTCAACATTCTCCCCAAAAATGAAATATTGTAAAAGTCATAAGGTAAACTTATTGACTCAACAATCTCACACTTTTTGAAAAGCACAATCATCCTTAAGAAAAAGTGAAAAAGAATATAGGGACATAAAAATTTTATGGAATTGAAAATAAAACTTCTCTCTCATTTCACATATGAAATATTGAATAAGACTAACTCCCCCTTAGGCTTCAGAAACACTAAGGTTCATTTTCCTGATTTCTATATTGAGATTTATCTATCTATTCCATACAGAAGTATTATTGGATAAGAACTCCCCCATAGATAACCTCCCCCTTTCATAGGGAATTTTCTTCTTTTACTTTGTATTCTTTTTAGAATTCCTTTCTCCCCTTTTGTTATTTTCAAAATGGAATATATGTAATGGAAAAGGAAATGTTGTACCTCAAATATTAGTGGTAGAGAAAGAAAAACATAAATAGCAAATGAAAAAATTTCATTATGATTTAGAAATTTTTTACAATGAAGTAATACATCGAAATTGGAAAAATTTATCATTCCTTATACTTTGGATTCAACTGTTTTACTATTTTTATATGCTTCTTGAGTACCTTTTGGTCTTCCTCGGCTCTTTTAAGATGATGATCCTGATCAACGGTTTTCTTTTCTAAGGATTTTATTCATTCATCATGAGAATTTTGAGATTCCACCTACCCCTTTAGAACTTCTTCTTAATTAGAAAAGTTTTCTTCAAGATCAATTCTAAGATCCCTTTTCCTTTTTTAGCATTGAGAAACTGAATAAAACTTCCCATTAAAGTATTTTACTTCTTGTGTCCAAGAATTTTGTTCCAAAGTTAGCTTCTACTAAAAACTGATTGTGAGATCCTTGATCTTTACATCTTCGTTATCAAATTCATCTGTGACATAGTCTTGGAAATCATCATGAATTCTCATATCTTCTAGGGTTTTCTTTGACATTATGGTCATCTTCTTGCATGACCTTCTATGAGCTTTGTAATTTATGAAGATTGTTTTGAAGACTGCCTCAATCGTGATACATTTATCCATCACTATGGATACTGAATCCTCTTTCTGATTTATAAATGGTTGAAGCATTTGGCATCTTAAGTCAATATTGGGAAATATTGGATTAGTTCCAATAAAGTTCTTCAAGGACTGGACTATGAAATAATTTCCTAGAAAGGATGATTCCAAATCAGAAACAATTCATGGTGAGGAATTTTGTTCTACCTCAGCATCTTTCCTCATTGAAGATCCACCAATATCCTTCTACTTAATCCCAGCCTTGGTAGGTGTATCAACTACCACCTATTTTCCTTTAGTATATTTCGGAATTGGTTCCTCTTGGTCAGGTGATTCATGCTCACTATTAGATTTCTAAACTATTTTATCTTCCTCTATCTCCATCCTCTCTGCACCTGCCTCAACATCTTCTAGATGAATGAAAACTCTATTGAATCTTTCTTCTTCAGAGAACTTATTTACTTCCTCTTCATCATTATCTTCATCTAGTCTATTATTAGTAGGCTTTGATGATTCGACTTGAGTGGTTCAGATTGATAATTTTTATGAAGGGATCTCATTTTCATGAAAATTATCAACTTGCCTTATTAGATCTTCTGTATCACCAATGTTGGATTTTTCTTATTCTTCTTTCACTTCTTTTTCTACAACTACTATTTCTTCTTCAAAAACATATTCTTATTGTTTTTCCATATTCACAAAATCATTTTTCCCAGAGTCTCAGGTAATGAATCTATCTGGAAGGATTCTAGTACATGAATATTTTCAGATGCTGTCACTATGGCCTTCAGAAGTGATTGCACTATCTCTACCTCACATGAAATCTTCTTTTGTTTTATTTCATTCCCTTCCTTCTATAGATTCTCAGCTGCCTTTTCATTCAGAGCTTTTTCTTCAGCAGGGTCCATTCCAAACATATCCTCCCCTTCATATGGATTTTTCATATCTTCCCTCCACTTGGTAACAACCTAATCCAGATAATCTTTTTTTTCTTTGGCTTTGGAGGTGCCGACTGGGTTTCCTTATATGTGGGATTTTTTTCTTTCTCTTCCACTTCCTTCAACTTCCTCTTCCTTCCTACTTTCTTAGAGGTCTCAACCACCACCTGTTTCTTTGATATTTTATCAGCTTGTTCCTCAAGTAAGTCAAATAATTCTTCGGAATCTGTGGAAAAGTATAATTTCATTCTTCTCAGAGTATCATCACTTCAAAGAAAAAAAATATGAAATTACTCAACAATGATCTACATAGGTTTTTAAACGATTCTAGACATTGAACAATCATCTTCAAAAGAGTGTATGGAAACATGATAATCTGAGCTTTAAAGTTCCCATTATTTATGTTCTCAATGGTAACCAAAATATGATTAGCCATGTTTATTTTACTTTGATTAACCAAGATGTCTAGAATATACATATCACTATTTTTCAGCGTGTCCTTGTCTCCTTTTCACAGAATGATAAATCCATGCACCAATAATTCTATAATCTGATATTTTAAGGTCAGGTATAGAATTCTTAGAGTCTTAACTTCATAAGGACCAAGGAAATACATAGCCTTAACCTTATAAAAATATCCTTATTTATCAGGAAATGTACGAGAACATATTTAAGCTTCCCCTTCATATGGTATACCAACCAAGCTTGTAGCCTTGGTGTAAGATATCAAATACGTCTTTATATAGCACATGAAGAAAAACATACTCCTATTTTCTTCCTCACAAAAAACTACTGATTCTTAGAATTATACTAATAAATCTTTGTATAGAAAATCCTAATCCTTTTGGTTTGAAAGGAAGTTGTGTTCCTATCCATTGATCTTTATAATCTTTGAGATGATAGAATTGTACATCAAAAAAATATCGAATCAACTAATTTTTCTCTGTATATTTTCCATTTAGATGTTTTTTTAGCAGTTGACACATCTTTCTAAGAGGAAACATCGAGATACATTCAAAAGTAAGAAGATCTGAAAAGTTTGGAATGATATTTTGTAGAAGCAAAGAGCATCAGCACGCACGAGCATGAGTTTTGATGTGGGATAACCATCAGGGGTCATTTTTTTAGGCTAGTGATGTGATTGTTTAAAGTTTATATAGAATGAAATGGTTAAAAAACCTTCTCATCAAATCTGAAATTTGAGATGATAGTTGAAAGGATATTTCAATAGAATCCAATCATTTGAGGTTTTAAGAAAAACTTTCAGATTCAAGAAAAAAAAGAATACGAAATAAGGAATGATATTTAAATCAAGATAGAAAAACAAAAAAATAATAGTTGATTACAAAAATTTAATAAAGAAATCAAACATTTCATATTTCTAGTATGATTATTCATAATGGAGATAATTTTACTTGATGAACATTGGATTTAAAATTTTTTATTATGAAATCTTTGACTATGAAAAATATTTAAATGAAAAAATTTATTATGAACATTTTAATTACAAAAATCATTATTCCAAAATTTTATGGGCAAACTTATTCTTTATAAAAATATTATGTACACAAAATAATCATTACAAAAATCGTAATTACGAAAATATTCATTATGAAAATTTTTAGTAGGGAAATCATTATTATGAAAATTTTAAGACATAAAGTTTTTTTTTCAGAAAAACATTAGACGACCAAATAATTTTATAGATCTAACCAACAAATTTACTTCCCCTGTGAAAAGGTGTTCCTTAACGTAATAAGATTGTTTCAACAAGAAGTTAACATGGAAGATTAACATATGGTTATATTTCCTACCTTCTGTTATGAGTATTCAAATCTATCGTATGTTAAATATTTTTTGAAAATTTTATAAAGTTGATCTTGTATTCTGAAAAACTAAAGAAAGATAACTCATTTTTGTGTGTGATACCTAAAAAAGTGGTGCCTAATATCTATTTGTTCAGAACCAGAGTGATGTGCATGGTTTTTACATAATGTAATGGCACTAGTATTATAACAAATTTTTTTATTTTGGTAAAACTCATACCATATTCTGTGAGTGTGTGTCGCATCCACAACACTTGAGCACAACAACTTCCAGCTACTACATATTTAGATTCAGTAGTGGAAAGTGCTACTGAGTGTTACTTATTGCATGATAAAGAAACTAATGAATCACTTATGAAATTACAAGTTATGGATGTACTTTTTCTATCCATTCTACATCCACCAAAATCATCATTCAATTTTTTTTTAAAATAAATTCATATCTAGAAGTGTAAAAGATTCTTAGATCCATGGTTCACTTTAAGTAGAGAAATGTTATTTTCACTACCTTTAAATGAGATTCATTAGGATTATATTGATATTGTTCACATAAGCATACTAAAAACATTAAGTCTTGATGACTAGCTATTATGTACAGTAATCTTCCTATCATACCTCTAAAAGATTTTTGATCTACTGGATTCTCAGCTTCATCAAGATCAAGTGTTTTTGAGGTAACAATGAGAGTACATATACTCTTTGTGTTGTCATATCCATACTTTTTCAGAAGATCTTTAATATAATTATGTTTGGATATATAGATTTTTTCTGGTTTTTGAGAAATTTGAAAACCAAGGAAAAATGTTAACTCACCCATCATACTCATTTCAAACTCATATTTCATTAGATGTCAAAAAGAATCAGTTAATGATTGCCAAGTTGAAACAAATATAATTTCATAAAAATAAATTTGAAAAATAATTTTTTTTGTTATCTTTCTTAATAATAATAGTTTGATTAGTATTTCCTTCAACATAATCATTTTGAAGAAAAAAAACTATAATTCTATCAAACCAGGATCGAGGTTCTTGCTTAAGTCCATACAATGATTTGATAAGTTTAAAAACATGTTAATGATGTTTTTTATCTTCAAAACCAGGAGGTTGTTCAATAAAACATCCTCTTGAACATAACCATTAAATAAAGCACATTTAACATCCATTTGAAAAAGTTTGAAATTGAAAAATGCTGCAATGGAATGTAAAATATGAATAGATTCATGTTTAGCTACTGGAGCATAGTTTTCTTCATAGTCTATTCCTTCTTGTTGATTATAGCCTTTAGCAACCAATCTTGATTTATTTCTAAAAATTATTCCATTTTCAACACATTTATTTCTTGAATACCCATTTTACTCCAATAACAGATGTTTCCTGAGGTCTTTCAACCAAGGTCCAGACTTTATTCCTTTTGAATTCATTTAGCTCGTCTTGCATAGAATTTATCCAATCATCATCAGCTAAAGCTTCATCAGTGCTTTTTGGTTATAATTGGGAAAGGAATTCTAGATGTTCTACTTCATTACATTTGGAACTTATAAGTATTTTAGGATTATTAACATCACCAATGATACTATCACTAGGATGATTCTTTAGAAACAACTGATTTGGGTTTTTTAAAACCTGTTCATCAAGATAGGGTTGGATGTCATTTGGGGTAAATGCTTCAGAAATAATTTATTGAATAATTTCATTATCAGAAGGATCTTCTATCAATTGTTGAAAATCAGTTTTTGAAAAGAGATGTGGATATGTAGGTTGAAGTTGTTAAAAAAGGATCAGTTTCATAAAATTTAACTTTTACTCTTTCTTCAACAGTACAAGTGTTTTAATTAAAAACTCTATATGCCTAAGAATTAGTGGAGTAGCCCAAAAATATTCCATCATCAGATTTTGGTGTGAATTTGTGTAGATTATCTTTAGTACCCCAAATTAAAACCTTGCTACAAAAAACCATTAAGTAGTAAAGTTTAGGTTTTCTATAATTCCATAACTCATAATGAGTTTTATTAAGAAAATGTATGATCCAAACACGATTTATAGTATAACAAGCAATACATAGATCATCAGTCCAAAAATGTTTGACTACCGAATATTCACTCAACATTGTTCTTGTTATCTCATGAAGAATTCTATTTTTCTTTCAATAACACCATTTTGCTAAGGTGTTCTATGTGCTGAGAAGTTATGAGTACTACCTTTTCTATAATAAAAAGTTTCAAAATCTGAATTTTTAAATTCTCTTCAATGATCAATATGAATATTTATAAAAGTAATGTTTTTTTATTTATCACATGGGCTCTAAAATTTTTCAAATAAGAAAAAGCATCAGATTTATTTACCTGAAAATAGACCCACGTAAATCTAGTGTAATCATCAACTAAGATAAATACAAAATATTTTCCTCGGATTCTTCAAGTTTTTAATGGACCAAATAGATCCATATGCACTAACTATAATGCATCAATGGTTGAGACTTCACCAACTGATTATTACTTGATTTAAGTTTCATTCCAAATTAACAAGGATAAAAAACTTTTGAAGAATCAAATATAAGCTCTAGTAGATTCTTAAATAATTTTTCATAGATATTTTTCATATGTTTCTATGGTTACAATGTCCTAAAATTCTATTCCACAACCATGAATGAACAATTGTTACACTGTGGAAAGGTAGATCATTGCACCTATAGTCTTCAAGGTTTAGTGTGTATACATTCTCTTTCCTATTGGCAGAAAGAATAAATTCTTCCTTGGAATTGTGTACTATGAACTTTTCATTCCTAAAATTCACAATGTAAACTTCATTACATAATTGAATTATTATAATGAGGTTTTTCTTAATACCAATAACAAATAAAACATTTTAAATCAATGTTTGTCCAAGAATAATAATGTTACCTATACCAATAATTTCTCCCTTAGCATTATCTCTGAATGTTACTTTTCCTCCGTTCATCATGATAATCTTTTGAAAGAAGTTTTTTTACCAATCATATGCCAGGAATATCCACTATCAATGTACCAAGTATTTTGGTTTGTTCTTTCTTTATTTTCATGAAAATAAGAAACATTGAATTTCAAAATCCAAACGTTCTTGGATCCAGAATTCTTAGACAATAAAATTTTCTGTATGAAAATTTGTTTAGAAAAATAAGCATTATGAAACCCAAGAGATTGAACATTATTTAGAGAAATTTTTTTCTTCCAATGCCCTCCACTTTGAAATTTAGGACAAAAATGGGCTCTTGGTGGAACAAATTAATAGTTTCTAAAACCGGTTTTTCATGAGAATAACCAAATCCTTAGCTATTACCATGAGGTGAGATATGAGAATACATCTTTTTTAAATTTTTCTAAAGAGAAGTAAAATTTTGAAGAATATTCTTCACTGAAAAAATTTCAGACTTTAGTTTATGGACTAAATTCCTAACCTCCGGAATTTTAGACATAGTGGTAAGTTTTTCCTCTAAAACATATTTTTTTAAAAATAGATTTTTACAATCCCTATAAAGCTTATCCGTCATAGCATTTGCTTCATCATGTTTCATAGTAATATTTTCTAAAACAACAATTTTCATTTCAAGACCTTTTGGAATATACAAAATTTCTTCCATTAAAATAGATTCTCTAGATTTTCATTTTTTAGATTCTTAGAATCATTACAATTTCTAATTTCTAGAAAAATAGAAAATCTATAAACATCCTCATAGGAAGGAATATCATTATCATTATCTGATGAAGAAGATTCTTCAGATGATGAAAAATAATTATCATGAAAATTTTCACTCAAAGACATATTGGTTAAGGATTCAACAGTTCGTACCTTATCCATAAAACATTGATTTTGAAATGGAGCCTGGGCTATTAAAAAAATAATATTTTGTTCAGAAGATTCATAATCTAAATAATCATCAGAAAAATATCCACCACTAGCACTATAAGTGTCATTGGCCTTTAAGACATTCTTATGTTATGACCTATATATCTTCTTCTTGTTTCTCTCAGTATTCCTTTCCTTCTTGTCCTTTTCATGAGTAGGGGACAATCAGGCCCGATATGACCAGTTTGTCTACATTTACAGCATGCCACTTCTCCTTCATTCTTATCTTTTCAATATGTCTTCTTATAAAAATATTAAAAAGTTATTCATCCCAACTATCTAGTTATTCCTTCGAGCATGATTAGCAAGTTCATTGTCATAATATTCACTTTCATTAGATTTTGATTGATCAAAAAACTTCATAGATTTTGATCTTGTAATTCTCTCAAGAGTCTTGGGTTTTATTTGTATTGAAGTAGTTGTTAAATCAATACCTCCATTCCCATTCTTCTTCTTGACATTGTCATTATCTCTCTTCATTATAGTCTCATGTATAATAAGAGTTCCAAATAGCACATCAAAATTGATCCGTGAGACATTCATATTCTCAACAATAGCAATTCTCTTTGATTCCAACTCATTTAGCATGATGTCTATAATCTTGTCTATAAGTGCCACATCATCCAAACCTTTTTCATCATCGATTGTATTCTTTATACAATATGCATAAATCTCTGTTGCACCTTGCATATAGGATCCACAAAAAAAATGAAAAAACCATGGTACTCAGCTCAAAACATAGATCTTCTAGTTTCAATAACATTGTAAGTACCAAAATTTGTTACATAAAACATCTTCCAGATAAAATATGCTGATTCACACGTAGAAATATGGCTATATATATTCATTTTCATGGAACACAACAAATTATTGTGTACCTTATTGTTAAGTTGATACTCTTAATTCTCTTGATTAGTAAAATTTCTTACTTCTTTATCAACAATTTTGTAATCTCCAAGAAGCATAACAATGTTACCCACTCCAGTGTTAATAAAAAAAGTCTTCATATGAGCTCTTCGATATTTGTAATCATTACCTTCAAAAATAGGAGGTCTTGTAGGATTATGGTTATCAATTGAACCAATGTTTATACTAACCATATTAAAGAAAAATTCATTCCACACAAACTTTTTATTAAAAAAGTTTGTAAACAAGGACAAAAATATCCTAATCTATGAAAATATAGAACAATGAAAAATTTGATCAAGACAACATCTATGTGAATAAAAGTATTTCAGATTCAAACCTCTGATAACAATTGTAGGATCAATATGATACTGATTATAGTATCGAAATAATGATGTAGATGCTCAATATAGAAGAGAAGGAGTGAATTGTAAGCTTTAAAAATTCATAAGAAACCTTTAAAGTTGGTTAGAATCATTTCTATTGTTTAACAAATTTAGAAAATGTAAATTGAAAAAACCTAGAAGATCTACAAATTTGATTGATTTCATAAATGTAGTTCTGAAAATGAGTTTCTGGAAATGTGGTCCCAAAAATGAAACCAGTTCAGTAAACTAACTAGATTATGGAAATGGAACTAGTTCATCGAACTAACTACATTCTAAAAATTTAGTTCCAAAAATGAATCATAACAACAGTTTACAACAACAAAGATTCTACCATAAGGCATATAGTACCTTAGGTAATCAGAGTAAAATTGTATGAATGTATAAGATAGTTAAACATTCGTCCACAACCAAAATGCAGCAGAAAACAAAATTGAAACACTATAAGAAATAATTATTGAAATCTTTTTACCCCAAGAGTAGGGTATCCAAAAACATTGGATAAAGGTCCCTTTATTTTTACTTTCATGAAAGTATGTCTTACCCCAACCCAGGTAGGCCCTCAATATGAAGATCTGTATCTGTCTTAATATCCCCACAAGCCCTCAATTTAGAAGGACATTATAACCTCGTTCTTCCAATCCCAAAAGCACACGATCATCACGATCAGAGTCTACACAAGGCATGTGTGAACAAGTTGTTCACACCAGAACAATTTCTTCTCAACATCCGCATGATGCACTAGGGGTTGCAAGAGCCTCTCTCTATAGAAAACACTTTAACATCATATAAAATCTAAAATCATAGAACTATGTAGAGCTCATTCAAATGAGCTCTTATTTATAGGTAAAACTTCAAAGGTCATCTCCCTCCTCTAATGATCAAATTTTTCTTTGAATTTTGGAGGGACATGCATACATTCCACTCAAACAACAGTAAGGTAGTAATTGAATGCACACCATCATTTTATAACTAGAACAAGTGTAAGAAAAATTGTGGTTGGTTAACCAAAATCATTTCACAGAATTTAAGGAAATATAGAAATCAAAGTATAAGGTAAAATGGAAAATGGAATCTAAAAATGTTAACCATTGGAGTCTATAATACAAGAATATTTGGATTCTATTTTTAGGAATTCAGAACATGAAATCTATTGAATTCCAGAGTCTGAATTTCAAAAAAATTCAAAGTCTGACATTATAAGAATTCGCTGTCTAAACTCTGAATATTCGGAGTCTAAATTTACAGAATTTAGCGTCTAAATTCAGATCATAAAAGAAAATGATCTATGTATATGTATTTATACGATTATGAGGTATTAGATGTGAAACCGAATTTTATACTTAGAAGGAAAATGAGTTAAATTAAAATGAGAAGAATGAAAACATGATCACGATAAATTTCATTGGGGAAGTAAATTTTCCTCAAGGATGAATATTTTCCTTATCATGATAAAATAGAGGGAGAAATGAAATTTTCCTTAAGATAGGGTGTCTGTGATTTTCAAAACATTATGTAATGGGGAAGTCAAAAGGAAATGTTATTGACTCAACATTCTCCCCAAATAAGAAGGAATGAAAAAGTCATAAAGAATCCTTATTGACTCAACAAATACTTCTCATAAAAACATACTAGTATATATAGGATACTGGTGTTGTTATAAAATAATGGAAGAAAAAGTGTTTAGGGGTTGAAGAAGTAAAATGAATGAAATGATGTTAAGATAAACTGTTACATTAAATTTGGGTAACTCATTTTGGTTTATACCTAATGGACTTATTGAAGTGCCTTATGCCTAATGTAAGGATTTTAGAAGGATAAGACAGATGATGTGAGCTTATTTGGGCAGGGTTTGGGTGAGCCAAGTGGCTTGAGAGGTGCGAGAAATGAGGTAGAAAGGAGGGATTTTTATAAGGTAGAGGAGGGGCTCTTTCGGAAAGTGAGAAAATATTATTTTATTATATAATGATATTTGATTTATAAAAGACCAAAACTAATTAAAGTCAAAGATAAGATTACTAATGTTAGAAATAAAATCATCAAATAATAAGTGTGTAGGTTTAGGATATTGTTTTGTTATTTATAATCTTATATATTTAAATCATTTATTAATGAGGTAAATACTACATCATTATTCTGTCATAAATAATTTAATTTATTTGATGTCTAAAAATAATAAAACAAATACATTGATTTTGGAAATATGTTTAGATTTCCAATAAAATCTTATAGTTGAAAAAATATTTTAAATAACATCCTCTAATTATTAATCTACTAAAATATATTTCTTTATGTCATTTTTTCTTTTACTTTATGTTAATTAATCTAACGTTTCATTATCACTTCCATGAATCTCAATGGGGTCCAAAAATGGACCCAAATATTCCCATGGTCGTTAATTCCTCTACCAATAATGTTAGGACTTTTGTTAAGTAAATTTTGTATTATTATAATATTATTTTTACCTTGAATTACCTTATTTACCATTATCCGCGATAAATAAAAGTCAAAAGATATTATTCACCAAAAAATATTTTCATATTATTAAACCACATTTTACTTTCTAAAAAAACCATATGTGTTGTATTTTCATAATTCAATCCACATAAGAGGTAAATTTTTATTTAAAAGAAAAAGTAAGTTTTTTAACGACTTACTGGTTTCACTATTCATCAAAAATTGATGTTTTTCAGAAAAAAACCAAAAATTCATCCTAAGATATATTTTATATTATGAATTCAAAAATTATGGCTATTTTACCAAATTTAAAACATAGAATTTGGATTAAATAATTTAAAATGAATTCCTATTATCAAAACAAATAGCGTGTTTTTATGAAATAATAACTATCAAAAGATATATACTTGTTTTTGTCCAATTTCAAAGTGAAAGTAATTAAATGTCCAACATTGGATAAAATTTTAAAAACATAATATAATTAAACATTAAAACCAATCATGAAGATAATCCAACCATTCAAATAAATTATATAGAAAGGCACTTTTGAATTAAAATATAGTACTTTTCACTATTTATAAAAAATGAATTTTAATAGAAAAATACAAAAAATTTATCCAATGTAAATTTTGATGTCCGAATTACAAATAATAATTTTATTTGGTCATGTAGAACATATAAAATTAATCAAAACTATATTTAAAGTGGGTTTTCCATCAATAGGTTGTAAATCAACAATTTAAGGTAAATTATGCTTAAAATTAAATTCATTCACATTTTATGCCTCTTACATTTACTGGATAAATGTAAAAACATTTAACTAACATGTATTATCATATTGGATTTAGTTATATTCTTTCCCATTAATAAAAAAGTTAGGTGTTAACAGCTATTTAAACTAATATTGTTATATTATTA
This sequence comes from Viscum album, assembly GCA_963277665.1. Lineage (NCBI taxonomy): Eukaryota > Viridiplantae > Streptophyta > Magnoliopsida > Santalales > Viscaceae > Viscum > Viscum album. Next base: position 1,394,889,032 of record OY728150.1, read on the forward strand.
GTGTGTAACCAAAGATTTCAAAGAAACATGTTGTTGCGTATTGGGTAATCCATTGAACATAGAAAACCCTTTAAAGTAAATTAATATTTCATTCGAAAATATTAATAAATGTCATAATATATTATACTTTATTTACTTGGATTGTTACAATGATTCTCCATTGTTCAAGGCTAACATAATCATCAATAACTAACACTAAATAAGAGTATTATTCATTATAGGATTAAGCTAATATTGATTACTACTAGATTTATATTGGCATAAAAACCCCCATGAACGTACCACCATCACACACCTTACCATTATGAAATATATTATCATGATAAGATATTTTTATCTACACCATAATTTTTATTTTTTTGAAAATTAAATTTAAAAATAAATATTAGTTACACCAATAAATTTTATATATAAAATTTATCACCCTTATATAAATAATAAAATTCATTTAATTCGAGGATGAATATGAAGAAATAGAATTTTGGTACCAATAATCCATAGTTTTATTTTTATCAAATAAAAATTTATTAATTTCATTAAAGTAGATTTTCAGAGTAAATTCCTAAACCTGAAATAAATTATTATTTTCATAAAAAATATTTAATTAATAACATTTAATTTCATAAAAATAATATAATAATTTTATGAAATCATATATAGTTTTTCTAAGCATATTTAGTTTTATATTTTGATAAATATCGATATATTTTTAATATATAATCATTTTATTTTAAAGAAACAGTTACCAAATTAGAAAATTATTTTATTAAAATATATTTCCTTTTAATATGAACATTAAAATTAAAAAATTGTTAATTATTGTTAAATTCCATAGATAGTTTATTGTTTTGGTTAGAAGTAAATTTTTGCATGATTATACAGTATAAATGTGACATCATAGTAAACAAAATTTTAAAAAATAAATATAATAATGTCTTGATAAAAAATTTGTATTATATTTAAAATTATGTTTTTTTAATTTTGTGAAATTAATTTTACAAACCTATAAAAAATCATTCAATTGTAAAGTATTTTTAAATATTTTACAAATATTTCATTAGATGATTGACTATGTATTTAATGAACATGATTTCATTAACTGGCCTTGAATCATTAGGGACCTTAGATGTTATATTTTTTTTGGAAATTTTCCGTTATCTCTCATGGTTTATTCATAGAACTACTCTTTAAAGTATGTATTCTATGAAAGTTTATAATATATTTGAGAAAACCGATATTTAGAATCCCAGAGTAAGTGTTAAATTTATTACATTAGTACATGATATGAGGAGTCTCACCACATAGTATTGATCAGTTTAGAAGACTTGAAAAAATAGAAACAAATATGATTCTTATATTATAATGAAAATATAAAAACATAAAAAAATAAAAATTCTTAAATACATAATATAATTTATAATAAATTTATTCAAATCCTAGGAAATGGGGAAAAATAAACGATGAGATCATATAATTAAAAATTGTTTGATATTATAGATGTTATCATGAGTAAATAAGGCATAATATATATTAGAATAGACAATTAGAACATATGATATTCAATTACCACATTAAATTAATGTATATCCATGTCTAATATCAATATATGAAACATATGGATAAATATAATTATTTTATTAAAAATCTAATTGTATAATTCTTGGAATTCATGGTAAATGCCTCTCAACTTAGATATCATAAATCATATCTTCAAGGACACTCAACCCCGACACCATTCATAAAAAATGAGTTAGTTTATAAAAAATACTAATCTAATATGGTATGAAAGCTATTTATCCTCTTGATATCAGTTGATAAATCAAGGGTATGTCAATAACAAGGACCCACCCATAAATTTCACTTCTTATTCATTCCTTATATTTTGAATAAACAATAAATTTTATTCTAAAAATTACCTTTATATCATCAATTATTTATATTGAATTATTAATATAGAACAACAACAATTTATCATCATAAACCATCAAATTATTAAAATAAAATTGTATAAATTTATAATACCACAAGTAACATCAATTAGAATTTATTTTCTAAAAATACATTTAAAAGATCACTGGATCATTTCACAAGAAAAAATACATCATTTTCGTTGATATAACTAAGAAAAATCTATATTTTTAAGAAATTATAATGGAATGTTTTCCCTAGAAATAAATGATTGTAAAATTGTGAATTAATCTTTAACGAAATGATTGTTCATGACGAAGGGAGATTCTATTCATGCCTTTTGTGTTAAAATAATGTATTCCAAACTCTCACATAAAATATACAACCTCATTATAAAATATGCAATTTATATATTATTAAATATTATACGAAATTTTATAAATATTAATATTTTTTGAATTCATTATTAATATTATACCCCAATGTCATAAAATCATTTTCAAAATTTCACGGTACCCTAACAAATCATTATGAGGTCTGTTTTGAAAAACTTGGATATTAATGAACTAAATCAAATAAAAATACTAATCATTCACAAGAAATATGTTTTGTTTTAATCAATATGATGTTTAAGTTACACATTTGGAAAATATACTCATTTTCATTCATTAAAAATGAATCGCCACCATTGTATAATGAAATTACATGACTTGAATATTATGGAAGTGTAATATTATGATAATGAACATATTATCAACCCCATGACATAGTTTATTTCCCAACATGATATATAGTTTTGGGAAAATTTATGATATTATGCTATTTAATAAAAATAAAAATATATCCTTTATTTTGGTGATCACTGAAGCAACATAGAAACATAATTAAATAATAAATCATTTCTAATAACTCATAAAAATTCATTCATTGATCTTGGTGAATGTAAAATTCATACCATAGATGGAAAATTATAATGTTTCATCCTACAAATTTTATAACATTTCAATCTCCCAATTAAATATACCATAAAACATGATCACTTTATTCATAATCCTTCAATATCAAAATAAGGAAAACAACAAAAAACTCTAATTAATACCTATAACTAATGATAAATAATGTAATCAACTAGAACCCTCTAAATACATTCCATAATCTTAGGATAATTTAATAATAATAATATATCTCCTCACTAAAATTACTTGTATGAGGTTTCCATTCACATAAAATATATCTATCTAACAAAAATAGGTATTAAGATCACATTCTATAAAAATGTTCCCACAACTAATAATATCCTATCCAATGCGTCAACATGTTGGGACCATAAAAAATCATCTAAAAAAAGACTCATATAGAACATACAAACCATTAAAAAAATTATTTTTATTATATTATCATTTTAGAGTCTCAGAATCAATGAAAATATTCATTTATAAGTTTCCAAATATTACTATCTCTCTCTAGGAATATTGGTAAACAAACATTAACAAAGAAATGAAGGCGTAAACATTCATGTATATCTGATTAAAACCAAACTCCTCCTCAACCACTCATGATTATTTGTCACTGAACTCTAGAATAATTGATACTCAATGAAAATTATCTAAAAAAACATATAATCATAACTGAATAAAGGCTCACATAAAGACTATACATAACATATATCGATCCATATTCTAATAGAGAATTCCACCCTCAATTGAAATTTTTCATGATATCAACAATTGGTCAATACATAATAAATGAAAACATAAATTTCAAAGGATGATGTTTTATAATTTAAAACAAGATAAAAGTGTTTTCTATCTCACTATTTCCCCATTAATTTTATTAAATATGTATATATTAACATTTTATTTAATATAGATATAAATATAATGAACCCTCCCTCGTATCTTCGGGATATCACCAACCTAATTATCATGTTAAATGTCGACCCTTCAACTTTCCTATCATTATTTATATCCGATGTTTAAAAAATATGGGCATAATGTGAACACATATCCTCAGTGTAAAAATATCAACCTCCATAACTACTCATACCACCCATAAATGAGTTCGGGTGGTTATACCACATCACCCTCCATGTTTTCAATTAAATTTATTCACTACTAAACTTGGTCTATCCAAATTTATCAATATCGCATAAATGAATATTTAATGTCACTATCACATTGTGGTGGGAGCTAAATTAAAGGGACATATCTCATCGACGAACTTCATTCACATCCATGGAACAATATGGATGAATGTTTATGACGAACCATGACACCACATATGTTGTGGGGATGTTCATCCTACTACTAACTAAACTAAGTGGTTTGACATAGACTCTAGAATTTCACCTAAAATAATATACATGAAACTTCTTATTCAATATGATTACTTGAAGTCAATATATCCAATATCCTAAAAATAATAAATATTGTAAACTACATAAGAAAATTGATGAACTGATAGCCATCTTAATACATTGAATTTTTTGTATCAATATTTTAAAATAGAAAATAAATGTAATATTTAAATAACATTGGGAAATGAAGAAATATTATTATCAAATAAATCTATATGAAATTGAAGTCCCCAACATAACAAGAATCACTATTAGAGAGATCCCAGTTTTAAATATGCTTTTATTGTGATTCTCAAACCACAAGGATACAAAAACATCCCGAAAACCACCAATGGAACTACAATTAGTGAATATAAGTTGAATATATAATGAAATAAATCATTAGTCTATAGAGTCTCAAATATCACACAAAAAAAGAAAACATGAATATCATCCAAATAATAAAACGACATTAATAATATAGAAAACATCAATGAATATATCTTTTATCACATAGAAATCAACACCACCAAGTATATGTACTGTAAGAAGGGTTTTAGTGGGTTCTCTAATAACTGTCATATATTTCCATGAAATAGAGTATCTTTGTCTACAATATCCTCAAATGAGAATAAAACAATAAAATATCATATAATTCTATTCCTATTATATTGAATCTAAACATTAAAGTTATATGAAATGATGAATACGTCAATAACTCATCTTCTAATATGACTCAGATGAAAAATATATGGATAAAATCAATGAAAATATGATGTAATAATATCCTGAAATCTGTCTATGGAAATAATTTTTATCATACACCAGTCCAACCTATCCATCCATTGGATTACCGATCAATCATATAACATATACTTACTGTGTTTTTGATTTCCCTAGTGTGGTTAAAATCATCATAGTCATCAAATTTAATGACTGAGAATGTTTAAAATGTAAAATTATAATTAAAAAATAAAATAATTTTTTTTTTCATGGCTTATTAGTATGTCAAATATCCATTTAAAATAAAATAATAAGTTTAATGGTGTATAAGTTTATTTTTTAAATATAGAAGATATAATTGATATAAAAAAATAAAATCCCTCCCCTTAACCTCTAAACTGATTTAAAAAAGATACTCCCTCTTTCACTGTTATCTCTTTCTACATATCATACTACCACCATATTATCGCATTTTTTGGATACATTTTAAAATACACCAATAAATAGATTTAGAATAATTAATGGAGAACATGACCAATTTGAGAAAAAAAACAAATTACTAACATCACTGTTCAAGCTATCCCCTTGGAGCAATGGTAACACACCATACAAACTAAGAATAACAAACATACCATGGGTGACACCAACTAATCCTTGACAATAACTTGATATATATATTTTATGGTTTGTGGATAAAAATTTATAGTAGTCCACCACTCAACTTTAAAAAGAATTACCCTTTAAATAAGGATAATTTTCATTGATTTATTATAAATATAATATTTTTTTCTAGTTTACTCAAAGAAAATATCACATTATTAATATTTGTAAATCAACTATATTTTTCATTTAATTTTAAATAATCATTTTGAAAGAAATTTAATATCAAATTTTCATTTTTATTGAAATTCCCCAATTGAAAACACATTAAATAGTCATTTTAGAAATATCCAATTTTAAAATCCATCATAAACTTTTAAGAAGATTTATTTAAAAAGCATATATATTGAAAACTTATAAAACAAAGAAAAACAATAAACTACAATATTTTATAAAATAGATAACGTACCAAAAAAGGAGTCTTTTAATAAATATACCTCATGAAAAAAACCAGGTAATCTACTCTTAGTGGTAACAAAAGATCACCATATCAACACATGATATAATATGGTCAAAATTATATAGAATATGCTAATGTCTAATGAGAAAATATCACAGCATAGTGCACTGGAGAGTACATCAATAAAAGTATATATAATCAACCACTAAGAAGTATATGGTTTGTCCAAACAATGTGGTTACTCTCTTTTTTAGCACCACGACCTTTATCCAAGTATATGGGATTAGTGATTGTGTCTTATTCAAAAGGGAATCCAAAACTAGAATTTTTCTAATAGATACCTATAATATTATGTTCTCTACACATTTCAAGATATTATACATTCTATATAATGGAGGATATAAAACAACCAATAATATTCCATTACAATTCATCAAATTACATAGGCCTTTTGAAAAAAATTCATTTAAAAAATCAAATGTGACTATTTAAATCATCCACAAGAGAATAATAATTATATACATAATGAAAATATAATATGTTCATAAACATGGCTGAATTAATTTTTTTCCCTTTTTAATAAAATTACATGAAATGTATTATATATAAATTTGAAATTTAAAAGTAACTTTTTAAATTCACATAATGAATTACTTGAAAATCTATTTTATTAAGGAAATTTAGGTTCTTTATTGATTTCCCTCCCATTATACACATATTAAATTACAAACACACACACACACATATATATTTCCCTCATTAAACTTGTTCAAATGTCTCTATGTGAATATGTCCTTATATATATGTGTGTGTGTGAATATGTATACACGTGTATTTGATCATTACTATCTAAAAAATAAAAATGCATTTGAAATAAAAATATTTTTTATTTAAAACTATTTTAAAACCATTTTATTAATACATATAAATTCATGTATTACATTGAATTCTATGTAAAACATTAAGATGAAAATGAGAATTAATTTCAAGGACCGAACCCCTTTTAAATCATTTAATCAATTCATAATATCCATTAATAATTTTTACAAATGAAAAGTGTTAACAATTCATTAATGAAGATTCCAAAAAAGCTTCTAATTTGGTAATTTATTTTAATTTTGAATGAAAATTAATGATAGAATGATTTCCATCTCAAAAATTTCTCAATTACATTTAATAATATTATTTAAAAAATAATTCAGTAATTTAAAACACATGTAGAAAAAGGTTCCAAAATTATAGAATCTATTATTTGGAAAACCTATCTGATAATCACTACCTTAAATAACTTGTAAAGTCCCGGAATTCCCATGGAATCATTTTAATACATTATAATTTTACGAGTCCGCATTTTCTGATGTCGCCTGATTCTGAGGCCCGGTGTGCTTGAAATAATTTACTGAAGTTTTGATCTGGTACATTCAGTAGATGTATGAGCGGGATTTTATATCTTTTGAACCAATGCATATAATTGAAATATAAGGACACTGATGAACTTGCATCACCAGTATTCTCTTAAGGAGACCTTTACCGCAGTTGCATTTTGTACAGGTTGGAAGTTATTTTTAGGGGGTTTTCTAATTTAAATATATAAAAATATGATTCACATATTTTTATGTGGGTGGTGGTTTAATCAACCAAAGGGATGTTGGAAGTGGGGACCACCCCCCACATAACCTCCCATGGGAATATATTGTGTGGTGGGGCCCACATGAAAACAAACCCCTCAACTACCTCTTGAAACCCTCGAAACCCCCCCATTGATGTGGGTTAAACCCCCCACTTTCCACCTCCCTTTTTAATTTTGAAAACTCTCTACCTCCCGCTTTCTCTCATTAATTTGCCAACACCATTAATTAATTAATTGAGATCCACAATTATTTAAATAATTTGAGTTTTTGAATTTTTAAAATAATATGCCAAATTTAAATAAGTGATGCTTTTTTTTATTTGGGTTGTCATAATCGTTGGAGAGATTGGGAGTATTGGTGGAGCCTTGGAGAAATAGGAAGAGATTTCATCCAACGAAGAATGTCATCTCCACCAATGAACAATGACACGTCTCCTTCCATTCCAATCGGGGCATGAAAGGGAACATGCCGCCCATAGAGAACATCGCCAATGAAAACGACTCTCCCTCTAACGTTGAAAGAACGATGCCTGTCTTCCACGACACCGTCTTCCGCGACTTCAAAAACGTTCTTGAATCAAGGTAGGGGTTTTTTTTATTTTAAATGAAAAACTTATATCCTCAATACTTAAATGTTTACTTAGTTTTGACGGTGTAAAATTGATATCACATAACACAGAGTGTGCGGACCGAACAAACATGGCTCGAGGACCCTCTGTTGAATCTCGGTTGGTTGACAATGGAGGAGGAGCCGAAAGGGTGCGGTGACGTAACACCGCGCCAGAGAAGAACCACGATGGCGGAGCTGGCGCAGAGTCGTCGCACCTCGTAGAGAGAATAAGAACTGCGGCGCCATCACACAGTGGTGGAGGTGCAGAGGCACCCGGCTAAACTGGCCACCATGGAGCAGGTCCACGGGATGATCGACCGGCCAATCTGGCCAGCCCGCTGGATGAACGCGGCGCCCGTATGCACTGCATGGAGAAGAAAGGGGCATGTTGTGCGGGCCTCTCTTCTGGGCGAACCGACCGGTCGGGCTAGAAGACCACATCACATCTTGGAGCTGTGTGGGGAGAACCGTGGCCCTCTATGGGGCCCGCTCGTGCTGGAAAGAACCGGGTAGCCATGGTTGGCCTAACAAAGGAGGGGCAGCACCACTTGGCATCACCGGGCGAACCGAACCGGCCCGCAGAGAGGGCCTGGTCTGCATGTGGGATGTGCCCCACCAGGCCGGGCTGACCCACAATTGGGTCGGACACGCCGATACGGGTCTGCAGTTGGGCCTTTCTCTACTGGGATGAGCCGACCCCCCGCCGGGTCGGACCCGCCGAACCGGGTTGGGCCGAACCCGTCTTTGGTTAAACGCGAATATCTCCTAGACCGCGCGTCTGATCAACGCGATGTCTATGGAACATGGACCCTCATTATGAGGAAGTCCTTTTGCGATACTCGAAATGAGTTTTTCACAGCTTTCAAAAATGGCCAGGTTTGGAATGAGCATAAATCCAACCGGGCCCTGGAACGGAACTGCTAATAACTCTCAGACCAGGCATCCGATTGACACGCCGTCTATCACGTTGGGTTCCATATAATGAGACAGAACTACAGGATACATCAACATAGGACTTCATGGTATTTTAGGTATCATCACTTGGCTCGAGGAGAAGACCCTAATGGAATAGTGCATGTTGTGTGCAGGAACCCAAGGGATTGCTGCGACTGAGATGACGAAATCCTCCGTGGGTTCGACAGCGATGACTTCTGTACCTGGATACTCTTTGGGTTCGACAGTAGTGACTTTTGTACCAGGATCCTACATGTGTTCGATAGCGATGACTAATGTACTATAATAATATGGGGGTTCAACAGTGACGACTTTTGTACCGGGATCCTCTGTGCGTTCGATAGTAGTGGATAATGTACCAGGATCCTACGTGGGTTCGAAAGCAATGACTACTGTACCGGAATCCTATGTTGGTTAGATAGCGATGAATTCTGTTCCAGGATCCTACATGGGTTCTACATCGCTGATATTATTCTGGGATCCTATGTGTGTCTGATAGAGGAGATGATTCAGAGTGTACATCTAATCATCTATACCCCTCTTCGTGATTTGTGTACTTGTGTGAGATGAGTCATGTCTTTGAACCATTATCTTTGTGGTGATTGACTTTACTTTCTTTGTGGAATGGTTTGTTCTTGGGCTCGAGAGTTGGTACTGAGCATTGATTGATAAAAAAGGTATATGTATAGGGATATACTGAAGTAGGGTTGTATGATACTTTGTAATTGTATCTTTCTACTGTGGTTTATCCTTTGAAGATTTTGTGAGACCTTGAGGGTCTCAGGGTTCCTACTGAGTATCATTATACTCACCCCTAAATGGGATATGCTTGCACTTCGTTGTGTTGTATGTAGACGATGGACATCGCTGATCGAGGCGGAGTGAATGAGGACTAGACGTTACATGGAGTTGGACCACATGACAAGTCGGAACCCAGAGGAGACAGATGAATGTTGAGTAATGAGGTGGTTGTCTGTACCTCCCCTTTAGGTATGATCTTTGGTGGATGATCCATGAGCTGATAGGAACCTTCCAGCTCTTTGTATTTTTAGTTGTACATTTTTTTCCTTTCCTTGTACTTTACTATTGGGATAGTATTTTTATCCCTTGTACATTCTAGCACTTCTTTTGTATTTAGTTTTTACATAGAGTTTGATTTTTCTTGTTCTATGGTTGTGTTTTATTATAGTTATAAAAGAAATTCCTTCCCTGTTCAGGGATTTACACCTTTGGTTCTAGTGGCCATCCACTGGCCTATGGAAGGTGAGATTGGGATAGTTACGAAACAGGCCCCAAGGGATGGGTCGTGACATAACCGACATCACAAACCCCTACAGTATTACCAAGGAACCTTCGAATACCAATATAGGTACATAATAAACCTAATTAAATTTATTCCATAAGAAAAAATTAAAAACCCCTCTATAGGGTCCATACTACTTATATCTATTGTGAAAGATAAGGGGAGAGTGGGATGAGTATGGAGTATAGATAAAAATAATGAGTAGGAACTTTATGTCACAGAGTTAATACTAAAAATAATAAAAGATAACATCTTATAGAGGGATAGGGGGGATGAAACATCACACATGGTACTATCCAAGGGGAGAATCAGGTGGATCTGCTATGTTGGGAGAGGTTGTGGGTGAATTGAGTTTAAAAAAATTTTCAAGAGAAGTATTCCAAATATTTGATGCGGGACATTGTGTACAGTTTGGATGAGAAAATGGCTAAACCATTCGACAATATGCACCTTTTATTAGAGGTCATGGAATTACCCACACAAGAATGATGAATAGTGAAAAAACTAGGAGAAAATCATAAATTTTAGATATTTTCCACTATTGATACAATGGAAAAAATTCCCCATTGATTTTATAAAAATTGGGAAAATGGTGAACCTGTATTGAAATTTCTAAAAATTCTAAAATCTCAACAGGTTTAACCTGAATTTGAAGGTAAAAAAATTACAAAAATATATATAAAATTTAATAATTAATAAATAATTAATTTATATGTGTGATATAACTACACACAATGAAACATTCTTCCCAAAAAACGTCACTATAAATAAATTATATAAAATGGACGATGACACATGACCCAAAACAAAGATCTCCCGCCAATGATTACCCTAAAGATTATTAAAAAATTTAAAGAAACATGAGATGATTCTAAGATCAAAAAATACACACCTTACATAATATTTAAGGATCCAAAATATCAATTCCCAAGTGGGAGTACCACCATTTAATCAAACAAATAGCACAGTGGACTCAAAAGAGAGTGCTATTAGATGGAAAACCATTAATTATGACATCAAATAACAATAAAATGGGATCATATAGAACACCCTATAAATAAAAAAATATTAAACTAAATTAAAATGAATTAATAATATTTTTATAGATGACAATTATCAATATTCTATAATTTCATGAAAAATATTAGCTAGTAATGTGGAGGGAGAAAAGAAAAGACATAGGAAAAAATAAGAGATACATGAATGATTCTAAATCCCATCATAAGGTCACTTAATACCATATAAATTAATGAATATGAGAGGAAAATAAAAACAAAAAATTACTAGGACACGATGAAAATTAACACAAAATGAATTCCCCCAATGCATCAAAACTATAAATAACACAACAGTCCCTGCTATCCTCCCAATAAAGAAATACTATGAAAATAATGCATAATCACCAAAAAAAATTCCACATCATGATGATTATTTGATCTCATAATATTTTAAAGGATCATGTAAATATTCTCTAGTACATCCAATATAGAACAAAGACCATGGATATCCATGTAAAAATTAGACGATCACCATCTAGGTTGAAAACATGAATGGTTCACCATCTGTCTTAGCCACCTAAAGAACACACCAAAGGATTCCATGATTCCAAAAGAACACAAGACAAGTATCACAAATAATTTATCTACTGACCACATTAACAAGTCCTATTCACACTATGTGTCAAAAATTAAACTTCAAAAATCATTATCTATGAGAGGCATAAAAGAGGAGATATAAGGATGAACTCCTAACGAAAATAAAACCATGTGCGATAATCGATTAATTATATACCAAATGTATCATGATACATTTATAAGAAGAATATTCATTGTTTAAACATAACATATTTGAAATTTATAATATCCTAATAATATATAATACTAAATCAAAATAAAATACCTACCAAAAATTTAATTCCAATGATAAAACAAATTACCACTATAATCTATTAAAATAAGGCTAGGAAAAAAATCCAAACCCTCTTTTCAAAACCACTCCTAAATCATTTCCATTAAATTTAAAATCATTAAATACCATTTGAAAACAATATAAAACTCTCAAGTTTCCATTATAAAATAATTTACACAAATTAAAACATAAAACTATTATTTATTTATTTTTTTTTGGAAAAACCCATTCCCATGACTCAATTTATCTGTTTTAAACACCTTTAAAATTCTTTAAAAAAAGGATCCCATCACATAAGGCTCTATTTTAATTATCACATTCACTTCATAATAATTTAATAACACACTAAAATAAAATTATTATTGTAAAATTCATTTTATAAAGTATATAATTCAGTTAATTGTTTTTTCATAATAATTCATTCCAACCCTAATTTATTCAATAAAAGAACATTGAAAAAAACCAATTAAAATGTTACTAGTGGACGTAAATGTCTTAAGAACATGTTTTAGTTGACTATTTATGAATAATGAAAATTTAATTGGTATTAATATCAAAGAATCCACTCTATATCCACATGGATATCTATGTTATGTGATCTTGCTATGTTTAATTAGTTCATGGTCTATTATCATCCACCAAAATTACTAAATCCCTCAAAAACGTATAGAATAATAAATATAAAAAGGATCATAAAATTAAAAACTACAAGACATATATCTCATAGAAACTCATTTATAATTGTGTGAAATATCCCATGTAAATATCCACATTCCTACATCATAGGGTCTGATAGTACAAAATCTAAGCATAATGAAATTCGAAATTATGATTTCTTCTCGAAAACAACATCATACATAAGAACCAAGTTACAAATTTTTATCTGTACTAAACCATATTAATTTTTAAATCCATTAGAAACCCAATTTGGCCCTTGAAATACCTTTGGTGCATTCTCAGTCACCCATGTGTGGCACAAAGTACCATTGGAATTAAATTTGATCATTACGAATAATTTCCCACATAAAAGTGTTTGTAATAAATAACATATATTGTAGTATTACAGATTCATAAGAGTTATGTTCATTATAAATCAAATATTTATTGTAATTATAAACATAAAATTTATTAAAAATTAATTTTTTATGATGAGTATAAAATAAATAAATTCCCTTAGCTCACAATCAAAACTCCCTCTATAGAAGAAGCACCCTCTGATCACCCCCATATCCCTTAAAATATTTCACAATATATAAATCCCCTAGCCTTCTATATACCTAGTAAAATTCACTAATAACAAAATTAGAAATTATAGATACATGGATAGTGTTATAAAAAATATGAAAAAAATTGTTAACCAAAATAACTGATAATGTTATCCCCAATAACCCATGATCAAACACCATCTAAACCTAAGAAAACATATCTCCATAAGAGATAAAAAATTATCCAAAAACATAAATATATATATATATATGCATGAGAATTATAATTACATGAATACCACCACTTGTGTTTCCTTAATATTTCACTTTAATTAATGATTCATTTTCACTCATGTTTCAAAATATTACAAAAAATATGTCTTCAGCTTATAAAAATCTAATATATCATAATGATTTTTTATTTATATTTTATATTTAAATTATATGAAAATTATCACTAAGGGAAACATTTAATTTTCTAATACCATTGTTATTGGAAAAATAAATTAGAAACCACATTCATATACTATTTTTGAAACATCTATTTTTCAGTGCCATTTTAACCTTCGATTAAGACTGATAGGGAAACCAAGTGCTTTGAAAATTTATAAAATAATATAATCAATAAAAATTAACAATGTATTAAAGAGATTATGTACTATAAATATAAAAAAATCAAAAATTCATTCTATGGGAAATATCCATTGGACATCTTAGGTTACTTTTCACTCTAACACATCATATCAACTCATTATATAATCTATTAAATCTTTTTATGTGTGTGCTAGCTGCTGCAAATAAATAGGCATGGACTTTTTTCATAGTTCACACATCAATAAAAACACATCATTTCATCCACTTATGAGTACATTTCTCTGCCTTGTGGTGTGGTGATTCCCTACCAAGGAATAAAAACATTTATTTTAGTCATAATGTTTATTTAGTTTGACAAAATATAAATATATTCTTAAACTAACCATTCCTCATAAATACTAATATTTTAATATTCTCTAAATATTTGAAATAATTTTATGTTCAATAAAAATGGGTCCTTTCAAAAACATATCAAAATCCAATTCTTGTAATAAAATAACCACATGACTCTTTAAATTTTTTTTTGAAAAATCAAAGGGTAAAATTTGAATCAACTAAGATATATATATATATACATATACATACATATATACATAAAAAAAGTCATTAAATATGTATAATTAATTAAGAAACCATATATATTACAAAACAGGAAAATTAAAAAAACCAACTTGGCCTTTATAATTCAAATTGTAAATTCACTTACGGACTTGTTTAAAAAAATGACTTGAAGAAATAATTGGAAACTCGTGAAGGTATCACTCTCGATGAACCCATATATAGATAAACATTAATACATTTCATTGACTGTAAAAAGTCATATATTTACTTGTGATTTTTAACACATTAATATTTATGCTTAAACCTAATAATATGTGAACTGCCATTAGATACATTAAAAATAATTTTGGATACATCGCATTTTTATTTAATATATTTCAGGAAGAAATACCTTATAATTTCATATTTTATGTATTATTTGAGATTACATATAAAAATTTAAATCCAAATGATTACTTTTTTATGCACCAAACCCTTGTATAAAATAATTAAATTTTCTTATAAGATATATTAGATCATTTTTTCAAATGCAAAGAGGGAAAAGTTCATTTAATGATACTATACTAGTGATTCCAATTTGAAATATTTTTTTATTTGATATGAAAATATTGTATAACTTTATCTCATTTATAATAAATTTTTAAATACATTTCATACCATTATTTAATAATTACATTATGAATTTTAGACTCATAAAATTCAGGGATAAAAAATGAATTAATTGATCAGAAAGAAAAAATACATATAAATTTATGATTTAAATAACCATGATATAAAATCAATAAAACATTGTTCATGAAAAAAAAATACCATTTGGAAAAATATTAAATGAAAATAAATAATTTAAATTGAGCTACAATATTTAATTAAAACAACCCCATATAAGGTTCGGCCTACTGTAATCCATAACAAAAGTATAAGAGAGACATGAGAATTGTGGATAAAGTAAATGATAAAATAAGAAAAACTGAATCTACGGAGATCAGAACAGTCAAAACGATGAGGATATAGTCCATTGTTTGATGTAGGTGGGAGCTTCAATCAAGATTCTCATCTAGTGGGTTTCATGTAAATCGATTATGTTGGGATAGGGTATGTGTGAAATGGGATTTTAAAAAAAATCATTGAAAAATAAATATGAAAATATTTATCTATTGGATATGTGAAAGGATTGGTGGAAATGTAATACGAACCATGATCGAACCATGTTCCAACATGTCACCCTTGCTGAATGAATTGGAAAACCTTATATGGGTATGGAATCATGATTACATTCATCACACACTAACCATTAATTTTTCCTTAATCCAACTATAGGCAAAAATTCATGGTTGACACATAATTTCTACAAATCATGTAGAAACCATGTGATTATACTGAATAAATGGATTTAAGATCTTCATTTTTATTTTATTTTTGATAATCCACCTTTCAAGGGGTGAGGTGGAACCCTTATTAGTTCTGATGTCCAATAACACCAATAAATGACCATAGGTCTTAAGGTAATCTCCCAGATAAGACAACTTAGAACAACACCTCCAAAACAAATGTCCTGATATCAGAACATTACCTTTGCTAGGCTAGTCGGATAGCTATCCTATATATAGATTCACAAGCCCTATACCAATAGAAATTTCATACCCTCTTAGTCTTCTAATTCTATTTTGCTCTACTCTAGTGAATGTGCCTGCTCTGAATCCTCTTTTGGAGCTCGGTTTATTGTCATATGATTGGTAAATCAACATATTTCTTGTATCCAAAAGGCCTTGGTGTGGCTTAAAGGCTTTAAGGAGACCTTATGGCCTTATGAGAAAAGTGTCTTGAAGTACATGGGTGAGCAGGACCCGAGGACCAAACATGTGGACCGAAGGCCCAAATGGATGAATAGTTATATCTACTACAGTGCCATCTATAGTATTGATACAATACAAGAAATATTTCTCCTCTCATATTTGTTCTATGGTCTCGTGGATTCACATTCCGAGTCCACCATGTCATATTCTGAAAATTAAAGAATAGAAAAATTTATACTTGTTTATTATGAGTTTTTTGGAAAAAAATATATCCAATAAAATAATTAAAAGTTATGGTGATAAAATGATCCCCCTTTACTATAACAGTTTATATACTAGGATATTGATCATGTGTAATCAATAAGATTGAGGCATAGATATGCATTTCTCTCCCGAACCGTTGAATGGTCCTCAATTTCTACAATATGAGAATGATATCCTTAATAAAAATATTTATGACTACCTGTACAATTCATGGGGAATGTTTCCAACATATTTGAATCCTTATAATCATGGGATGATTTTCCACTACAACTTAAAGTACACATGTTGTCATACAAACATACACAAAATTAAATTAGTTAAACAAAAAATAAACTATATAAAATGTGTTTATATATAAAAATATCCATGATAAAATGAGATATAATAAAATTGAGACTATTAGATACAAATAACAAAACCCAAATGGAAGCACGTATAATCAATTATGGAATAATGGTGGTCATCATAATGATAAATACACTCCACCAGTAATATACCTCAATCGTTTGACTCTAGCCTCTATGGTTATCAATCATTATCATCTTTTGATCTGTTCAAACACAATATGAACCATCCACACGTTTCCATTTAAGGATGAGTATAATAACACCCAATATTCATTCCCAAGTGGTGAACCAACATCATATTCATCATGATTCTACGTGGATCAATCTACTCTATGCTCACATTAATCAAAATTGAATAATAATAATGTTTCTTAATATACAAATATAATATCTTGTAGACTAATATTGATTCCCAAAACATTAATTCTCCCAAGATACACAATTCATTAGATGATGGATGAAGTATGTGTCTCCACCTATTAAGAAAACAATATAAGAAATAAGAATATCTTATTATGTTAGATGTATTAGAATAATACACAGATATTCTTTAAGAAATAATCATTTCCACTGTTATAAGTGAATAAAACTATGGATTCAAAATAAGTGAAACATATGTGGGAAAAAATTGTACAAAGATATATTAGTGGAAATACAAATTCTAAAGGCTACTACTGAAAATTTTATTCACCAAATAATAGTGTAGTGGGAGGAGAGTAGAGATAATACTATGTGAATCAATGTGCACCATTATCCCCATATAAGGTGAGGGGGTTTCACTACTAAGGTGAATTACCATACAACACCTTATCATAAATGAGATGTTTGAGGAAGTACATATCTCTATAAATCTTTTCCTTCATGATCACACATTGGTAATATTGCGTGAATTATCCATCTCTATACATCTATGTCTAAATAAATTGGTTGAATTACCCTTAACAAGTAAAATATTAACAACTACATAAACCATCCAATCACAATGTAGTTCATATATAGAATTAGATACATATTTAATTCATTATCATTCCCTACCCATATCAGTAGGTGAGGTAGGATATATTCACCTTAATCCTAGTAAAACCTTTATCAGATAGTGATTTTCAAGGAGATACTCTATTGAATCCAATTTTCATCTATATCGTACTACCAAAGGTAATATAAAAAATTTAGGTTAATATACACATTCTAACAAAAAACACATTCATTTAATAAATGATCCTAAAACCAGTCACAAAACATATCCTGCATTAAAATACAATAACTATATCATCCTCAATGATTGACCCCCTTGATAATTCAAAAAATAAGTTTTTAAAAATAATATATATATTTGTTTATTGATTTATCATTATAACAAAATCACAACATAAAAATACCACTTTTTATTGACAGAATAGGATTTCTCCATATTCATAATGGTCATCAACATTCTCATCTCATTTCATTACGGTGATAATAATTCTACAAAATAATATTATATTACTAAATTATTTTACGATTTTATCATATCAAAGGATTTGATATCACTTCCCTCTCTTGTAGTTTATCTCTATGTTCCCATGTGACTAAGGATACACTACAGAATTCATTAAGTACCCCAAACTTTTTTGTTACTCTGCCATAACAATTGATAGAATAACTCATTTTTAATGTAATCTCATTATTCAATTCCAACACTTTATATTATGAATAATATGAATTTTCACTCACATAATTTTAATCAATTTTTAATATTTATTATTAAAATAAATTTTGTTTCTTGATATGAAATATTAAATCAAACGTATACCATATGGTTATCTTTGAAAGAGTAACATTCTAAAAACAACATTTATGAAGACTCATTTTATATTGAGAAAATATTTATTTAATTAGTTAACTATAATTGTAATAATTTATCTTGAATACATATAAACGACTATTATCTTCATAATTACAGAACTTATTTTTTTACTATGTTCATTTATTTTCACTCTTTCTAAGGGATCACAATGTTTTTTAAGAAGATTTTTTATATAGATCAATGAAATTAATTAATTTTCATCAAAATCCTTCTAAAACCATAAAATTTTCAATAATTTCTTATCTCCATGTCTCATATTTTAATCACTTTAATGAATGAGGATTCAATATTACCATTAATGATCAACTAAATCTCGCAACCTATTTTTCTAATCAGGTAATAACAACATTTTAGATGTAAAAATTAAATATATTCTAATATCCTTTATGCATTATGATAGACACTTCTATATCCACTAATTATTTACATAAAGTTTACATTGACATATTATAATATATTAATAATAGAAATTTTATGTATTTTTTAACCTTTTACATGTGTCCCAAAAATGAAACCAACAATTAGCACATCCATCTCAGGGGTCACAATTAGAATATGTTCTCCCAATATAATATATTCAATAATGAATATAATATAACTAAACCAATTAACAACTATTTTTTAAAATTATAATCATTTTTCAAAATCATTAGGGGACAATAAGAAAAAGGATATCACCATATTATACATGATGAAATGGTTCTAGGTGTATCCAATTTATTTCATGACATGGTTCATCCTTTAACGCGACACCCATAATTTAATAAAACCAAAAAATTTCATCAAAATGTGTAATTGTTCTCCTAAAAAAGTTTCCATTGTGACACCTGGAGAAAATATTTTGGTATGAACTATTTATTAATCAAATAATATATTAGAGCACAAATTCAAAATTTTCAAAATAATCGTATAGATAAAAAAATTTGTAGTTTTATAAAAATAGTATTATTGAATTAATAATATATATAATACAATTAATAATTTTTAAATACTATAGGGTATGATCCCTTACTCCCCTTTACACATGACCACAACCACCCACAGTTTGTAGGGTTATATGACAATATTTGTTATTTTTTTATTTTTATAGTATTTATGGACACCAGCACCACACATCTCTACCATTGACAAAATGCGCCCTCTAGTACCACTTCCACTAGTGTTTAAAACCTGACCTACCTTGTTCTTCCCAAAATGCATGGGGTTAGATTTTTTACAGCATCAAGCATAAATTTAGTTTCCATTTTAATAAATTTAAAAAATAAAAGTCTCTTAATATTAGGGAAAATTCATTTTTATCAAACACCTTCCTTCAAAGATAATTATCCATACGATTGTTGAATCCTAAATTTTATCCAATAATTACTAACATCTAATTTAGTATTTGGATTTAATATATAAATATATTTATAAGTATGATGGGTTCAAGAGTTGGGTAAACCTGGTCCTAAAAACAGAAAATGTAAATGTATAAATAGGGAAATTAAAATTGTTATTTTACATATACATATGTGAATATCACCCCATTCATCTATGTCTTAACAGGGTGATTATAAATATAGAAAAAAATAGGACAACATCAAGATGGCATCCTCAACTTCTTTCTTCAATAATGCATCATCAAATTGATTGTCCTTGTAATAAGAATTTGATACATTTATAAAAATATCCCAAGTGTCTTTTAATAATTTAATATTGAGAAGAAGAATTATACTAGGGATTTTTAAAATAATTTTCTTGAAGGAATTTTTAACAGTGGTTGAGACTGATTCCATCTAATGTTTATTTTATCTATTGAGAACAATATGCTTTATCGGCTAGATCAATCCCAGTGTTCTAACTCAAATGAACAGTCATTCCCGATATAGTTTTTAAATAAATCTTTGGAAAACACATGATGTGTATATAAGACACCTAAACACCCTGAAGAACATAATTCGTGTGATACAACACCATTAAGGATCTATTTAATCTGTATTCTTTTTATTTGTATCCAATACCTGACCGTCATCCTAATATTATTTTACGTCCTACTAAGAACACTTAGAAATTGTAAATAATTTATATTATGAATTTCTTTTTCATCAAATCTATTAGAATTTTATAAAATGAAATAGAATCCTTGAAAATATATATGAAACCTTTATAAAAAGTTATATATTGGTTATCAATGGGATTATAATTTATGGCCTTCAATGTGAGTGATTCCACATAGGTTGATACCCAAAGAACAGAGTTACAAACCTCTTTAATGTAGACCACATTACTGATGAATCACATCTTCTAATAAATCAATTTATAAGAAAAAGTTTATATAAAAATACTAGCTGAATAAATTTCCTTAGTATTGTTTGAAGATAATATCTAACAAATATGTGGTCAAGTTTAAATATTGTCCTTAAAAGTAAGTGGAATGATGAATCCCTTTGAATTCCATGTCTATTTATTTGATCATATAGTGACATTATCCCTGTCTAGATATTCTATAAGATGTTTAATTTGGTCAGATTGATAATTTTCATTCTCAAACTAAATATCCATCGTCAAACATTGCTATAATACTCACATTTTATATTATAATATCCAATAATGATTAACATTACATTACTAGATGGATTCAAAATGGGGATTTCCCTATCCACTGAAACATGCCTCTCTATCTCCATAAATATATAGGGGACATAATATCAAATATTTCTTAGATATTCTAACCTAAATATTCAATTAAAAAATGTTTTACATCACGTGCAGAAATGAAATATCTACATAAAGAACAAAACAATAATAGGGTATCCTTATAGTTCATTGTGAATTTATTGCAATCTGTCCACTTTTAGGAGTTCATAAGCTCATTATTGTTGTTGTTAATAGCAGGACAAACAATTATGTATAGATAAATTTTTTACCAATTCCAAATCATTGTGGTTATTAATTTATTGTGAAACTCCAGATATTATTCATCGGTTGTCAAAATGATTTGTTATAATTTTTTTGAGGAGATATTATGTGATTTTTTTAGATTTATCTTTCGAAAATCCTCCATTTCAATAGTATATAATTGATTTATTATAAAAAACTAAGACCATTTTCCTCTTATAGACAATTCAAATCCATAAATTCTGATTGATCATTCCTTGGAGGCTCATTATCAGGCTACTAGGCCATTAATAAAAAAACATACAAAAACATTGAGATAATCATCAAGATGAATTGACATATTCCTCATTCCAATAACATAAAGATCTTATTCCAGGAGTCCATTAGGGTTAAAATAATTAATAACATTCCCTCAATATATTATATCTTATATTTCCTTAAAAACAATGTAACACTGGGTTATTCAAAGGTAAGGGACCTACTCTTCACAATAAGGGTTCTCACAAAACATTTTCTTGGAGTTAATAATTCCCTTACTAAAGAAAATGAAGGAATTATTCCATGGTGTAGAATGTCCATCCTCCTTCATATAATGATCAAAAATCAATCTGATAGGATTAATTGTGTTCATAGTGGCCTTCCTGAATTAGAGGATTTAATTTGAACATAAGAGATGAGGAAGAGAATGAAATATTCTTCCATAATTCATTTTTTTATAGTGTTTAATATTTTCATGGTTCGAGATACATATTCTCAATTAATCCTTAACAATGAAAAAATAGTATGCCTAAATGTGGGTATCCCATCCCGAAAACTCTAGAGTGTTGAAAGAATCATTTTAGGGACTCACTAATGGGGATTGATAGGCATTCACTTTAAAAAATAACAACACCCATATTGTTAAACTTATTGGGGAAGTAATGGTTATTAAAGATAGAATGGATAAATATATATTTTATTATATAAAAATCCTCTAAGTTATCAAAATTTAATGAAAATTTTCCATCCTATAATTTATAAAGAATAATTATTATATATTCATAAGTTGTGAATAATCAGTTTTATATATAGATCCACTAATTGAAAAACGGCCTACACCCACGGTTCAAAACCGTGGGTATAGCCCCCAAATCCGTGGATATAGCCTATACCCACGGTTTTTGGAACCGTGGGCTGGAACGGCATTGAGATAGGTCCCCATCCTATACCCATAGTTTTCCAATACTGTGGGTATAGGTGTCCTACCACCATGTCACCAAAACATATCCAATTGACACGGTGTCAACGACTTTTATCCACGGTTTCAAAACCGTGGGTATAGGTCCTAAAATAATGCAGGCACCGAGTTTCGATCTCGCGACTTCTCCACTGCAAACACTGCATCTAACCACTACCATAACATCACCTATATGTATATTTATATATATTTAGTTAAATATTTTTATAAAAACTCTGGGTATAAAGGGAAGAACCGTGGGTATAGAGTTATTGCCAAAAAAATTTCCTTCCCGTGGAAAAAAAAATTTCCCGTGCACACAAAAGTGACCTATAACAACAGTTTTTCATAACCGTGGGTATAGGAATTTTAGCCTAGACCTATCCCCACGTTTTTCCCCAAAACCATGGGGATAGGTACCCATATACCCACGGTTTTGGGAAACCGTGCGTATAACTCACTTTTCAGGACTTATCCCCACGGTTTGGGGAAACTGTGGGGATAGACCCCCCTATACCCAAGGTTTTGGAAAACCGTTGGTATATCTTCAATAGACACCTATTCCCACGGTTTTCCAAAACTGTGGGTATAGGGGGGGTCTATCCCTACGACTTTGGAGAAAACCGTGGGGATAGGTCCATTTTCCAATAGTGATCCATGGGATGAACCCATATCAACTATGAGATATAGGGTTCCAAAAAATCATTTTCATATGTAATGATAATAATTTTCAAATTCCATTGGTAATAGTGTTACCAACAGTAATCATCCTAATTTATTTTATATAAAACAAATTTTAATTCTTATGAATTTGTGTAAAAAAAAATATTTCACTAAATGTGTAACTGGGGATGTAATTAAAAATATTTTAGAGGGTTTTTTGACCCCAATATGCATGGTTCCAAAGTAAAACAGGAATAATGTATTTCTAAATCCATCATGGAAATTAAAAAATTTCATATTCACTGGTAAAATAGATAATTTTACCTCATAATATAAATTATCCATGGATATATCCCTAATTTTTGTATTATCAATAAAGGTAGAAATAGTGTCACCAGCATGTGGGTTACTTCTCATCCCAACAACACTATAATACTTTTGGAAATATTCCACAATGAAATTTTCAGTGTCACATTCATATGTGAAGAGTATGTCATCCATATTGACAGAATTAACACCATTGTATCATTTTTTTTTCTTATGTACGTGATTAAATAATAAGGAGTTCTTATAGACATTTTTGATCATTTATCATTGTATTAATTATATGAAAAACTCACCTAGAGGCACAGGATACCATTTTATTTTGAATGAAATTTAAATCTTTCCTCATATGATTTTTTTATTCTGATTCCTAATATAGATTCATCCAATAAGATTTTAATCCTATTTAAAATCATCATCTAAAATTCAAAATTTGGGTTTACTCCATTACATTATCTAATTCTTTATCCATTTGAGTTTTTCAACAAGAATTTGGAGATGTACACTCATGATCTCACACATTAATCCATTCAAAACAACCTATCAGAATCTATATATGGTGAGTCATGCACTATTTAACTTAAAACGACAAGGAAATAAAATACTCAAGGGAACCAAGATTTTAGTAACGATTGGTTGATGATTAGAGTAATATCTACATAAATAAAATTTAGAGACCTTAGGTGAAACACTGTAATCATCGTCCTGGAAACGAAACCTATCAAATTTGCCATTAATAGTTTATCAACCATATGTGTAAGCACCAAAAACAATGGTAAATATTTAAAAATTTATTTTATTGATTGACGTATTTAACTTATTAACAACATTTCATTGGAAGGTTTACCAAATCTTCATATCAGGCCATAATACAATTTTGAAATCACCCATAACCAATCAGTTTGGTTTTAGTTGCTTAGACATTAGGATTAATTTTTTCTATGGGTCCCTCCTAACTATGTACGAGGGAAATAAATATTGAAATGTGATGGTGAGGGTAGTTCCATGCTTAAGAGTTTATAGAGAGACAAGCTATGATCTCTTTGGGTTAGTGAGTATGAATAATATGTCATGATTTAGCACTCATAGGGTGTGACACCCCAAGCTTCCACAATACGCTTCTCTTTCAATAATGAAATAGCTTGCATTGTACCCAAGTTCGAGATTCTCACACACTGAGACCAATCAAAATGGCCATTATGAATAGTAATACCCACTTTTTGAAATTATATATATTTTATATTTCAAAATGGACTTCATTTTTGGATTCAGAATATCAAAATTAGCCTATGTTGAATTTTTGGTATTTTTCTGAGAACTTCCAATTTATTATGAATAGTGAAAAATACATAAAAAACATTTTTAATCAAATTAATTTATAGTGATAAATTATACTATTGAGTGGTTTTAAAGTATAATTAGAATATATTTTTACCATTTTATCCAATGGTGGTCATTAGAATTAATTTCACTTTGAAATTGGACAGAAACAATTGTCAATCTTTTGATATATATTGTTTCTTAAAAACACGCTATTTGTTGTGACAGCGGGAAATAATTATAAAATTAATTAATGAAACTTTTATGATTGAAAATTTTTAAAATATTCATCATTTTTGAATTCGGAATATCAATTATAGCTTAGGGTGAAATATTGGAATTGTTCTGAAAAACGTCATTTTTTGATGAATAGTGAAACAAGTAAGTGGTAGTTAAAAAACTAATTTTTCATTTAAATGAAACAATAACACTTCTGTGATATGATTTTCAAAAATCTGACATACATGGTTTTCATTAGGAAGTAAAATGAGGTTCAATGGGATTAAAATAATTTTTGGTGAATAGTAACATTTAAGTTTAATTAATCGTGATTAAAGGTAATTAGTGAAATTTAAGGTAAAAATGATATTATAAAAATATCAAAATAGCTTTACAATTGACCTACCCCTATTGGATGAGTCATGGCCAACCAAGAAAATCCATGGGTCAACATGGGGACCCTATGGCGCCACTTTGGTAGGAAAATGACATTAAAAACTTTTTTATTTAATGTTAAAATAAAAAATGCCACAAACATAAGTTGTTTTACTAATACAATTATGAAATGAGGTTATACAAGTCATATTTTTGACTAAAAATATTCATTAGAAAGAAAATGAGATTTATTACATCATGATAATTATTTTATAATTTTTAGATATTGAATAAATTAAATTATTTATGACACCATGATGATGCATCGATTACCTCATTAATTAACAATTTAAATAAAATAATAATATAATGTCAAATGTAATACATAAACATGTAAAAAACTATTTTATGAGTATATTTAGAACCCTTATCACATTATACTATAAATATATAAGTGTGGGACCTTTAACATCCTAAACTCGATATATAATAAAGTAACATTTCATGACATTCCAAGAGTGCCCCTCCTCTCCTCTTATAAAAGGCCCCCACCACTACGAGCTTATTCACATCTTCAAAGACTTTTGGATCAGACAAACTATTCCCAAATACTCTCTCAACTTCCCTATATTACTCCTAGAAGCCTCACTTTGGGCAGAAGTCATCCCAAGGAAGCCTTTGAGCTCAAATCAAAAAGAGTTACCCGTTTTAAAGGTAGTGTTTTCTCTTGTGTTCTTATGTTTTATTTCGCTTCTCCAACCCCTTAAGTATTTTTATTCATTTTTTTTGTAACAAAACCAGTATAATAAATATAATAGGATTTTTTTATAAGAATTATTCGAGCTACACTTACACACACCTACATATAATGGTTAAATAACATACTGTTTATGTGGATGGCAAATTTCTGCCTCACGAAAAGATGATTGGTCAACACTCATATAACACCTTCAAAGGAGGCCATTAAGATGTCACTATATATATATATGATATATAATATGTTTATTTTTTACTTAATATAATGTATTTTTCATTTATGGCATACCTTTATGGTTTCCAATATGGGTAAACACAATATTTTCATTTTAGGACGTGTGGACTACCGCCCCCACAAAGTGATTTGAATCGTTAATTCCATTTGTGGGATGTATAAAGAATGAAATAAGTGATATTATATATGATATTATTCTGTAATTATAATATTCCTTTATATCATTATGATTTCATTCCATTAAATATGAAATATAATTGAAAGTAGCGTCCATGCGTACGTACGGCTTACTGTCTCCAAGAACGGTGCATTTCATTTCTTACCACTAAATGATACGTAATATTATGATTGAATGTATATAATTGATATATATGATATATATGATATCTAAATCATGAATATAATTCTGGATGTAATGTATATTTTACCACATGAACAACTTGTAATTATAAAAAGTTTATTTTTGACTCACGTTCCAAAGATCGACAAAATGACCGTTATTAACATAAATAATTACATAATGTTCATAACATGGAAATAAGTGATATAAAAGGAATAATGAACTTTAAAAAGGTTATTAATCAATTAATAATTAACTCTAGTTTATTATTCAGTTGGTTAAAGAATGGTCGAGTCAAGTCGGACACGAGGTAAGGGATCTTCTTAACACGATTTCTATTCTTTGGGTTAATCTCCTACTTTCAAATTATGTCCTGATATTATTATGTGTTGTATTTTATGTGTACATTCTTTATGTGTACTTTTAGTGAATAAACATAATAGATCTATTTTATTTAAAAAATTGATATTTGTAGGGGACTTTGTCTCAATCTCCTTTCATTGATGCATATTCTATTTTATACACGACTTTCTTTTATACAGTGTATAAACCCCATTGACTTTTACTTTTATTCAGAAGGAATCTTTTTATATGAAGCATTTTTACTAAACGAAAAAAGGGATTTTTTTTCTTACGTATGCGGCGACAACAACTTTCCTGCCACCGGGACCATTATTTGAGTTTTGGCTTCCTCTACAAGCCATAACTCTTTTAAATGAAAAATAAATACAAACCTTTAATTTTCATTTATTTTGGTATTGAAAATTGTTTTGAAAGTTTTTTTTATTATATCAATGTATTGTATTGATATATTGTGATTGAAATGTTGAAATGTTATGTTTCCTTTATGCATGTTTTATGTGATACAATTATTTTATGGTTTATGATATGGTTAAACTTGTTCATATGAGGAATGAATTGGACTTAATAAGTGATGGGTGGAGCCCGATATAGCTCCTCGATGCATCAGAAGGTCTCATGAGTCAAACTAGTGTCCTGTCATGAGGCCTTGACAAAATCTTATTTTTAGTCTTGGCACGAGGCCTTGGCTACGTGGTTATGATAGACTGGCATTATTTATTCCATCATTATGAAAGTGGTTATTGATATTCCCTGTGATTATTCGACTAGTAGAATATCCATGTGAGTATGTAAATGGCATTATTTAATTTTATTTTTTCCATATTATGCTGATGTTCAAGTTTAAAAAGGATTTTGTTTTACTTATACATTGCCTTAAATGATAATGTTTATTTATGAAAGCTTCCGAAATATTGATATCCTTATTGAGCATCTGAGATCACCCCGTTAAATGTTTTAATATTTTCCAGAATGTGAAGAAGTAATTTATGAATGACCTGTAGGTATAGTCAGAAGAGGATATGAGTGTGGACTATGGAGACTTTGTTGTTGTAGATTTTTAATTTATGATGTAACGTAAAATTTATGAATGTATTTAGTGTTTCCAATTCAACTAAACTAATTGGTCTTTCGAGGCTTGATCTTTCGTGATCATGCAAATGTTACGTAATATTGCACCAACTCTGGGTAATTGGGGTATGGGAGTTATAGTTGGTATCAGAGGCAGTTTAGTACAAACAATGGAAACTAGATTTAGATAAACTCTGATAAGATAACATAGCCCAAAGATAAACTTTGAGGATTATTATAGAAGAACTTCATAGAATTTTTGTATTATATAGATTTTGTGAGTTTTCCGAGCAATACATCCCTGTCTAGATACGAGCTGGTAGAGGAGGCTCTAGCACAGATGTACCTAGGGGTATAACCCGAAAACAACGCTTTGATCTAGACTCGAACGACAACTGGTGCACGACAATGTGCCTTGCTGCACTCTTGGTTACGACACTCCCGGCGGATATGATTAGGATAATTCTCATTTTCTTTACAAACCACAATGAAGGGTTTATGATTAAATACGTCTTCAAAGAAAACATTTTTATGATTATAGTTCAATTTATGTTAAGTGCTTTACAAGTATGAAATTATGTATTTTGATTCATAAACTAAACTAGTTTATTCTATTGTTTAGAAATGGTGCCTAGTGGATGGAATGGAAACCTTATCAATGCATGCACTCCATGTAGGGAGTGCCCCCCTTCTCAAGATAATTATAGTGTAGCTGGTTATACAACTGGTGCTAATCAACTTATCACCATACTGGGACAACTCACTCAGGTTATGAATAATAACCTTACTCGTATGGAGCACCCTAATCCGCAACGTGGAGGATCAATGTTAGAACGCTTCATGAGGGAACAACCGCCAATATTTAATGGGGGTACAAATCTATTAGTAGCTGAGCAATGGATAAACTCCTTAGAGAAAATATTCCACACCTTGGGGAGTAGAGAAATGGAGAAGGATGTCATGGAAGTTTACCGCCTTACTGGAGATTTTGATCAATGGTGGTCGTTGATTCAAAAAAAAGGAAGATGAAGAAGTATCAAATATGGAATGGAGGGAGTTTAAAGAGCTTTTCATAGAAAAATACTTCCCTCGTGACCATAGAGCAGATATGGAAAGGCAATTTCTGAGTCTGAGGCAGAAGGAGGATGAGAATGTCGCAAAGTATGAGGCTAACTTTACAAATATAGCGAGACATGTGCCAGATTATGTACGTAACACAAGAAGTTGATCAATCGTTTCTATGATGGGTTAAAACTGTTTCTCCATCGAGCCATAGTCTCACAATCTTTCACGTCATACGAAGATGTAGTCTCGTGTTCTATCAAGACAGAGAATGAATTCTCTAAATCTTATGACAATAAAGTAAAGCAAGAGAATAAGAGAACGATGGAACAAGATACAGATAAAGGGAAAAAGGGAATGAAGGTTTTTACATTATGCGATAATTGTGAGAAGAATCACCCCGGTAATTGCCTAAAAGGAATGGGTGTTTGTAATAAATTTGGAGAAAAAGGTCACTAGGATCGTGATTGCAAGGGAACGAAAGAGGCTATAAATATTGAATGCTACAACTGTAGGGAAATGGGGAATTATGCAAATGAATGTCCTAAGGATCAGTGAATCTTACCTCAGAAAAGACCAAGGGATCAGGGACAATCTTATGCTGTTACTATAGTTGAAGTGGAATAATTAATGTATTGGTGCTTTTGGAAACAAGGATTATATTCTGGTTATAAGAATAATGTGATATATATAAGGATTGTAATATAGTACTTGTTGTTTTCATTATGGTTTTAATATGATGAAGGTAATCACATTTTTTGTATTTGACAATAAGAGAAACTTTACTTTGTTTGGGGAATCTAATGTTATAATTGATTATGGAATTTAAGGACCTTTTAAAGAATGTCTGGACAGAGGTATTTTGGATAACTATAAAGGTTGGAATGGATTATGTTGATCATTGGATAGTATTGTTTAAGGTTAAAAAATTTATGAAGATTATTTTTGGAATATTATATTACTATAGTTTTATGAAAAGGAAATCTGCAGGTTGGGGGATAACCCGTCACGTCGGACAAAGCTGTTGTAATCGAACCCACAAACATAGTGTGACAAGCCTTTATTACCTACCACTAGCCTATAGGAAATCCCTAGTTATTAAAAAATAGTTCTCCTAATCTAAATGGTATGTGTCAAAATTTATAACCTTATAAGATTAGGATAAATATAATATTTTTGAGTTCTATTATCTTTTTTAGTGAAAGATGGGTTTGTGGTGAAAATTTATTAAAGAATGAAAGTCTACATGAAAAGTATGTATATTTCCTTACGTTCTTAGTAAATCTCCTAAATAAATTCCTCAACTTTATGAAAGGTAACTTAAAACAAAAACTATGTCGGTTAACTTTTCCTACTGGGGAATCAATGATCATTTAACCAATCACAAGTTTCTGATTTTCTTATAGTTAACTTTCTCCTAATCCAGTTTTCTACAACTCTTCACCAGACCTTCATGGTTTGTTCTTCTTCCATATCCATATTTTCATATAATCATCGTATGGGATATCTCGGGTGACCTTTGTACTTATCTTTCTTTCTTTTAATGTTATATTTTTATTAACCTTATTTCCGATGTGAGTTTTCCACAAAGGTATTTTCTATTTTTAATCTTTTATTTTCAAAGAAAAATTTCAAATTGCGAGGACACAATTTATTGAAGGAGGGGAGAATGTAACACCATGATATTCCACGATACGCTTCTCTTTCAATAATGCAATAGCTTGCATTGTACGCATGTTCGAGATTCTAACACACCGAGACCAATCAAAATGGCCTTTATGAATAGTAATACTTACTTTTTGAAATTATATATATTTTATATTTCAAAATGGACTTCATTTTTTGATTCATAATATTGAAATTAGCCTATGTTGAATTTTTTTGATTTTTTTGAGAACTTCAAATTTTTTATGAATAGTGAAAAATACTTAATAACAACTATTTTAATAAAAATAATTTATAGTGATAAATAATACTATTGAGTGGTATTAAAGTACAATTAGAATATATTTTTACCATTTTATCTAATGGTGGTCATTACAATTATTTTCACTTTGAAATTGGACATAAACTATTATCAATCTTTTGATATATATTGTTTCTTAAAAACACACTATGTGTTGGGACAGCGGGAATTAATTATAAATTAATTAATGCAAATTATATGTTTGGAATTTTGTAAAGTAAAAATCATTTTTGAATTCGGAATATCAATTATTTCTTAGTGTGAGATTTTGGCATTGTTCTGAAATACCTCAATTTTTTATGAATAGTGAAACCACTAAGTGGTAGTTAAAAAACTGATTTTTTGCTTAAATGAAACATTACCAATTCTGTGATTTGATTTTAAAAATTCTGACATACATGGTTGTCATTAGGAAGTAAAATTAGTTTCAATTGTATTAAAATAATTTTTGGAGAATAGTAACTTTTAAGTTTAATTAATCGCGATTTAAGGTAATTAGTGAAATTTAAGGTAAAAATGATATTATAAAAATATTAAAATACAATTACACTTGTCCTACCCATATTGGATGAGTAATGGAAGACCAATAAAATCCATGGGTCAACTTGGGGACCTCATGGAGCCACTTTGGTAGGAAAATGACATTAAAATCTTTTTATTTATTGTTAAAATAAAAATGTCACAAACATGAGTTGTCTTACTAAAATAATTTTTAAATTCATTTATACAAGTCATATTTTTTATTATAAATATTAATTAGAAATATAATAAGATTTCCAACATCATGATAATTTTTATTTAATTTTTAGACATTAAATAAATGAACTTATTTATGACACCATGATGATGCAGCAATTACCTCATTAATTAACAATTTAAATAAAATAATAAGTTAATCTAAAATATAAGTCATAAAATTTCCAAACCCTATTGGATGAGTATATTTATAACCCTTATCACCTTATTCTCGAAATATATAATTTTAGGACCTTTAAAATCCGAAACTCATTATATAATAAAGTAACATTTCATGACTTTCCTGGAGTGCCCCTCCTCTCCTCTTATAAAAGGCCCCCACCACTACCACCTTATGCACACCATAAAAACCTTTTGGATCGGCCAAAATCTGACCAAATACTCTCTAAAATTCCCTCTATTACTCCTCAAAGCCTCACTTTGGGCAGAAGTCTTCCTAAGGAAGCCTTTGAGCTCAAACCAAAAATAGATACAAGTTTTAAAGGTAGTGTTTTGTCTCATGTTCTAATGTTTTATTTCTCTTCTCCAACAATAAAATCCTTTTATTCATTTATTTTGTCACAACACCAGTAACTTCAATATAATAGAATTTTGTTATAATAATTATTCGATCTACACTTACACACACCTACATCTAATTGTTAAAGAACATACTATTTCTGTGGATGGTGAATTTATGTCTCATGAAATGATGATTGTTCAACACTCATATAACACCTTCAAAGGTGGCCATTAAGATGTCACTATATTTATATATGATATATAATTTGTATAATTTTTACTTAATCTTATGTATTTTTCATTTCTGGGATACCTTTATGGTTTCCATTATGGGTAAACGTTATATTTTCATTTTAGGAAATGAGGACTACCGCCCCCTCAAAGTGATTTGAATCATTAATTCCATAAGTGGGATGTATAAAAGATGGATTAAATGATATTATATATCATATTATACTGGAATTATAATATTCTTTTATATAATTATTATTTTATTCTACTAAATATTACATAGAAATGAAAGTAGCGTTCATGCGTACGTATGGCTTACCGTCTCCATGAACGGTGCACTTCTTTTCTTACCCCTAAATGTTACGTAATATTATGAATGAATGTATATACTGGATATATATGATATATATGATATCTACATCATGAATATAATTATGAATATAATGTATATTTTACCACATGAACAACTTGTAATTATAAGATGTATATTTTTGACTCAAGTACCAAAGATAGACAAAACGACCGTTATTAACATAAATAATTACATAATGTTAATAACAAGGTAATAAGTGATATAAAAGAAATAATGAACATGAAAAAGGTTCTTAATCAATTATAAATTAACTCTAGTTTATTATTCTGGAGGTTAAAGAACGATCGATTCAAGTCGGACACGAGGTAAGGGAACTTCTTAACCCAATTTCAATTCTTTGGGTAAATCTCCTAATTTCAAATTATGTCATGATATTATTATGTCCTATATTGTATTTGTACATTTTTTATGTGTACATATAGTGAATAAAAATAATAGATCAATTTTATTTAAAAATGATCTTTGTAAGGGACTTCATTTCAATCTCCTTTCATTGAGGCATATTCTATTTTATACACGACTTTATTTTATACGGTGTATAAACCCCTTCGACTTTTACTTTTATTGAAAATGAATCTTTTTATACGAATAGTTTTTACTAAATGACAAAAGGAATGTGTGTTTTCTTACGTAAGTGTTAACAACGACTTCCCTACCGTAGAGACCATTATTTGAGTTTCGGCTTCCACTACAAGCCAAATATTTTTGAAATGAAACATAAATACAAATCTTTAATTTTCTTTTATATTGGTATTGAAAATGGTTTTGAAAGTGTTTTTTTATTATATCAATGAATTGTATTGAAATCCTCTGATTGAAATGATGAAATGTTATGTTTCCATTATGCATGTTTTATGTGATACAATTATGTTATGGTTTATGATATGTTTAAACCTGTTCATATGAGCAATCAATTGGACTTAATAATTGACAGGTGGAGCCTGCTATAGCTCATCAATGTATCGAAAGGTCTCATGAGACAAGCTATTGTCCTGGAACGAGGCCTTGAAAAACTTTTATTTTTAGTCTTGGCACGAGGCCATGGATACATGGTTGTGATAGTCTGGCATTATGCATTCCATCATTATGAATGTGGTTATTGATATTTCATGTGATTATTCGACTAATAGAATATCCATGTGAGTAAGTAAATGTCATTATTTAATTTTATTTTTTCCATATTATGCTGATGTTCAAGTTTAAAAAGTCTTTTTTTTAGTTATACATTGCCACAAATGTTAATTTTTATTTATGAAAGCTTCGGAAATATTTATATCCTTACTGAGCATCTGATCTCACCCCTTTCAATGTTTTAATATTTTCCCGGATGTGAAGAAGTATTTTATGAATGACCTGCAGGGATAGTCAGAAGAGGATATGAGTGTGGACTATGGAGACTTTGTTATTGTTGTTTTTCACTTTATTATGTAATATAACATTTAAGAATGTATCTAGTGTTTACAAGTCTACTAAACTAATCTATTATTCGAGACTTGATCATTCGTGATCATGCCAATGTTACGTAATAATGCACTAACTCTGGGTAACTGGGGTCAGGGCGTTACATAGGGTCTCTGTGGTATTCCTATCGATATTCTGTAAAACAATATAGTACATGATCGAGGAAAAACAGAAATCATTCCCATTCTCAAGTATCATTTCTTGTTTAGTAATTTATACAAGAATTATTATATTTGTGTCATGAAAACTCATGAGGCATTTCACTGTTGGATAATCACCCACCTTTTGAAATTCTAATATATAATCTTCAATGTTGAGAGGATGATCTACGCCTCATGTAGTGGGGAATAATTTTCTTCTTGCACACATATATTCATAAATATTTTTTCATTTTCCCTATTCCCATTTAATCTCTAATTGTACAACATAAATATAGATTTTTACATGTGTTTAGAATCCTCCACCTCATTTTGGCAATAATACACAACATCATTATCCCACAATTATCCACTAAATTTATTATATGTTTTTATATATATCTCCATAAATATGATTGGATTGACATTTAATCTTTTATTATTATCCATACATGATTTACAAAATATCATAATACATTAAATTTTATCATTTGGATTCCACAATAGATCTTCTAGTGGGGTTTCTTTTGATGTAGCTCTATGATTATTGACCCCACCTATTTTATTATTACATTAAATTACATCTCCCATTTTAATTTCACATTAAATAAATAAGTATTAAATAATTATATAATTTGATTAATCATCCATTATTGGGTATGCTGATAAAAAATGGATATGCTCCAATTATTTTCTTTAACCTTTTCTATAAAAGAGATTATTCCAATATATCACCAACCTTTGTGGAAGATCAACCCACTAATTTATCATGGAGATTATTCATTAGAGTTTATTAATCAAAAATAGGATGATTAAGGGAGATGAATGCATGATTATTATTTTCTACCACATTGTCATCCATTTTAATTATTTTAGCATGATAAGTATTGTTTGATGATGTGTGGTTCTATTCACAATTAGCATATTGGGGGGCATCACCCATATTTCTACATAGATCCATAAACTGATTATTTATTAGTCTTTCTATATTAATTGAATTAGAAAACCTCTATTTATTTAATATATAAGGAAAATAATGGTTAAATAACATACTGTTTCTGTGGATGGAGAATTTCTGCCTCACGAAACGATGATTGTTCAACACTCGTATAAAATCTTCAAAGGTGGACATTAAGATGTCGCTATATTTATTTATGATATATAATATGTTTATGTTTTACTTAAGCTTCGGTTTCATTCATTTATGGCATACATTTATGGTTTCCAATATGGGTAAATGCGATATTTTCCTTTTAGGAAGTACGGACTACCGCCCCCTCAAAGTGATTTGAATCGTTAATTCCATAGGTGGGATGTATAATGTATGGAATAAATGATATTATATATGATATTATACTTTAATTATAATATTATTTTATAGCATTATGATTTCATTCCATTAAATATGAAATAGAAATGAAAGTAGCGTCCATGCGTACGTACGGCTTACCGTCTCCAACAATGGGGCATTTCATTTCTTACCCCTAAATGTTACGTAATATTTTGAATGAATGTATATAATGGATATATATGATATATATGATATCTACATCATGAATATAATTCTGGATATAATGTATATTTTACCACATGTACAACATGTAATTATAAGAAGTTTATTTTTGACTTAAGTACCAAAGATCGACAAAATGACCGTTATTAACTTAAATAATTACATAATGTTCATAAAATGGTAATAAGTGATATAAAAAGAAATAATGAACATGAAAAATTTTATTAATAAATTATAAATTAACTCTAGTTTATTATTCAGGAGGTTAAAGAATGATCGAGTCAAGTCGGACACGAGGTAGGGGAACTTCTTAACCCAATTTCTATTCTTTGGGTTAATCTCCTACTTTCAAATTGTGTCATGATATTATTATGTTATGTCTTGGATTTTTAAATTCTTTATGTGTACCTCTAGTGAATAAACATAATAGATCTATTTTATTTAAAAAAATTATCTTTGTAGGGGACTTCATATCAATCTCCTTTTATTGAGGCATATTCTATTTTATAAATGACATTCTTTTATATGGTGTATAAACCCCTGTGACTTTTACTTTTATTGAACATGAATCTTTTTATACGAAGAGTTTTTACTAAACGAAAAAAGGAATGTTATTTTATGTAAGAATGCGGCGACAACGACTTCCCTGCAGCCGGGACCATTATTTGTGTTTCAGCTTCCTCTATAAGCCATAACTTTTTTCAATGAAAAATAAGTACAAAGATTTAATTTTTATTTATTATGGTATTGAAAATGGTTTTGAAAGTGTTTTTTTTATTATATCAATGTATTGTATTGATATCTTGTGATTTAAATGTTGAAATGTTATGTTTCCTTTATGCATGTTTTATGTGATACGATTATGTTATGGTTTATGATATGGTTAAACCTGTTAATATGATGAATGCATTGGAATTAATAAGTGACAGGTGGAGCCCTCTATAGCTCCTCGATGCACCGGAAGGTCTCATGAGACAAAATAGTGTCTTGTCATGAGGCCTTGACAAAATCTTATTTGTAGTCTTGGCACGAGGCCTTGGCTACGTGGTTATGATAGTCTGGAATTATGCATTCTATCATTATGAAAGTGGTTATTGATATTTCATGTGATTATTCGACTAGTAGAATATCTATGTGAGTAATTAAATGGCACTATTTAATTTTATTTTTTCCATATTATGCTGATGTTCAAGTTTAAAAAGGCTTTTGTTTTAGTTATACATTGCCATAAATGATAATGTATATTTATAAAAGCATCCGCAATATCGATATCCTTACTGAGCATCTGAGCTCACCCCTTTCAATGTTTTAATATTTTCCAGGATGTGAAGAAGTATTTTATTAATGACCTGCAGGGATAGTCAGAAGAGGATATGAGTGTGGACTATGGATTCTTTTTTGTTTTAGTATTTCACTTTATGATGTAATGTAACATTTATGAATTTATCTAGTGTTTCCAAGGATACTAAACTAATCGGTCTTTCGAGACTTGATCATTCGTGATAATTCCAATGTAACGTAATAATGCACCGACACTAGGTAACTGGGGTCAGGGAATTATAGTTGGTATCAGAGGCAGTTTGTACAAACCATGGAAGAAAGATTTAGATAAACACTGATTAGTGCACATAGCCCAAAGATAAACATTTAGGATTAATATAGAAGAACGTTCTAAAATTTTGGTATTATATAGATTTAGTGAGTTTTCTGAGCAATACATCCCTGTCTGGATATGAGCAGGTAGAGGCGGTTATGGCATAGATGTACCTAGGGTTAAAACCTGAAAACACCGCTTTAATCTAGACTCGAACAAGAACTAGTGCACGACAACGGGCCTTGCTGCACTCTTGGTTACGACACTCCTGGTGGATATGCTTAAGATAATTCTCATTTTATTTACAAACCACTATGAATGGTTTATGAGTAATTACATCCTTAAAGAAAACATTTTATTGATTATAGTTCAATATATGTTAAGTGCATTACAAGTATGGAATTAAGTATTTTGATTCATAAACTAAACTAGTTTATTCCATTGTTTAAAAATGGTGCCTAGTGGAAGGAATGCAAACCATATCAATGCACGCACTCCATGTAGGGATTTCCCCCTGATCAAGATATTTATAGTGGAGCTGGTTATAAAACTGGTGTTGATCAACTTATCACCATACTGGGAAAACTCACTCAGGTTATGAACAATAACCTCACTCGTATGGAGCACCTTAATCCGCAAGGTGGAGGATCAATGTTAGAATGATTCATG
This sequence comes from Viscum album, assembly GCA_963277665.1. NCBI lineage: Eukaryota > Viridiplantae > Streptophyta > Magnoliopsida > Santalales > Viscaceae > Viscum > Viscum album. The sequence goes on from OY728150.1 coordinate 1,394,928,092, forward strand.
AGGGAACAACCACCAATATTTAATGGGGGTACAAATCCATTAGTAGCTGAGCAGTGGATAAAGTCCTTAGAGAAAATATTCCATTCCTTAGGGAGTAGAGAAAGGGAGATGGTTGTCATGGCAGTTTACCGCCTTACTGGAGATTCCGATCAATGGTGGTCATTGATTCCAAACACAAAGGAAGATGAAGAAGTATCAAATATGGAATGGAGGTAGTTCAAAGAGATTTTCATAGAAAAATACTTCCCTTGTGATCATAGAGCAGATATGGAAAGGCAATTTCTGATTCTGAGGTAGAAGGAGGATGAGAAAGTCGCAAAGTATGAGGCTAACTTTACAAGGTTAGCGAGGAATGCTCCAGATTATACACGTAACCCAAGAAGTTGATAAATCGATTCTTTTATGGGTTAAAACCGTTTCTCTATCAAGCCTTAGTCTCACATTCTTTCACATCGTATGAAGATATAGTCTCGTATGCTATCAAGACAAAAAAAAGAATTCTTTAAATCATATGACAATAAAGTAAAGCAAGAGAAGAAGATAACGGTGGAACAATAGACAAATAAAGGGAAAAAGGGAAAGAAGGATTTTTCATTATGCCATAATTATGGGAGGAATCACCTCGGTACTTGCCTACATGGAATGGGAGTTGGTTATAAATGTGCAGAAAAAGGTCACCAAGCTCGTGATTGCAAGGTAATGAAAGAGGCTATCAATGTTTAATGCTACAACTATAGGGAAATGGGGAATTATGCAAATAAATGTCCTAAGAGTCAGGGAACCTTACCTCATAAAAGGCCAAGGGATCAAGGACAATTATATGCTGTTACTAATGTGGATGTGGAATAATTAATGTATTGGTGCTTTTGGAGTCAAGGATTATATTCTGGTTATAAGAATAATGTGATATATATAAGGATTGTACTACAGTAATTATTTTTTTCATTATGGTTTTAATATGATGAAGGTAATCACATTTTTAGTATCTGACAACAATAGAAATAATACTTTGTTTGGGGAATCTAATGTTACAATTGATTTTGGAATTTAAGGACCTTTTAGAGAAAGTCTGGAGGGAGGTATTTTGGATAGCTATAAAGGTTAAAATGGATGATGTTGAAATTTGGATAGTATTGTTTATGGTTAAAACATTTATGAATATTATCATTATAATATTATAGTACTATATTTATATGAAAAAGACAACCTACAGGTTGGGGGATAACCCATCGCGTCAGACAAAGCTGTAGGAATCGAACCCATAACCGCAATGTGATAAGCCTTTATTACCTACCACTAGCCTACAGGAAGTCCCTGGTTAATAAAAAATATTTTTCCTAATCTAAATGGTATGTTTAAATATTTGGAACCTTATAAGATTTGGATAAATATAATATTTTTGAGTTCTATTATCTTTTTGAGTGAAAGATTGGTTTGTGGTGAAAATTTATTAATGAATGAATGTCTACATGACAAGTATGTATATTTCCTTAAGTTCTTAGTAAATCTCCTAAATAAATTCCTCAACTTTATGAAAGGTAACTTAAAACAAAAACATTGTCGGTTAACTTTTCCTACTAGGGAATCAATGATCGTTTAACCAATCACAAGTTTGTGATTTTCTTATAGTTAACTTTCTCCTAATCCAGTTTTCTACAACTCTCCATCAGACCTTGATGGTTTGTTTTTCTTCCATTTCTATATTTTCATATAATCCTAGTATGGGCTCTCTCGGGTGACCTTTGTACTTCTTTATTTCTTTTAAAGTTATATTTTTATTAACCTTATTTCCGATGTGAGTTTTCAACAAAGGTATTTTCTATTTTCAACCTTTTATTTTCAACAAAAATTTTCAAATTGCATGGACGCAATTTATTGAAGGAGGGGAGAATGTAACACCCTGAGCTTCCATGATAAACTTCTCTTTCAATAATGCAATAGCTTGCATTGTATGCAAGTTCGAGATTCTAACACACCGAGACCAATCTAAATGGCCATTATGAATAGTAATACCTACATTTTGAAATTATATATATTTTATATTTCAAAATGGACTTCATTTTTCGATTCATAATATCGAAATTAGCCTACGTTGAATTTTTGGTATTTTTCTGAGAACTTCCAATTTGTTATGAATAGTGAAAAATACTTAAAAACAACTTTTATAATAAAAATAATTTATATTGAAAAATTATATGATTGAGTAGTTTTATAGTATAATTAGAATATATTTTTACCATTATTTCCAATCGTGGTCATTAAAATTAATTTCACTTTGAAATTGGACATAAACAATTGTCGATCTTTTGATATATATTGTTTCATAAAAACACGCTATGTGTTGTGACAACAAGAATTAATTATAAATTAAATTAAGAAAATTATATTTTTGGAATTTTGTAAAATAGATATCATTTTTGAATTCGGAATATCAATTATAGCTTAGGGTGAAATTTTGGCATTGTTCGGAAAAACATCAATTTTTGATGAATAGTGAAACCACTAAGTGGTAATTAAAAAACTATTTTTTCATTTAAATGAAACATTACCAATTCTGTGATTTTATTTTAAAAAATCTGACATACATGGTTGTCATTAGGAAGTAAAATGTGGTTCAATGGGATTAAAATAATTTTTTTAGAATAGTAACTTTTAAGTTTAATTAATCGCGATTTAAGGTAATTAGTGAAATTTATGGTAAAAATGACATTATAAAAATATTAAATTACCTTTACACTTGTCCTACCCCTATTTAATGAGTCATGTCCGACCAATAAAATCCATTGGTCAACTTGGGGACCCCATGGAGCCACTTTGGTAGGAAAATGACATTAAAAATGTTTTATTTAATGTTAAAATAAAAATGACACAAATAGGAGTTGTCTTACTAAAACAATTTTTAAATGGGGTTACACAAGTCATATTTTTTATTATAAATATTAATTAGAAATATAATAAGATTTCAAACATCATGATAATTTTTATATAATTTTTAGACATTAAATAAATTAAATTATTTATGACACCATGATAATGCATCGATTACCTCATTAATTAACGGTTTAAATAAAATAATAAGATAATGTAAAATCTAAGACATAAAAATGTCAAAAACCTATTGGATGAGTATATTTAGAACCCTTATCACATTAGTCTCGAAATATATAATTTTGGGACCTTTAAAATACGAAACTCATTATATAATAATGTAACAGTTCATGACTTTCCAAGAGTGCCCCTCCTCTACTCTTATAAATAGCCCCGCCACTACCACCTTATTCACACCTTAAAAGAATTTTGGATTGGAAAACATCTGCCCAAATACTCTATAAACTTCCCTCTCTTACTCCTAGAAGCATCACTTTGGGAAGAAGTCTTCCTAAGGAAGCTTTTGAGCTCAAATCAAAAAGAGTTACCTGTTTTAAAGGTAGTGTTTTCTCTCGTGTTCTTATGTTTTATTTTCCTTCTCCGACCCCCTAACACTTTTTATTCATCTATTTTGTAAAAAAAACAATATAGTCAGTATAATATGATTTTTTTTATAAGAATTATTTGAGATACACTTACACACACCTACATCTAATGGTCAAAGAACATAGTGTTTTTTTGGATGGCAAATTTCTGCCTCACGAAACGATGAATGTTCAACACTCATATAACACCTTCAATGGTGGCCATTAGGATGTCACTATATTTATATATTATATATAATATGTTTATTTTTTACTTAATCTTATTTACTTTTCATTTATGTCATAACTTTATGGTTTCCATTATGGGTAAATGTGATATTTTCATTTTAGAAACTGCGGACTACTACCCCCTCAAAGTGATTTGAATCGTTAATTCCATAAGTGGGATGTATAAAGGATGGGGTAAATGATATTATATATGATATTATACTGGAATTATAATATTCTTTTATATCATTATAATTTCATTCTATTAAATATGACATAGAAATTAAAGTAGCGTTCCTGCGTACGTACGGCTTACCGCCTCCATTAACAGTGCATTTCATTTCATACCCCTAAATGTTACATAATATTATGAATGAATGTATTTACTGGATATATATGATATATATTATATCTACATAATGAATATAATTCTGGATATAATGTATATTTTACCACATGGATAACTTGTAACTATAATAAGTTTATTTTTGACTCAAATTCCAATGATTGACAAAACGCTGTTATTAACTTAAATAATTACATAATGTTCATAACATGGTAATAAGTGATATAAAAGGAATAATGAACTTGAAAAAGTATCTTGATAAATTATAAATTAACTCTAGTTTATTATTCAGGAGGTTGAAGAATGATCGAGTCAAGTCTGACACGAGGTAAGGGAACTTCTTAACCCAATTTCTATTTTTTGGGTTAATCTCCTACTTTCAAATTATGTCATGATATTATTATGTCCTATCTTGTATTTGTAAATTATTTATCTGTAATTATTATGAATAAACAATACAGTTCTATTTTATTTAAAAAAGGATCTTTGTAAGGGACTTCATCTCAATCTCCTTTCGTTGAAGCATATTCTATTTTATAAACGACTTTATTTTATACGGTGTATAAACCCCTTTGACTTTTACTTTTTTTTCAAAATGAATCTTTTTATACGAAGCATTTTTATTAAATGACAAAATGAATGTTTTTTTCTTAAGTAAGCGGTGACAACAACTTCCCAACCGCCGTGACCATTATTTGAGTTTCGACTTCCTCTACAAGCCATATCCTTTTTAAATGAAAAATAAATACAAAGCTTTAATTTTCTTTTATTTTGGTATTGAAAATGGTTGTGAAAGTGTTTTTTTATTATATAAATGTATTGTATTGATATCTTGTGATTGAAATGTTGAAATGTTATGTTTCCTTTATTCATGTATTATGTGATACGATTATGTTATAGTTTATGATATGTTTAAACCTGTTCATATGAGGAATGAATTGGACTAAATAATAGATGGGTGGAGCCCGCTATAGCTCCTCGATGCATCGACAGGTCTAATTAGACAAAATAGTGTCCTGGCACGAGACCTTGACAAAATATTATTTGTAGTCTTGGCACGAGGCCTTGGCTACGTGGTTGTGATAGTCTGGAATTATGTATTACATCATTATGAATGGGGTTATTCATATTTCAAGTGATTAGTCGACTAGTAGAATATCCATGTGAGTAAGTAAATTGCATTATTTAATTTTATTTTTTCCATATTATGCTGATGTTCACGTTTAAAAAATCTTTTGTTTTAGTTATACATTGCCATAAATGTTAATGATTATTTATGAAAGCTTCAAAAATATTGATATCCTTACTGAGCATCTGAGCTCACCCCTTTCAATGTTTTAATATTTTCCAGGATGTGAAAAAGTATTTTATGAATGACCTGCAAGGATAGTCATAAGAGGATATGAGTGTGGACTATGGAGACTTTGTTATTGTCGGTTTTTACTTTATGATGTAATGTAACATTTGTGAATGTATCTAGTGTTTCCAAGGCTACTAAACTAATCAGTCTTTCGAGACTTGATCTGTCGTGATCATGCCAATGTTACGTAATAATGCACCGACTCTGGTTAACTGGGGTCCAGGCATTAGATAGGGTCTTTGTGGCATTCCTATCGATATTCTGTAAAACAATATAGTACATGATCGAGGAAAAACATAAATCATTCCCATTCTCAAGTATCATTTTTTGTTTAGTAATGTATACAAGAATTATTATATTTGTGTCATGAAAATTCATAAGGCATATCACTATTGGATAATCACCCACCTTTTGAAATTCTAATATATAATATTCAATGTTTAGAGGATGATCTACGCCTAATGTATGGGGGAATAATTTTCTTCTTGCATGCATTTATTCCTAAATATTTTTTCATTTTCCCCATTCCCATTGAATATCTAATTGTACACCATAAATATAGTTTTTTACATGTGTTTAGAATCCTCCACCTCATTTTGGAAATAATACACAACATCATTATCTCACAATTTTCCACTAATTGCATAATATGTTTTTATATATTTCTCCAAAACTATGATTAGATTGACATGTAATCTTATATTATTATCCATACATAATTTATCTAATATCATAATATATTAAATTTTATCATTTGGATTCCACAATAGATCTTCTAGTGGGGTTTCTTTTGATGTAGCTCTATGATTATTGACCCCACATATTTTATTATTACATTACATAACATCTCCCATTTAAATTTCACATTCAATAAATAATGATTCAATAATTATATAATTTGATTAATCATCCATTTTTGGGTATGCTGATGAAACATGGATATGCTCCAATTATTTTCTCTAACCTTTTCTATAAAGGGGATTCTTCCAATATATCACCAACCTATGTGGAAGATCAACCCACTAATTTATCATGCAGATTATTAATTAGAGTTTATTCTTCAAAAATAGGATGATTAGGGGAGATGAATACATGAGTATTATTTTCTACCACATTTTCATCCATTTTAATTATATTAGAATGATAAGTATTGTTTGATGAGGTGTGGTTCTACTCACAATTAGCATATTGGGGGGCATCCTCCATATTTCTACATCGATCCATAAACATATTATTGAATGGTATTTCTATATTAATTGAATTAGAAAACCTCTATTTATTTAATATATAAGGAAAATAATTAGGTTTTCCACCTAATGTAGAATAAACGATTTGTTGTATTTCATTCTACATGTTATGGTATATGTCAATGACCATAACTGCATCCCATGTATATTTTTATGTTGAAGGGCCACATTATTTCTCCTTCCCTTTACTTAAATTTCTTTTGACAAGTGAAATATTCAAGTCCAAAAATATTTCATTAATTATAAGGCATGATAAATATGAACAAAAAATAAACCTGACCAATAAGCCTATATTCCTTATAAAACTAGGGAAATGTTTCATACAGGAGTTTCAGTGACATGTTATCTTCTATTATTGTAAGGAATACCTCCTAGATAATATTTCATGAATTTTATATAAAAAAAATCCACATAAAAAGTATCCAATCAAAATATTAGTTTTGTCCATGTCTATCATAATAGGTTTTTTCATCATAGTGGCAATGTGTTATACCATGTCTGAGTTCTAATAAAAATAGTTTGTATATGGATTCATATCCCAATATTGGAATATATTTTTCTCAAATTAGAGGGATCCAAATTATAGTTAAATTATTATATTTTGAAATGGATTTTTTTCATTGAAAAATATATGAAGATCTTTTTTATTATTCAGGACACATCAGAAGAAAAAATATTGGGATAGAATCCTTGGCCCATGGAAGCCATATTATATTTGGAGAATCCCCAATATTTTGTAAATATTAAGGATCTATTAGTTGAATGCCATGAAATATCACCTCTAGAATTGATGACCCAAAAAATAGTGGAATTATTACATAGATTTATCCTCATCTAAATAGATTAATGATTTCATGAGACATATACTACTCACCCTTTCTTGATGACTCCCCAAGCATAGGATATCTCCATATATAAAAAGGAGAAATTCACAATTGATCTGTCACTTCATTAAAAGAATTTTTTGAGTTAGCACATAAATTGATAGTTTTTATCGATTTGATATCTATGGTTGTGATGATATGAAATAGAACAATATTCCTAAAAAATATGCATCATCATCAGATGAAATATCCTCTTATAGATATGAATACTCAAATCAGGGTTTTATGCATGACTTCCTATTGTGGTTCTTAGGTCTATTTATAGTGCCCTAAAAATTTTATATTAATAATTTCATGAATAATACCGATAGAATATATAATCCATTTATTTAAAGTCACTACTATGATCCGGATTTATATGTATATTATGTAATAATATTTATCCTGACTCCATAAATCAAAAATCTAAAAAAACTATAACAATAAAAATTTAAATAGGTATTTGGGTGTCAGATGAATAAATGATACCTTGAATTTTGATTCCTAGCACATGTTTCTCTGTTCCAAATTCATCCTAATATTAAGATACCTCTATGGTAAATTGAGGGAGGGTAGATAGAGTGTGTGTAGGGAGATTGCATGTTAGGTAATTAATATTTATCTCACTTAAATCCATAATACATAAAAATATGAATATATTTGGGAAACTAGATGATTCCTAAAATTCAAAAACTCTTACCCAAATTAAAACATATAAGTCCAAAAATTGTCATGTAGTCTGTTTTTCAATTAGATACTTTTTATTAGGGATATTAGTACCTTTTCATTCATAAGTATTCTTGTGCCCCAAAGTTATAAATCATTTTACATCTTCTCATGTTACCCTAAAAATTCATTAAATAGATTACAATAATATGTAAAATTTTTAATGAATCCAAAAAAAAATAAAAAGGATCACTATCCAAAATGCAATGGGTATTATATTTCTAATTTTAGGTTTGGTTCCATAATTATAAAATTACACTAATTTTAATTATGTGAAATTTGATTTTTACTACTAAACAATGGCTTTGAATCACCTAGAAATTATGAAAATATTACCCTCGGTTAAAAACCTCATTCCATAATCAACAATGAAATCTGTTTCTCACTATGACGTCCCATAAAATATGAAAAACTATTTCCACCTTATAAAAACATTTGTATTTCCTCTAAATTAATTTTCTGAAAATAAATCAATCCTCTAAGGAACATCATTTAAATTATAATTACATGCAGTTACACATCAAAACCAAATATACATAAAATTCAAATCATTAAAAATGTCACTCTCATGGGAAATGTTTTTTATTACATTATAACACTAAAAAATATTTTTTTATGTTATATTATTTATTTACTGTAATGAAACAAATATAGATATATTATAGAAAAAATATAACGTAGTTTATGGATATTCATTTATAGGTTTTGAAAATTTTTAACAATTATTAGATGTGTTAATTTAATCATTATATTTATTTTATTTGATGAAAAATTATTTAAAAATTAATGATTCCTTTGGAAATTATTCTCATGTCAAAATACATACACTAAATACTAAAATACTATTATCACTATTCACCAAATGATTATCTTTTTTTGAAAAATTAAAAATATTCATCCTAAAACAAAATTTACGCCATGATTTTAAACAGGAGGTATAATTTATAAAAATAAATTTTTGAAATATGAAACTCAATATTCAAAATAATTTTAAAAAATAATGTTCTGAATAAATGTGCTATGAAGAATTTGTTAAAAATGACATTTTTTTCTTAATTGGGAAATATAATTTCGGATATAATCTTATGATATTATAAAAATAAATTGTATTGTTTTATTCATGGTATATTTTTTTTATATATTTTTATATTTTAAATAAAAAATAACTATTTTGAATATCAGTTACTATTTCAATTATCATATATAAATTTTATATCTAATATATAAATTTTATTCGAAAAACCATTCATTGGGATAATTTCCCCCCAATAATATCTATATATAATTCATTTTGTATTCATATGACATTTTATATTGGTAATCATTGTTGTGATAGTTATTCTAGACCATGATTTACAAGAATTTCAAATTATAGTTCTCTTATTTACTTGCATGTATTTTCCCATTATACTATTTTTAGTATTATGAAGATATTTTATAATTTATATATAATTTCAAATGATTATGTAATAAATAATGATTATCTTGTTATTTGTTTTATTCTATTCATTTATTGGATTCCTTGTATGTAGAAGATTATGATTTCACTATTTAAATAAAATTATATCATAAATATGTTTTATTATTAGTTTTATATAAATATAATAAAAAATTAATTTCATATTTAATTGTATAATCTATTGAATAATATTTATAAAAATATTCATTAAATATATTGGAGGTCACATTATTTCTCATTAATTAAACTTTTTGTTCAATTATATTTCACCTTCAATAATTAACTCAATTAAATATCAATGTGGGTTTGTGAAAGAGTCCTTTATCATTTACTCACCCAAAATTGTGGTTAGGTTGATTAGAATCAGTAGGAAATCTATTATTAACATGGTTATAATAATAATTTCCACTAAAACCATGAATATTGATAGTTTACTAAGCTCTGATGGGTTCTCGATCGGATTCAACATTGATGCCTTGAAGAGCAAAAAAATGATACAACATTGAAATTTTGGGTGTACTTTATGGGTGGTTGAATTAAATGGTATACATTTCCAATGTCCATAGTTCTAATTCCAAAGGTGTAACCAACTATGTTGTTTAATAAATTCAGATAAATAATAATGATTAATTTATACTATAAAATCCCAAATTACATGCACAATGAGAGACTCTGGCATCTCTTTCTTGTCCTCATATAAGAATAAAAACATTGATTCATGATGGAGATAAAAATTCATTGTACCCCTAGGTTGTCATAGGACATTATTTTGTATCTTGACATAAATTTTATTCGAACAAATATCATTTTTCTTGCTGATAAAGTGAAATCCTTAAATAAGCAACAATTGGACTGCAACATAATGGTTTGGAGATGTTTTGGATTGCATAAATAGATTTGTAAAATTATCATTCAATATTATTCATCCCTTTGTTACTTAGTCAACCTTATTTCAATGATATTTTGATTCTTTAAATCTAAATATTTATATCTCCATGATGAAACCATATATCATAGTTTATTCATGTTTTCTATGAATTCTATTTGTTTACACATCGACAACGAAACATACACTTGAATTGTCACCCCATTCGAAGGGATACATAGGTCCACAAAAATATCTGATTTATTATTTGGTACATTTAAATTATATTTGTATTCATTTCCCACAAAACATAATTTTAGTGGAAGTAGTAAACTAGACTAAAATAATAGTATACCATAACAGGTATCATCGTTCCATTCCAATACATCCTTAAGTTACCAGAAGAAAACATCATGTGACGACCCCAAAAGATTTGAATTTACTACACATATTATCTTAATTAATAAATTTATAAAATATATAGTCCATCCATTCCTATAAATTAATGATAACATTAATTTTGATCTATATTTCATTAAAACTCTGAAGGAATATTTAATCGCATGTATTGTCCACACATCTTACTCATTGGTGGGAACATAAGATTCTATCCTTCATCCTAGTTTCATATTTCATTTATTATTTCACAAGAAAATACTCATCCATATTCATATTCTTATAATAATGAAGGAGAATCATATTGAGTATTTTTACAGTGGTTTCATCCTTCATTGTTTGTATTGTTCTTCTACTATTGGCTTGAGAAAAACTTCTTTTGGTCATCCTATGGTATATTTCTATCTATATGGCCTCAATTTGAGTTATCAATTCTCTATATTATGCTATTTTTTCTTAAAATAATAAATAATTCCATTATGATTTTCAAATAAAACCAAACGAAATATAAATTATGTTTTTTGTATGAGGTATTTAGTTTGAAAAGAGATGTATATATTTCAAGCTACTCCCCTGTTAGGTTGTCTTAACTAATAGAGTAGTGGAATTCCCATTAAAGTATACAATTCCCCCTTGATTATCATATTTACAACCATTCATAAGGAAGGATTATGATCCAACACATTAATAGGTTAGTTAATTGGCTCGCATGGAACATTCATAATTGGAAGAGTCAACTAATTTCCATGAGAGGGATAATGAAAATCATCAGAATCATCCTCACAATGAAACCCATGTAAATAATTTTAGATAAAATGGAATAAAATAATGTTCCATAGAATAAAAAAAATATAATGACTTTATTTTTGGATTCAAACTCTTATTTTTTATTTCATTCACCATGCAAGAAATTATTTAAAATGATTTTTGATGAATGAAATAACAATTAGTGGTGTTTTTATGAATCTATGAATATATGTTAGATAAACAATCTTGGAATTTGATGATTTTTATTTCACTCTGGGAAAGATATATAAATGGAAAATGTTCTAATTACACTGATAGTATTTGTAATACAAATTCCCCAGCATCCCATCTCAGGAAATACAATAAATGGACCCTGCCTATACTCTTTAAACACACACATTCTATTATTGAATGTTGGGATGTTTTATTAGATAATCATAACTTGGTAGGATAACATTTTTATGCTAAAAGATTAAATACCTATGTAATTATATTCACAATTTTGAAGGAATACATTTACATTACAAATGATTTCCTTTACAGAAACCAAATGGTTTATCTCAACATCATTCACATATTGGACTATCCCAGCCATTGTGTCTTCACGTAAATCAAGTATAATAACTTTAACACAAAAGTGGTATATTATCATAGTAATGTCTACTAATTAATGGAATATTTGGAAAAATATTTATGTAAATATGAAATACTATATAGGTTTCTTTTTCTATTATGATGCGTGTGTTACAATTCATATTCAATAGGTAACATGGTGCAATGTAGAGGCATGCATCTGACCTCCAAATTTTCTTATTTCTCAAAATCATAGGTGTAAATAGAGGATTCAATCATCAGTAGAATGGAGTGTGATAATGTTATATGAAAATTTCACTAAGGATATATTGTTATCATCATTAAATACACCTCAATTTGATTTTTTCTCTTATATTTGTTTGTAGTGTGTGTAAATGAACAAGTATTGTTTAGGTTCATAGTTTATTATTTGTTTCATATTCTTTTTACACATTATAGATGTATAACTATTATTGGCACCATGAATTTGGTATTAATTATTCCGAAGTGAATTTAAAAACCCTCACATTGAACAACGACAAATCCACAATAATAAAGAGAAATGGTTCCTCTATTATAGATGACATACAATATTTATTTATTAACAGCCTTGTAAATATTATTAGTAGTGGTAAAAAACAATAGATAATTTATAATTTACATAAAAAACGTTAACTGAAAAATATATATTTCATATTGGTATAGATCCATTATCTTCTTACAAGGATCACTCATTGTAAAGCAAAAAAACATTTCATTCTTTTTATTATTATCATATTCAATGATGTTGGTTATTATTGTTCTCATATTTATCCAATTAAAAATTCTTTGGTCTATCATTTTTTGAAATTCAACAGTATGATCAATTAAGATTAAATGATTTTAAAAAATGTTAATCAGGATAACAATGAAATAGATCTTGATTCCACTAAAAGAAAATAAGAAATTAGTTTTAAAATACATCTACTTAAGTTTCCTCATGAACTAATTTAAAATACATTGTTCATAGTTATTCCCACCAACTAAACCACTACAAACTCACAGAATTGATGTATTTATTATACCATAAGAAATAATATGAAATTTTGAAGTTAGATCCAGACTATAATAACATTGAAATAGAAATGAATATATATATATATATATCTTTTATTGGTAAGACATGGGAATTTACAAAAAATAGTAATATGTTGTGAATCGCATTAGTATCATATATTTTTTAAAAAATTTGTCCATTGGTGAATCTAATGATTTTCAAGAGATTTACTCTCATTATCTCATTTTCGTGATGATGATTTTAAAATTTTAATTAATGGGAAGTTGATGGTTTTACTAATTATAATATCAATTAATATCATTTAATTTAATCTCATGATTTGTAATAATTATACTATGTTTTCATAACCCTTGATACCATCTGTTCAGTTATGAAACTATAGGTTCCAACCATTAAAACAATTTTTCAATATAATTTTTATTATGATTCAATCATTAAAGATAGATTAATTTTTTTAATAATAGATCCAAACCACTTTGGCTTTTTAAAAAAAAAATATATTTAGTATACTTGATAGAAAATTTATCACTTTAATTAATTCATATTAATGAACTAAAATTAGAAAAATAATAATAAACTATATATATTTTATGAATTCTAATTGAATAATTTTTTTTTTTAAAATAACACTATCCTTTAATGTATTTTTAAAACACCTTCACATGTTAATTTTATAATGATATATTGTTTTTAAAAAACAATCATGTGATAGAAGAGAGTTAAATTTAGAATCAATTAATGTATATTATTACATGAACATACCCATTTTTTCAAGCCATGATATAGTGAAATTCTAGTGTAGGTAGTGTTCTTAGGGGCGCTTCTCACATGGGAGTTTCCCAAAAACTCGGTTCCACCAGACGGTTCTAGACACTAATCATAGTGGCACTGTCATAGTGGAACTATCACGGTCTCACCATCACGGTTGCACACCGAAACAGTGGCACCACTTACGGTGTCTCAGCAAACCTGTGGTACTAGGTCTCCCACCCTTTGATTTGTTTCCAGTAGCACATGTTTTTCTAGTACCACCCTTGTAAAGTATCTCTTAATGTATAAATGCTATAGTACCTTTTTTGAATCCTTTTAAGGCTAGTAAAAGATGTTTTAAATCACCAATAGTTGGTAAAATATTCCTTACCAAAACATGTGGTCTTTTTACTCAATGAAACACCTCTCCCCATTCTTTCATGTTCCTCCCATGTTACGTGGTTTCTCTCGGTTTAGAAAATATCTATTACCTAACTGCCTTTACCTCCACCATATCGGATTATAAATATTATATAACAATTAATAATTATCTGTGAAATCTCCCAACCATGTAGTTAAGACATAATCCAAATTCATGTACGTGAAAATAATCTCCCAGATTTTAGGATTTGGCCATTTCTTAAGCTGAGATACTCTCTTCATAATGCCCTTTAATTCTCTAAAGTACTCCCAAGAGACATACTCCGTAGACTAATCGTGTTCATGTGCAGGAGCCCTTCCTGATCATCATTGAAGAACTTGGAGTTCATCCTTTACAAGATGTGAGTCCCAAATTCATAGCACAAGGATAAAATATCGATCTTTGATCACCCATGTTGTGATTCAGTTTTCGTATCTCATTTTAATGCATCATGTGTGGTGGGTATGAAAATGATTCCCTCCAGATGGGGATGAAACCAAATCGTAATGAATATAACTAAAACTTCTATAATTAATAAAGGGGTTTGATTTATATTGATGATACTATACACATTCATCTTTGATAATATGTTTTGAATTGGATGTGCTTAGGCCCACTGAAAATTGTGGTTGTTGGTGGTCCTTTCATGAACACTAATGAACCTCTATTTCTCTGTATAATCAAGTTATTGAATGGATGCAACACGGAAACTGTTTAATCATGTAAAGTTGGTTGATAAAATTGATCCGCAATTAATAAGAATATTTGTGTGATCACCCCGTTTAACCAATTTGTAGATCCTTACATAATGAATGGTGAGGAAAAATTTGTAAACATCATTGTTATTTATTGATATTATGTGTTCCTTATCTGTTAGATTCTTGCGGGGTGAGGATGATGGGGATTGGATCTTCTGTTAATTAGTTCTTGTCTTGTGGATCTATTCCTATATGTTGGGTCTTTTCTTGTTCCCTTACATTGAGGGATCTCACAGACGCCATTTCTTGTTGTGACTATTCAAGAGCACCATGTGTGAATGCTTAAATTGCTACTTGGATGCATTTATTCAATTATTTTCATGGATTGTGGTTATTTTTATTACATTATCAGTTATGGATGAATATTTAAATAGAATCACATGAATGTGACAATGATAATGGGTACAAGTGGGGATTTGTTTTCCAAATAATGGGTTGATCTTGGGTTGTGGTTGTTGTGTATTTTGAGCATGTAGGAATAGTTACATGCGAGTTTTTGTATGGTATGGTATTAGAATACTTAGTTAGGGATGATCTCTTGTTCAAAAATATGTATAAATTAGTTCTTGTGTTTCTTATTCTCAACCTTACATCATTGATAACTATGTTTTGAACACCCCAATTTCACGAGGGAGGGAGTTTTGACAACATTCCTTTGAGTGGATGGTTGTTAAATTCTTTTCTGCTCCCTCTACCGGGTAGCCATAGACTATTCAAGAAGACCATGACAGCCTGAGGTCAATTATTGCCCAAAACACTTCGAGTAGGGTATTTTATGTTGGTTTTAACATGTGTGTGCATGCATTTTGTTTTCCCCATTGTCTTTGAGATGAGGCCCTTCTGTGTTTGGGCATGGTGGTGGTTGTTATAACCTAGGTGTCTGTGGTCATGGTTACGTATGGTTGTGGAGCACCAAGTATCATTAGTCGTGACTATGGTTGTTGAGGCCCAGGTTTCTATGGGCATGGTTACATATTTTTGTGGTGGCCAAGGTGTTTGTGGGCAGGATGTGTGGTTGTGGTGGCCCAAAAGGTTTTTGTTGTGGCGGAAGTGGGACTACAACGAAAATAGAGGGGGAGTTCTAACACGTATGATGACATCAATAACGAGTGTAAAATCTGTTCAAGGTACCCAAATATCAATGTGATTTTAATATTATATTACTTGACTTGTGTTATTTTGGTTGTGTTCCTTGGTGAGGTTGGGTGGTTAGTTATCCATGAACGGTGTTTTGGCTAACTCTACTTTTTAGGGGGAATTATAATGCCTCCCTACTTGTGCACGAGAGTTTTTGGTTTCCCTGCTCTATATACATGAATACTCAACCTACATATATAAAACTACTTTTGGGTTTTTAGGAGGACATCTATGAACATGGGGACATACTAGCTCAGACATTGGGATAGTTTTTTTCTATTTTCTTCCATTTTGAAACATTCCCATTAGAGTTTTATTGTACTTTTTAAAACATTATTTTGACCATCAATATGGAAAAGGTGTTTCTGGCATTACTCTTACTTTATATATTATGGAATTTGTTGATATTTAAAACTATATATCCTAATAAATTTCTATAAAACGGGGAACTACTTCCATATTAAGGGTGATTCAATACCATCAGTTCTTGTTGCCAATCTGAGACTAACTGAATGTGGGACTCGGGGGGGGGGGCATTATCTCCATTTCAACATGAAGAATGAAGGGTCTGTTTTTTTCTGTCCCATTAATTATCATGGTGAAGGTGGGTGGTGACAGAATGGAATAAAAGGGACGTTGGTTATGAGATGGTATGGATTTTGGGGGTAGGCACAGTGAATATTAGACAGGTTTGTAGAGAGACAGTGTTTGGAAATCATGGTGCATGAAATAGGCCAGGGAATACGGGCTAGGACGTGGGATTTTTGGGCCCCCTGTGATCCGATGCAATGAATTTAGACCTATTGAATTACCATGTAAGGAAAAACTGATTGTAGAATAGATACCCAAGGGTGTGTACATTCATTATAATGACATTTGTTCTTGTGTGTTATGGGTCTTATAGTAATTTAAAATGAAGAACGAGTTTATGAAAAATTTAAAATAAATCATCTACACTACTCGTGGATATGAATTCATTATTTACCTTGTTTCTATGGGACTTGGACTATAACGACCCATACTTTACATATATTGTTAATACTTCAAAATTGAAGCACACTTATTACAACATATGACAAAACCACAAAGGACCGTATAGGTATAGTGTCTTTAGAAACTGGGAAACATAAACAACTGGTTCATAAATATTCTACAGTGTCTCCCATTTATTTCATCATATCCAGGGTCCCTTTTAGAATATTCTACTGAATATCCATCTTCCTGACCTGGGGAAAATAAAACATAAAAGGGTGAGCTCAAATGCTCATCAAGGGAAAATAAAGGAAATAAAAATCATATCATATCTTTTTGAAAATCATAACCTGCAAAAGAGATCATAATATCTTAACATGGAATAAATCATAGAAGTGAAAATGAGATCCCCATAATCATAAGATGAAACTTGAAACTTTTTGGCATGCACACATGATCATGGAAAATCATTTCTTGTTAGTCATGACTCATTGCCAAGACTATCTTAGCGGACAAAGTCCATTTCTGAACCGAGTTCACTCCTCGTTTCAGTCCTGTTTCACTGAACCGAAATAACCTTCCGTTCCAGCCATGTCTATCTCATGAGATATAAATCTTTACCCAATGCATTGGAGGGAGATATAGGTCCCACCCATCTTATAATGAATCCTTTCTTATGTGTTCCACATAATCATAAATCATACATCATCGCCTAAAACATGTAACAAAAATGGGATTATTGAAACATCATGACATCATAAAACAAATCATATAAGGTAAATGACTTCATAAAAATAATTTCCTCAAAACATAATCAAATCAGTGTAATAATAGGGATAAAAACAGAACCCTATATTATCTTAGATGGAAAATAATTTTGATAAAACATTTGAACTCCATTCTTGTGGAAAATATCCTTTCTACATCAAAAAAACTTTTCCTTTCTTAACATGTCATACAATTTTAAACTAAAATAATTTGATTAAAAATAAACTAGAATAATTGTAAAGGAAACTTCTTGGAAATAATGTTTTAGAAATCCATTCATGCCGTATAAGTTAAAAAAAACATTGTTCGTACTTTTGTCGGAAAAGTCAAAAAGTACCTCGTAAGAAAAACAACAAAAGATTCCTTTCATTTCTTTTACTAAAAACTCACCGAAGGGTAAAAATGGATTTAAACAATTGTAGGTGGATGGAAATAATATTACATATTTATGAAACATGGATGTGGATGATAAAATACACCCCAGTTAATACTTACGAATAAACAATCTCGGATAAAAATGAGATTGTGATATTTCCCTTACCTTAGGTCCGATTTGCTTTGTACGTGTCCGAAGCACCTGTATAATGGTTTAAATAATGTTATTGACTTGTTCCAGAATCATACATAATGATATGATATCATATATGGTCATATTCTTAGCTTCTTGTTAGTAATATTTCATTGTTACTTGTTACTCGGGTCTTTATTGCCTTTTGTTCTTATGTGTGTTTTTCCGAATACATTCTTAATATTCTTTTAAGGTTATAGATACCTTATATACATAATGGTATTAGTGTAACATATATCATATTTACTCATTCAATTCATTTATATAATTACTATGTAATGATGATCATGTAGAATGAGTCGCATCACATCGTGGAGACGGTATTCAGTACTTACGCACGAGTGATGATATCATTCCTATGATCGTGGAACTATATTGGAGTATATATATATTATTTCAGTATCAATATTACTTTATAATAATCATAAATAGTTACTAATTACACCATTATACCCATCCTTGTAAAGTGATGGTGGAAAAATAGATTACACCACGGCGTGGAGACGGTATTCCATACGTACGCACGCGCGGTGATTTCATTTTTTCCGTAGGATGGATAGAAGCTAAATTAGGGTTGTTTCATATTTATAATAACATATCAGTATGTAATTAATACTGATGTTATCATGAAACAACTAATGAAGAAGATGTTGAAGAAGAAAAAAATTGAAAAGATCGGTAATGGATATTACCTCTTCTTTGGAACCCCTCTTTGAATCCTCCACTTAGGGAACTACGATTGGTCTTTTAAGAAGACCAGGACCTCTAGGATTATTCTAGGGAAGTGGAGAGGAGAAAATGGCAGGGGTTGGCCGAGCTTGAGTGATCAAATTGGTATGAGGAGGAGGGGGAGGAGGTGCCCTTTTATAAGAGAGGAGAGGGCCACCTTAGGAATATCTCAAAATATTATTTTATATTAAAGTCAAAATCGGTTTATAATGGTTCCAAAGGGTCATATTTTGAAGCTAAAGTGGGTATGGGTCGAAATCCTACCAACCAATAGGATTTAGACAAGTTTAGGGTATTATTTTAACCTTATCAATTAGATTTAACTCTAAGTTAAATAATTTAACTTTTACCATGTCTTTTTGTTTTCTTTCACTATATGGTTAATACACTTACTATAACATGCCAAAAGAACCCCAAATTGTTTATTATTAATATATATATCCTTATCTAAGTCATTTGGCTGAACCTTAGATTTTTATGAATAAAATAACAATTAATAATATAATATTTGATTTAAAAACTATTTTGTGTCAATTTTGACACTATTTGATATATGATTTTTGTGAAAGTCATAACAGAATTATATGTTCGAACCAAGTTGATTAAATCAACACTAATATATCATAGTAACCTAGAAAATTAGTGTAATTCATAAAAAGTCTCAAATTACATTTATTTTGGTGTTTCTAACATCAATTATGTCAATATTTCATAAATATGATAATTACTGCATCATCGTTGTGTCATAATTAAATTAAATTATTTAATGTCTAAAAATTATAAATAAAATACCATTATTTAGGAAATCTTTTTATATTTCTGATGAATATTTATTGTCGAATTTATCTTATGTGTAACCCCATATTAAAAATTATTTACTTATTAAACATTGATTTTAACTATTTTAACCCTTCTTTAAATAAATTAATAATAAATGTCATAATCTAACTCAAGTGGGCCTAAATGGTCATATTTTATTCATAAGGTTGTTTTTGGTTGAATTACACTTATCCAATAGAATTAGGACATGTGTTAGGGTAATAGTAATATCATATTTACCCTTAGTTACCCTATTTACTATTAACCGCGGTAAAAAAAAGTAAAAAGTTACTATTCACCAAAAAATTATTTTTATCTCATTGAACCACATTTTACTTACTGATATCAACCGTGTCTGTCGGATTTTTGAAATTCCATTCACAGAAGTGGTAAAATTAAGTTTTATGCAAAATTCATTTTTTAACCTACCACTTAGAGGATTCACTATTCATCAAAAATTGAAAATTTTCAGAAAAATACCAAAATTTCACACTAGGCTAATTTCGATATTCTGAGTCCAAAAATGAAGTCCATTTTGAAAAATACAATTTATAAAATTTCAAAAAGTGGTTATTACTATTCATAACGGGTAGTTTTAATAGCATATTGTTGTTTAGTGAAACTCGGTATTGCGTACAATGCAAGCTATCGAGGAAGGTCGTGATTGCATGTAAAACAAGACAAGCAAGTGTTGTGTAGAAAAAGATTCCTTTGATGATTTATATAACATAAAAGTATCCGGTGTTACATTCTACCCCCCTTAAAAAGAATTTCGCCCTCGAAATTCGTCACTTTGTAACAAACAGATGAGGATACTTCTCCCTCATCATATCCTCAAGCTCCCATGTAGCTTCTTCAAGTTGGTGTTTCCTCCATAAAACATTCACCAATCGGGTGGTCTTATTTTGTAGGACTTTTTCGCTATGATCCAGAATCTCTATCGGTTGTTCTTCATAAGAAAGATCTTGCTCCAGCAGTAAAACTTTTGAGCTGAGTACATGTGAAGGACCAGGTATGTACTTTCTCAGGAGAGATACATGGAACACATCGTGAACTTGAGAGAGATTCGGTGGAAGCGCCAATCGGTAAGCTACCTTTCCAACACGATCTAGTATTTCGAAAGGACCGATATATCTAGGGCTCAACTTCCCCTTCTTTCCAAATCTCATAACCCTCTTCCAGGGAGATATTCGTAAGAACAATTTATCACCCACTTCAAACTCTAGGTCTTTTCTTCGGTTGTCGGAATAGCTTTTCTGTCGACTCTGAGCTGCTCTTATGTGTTGTTGAATAGATCTGACATTTTCTGCCATTTCATCAATGAGATCAGGTCCTAATAGCTTTCTTTCCCCAACTTCATCCCAGCAAGTTGGAGTCCTGCATTTCTTTCCATAGAGAGCTTCATAAGGAGCCATCTGAATACTGGTGTGAAAGCTATTATTATAAGAAAATTCAACCAAAGGTAGGTGTTGATCCCAACCTCCTTTGAAATCCATAGAGCAAGCTCTCAACATATCTTCTAGGGTTTGAATTGTTCTCTCAGACTGACCGTCTGTCTGGGGATGATAAGAAGTGCTGAAACTCAACTCTGTATCCAGAGTATGCTGAAGACTTCGCCAGAACTTCGAGGTAAATATCGAATCCTGATCAGATATAATAGAAAGTGGTACTCCATGAAATCTTACCACTTCCTTTACATATATCCTGGCAAGCTGATCTAGAGAGAAATCCTCTCTAATAGCAATGAAGTGTGCAGACTTTGTAAGACGATCAACTATGACCCAAATAGAATTATTGCCTTTGGATGTTTTAGGAAGTCCGGTGACAAAGTCCATAGTGATGTTTTCCCATTTCCATTCAGGTATGGGTAATGGTTGTAACATCCCCTTAGACTTCTGTCTCTCAGCTTTAACTTGTTGACAAACCAAGCATCGAGAGACATATTCAGCAACATCTCTTTTCATGCCATCCCTCCAGAAGTAATCTTTCAAGTCCCTATACATCTTCGTGCTTCCAGGATGAATAGAGAATGATGAACTATGAGCCTCATCCAGCAACTCCTTCTTTAATTCGGGGATGGGAGGAACACAAACCCGATTCCTGAACTTTATTATCCCATCACAATCAAGGTTGAATTCAGGAACATTTCTCACCTTCTTTTGTAACTTGACATCTTCTTTCTGTGCCTCTTTAATCTTCACATGTATAGATGGTTGAACATTCATTTGAGAAAGATAAGATTTTTCCCCTTCCATTATAATTCAAAGATCCATCCTTTGTAAATCCATAAATATTGGATCTTTTGTGATCCTCATCATGGATAAACTAGCATGTTCTTGTCGACTTAATGCATCTTCCACCTTGTTTGCTTTCCCAGGGTGGTAATGGATTGAGCAGTCGTAATCCTTAATCAGCTCCAACCATCTTCTTTGACGCATATTCAACTCCTTTTGTGTGAAAATATACTTTAAACTTTTATGATCAGTATAAATATCACACCTTTCACCATAAAGGTAATGCCTCCAAATCTTTAATGCAATGATTACCGCAGCCAACTCCAAATCATGAGTTGGGTAATTTTGCTCATGGATTTTCAACAGTCGTGAGGCATAAGCTATCACCATATCATTTTGCATAAGAACACACCCCAATCCCTTTTTGGATGCATCACTGTAGATCACAAACTTTTCTCCACTACAAGGCAGTGTGAGCATAGGTGCACTGGATAACCATCTTTTCAACTCCTTGAAATTCTCTTCACATTCCTCTGTCCAAACAAACTTAACTCCTTTCCGAGTCAACTTGGTGAGTGGATTAGATAATCGTGGAAAATCTTTTACAAAACATCGATAATATCCAGCCAAACCAAGAAAACTTCGGATCTCAGTTACTGTTGTTGGTCTCGACCATCTTTCGATAACCTCTGTTTTTGTTGGATCCAAAAATATCCCCTCTTTTGAGATTATATGACCCAAAAATGCAACTTTTTGAAGCCAAAATTCACACTTGGTAAATTTGGCATAAAGCTTATCCTTTCTCATGGTCTTCAACAAAATTCTCAAGTGATCTTCATGCTCTTCCTTGCTCTTTGAATAGACAAGAATATCGTCTACAAAGACTACCACAAATTGATCAAGATAGTCTCTAAAGACTCTATTCATTAGATCCATGTAGATAGCAGGGGCATTAGTATGACCAAATGGCATCACTATAAATTCATAGTGTCCATACCTTGTACGGAAAGCCGTCTTTGGTATATCCTTCCTTTTGACCCTTAATTGATGATACCCTGAACGAAGATCAATCTTGGAAAAGTATTGAGCTCCACGTAGTTGGTCAAATAAGTCATAAATGCGTGGGAGAGGATATTTGTTCTTGATAGTGATCTTGTTAAGTTCTCGATAATCAATGCAGAGTCTCATTGATCCATCTTTCTTCTTAACAAATAGAACAGGTGCTCCCCAAGGTGACGCACTAGGGCGTATGAATCCCTTATCAAGATTCTCTTGGAGTTGCTTCTTCAATTCCTGTAACTCAATTGGGGCCATTCTATAAGGTGTCTTTGAAATTGGAAAAGCGCCCGGTACGATTTCTATTGAAAACTCAACTTCACGATTTGGTGGAAGACCCGGTAATTCCTCCGGAAATACATCATCATACTCCCGTACAATGGGAATATTCTTAATCGTGAGTTTCTCACCAACCATTTGAGATAAATAACCTTCATTTAGTGGAATAAACACCCATAAGATGAAAGGAATTTCCACAGGAAGGTTATATTCATCCTTGCATTGATAGACGATCGTAGATTGATCTGGAATATGAAATGTGACTTCCCTTCTTTGGCAATTTATATGAGCTCCATGTAGAGAAAGACAATCCATGCCAATAATCACATCAAATTCCACTAAAGGAAGGATCACAAGATTTGTAGGAAGCACATTCCCACAAACTTCGATCGGAGAAGAATTATAAACTTTTGATGCGACTATTGTGCCATTAGGTGTTGTCAAATCTAACTCAACATCTAATTGTTGAGGTAGTACGGTGATACCCTTAGAAAATTCTTTAGAAATAAAGGAGTGGGTGGATCCAGAATCAAATAAAACATTTTCTACTTTAGAGTGGATGGTATGTGTACCTTTCACCACTTCGTTATCGTACTCCACATCGCTGATAGAAATTTCATGTGACTTTCCTTTGTCTTTAGCCTTAAGATTTTGTTGACGTCGACCATCATCATCAACCCTTGGATTTGATCATTGATTGGCATAATTCCCCATCTCCTTGAATTTGAAACATTGAAGTGTAGTAGGTTCATTCTGTGTATCCCTTCCTTTGTTTGCATCATTAGACATCTTCTTCCCATTATCGCGGCATTCAAATGCCCGATGACCTTCCTTTCCACATTTGAAACATTTACTTGTCCCTTTAAGACAACTCCCTCCATGTTTCTTTCCACACTTTGAGCATAAGGGAAAGCTCATCTTCTTTTCAGTGTGCTCTTTAGATTTTCTTTTGAATTCCATCTTCATCTTCTTATCAAACCCATGTGATTGATGGGTTACTCCAATCTCCATCTCGACTTTCAGAGCACATAGAACGATTTCCTTGTAGCTATTGAAGTCCCTTATGGCTAACGCCCTTCGAAGACTTGGTTTTAAGCCACTAAAGAATCGATCGATCTTACTCTCAGGTTGGATAATAATACCAGAAGCGTACCTTGAAAGTCTTGTAAAATTTGCTTCATAGGTACCAACAGATTCATCATCCCTTTGCTTCAGTTCAAGAAACTCTTTGTCCATCTTTGTTCGGAGAATACGAGGGAAGTACTTATTGAAAAATAAGTTCTTGAACTCATCCCATTCCATAGACTCAATTTCATCCCTTTGCCTCGTATTCATAATAAAATTCCACCATTGATCAACATCTCCTTCCAAACGATACACTGCTAGGATGACTTTATCATGTTCAGAACATTGAAGAACTGAAAATATATTTTCAGTAGTACTAATCCTTTGTTCAGCAACTAATGGATCAGTAGACCCGCTGAAAGAAGGTGGACGCTGCCTCATGAAGGATTCAACAGAATGTTGCTCCTTCCTTTGCTCGTTTGGAAGTCCTTCATGATTCATAGCTTGAGAAAGTTGTGTGAGAATGGCTACAAGATTTTGCATTCCAGCTCCCATATCGTTTGGTTGTTCAGGGGGAAAATCATTGCATTGTCCATCGCATTCCGCATTAACACGGTTCCTTCGGGTTCCATCCATTGAGTAAAACCAAGAAGAATAGTGTGAGCAACACTAATTATAATAGGAAAACCACATAATTCAAGAAGAAAATTTTCATGCTTAAGGTCTTATCCTAGGTTATTCATGGCCATTTTTAAAACACTAAGATTGTGTTCTATGCTTAGACTTATCCTTAGGGTTCTTACTAAGGCTTTCACATCTTAGTTTCCAATGGTTGACTATACCTTTCCTCTGATACCAACTATAACGACCCATACGTTACATACATTGTTAATACTTCAAAATTGAAGCAAACTTATTACAACATATGACAAAACCACAAAGGACCATATAGGTATAGTGTCTTTAGAAACTGGGAAACATAAACAACTGGTTCATAAATCTTCTACAGTGTCTCCCATTTATTTCATCATATCTAGGGTCCCATTTAGCATATTCTACTTAATATCCATCTTCCTGACCTGGGGAAAAGAAAACATAAAAGGGTGAGCTCAAATGCTCAGCAAGGGCAAATAAAGGAAATAAAAATCATATCATATCTCGTTGAAAATCATAACCTGTAAAAGAGATCATAATATCTTAACATGGAATAAATCATAGAAGTGAAAATGAGATCCCCATAATCATAAAATGAAACTTGAAACTTTGTGACATGCACACATAATCATGGAAAAATCATTTCTTGTTAGTCATGACTCATTGCCAAGACTATCTTAGCGGACAAAGTCCATTTCTGAACCGAGTTCACTCCTCGTTTCAGTCCTGTTTCACTGAACCGAAATAACCTTCTGTTCCGGCCATGTCTATCTCATGAGATATAAATCTTTACCCAATGCATTGGAGAGAGATATAGGTCCCACCCATCTTATAATGAATCCTTTCTTATGTGTGCCACATAATCATAAATCATACATCATCGCATAACACATGTAACAAAAATGGGATTCTTGAAACAAAATGACAGCATAAAAAAATCATATAAGGTAAATGACTTCATAAAAATAATTTCCTCAAAACATAATCAAATTAGTGTAATAATAGGGATAAAAATAGAACCCTATATTATCTTAGATGGAAAATAATTTTGATAATACATTTGAACCCCATTCTTGAGGAAAATTTCCTTTCTACTTCAAAAAATCTTTTCCTTTCCTAACATGTCATACAATTTTAAACTAAAATAAGTTGATTAAAAATAAACTTGAATACTTGTAAAGGAAAATTCTTGGATATAATGTTTTAGAAATCAATTCCTGCCGTATAAGTTAAAAAAACATTGTTCGTACTTTTGTCGGAAAAGTCAAAACGTACCTCGTACGAAAAATGACAAAAGATTCCTTTCATTTCTTTTACTAAAAACTCACCAAAGGGTAAAAATGGATTTAAAAAATTGTAGGTGGATGGAAATAATATTAAATATTAATGAAACATGGATGTGGATGATAAAATACACCCCAGTAAATACTTACGAATAAACAATCTCAGATAAAAATGAGATTGTGATATTTCCCTTACCTTTGGTCCGATTTGCTTTGTACGTGTCCGAAGCTCCTGTATAATGGTTTAAATAATGTTATTGACTTGTTCCAGAATCATACATATTGATATGATATCATATATGGTCATATTCTTAGCTTCTTGTTAGTAATATTTCATTGTTACTTGTTACTCGGGTCTTTATTATCTTTTGTTCTTATGCGTGTTTTTCCGAATACATTCTTAATATTCTTTTAAGGTTATAGATACCTTATATCCATAATGGTATTAGTGTAACATATATCATATTTACTCATTCAATTCATTTATATAATTACTATGTAATGATGATCATGTAGAACGAGTCGCATCACATCGTGGAGACGGTATTCAATACTTACACACGAGTGATGATATCATTCCTATGATCGTGGAACTATATTGGAGTATATATATATTATTTCAGTATCAATATTACTTTATAATAATCATAAATAGTTACTCATTACACCATTATACCCATCCTTGTAAAGTGATGGTGGAAAAATAGATTACACCACGGCGTGGAGACGGTATTCCGTACGTACGCACGCGCGGTGATTTCATTTTTTCCGTAGGATGGATAGAAGGTAAATTAGGGTTGTTTCATATTTATAATAACATATCAGTATGTAAGTAATACTGATGTTATCATGAAACAACTAATTAAGAAAAAGTTGAAGAAGAAAGAAATTGAAAAGTTCGGTAATGGATATTACCTCTTCTTTGGAACGCCTCTTTGAATCCTCCACTTAGGGAACTAAGATTGGTCTTTGAAGAATACCAGGACCTCTAGGATTATTCTAGGGAAGTGGAGAGGAGAAAATGGCAGGGGTTGGCAAAGCTGGAGTGCTCAAATTGGTGTGAGGAGGAGGGGGAGGAGGTGCCCTTTTATAAGGGAGTAGAGGGGCACCTTAGGAATATCTCAAAATATTATTTTATATTAAAGTCAAAATCAGTTTATAATGGTTCCAAAGGGTCTTATTTCGAAGATAAAGTTGGTATGGGTCGAAATCCTATCAACCAATAGGATTTAGACATGTTTAGGGTATTATTTTAACCTTATCAATTAGATTTAACTCTAAGTTAAATAATTTAACTTTTACCACGTCTTTTTGCTTTCTTTCATTATATGGTTAATAAACTTACAATAACATGCCAAACGAACCCCAAATTGTTTATTATTAATATATATATCCTTATCTAAGTCATTTGTCCGAACCATATATTTTTAAGAATAAAATAACAATTAATAATATAATATTTGATTTAAAAACTATTTTGTGTCAATTTTGACACTATTTGATATATGATTTTTGTGAAAGTCATAACAGAATTATATGTTAGAAAAAAGTTGATTAAATCAACACTAATATATCATAGTAACCTAGAAAATTATTTTAATTCATAAAAAGTCTCAAATTACATTTATTTTGGTGTTTATAACATCAATTATGTCAATATTTCATAAATAAGATAATTACTGCATCATCGTTGTGTCATAATTAAATTAAATTATTTAATGTATAAAAATTATAAATAAAATACCATTATGTAGGAAATCCATTTATCTTTCTGATGAATATATATTGTCTAATTTATCTTATGTGTAACCCCATATTAAAAATGATTTACTTATTAAACATTGATTTTAACTATTTTAACCCTTCTTTAAATAAATTAATAATAAATGTCATAATCTTACTCAAGTGGGCCTAAATGGTCATATTTTATTCATAAGGTTGTTTTTGGTCGAATTACACTTATCCAATAGAATAAGGAATTGTGTTAGGGTAATAGTAATATCATATTTACCCTTAGTTACCCTATTTACTATTAACCGCGGTAAAAAAAAGTAAAATGTTACTATTCACCAAAAAATTATTTTTATCTCATTGAACCACATTTTACTTACTGATACCAACCGTGTCTATTGGATTTTTGAATTTCCATTCACAGAAGTGGTAAAATTAAGTTTTATGCAAAATTCAGTTTTTAACCTACCACTTAGTGGATTCACTATTCATCAAAAATTGAAAGTTTTCAGAAAAATACCAAAATTTCACCCTAGGCTAATTTCGATATTCTGAGTCCAAAAATGAAGTCCATTTTGAAAAATAAAATTTATAAAATTTCAAAAAGTGGTTATTAGTATTCATAACGGCTAGTTTTAATAGCATACTGTTGTTTAGTGAAACTCGGTATTGCGTACAACGCAAGCTATCGAGGAAGGTCGTGATTGCGTGTAAAACAAGCCAAGCAAGTGTTGTGTAGAAAAAGATTCCTTTGATGATTTATATAACATAAAAGTCTCGGGTGTTACATGGACGACGTCCATGAGTAGTGCAAGTCATAGAGGCCGAAAAGGATGATTAGGCTGATTAGTGGAGTACTGGTCGATGGGAGTAGGATGACCAATCGAAAAAGTTTCTTCGTTCCTTTTAGCAGTAGATCCATGGAAAATACGGTAGGAGCGTCTCATGTATGGTGACATAATATTTGCTTGAGGAGTCATGGATATCTTCCAGTTTTCTTGGGGCTCCGACTGAGTAAAGTTTTTCTCTAGTCATGAGCCAGATGAGGGGAGCAGCACTTCAGTGATTTACTCTCTACCATGGGGTGATGAGGTAATATTAGATTTCATTGACTGACTTTGAGTGGGAGTTCCATGTGTAATTACATTCTTCGACAATGAATGCTGAGAAGATTCTTGAGTTACTCACTCTCAATATGGGGAGTATTATATAGAGGGAGTTGGGGATCATGTTCAAGGATCTAGTTCATTTCACTCTAGACCTCTTCCTGGATGAGTAGTTGTGGAAAATATGCCTAAAGAAGGAACTCCGATGCTCCGTTCACTATACGGTTACTCCCAACACCCTACTAACATATATATAGGTTCATAATAAGATAGATGTGTTGGAAAGGATACTTTCCCTATGAGGCTTTCCACATCAGGGAGTCCAATTTATCTCATCATAGAGGAAGGCCATTAGTAGCAGGCCTCAAAAAATAGGGCAATCCAGGTTTCAACTGACAGGGAGTAGGCCTCACCTCTTCCACATTAGATCTCCCAATCCTCGCCATTTCATTACAATCCCAAGACTGAGATTTTTTATCTGTGGAATTCATGGGAATATCAAAAACATGTATCTAGAACATGTGGTGTACATTGGAGGTGGGAAGGTCCAGTACCCACCTCAGCAGCATCAGTTTCCATCCAATCCTTTTCTACAGAAGCAATATGGGCAGTGACCTCCCGCTGAACCGAGAGAGGATGGCGCCAGAAGAGGCAGACCTTAGGTCACTCATCAGGGACCTTTACCAGACCACGTTTGAGTTGTCGGTCCAGAGCCAATAGGTAGAGGAACTATGTGTGGACAGTTTCACTCCATAGAGGCTGCAGTTCCCGCATGTCATGTGTTCATTTGAGGTATGATCGATTTTTTTGAGGACTTATGCTTGTTCGTTGTTTAATTTAGGATAATCACATTAATTTTTTATACCTAGTATAGGCCATTCCTTTGTTCTAGATGCAGAGAGACTCTTTGTTCACATAGTTCTGAGTACGCTAGTTGGTGGTCCGAATAGCATGTTTTATCTTTTCAGAGGATGAATACTAGTGTTGGGGATGCATCTATCCAGTGGGGATCTCTTTTTTTGAAAATTAAGCCATATGATATATCAAGGTGTGTCTACTAGATATTATTTTTGAATTCTATCATTGAAGCCTTGTAGATAAGGGTCAAGTTCTTATATGTGGGCAGCCATTGCAAATCTTTCTTTGGTGAATAGGTTTTTCAGGAGGGAAGCCTGCGAACGGGGACCCTTCATTCATTATTTGATAAGCTATTAATAGATTAAGTAGATACATAGATGGAGTAATTCATGAGTATCTTCAATATGTCTTCTATGGAGAGGTGGTCACTCTACCCCATGGACGTGATGTTGAGCTTGGGATAGACTTTCAACCCGTTGCCCGTCTGATTCCAATAGCACCCTATCGGAAGACACCTTCTCTATTGTGGGAGATATGGATCCTGATTGATGTCCAAATTAATAATGGTTTCATCTGACTGAGCGCATCACAGTGTGGTTCTACAGTCATGTTTGGTAGAATAGAAGATGGTGGTTTTAGGCTGTCTATAGATTACTGATGAATGAATCAGGTGACGATCAAGAACAATAACCCGCTAGAGGATCAAAGACCTTTATGATTAGTTTATTGGGGAATGAGGATTATCCATGAATGAACAATTGTTTGGATAGCATCATTTAATAGTAAAAGAGGGTGACATTTCATAGAATTGTTTCTTGTGTAGATATAGGAACTTTGATATTGTCATCATGTCATTCTGCGTTTTGAACACACCAGCCGTGTTCACGGTGATCGTGGAATCTGCCTTCCATGAGTATCTCGACCAGTTTTTAGTCATGTTTAGTGTCAAAATCAAGGTCCACTCAAGGTCATAGGAGGATCACGTTGAGAATATAAGGGTAGTTTTGGAATTCCACTAACACCCCCATCTCCATGAGAAGTTTACCAGGTGTAACTTCTAGATATAAGAGTTGCACTTCTTTGGACACGTGGTGTCCCCACACTGAATAACATTTGAGCCTTCGATGGATGAAGAGGTTGTTTCATGGGAAGCACCCAAGAGCATGGAAGAAATTAATAGTTTCCATGTTCTGGAATGATAGTACCAGAGGTTCTTTCTCAACTTCACTCGAGTTTCAGCACCATTGACAGCCCTGACCAAGAAATTCCAGGCATTACTTTGAAGTGAGAAGTGCTAGAATCCTTCAGTAATCTAAAGGGGAAGCAGTTTAGTGCCCTATTGCTGAGGTTTCCAGAGAAAGGGGTAACATTTGATGATTTATGTTATGATTTCGGTCTTGTTTGGGGTGTGTGATGATGCATCACCAGGGATTGACTTCTTATGGGTCTAGGAAATTACGTCATCACAAACGTAACTGTTCCACACAAAACATGGAGCTTGCAGTAGTTGTGATTTCATTGATATAGTGGCGGCTTTTCCTCATTGGGGAACACTTCATGGACATCATAGATAACATGATCTTGAGGTATGTCTTCTCCCCATAAGCCATGAACTTGTGATAATGGTTGTTGATTCAATGTGCAAGAAGTCACAGAAAGATGTGGTTCGAGAGTCAAAAGATGATTGGGAAGTAATGAAGGATTTGGTTTCCTTTCACATGGGTACAAGGGTGGAGGATGGTAGGGGATTCATGTTAATTATGGTGGTGTAGTCTTCCTTGGAACATTAAGTGGAGTAGTCTTAGTGGGGGGATATAGAGGCTGATATAATGAGTGATCACATTAGGGAGAGAAATTCTCCGGATGGATGGTTGGAAGATGTTTATAATCAGATCCTTTCCAGAGGATGTTGTTTTCCTAGAAAACAATGTGCGAGGGAGTGATCAATAAGGTTCATAACACACCCATCAGAGTGCACCCATGATTTTAAAAGATGTAACAGAGCATGAAGAGTAAATTTTGGTGGCCTAGGGTGAAAAGGGAAGTGGCGATGTTCGTGGAAAAGTTCCCTGTGTGCCAG
Source organism: Viscum album (assembly GCA_963277665.1). NCBI lineage: Eukaryota > Viridiplantae > Streptophyta > Magnoliopsida > Santalales > Viscaceae > Viscum > Viscum album. The sequence continues at coordinate 1,394,960,679 of OY728150.1, forward strand.
CAGGTAATGGTAGAGCACCATGTTCTTGATGGTCTTTTTCAGCATTCATATGTCCTAGAGTACAAGTGGGATGATATATTGATGGATTTTTTCACAAGACTACTCAGGGTTAAAAGAGGATGTGGTGCTCTAGGGGTGGTGGTAAACCAGCTGATGAAATTGGAAAACTTTTTAGTGATTAAGGAGTCGAGCGTTGGGGATACCTTGGCACCTAAGTACAAGAGTGAAGTTCTGCAGTTCCATGGAGTTCCTAGATCCATCATTTCAGATTGATATAGAAACTTTACATCCAGAGTCTAAAGGGGATTAGATTGTCATTTTGGTCCAAACTATGCCTTAGAACTATACTCTACCCTCAGTAGGATGGGAAGATAGAGAGGACCATCCAGATGATGGAGAACATGTTGTGGGAATGTGTTCTAGACTCAGAGGATCATAGGAGTGACACTTTCCAATGGTACAATTTTCCTAAAAAAATAGATATCAATATACCTATAGTATGTCTCCATTTTAATCCATGTGAGGAAGTCCGTCTCGATCACCTTTGTGCGGGATAGAGGTTGGGGAGGCAGTTTTTCTTGGCCTGGAGGTGGTGCTGAGAACGACAAAGAAAGTCCAGCTTGTGAGTGAGAGGATGAAGGCGGACCCAAACCAGAGAAAGATGTAGGTAAATCATAGGAGGATACTCGTGGAGTTAGAAATTGGGGGAAATTTTTATATAATTTTCTCCTCTCAATGTGGGAAATAGAGGTTTGGTATGGTAATTAATTTATCTCTCGGGTTTTTGGACTCTTCGAGGTGTTGTGATGGGTTCACAAAGTGGCTTATCAGTTGGCACTGCCACTACCACTATAGATGGTCCAAAATGTCTTCCATGTGACTCTGATCAATTAGTATCTACATGATGAGTTGAACATCCTCAACAAGGGAATGTTGGATATAGAGGATGATGCTAAATTCATGGGGAAAGTAGTATGAATTGAGGATCGTGAGGAGAAAGTGTTCTGTGGGTGGACCATTTTCTCGGTTCATGTGTTGTGGAGGCATGGAGTCCTTGAGAAAATTACCTAGGAATGAGAGGCCCAAATGCATTCCATTTCCCATAGTTGTTTTGATTGTCCATATAGTGTATTCCTTATTCTCTTTTAGGGTATAATACATATCCATTTTTTCTATAAGATGGATTGTTTTACTTATTTTTGGAATGTGTGTAAAGTATTAGCTGTGGGGAGGGGAGGACAAGATCTCTAATCAAGATGAATCAAGGAGGATTCAATTATACCTATGAAGGATATTCTGTGCCTCCAAAAGTGGATAATTTCATGACATGGAGGAAGGGACTCCCAAACCCATATGTATGAATGGTGAGACCTTTATAAGTTTGGGTGGTTTCTTGGGGGGATGGACTATAGTGATTATAAAGTTTATTGGTATGAGGTAGAGGTGTTCTAGATGTTTATTAGTTGACCTTGTGATGCCTTAGTGTATCTGTGGTTTTTTAAGAGATAGATATCTAGGAGGGTTACTCCCTAGAGGTATCTTATAGAAGGTTGTTCAGACCTCTTTTCTTTCAGTCAGTTTTATATTCTCAAAGATGGGAATAGTTTGAGAGGTATCTGATGTAATGACCTATTTTCCTGAGCCCTTGAATTTTGAAAATATAGTGTTAGTTTTGTTCATAGGGGTGATTCTCACACATGAGTTTTCCACATACATCGTTCCACCAGACAATTCTAGACACTGGTCATGGTGGCATGATAATAATCACACCCCAAAATGGTGGAACTACTTTCTGTGTCTCACTGAACAAGTGGAACCATTATGGTTTCACTGTGTCTCCCACCCTATGACTTCTTCCAGATTCATGATTTTTTCTAGTTACACCACTATAATGAATATTATAATGTAAAAATGATGTAATACCCTTTTAGAATCATTTTATAGACAGTAAAAGATACATTAAACAACTAAGAGTCAAGTTAATCTTCTTTACCAAAACATGTGTGTTTTTTTCCTGGTGTAACACCTTTCCCCATGATTTTTAATTTTGCCAATGTTATGTGGATTCACCCTGTTTATATGATATCAGTTAAATCATAGCGGAAATGTCCACCATATCCAAAGAGAATCATTATATAAAAATTAATCCTGGCATGTGAAACCACCCATCCTCATAGTCAGGAAACAATCTGACGTCATGTACTTGGAAATCATCTCCATAATTTTACGATCTGGAATTTTCTTAAATCGAGATCCTCTTTTAATAATTAATTTCAGTTATCTAAAGTATTTCCTAGATACATACTCTAGAGATTAATCGTGCACATCTGCTAGTTCCCTTCCTTCTCATCCATGGAGCCCTTGGATTTCTTCCTCTATAAGTCGTACATCCCTAGTTCATAGCATGAGGAGAAAACATTGATCATTGAAAATACATATAGGTATTCTCCCATTTTATATCTTTTATGTGGATTATGTGGGTTGGGTAAGACAATGATTTCCTCGGGATATAGATGAAACCAAATCCTAACAATGATAACAAACAGACTTTAAATAATAAAGGGGTATGATTTATGGTGATGTTGATGTACTATTTAATCTTCACTTCTATGTTGTGAATTTTATGGGGTTAGGCCCCCTGATATTAGTGGTTATTGGGGATCCATTCTTGTTCACTAATGGACTTATGTTTCTCTGTATAAACATGTGATTGAATGGCTGTAATATAGAAACCGGTTAATCACATAAACTTGGTTGATGAAATGATGCCCATTGTATTAGAATCCATGTGTGATGACCTTGTTTATCATAACGAATGAAAGGAACTTCAATAATGGTGTGTGAAAATATGGATACTTCTTTACTTTGTAAGGGTAATATGTATGGTTTGATTAATTAATTGTTGTTGGGTGATGTGGATAGGGATTGGATCTATTAATGCCTATTTTTATCTTGTGGATCTGTGATCATATGTTGGAGCTTGGTGTTGTTCCAATACATTGAGGGATATCATAGATCCCCTTTGTTGTTGTGACTATACAAGAGAACTGGGTGTGAATTCTTAAGATGCTTGTTGGATGTTTTCCTTCAATTGTTGACTTGGTTTGCAATTATGTATGTTAGTTTCTCGATACTAGAGGAATATTCAAATTAAATCACTTGATCAAACCAATGAGAATGGTTACAATGGGGGATTTGTTTCCAAATTTTTTTTGTTCTCGGGTTTTAGCTATTGTGTATTTTGTGCAGGATGGAATAGTAATGAGAGTGTTTGTGTATGAGCTAGTTTCGGAGCACTTAGGTTGGTATGAGAGCTTTTTCAAATATATAAATAAATTAGTTCTCGTGTTTCGTATTCTCACCCCACCAAGGTTTACCACATCAAGCCAAAAACCCCCATTTCATGGGGAGGGTGTTCTTCATAACATTTCTATTAGTAAATGGTTTTTAACATATTTTCTGCTCCCTATCCATTGTAGAACATTACTCATCAGGTAGGTTGTGATGGCCATAGGTCAATTATATCCCAATACTCTTTGGGATGGCTAAGTTGTGGGGGCTTTCCCATGTGTGTGAGGGAATTTTTGTATCCCCAGTGTCTTTGGGATGGGGCCTTGGTGCCTTTGGGCATTGTGGTGGTTGTTCTGGCCTAGGTGTCTACGGGCATGGTAACATATGGTTGTGGTGGCCCCGGTTTCATCGAGCGTTGTTCTGGTGGTTCTGGCCTTGGTTTCTATGGGCGTGGTTAAGTATGGTTGTGGTGCCCTAGTTGTCTACGGGTGAGATTTTTTGTTTGGGGGCCCAAAAAATTATTGTTGGGGAAGTAGTGGGATAGTAGTGAAAATAGTGGGAGAGGTCTAATGTGTTGGATGTCTTCAATAACCAGTGGTAATTCATTAATGGTTACCCATATATCAATTTTTTATTACTGTTACTTTACCTGACCTACGTTATTTGGGGAGTGTTCCATGGTGTGGCTAGGTGGATAGTTTCCCTTGCTAGTTGTTCTGGCTACCTCTACTTTCTCATGCTGCATTTGAATTCCTCCCAACATGTGCACAAGAAATTTTGTTTTTCCAAAATGAGTGTACCTATATACTCCCCCTTTATATATAAAATTTATTTCAGGATTCTAGGAGGACAATGAGGACCATGCGAGGCAATACGTGTAATAATATAGGTAAATAAAGAATATAACATTTTTTGTACTAATTAATATTTGTAAATTAAATGTTAATTTCACTTTAATGGGGATGTTATGATCAATTTCATACATGATAAAAATCAATGGGTCTCTTTGAAGACTTTTGTTGCACACAACGATGAGTTTTATCTAAATATAATCTAATAATATTATTAATTTAAATGGTAGTTAACGCCAAGTTATTGTCTTGGAAGGAATGAATAGAACTAACTAAAATATGATTATATATGTTTTTTTAAAGGTTATTACTTTTATCCAATAAATATAAGAGCCTTAAAATGTGAATAAATCCAATTTTAAGCATAAATACTAAAATATTTTTTAAAGGGTAGATTTACAACCTTTTAATGATGAACCATTTTTAAAACTAATTTTTTTTCACTTTTATATGTTTTATTGGAAAAATAATAATCTTCATTAAAATCCGGATATCAACATTTACATTGGGTAAATTTTTGGTATTTTTTTGATTAATATCATTTTTTTAATGAATAATGAAAAATACTGAATTTTAATACAAAACAACTTTCTAATATAATTTATTTACATTGTAAGATTAAATTTTTAAATGTTTTGAAGGAGGAATTTAATGTTATTCTTACCTTTTAATCCAATTCTGGTCATTGTAAGTACTTTCAATTTCAATTTAGATATAAACATGTGTCAATGTTTTGATACTTATTATTTCATAAAAACACGCTTTTCATTTTGACAGCAGGAATTGACATTAAATAAATAAATGTAACATCTATATTTTGAATTTGTAAAATAGATATCAATTTTGAATTATAAATATCAAATATATCATTTGCTGAATTTTGGTAATTTTTTTTAGAAACATAAATTTTTTTATGAATAGTGAAAACAATTAGTAGTAGTTGAAAAGATGAATTTTTCATTTAAATAAAAATTTACCACTTATGTGAATTGAATTTCAGAAATCTGACATATATGGTTGTTATTAGTAAGTAAAATTTTGTTCAAAAAGATGAAAATAATTTTTCGTGGATAGAAACTTTTGACTATTATTTACCATGGTTAAACGTAAGTAGCGTAATCATTATAAAACAATATTATATGAATATAAAATTACCAAAACAATTTTCATACACTAATTTGATGAATAAAATACGACCAAATCAATCCTTGGGTGGGACTTTTGGACTTTTAATTCCATTTTGGTATGATAATGTCATTAATAATGTTTTATTTAAAGTAAAGATCAAGATATCTTGAACATGTATTGTTTTTCTTAAAAAAAGAAATGTGGGGTTATATAATTGATATATTTGACTATAAATATTAATTATAAATCTATAAATATATCCAACATCATGGTATTTTATTTATAATTTTTAGTCATCACATAAATAAAATTAATTATGACATAATATTGATGTAATGTTTACCTCATCAATGAATGATTTAAATAAATAAGATTATAAAAATTAAAAATATATATATATAACTAGTCCAATTATTATTATGTGATTTTATTTTTAACATGATTCGTCTTATCTAAGTCTTTAATGAGTTTTTTACCTTTAGAAACCGAAAATCATTATATAATAAAATAATATTTTCAAACATTCTTAAATAGCCCCTCTCCCCCCTTATAAAATGCCTTCACCTCTAACCCATTACTCACGCCTCTCAATCCCCTTTCCTCGTCAAACCTATGAATAAATATTCTCTCAATATCCCTATATTCCACCTATAAACCTTACCTTACGCATAAGGAACTTCCTAAAAGCCTTTTGGTTCAAACCAAAGTGAGTTACCTTATTTAAAGGTAACATATTCTCTTAAGTTCTTTTCTACTATTTTACACCTCCTACCACTTCACTCTTTTTGTTAATTTATTTTATAAAAACTGTTTTATCCTTAATATAATACTTATTTATTATGAGAATTATTCTAACTACACTTACACACTCCTCCATCTAATGGTTAAAGAACATATTGTTTCTGTGGACGACCAACTACTTCCTCACGATACGATGATTGTTCAATCTTCTCCTACCCCCTCTTATAGTAGAAATAATGATGGAACTATATTTATTTCTGAAATATAATAAATTTATATTGTCTCTTTACTTATGTATTTTCAATTATATAATACCACTACGGTTTTCATAATGGGTAAAAGTGATAATTTCATTTGAGGAAGTGTAGACTAATGCCCCAAAAGTGACATTACTCGGTCATGAAATACGTGGGATGTATAAAGGATAGATTTAATGAAATTTTATATTATATTATATTATTATTATAATAAACCTATGTATTATTTTTTGTTTCAATCCATTAAAATACAAAATAGAAATGAAAGTAGCATTCATGTGTATGTATGGAATACCATTCTCATGAACGGTGTATTTCATTTCTTAACTCCAAATGTGACATAATATTAGAAATACATATATATACTTTGTATAAATGATATATATGATATTTAAATAACGAATATTGTTCTGGAGATAATATTTTTTTGACCACATGGACAATTTGAAATTATAACAATGTCATTTTTGACTCAAGTTCCGAACATCAACAAAATGTCCGATTTGAACTCTAATAAATAACTAATTACTATATATAGACAACAGGTGATATAAAAGGAATAATGAAACATGAAAAGTTTTTTAAAAGTATAAAATAACATAATTTTATTATTTAGGATGAACAAAGAACATACAAGACAAGTTGGACTTGAAGTAAGGGGTTTCTTATCTCACTATTAATTATGTGATATTACCATTGTTCACCACTTATTTAATACATGTGGTGTATTGTGTATATCCATTTGATATATAAAATCATAATTCTCCTTATATTAATAAAATTGTGTATTTCATTAGGTGGTTATTAACTTTCTTTCATACGACTCGATTGATTACAATATGGTATCGGGTTTTCAGCTCACTTTCTATTCCTATGAGATTCCTGAAATATTTTCCACTATCTCCTTTTGTGTGGTGTATGTAATGATCATTATTTTAATTTTTTGTAATATAATTTATTTTCTGGTTAATTAACTCTTCATTTTATGATCCTTATTTCATGTGGTGTATGTTTTATAAGTTACTCAATCGATAAGGGATCCATTCACCCTCATCTTTTGAAAAGTATTATGTATCTTATGTCTTTTAATTTACATATTTTTATGTTGCGATTTGTTCTTCTATATCATAATCGCTGTAAATCTTATGTCAATTTTATGAGATACCCATATCTATATCATCACCTCATTTTCTAAATTTTGAAGCGATGATGTTAGGTTGTCCAATTTCTGTAAGAGAACATCTTAACCCTTTTTCAATTCTTTGCGTTAAACTATCTACTTCTAGATTATGTGGTGTTATGAATATTTGTGAATGACCTCTAATTGATTAAAAATTAATATCCATTTAAATTGGGTTTATTCTTGTTTTTCAAACATAATTATGTCATTCATTTATCCTCAATCTAAGTATATGATATTTTCAAGGGATATTGTATTGATTTACATTCCATTGAAAATTGTTTTCTTTTATACACCAATTTACTTTTATATGGTGTAAATACAGCCCTTTGACATTTTATATCATGTATCTACTTATTCTCGTGATATTATAAACATTGATTGATGTTATTCCTCTGTTATTTTCATTCAATCTAATCTCATTTGGTTTGTAACTCTTAAACTAAAATATCATTTTAAATGTTTTAATGATTTATTATTATAAATATTTCTCATTTATGAACATGTTTTTAAAATGGTTTTAAGGATTCAATTTTATGGTCAATAATGTTTAAAAATGTTAGTTCCATTAAAAGTTTCAAAGTGGTATGGGACACAATGATTAAAAATATCTATATTAAATGTTTTAAATGATTTTGAAATTGGGTTAATAAAGCATTTATTTAGTCAATATCATGAAATGATTTATTATGATTGAAAATGAAATGTTATATGTGAAATGTTTATATTTTCAATATTTTATGTGTTCTGATTTCATAATGGTACATGGAAAATAGACAGGTGGTTACGTGATAAATCAAATGAAGTGTGGTGTCGTGATAAACTAGGATGGGTGGTTAAGTTATAACCTCCAATGAATTTTGTATGGAAGTCAGCCATATGGCTATTCCATTTAGTGATATGTCTGGAAGTCAAATTTATGGTTATTCCATTTAATTGTGTTTATTTTTTATGTGATCATTATATGTTATGCATTCTTTCTATGAGGTTCATGGTAATATTATGGCTACAAAAGGGTAATAAATGATTTTTTATTTGGAGAAGAGTATTTACTATATCGTAATTGGGAAAATTATTATTTAAGATAATGTAATACTTATTTAATTATTGTTTTGAAGAACTAAAAGTCTCCTTTTTTGTCTATCCCTTACTGAGATTTTTTGTTCATGCCATGTTTTTGAGATGTTATACAGAAGAAATAATTTGAAATAGGGTCAATGATGGGATAAAAATAGTTATAGTGACTAAAACATAGATCTAGATATGTTTCTTTTATAGAGATTTTATTTAATGAAAAAAATAGATAATGAGTAGTTGTGTCTAAATGTAATATTCAAGTTGATATGTAATAGTTATGTCCTAATTATAAAAATATATAAACTGAAAAAGATCCTCAATGTGAATTCTTGATTTAACTCAGGATTATATAATGTATTAATGTTGGGGCCTTATAGTTTTCATCAGAGATCAATTTAGATAGATTTAGGGATTATGAGTTTTCGTTAAACATACGGTTAGTCCCAATGTATAGTATTTTATATAGATCCTTGATTTATAGATTGTATAAATCATGGAATTTCCGTTGAAAATTGAAAGAGGAGGATCTCAAAAGACATTCCTATCTCTTTCTGATTACATTCTTGAAATAATTACTGCAATGTCATGTGCAGATGATTGGGAAACCATTTGTTCCATACAACCCACTTGCAAGTAGTTGTTTGAGATAAATAACACTGCCTCTCTACCTCGATATTATTATGGACCATGTGTTAGATTTAATTACATCATATTTTTTCAATTTTCAAATATTTTCAAGAATGGTAAATATTATATTTCCATTTACAAATATTTTACCATATCACATGATTTTGAAGCATATTATGATTTGGAAAAAAGTGCTGAAGAAGGAGACCCTTGGGGAACCTTTTTATAAATTCTTTTACAATATAGTCACTCAGTATATACATATAGTATTTAAAAAGGACCATTGCTTGAAAGTATTAACTGAAACATGGTCTGACTATTTTATAAAAATCATGTTTTATCTAATGTTTTGAAATTTTAAATCACACATGATTATTTTCTGAAACTATTTTTCTATGAACACACATATGACCCAAGTTTTACAAGGTCTATTTGGATGAAGGAAGGAAACGATTCTGAATTATCTCTAAATAATTATGTATTTCAGGGACCTTCTACCTACTTGAACAAAATGATTACAAACCATATCCACAACATGATCCTGGTATGATGTTATTTCTATTAGTAATAGTTTTATTTTATCATATAGAGGTGAAAAAATATAAATAATATGTTCAGGTATTATTGTATTAAAATGAAAATGAATGGTATAAGAAATACTTTGAGGTTAAAGCATAATAGGGTTATTTTTGTGTTCTAAAAAAATGATAACACATAAGATGGGTGAAAACCTGTCGCATCCGTCAAGACCACATGAATCAAACCCACATTTGATGGGTAACAAGGAAGCATCACCTACCACTATCCTACATGATGTCTCTGGTAAGTATGGCTTATTCATTCAAGTTAAATTATTTTATGGATCAATAATAAGTTGCTTTTTGGAACATATGTTTTTTCAAATGGATATCCTTAATACATGAAAATTCCTTGGTGGTTAGGTGATAAAGGATGTTTTGGAAGATTCTCTCTATTTTGGGGAAACACTATATGCCTATGGAAAATATAATACCTTGATGGTTCAATTTAGGAGTAATAGATGAATTTATTTTTGAAGAATATATTTTTTTATTGTGGACATACATGAATTTTGGGTTTTTATGGAATTGGTTAACCTATATTTGATAACATTTGGTTAGTTTTATTACACATCAGTATGAGACTTCAAGAGTAGTCGATGTTATTTGGAGATAAAAGTTGTGAATTACTGTGGAAGAATATGTGATTAAATCCTTCTGAATTTTGGGTTTCAGTCTTAGTTAGAATTACTTTTAAGTATTTTATGGACAATTTCATATGATATGGTCATTGTTGAAATTTGGGTACTATTTTTTGTATTTTAGAGATTATGAGTAGTATTTTTTTTAAATGTACTTCCTTTTTAGGGATTATCCGATCTTTTACTAACCTTTTTGGTTTTGGTTGATGTAAAAATAGAAAGGAAATATATAGTTTATCTATTTTTGATTATGTGATACTCTAGAAGTGTATTCTAGCACATCAGGTGTGACCAAGTCATCTAGAATACACATCGTTTGCCGAATATATGAGTTTGTAGTAGGAATTTAGAAATTGATGAAATTCTACATAAAAATTAAGTATGTTTCCTTATATTTTTAGTTAAGATCATAAATGAATTCCTAAAAATTATGAAAATTAACTTAAACAATAAATTGTTTTCATTAAATATTCCTAATGAGAAATAAAATACCATTAAAATCATTAGCTTTTTGTGATTTTCTAGTGGCTAACTTTCTCTTATTCATGTTTTCTATCACTCCCTTTCTAAAATTGACAATTAGTTATTCCTCCATATAAATTTTTTCATGGAATCCAAGTATGGGTTATCTCAAGTGACCTTTGTACATATCATTATTTAATTAAATGTGATAGTTTTATTTACTCTTTTTCCGACGTGGGACATTAAATGATGTTTCTAATCCAAATTTTAAAATTTTGATGATTCAATTTCCAAAAGGGGGTAAGGATGTAACATCCTAGGTAAATAGAGAATATGAATATTTTAATATTTATTAATATTTTTAAATTAATTATTAATTAATCATTAAACATGATGATATGGTCGATGGCATACCTTATACGGAACTATGGGTTTCTTTGAAAAATTATGTTTCCCACAATGATGAGTTATACCAAAAAATAATAAAATAATAATATTAATTTAAATGGTAGTTAACAGGTTGTCTTTTTATTTGTGTGAATGAATAGAACTAACTAAAATATTATTATATATGTTTTTTAAATGTTATTATTTTTATCCAATAAATTTTAGATGATTAAAATGTGAATGAATACACTTTTAAAAAAAAAATTTCAAATCATCTTTAAAATGTTTATTTACCACATTTTATTAGATAAACCTATTTAAATCTAGTATTTCTCACATTTATATGTTCTATTTAACAAAATAAAATACTTCTTTAGAATTGGGACATCAATATTTACTTAGGTTCCATTTTGGGTATTTTTCTGATAATGTTCATTTTTTAATGAATAGAGAAAAATAATTTATTTTAATTCAAACGAAATTGTAATCTAATTTATTTATATGAATATTTTTTTTAATATTTTAAATGTTTAATTATATTATATTTTTACTATTTAATCTAATTTTGGTCATTACATGCACTTTCACATTGAATTTGGACTTCAACAAGAATCAATCTTTTGATTTTTATTATTTCTTAAAAATGATATATTTTTTTGACAGTGGGAATGAATTTTAAACAAATTAATGAAACATCTGTGTTTTGAATTTTGTAAAACAGAAAAAAAAAATTTATTTCCAAATATCAATTTTATCTTAGCCACAATTTTTGGAATTTTTCTGAAAAACATTAATTTTTTATGAATATTGACAACACTGAGTAGTAGTTGAAATGCTAGCTTTTTCTTTCAATAGAATATTTTCAACTTAGGTGAATTTAATTTAGAAGATATAACGCATATGGTTTTTATTATTAATCAAAATGTGGTTGAATAAGAATAAAATAATTTTTTGTGAATTGTAACTTTTGAATTTTATTTAACGCAGTTAAAGGTCAAGATTGTTATTCAGGGTAAAAAAATGTTATAATAATAATAAATTACCTTAACACTTATCCTAACAATATTTTATGAGTAATGGAATACCATGAAAACCCTTTTGTGGGACTTTTGGCCATTCAATTTTATTTGGGTATGATAATGACATTAATAAGTTTTTATTTAAAGTAAAAATAAAAATATCTTAAACATGTATTGTTTTTCTAAAACAATTTTCATGAGGGGTTATATAGATGATATATTTGAAAAAAAATATTAATAAGAAACCTAAAATATTTCTTATATCATATTATTTTGTCTATAATTTTTTCACATCAAATATTTAATTTATTTATGACATAAAAATGATGTATTGTTTACCTCATTAATGAATTATTTAAACAAATAAAGATATTAAAATTACAAAATATCTAAAACCTATCCAATTCTTATTGGATGATTTTATTTCGAACATGAGTCATCTTATCTTCAACATTTATTAGTTATGGACCTTTTAAAACCAAATATAATTTTATAATGATATAATATTTTCAAACATTAATAAAGAGACCCTCCTCCCTCTTATAAAAACCCTCTCCTATAACCCTTTACTCATACCTCTCAGGCCCTCTGTCTCATCCATACTATTACCAATTAATCTCCCAATATCCCTCTCATCTTTCTTGAAGCCTTAAATTTTTTATATGGATCTTTAAGAAATCCTTTTGGTTCAAACCAAAGCGAGTTACCCAATTTAAAGGTAACTTCTTCTCTTAATTTTTTTCATTTATTTTACTTATCCAACCCCTTAACTCATTTTATTAATTTCGTTTATAAAAAAACAAGAATAATAAATATACAAGGTTGTTTTTATGAATGGTTTTTAAACTACACTTACACAAACATCCATCTAATGGGTAAAGAACATATTGTTTCTGTGGATGGAAAACCACTGCCTCATTAAACGATGATTGTTCAATCTTCTCCTAACTCAACTTATGGTGGCTGTTATGATGGAAAATTATTTATATGTGAATTATATTATATTTATATTATCTATTTAATCCTTAACTTTTCATTTATACTATACCATTATGGTTTCCATAATGGGTAAAATATATAATTTAATTTGAGGAAGTGCAGACTACCTTCCCCTCAAAATGATATGACTCATTGATGCCATACATAGGATGTATAAAGAAATTTTTTAATGGATTTTTTTATTTTATTATACTAGAATTATCATATATCTATGTGTCATTATTTTATTCAATTCATTAAAATACTAAATAGAAATGAAATTAGCATTCATGTGTACGTACGACTTTCCGTCTCCAAGAATAGTGCATTTGATTTCTTATCTCCATATATTATGTACTATTATAAATACATATATATAATATATATATATATGAAATATATGATATTTAAATAATTAATCTTATTCTAGATATAATATACCTTTCAACAGATGGAAATTTTTTAATTATAACAAGTTTATTTTGGGATCATGTTCTGATCATCGACAAAATGTCTGATATGGACTCTAATTAATAACAAATTGAAATATAATGACAATAGTTGATATAAAAGGAATAATAAAACTTGAAATATGTTCTTATGAAAGAATAAATTAACTTAATTTTATTATTCAGGAAGAATAAGGAACATACAAGACACGTCATACATAAGGTAAGAGGTTTTTATCACAATTTTAATTCTATGAGATTCACATTATTCACCACTTATTTATTTCATGTTGTGTATTCTTTACAGCCAGTTGATATAAAATGTTATTATTATCTTAATAATCATGGTATTCTCTAATTAATTTTGTGGTTATTATCTTTTGGGCACATGACTTAGTTGATTACGATGTGGTAAGGTTTTTTAATCTCACTTTTTATTCCCTTGAGATTCATGCTATATTTTCCACTATTTCGTTTTGTGTGGTGTATGTACATCCATGATTGTATTATTTTTATATTATATTTTAATTTATGGGTAATTATATCTTCATTTATTGATCCTTATTTCATGTGGTGTATGTTTCGTAAGTTACCATATTGATAAGGGAACCTTTCACCCTCCTCCTTTAAGAAGACTTTTTTTATGTCTTTTAATTTACATATTACTATGTCTGGATAAGTTATTATATATAATTATTAATATAAATTTTATTTCCATGTGATGTGATACCCTTTTATCTCTCATTAACTCATTTTATGAATTTTAATGTGACGCTGTTAGGCTGTCATATTTCTGTAAGAGAACTTATAACCCAATTTCCATTAATTGGGGTCAAACATCTACTTCTTGATTATGTTATGCTAGGAATATGTTTGAATTACCTCTGATTGTTTTATAATTAATATCAACTTATATTTTGTGTATTCTTATTTTTCACTCATAATTATGTCCTTGATTTATCCTTAATCTAATGATATGATCATTGTTAGGGTCTTTGTATCAATTTACATTCCCTTGAAACTTATTTGTTTTCTATATACCAATTCACTTTTATATGGGGTATAAAAATCCTTTAGACATATCATATCATGAATCTATTTATTCACATGATATTATAAGATTTTAGTTATGTTATTCATCAAATATTTATACTCAACCGCTTATCATTTGGTTAAAAACTCTTTAACTAAAATAACATTTTAAATGTTTTAATGATTTATTCTTCTAAATATTTCCCATTAATGATTGTGTTTTCAATGTTTTTTATGGATTTATTTATACGGTCATTAATGTTCAAAAATATTAATTATTTTAACAGTTTCAACGTGTTATGGGGCACTTTGATTCAAAAATATATTTACTAACTGTTTGAAATGGTTTTGAAATTGGTTTGATAATGCATTGATTTTTCCAATATATGCAAATGATTTCTTATGATTTAAGATGAATTATTATTAGTGAAATGTTTATATTTATAATATTTTTTGTTTTACGATTTTATAATGGTACAAGGAAATATGAAGAGTGGTTACATGATATAACAAATGATGGGTGGTGTTGTGATAATCTAGGACTAGTGGTTATGTTATAACATTAAATGAATTGGGTATGGAAGTCAGTTGTATAGATATTCTATTTAGTGATATGTTTTGAAGTATACCATATGGTGATTCCATTTATTTATGTTTTTGTTCGATGTTTCCATTATACGCTATGTGTTCTTCGAATGGGATTTATGGTAATTATTTGGTTACAAAAGGGTAAGCAGGGTTCATTTATTCAGTGAAGTGTATTTACAACTTAATAAAGGGGAAAAGAATTTTATATGATAATGAATTCAAGGTTTACTTGTTGTTTTAAAAAACTATGAGTTTTCCATCTTTGTGTATCCCTTACTGAGAATTTTTGGTCATCCTTTGTTTTTGAAATTTTTTCACAGGACATAAAGTGGAATAGGGTCAAGGATGGGGTCAAGGAAATGTCATGATTTCTAAAAAATTGAACTAGACATGATTCATTTTAATTGTTTTTATTTTATGAAAAAATGGATACTCAGTAGTAGTGTCTATATATAATATTCATGTTTATTTGTAATAGTTATGGCGTAATTCACTAAAACTCTAATCCTGATAAGATCATCAATGTGAATTCTTGATTTAACTGATGATTATAAAATGTTTTATGGTTGGGGCCTTATAATACTAGTTCAAATGTTGGGGTAGTTGATGTTGTTGTGTTCTTCCATTATGGTACATCCCCTTTGGAGTTTTATTATACATTATATAACATTATTTTGAACATGTATTTGGGAAATGATTTTTGGCCTTAATCATACATTCGGTATTTAGGATTTGTTTGAGATTTAACACCTTTTCTCCTGATCATTTTCTATAAAAATTATAATTCCTTCCATATAATGTGGGAATATATACCCTAGAATCTATTTTTCACTCTAGGTCGGAATCAAGGTGGGACTCGGGGGCCATTATCTCTCCTTCAACATGAAGAAGGAAGGGCCTGGTAGTATTCCGTCCCATTGTTCATCATTGTGAAGGTGGGTAGTGAAATAACGAGAGTTAATTGTCTATGTATATGTTGTGACTATAACAACCAAACCTTTTTAATCATATTTGTTATCTAATTTTTTGTGTTAATTTATTTTATACTCAACAAAATTATATCCTTTAAATAATGAAGTTGGTATAATTAAAAAGATACCATTGGGTTTCGACTATTATATGACCGTTGGTGAATATGACCGTTGGAAACTATAATATCAACATTGTGTTTTTATAAATACAGTTATCTTGGTTAATTAATACAGAAAGAAAATTTAATGGCCTCATCCGTTAGACTCGATCCATATAAATCCCATATGACGATGCTTAGGAAGGAGGTTGCATTACTGTGCATTGTTTTGGACCAAGCCCAAGCTGAACTTCAACGTATCATGTTTGAACAAAATTGCCTAAGAGAGATGTTCAATCCGATAGAAATCACCACTCAGGCACTGTTGTTCGAGCCACCCCAAGATTCTATCAATATAGCACACCTTACACTTAGGTTCTATTCTGGTCTTATAAGGGGCTATGTAACGAGACCATATATTCTTTTGAAATTCTTTTATATAAATAAAATTGTAATTTCATATTGTGGACAAGTTTGTGAATTTCAAATATTCTGATAAATATAGGATGTGTATTATTCATGAATTTAGGAAAAAATGATATTATGTAATATTTATGTATTCATTATGTGATTAATAATGTGAAATGATTTTCTGGAAATGGCCTTCTATAGTTGTGTTCAGTGAAAAATTTAGAGTCTAATAAGATCAACAAGTTTTTTGGTGAATAGTAAAGTAGGAAAAATATCATACCCATATGAATAGTAATGAATAGTAAATTGACACAAAAATAGAAACTTCACCCATGGATGTATAAATACATTTTAGACATCTTAAAAGTTGAAAAATTTTCATAGTTTATGTATTGGTATTTTTGAATGCCATAAATATTTTACTTACAATTTTATAATTAATTTAAAAATTTTAAATGGAAATTTATTTTCATAAAATTTAATCATATATTTTTACATTATTTTCTTAATGTTAGAAGATAATTATAGGGGACCATGATTACTTTTTTATGGTGTTACAAAATAAGTTATAGCTTTAAAGTTGTTTTTTTAATAAATAATGATTTTCAATAAAAAATAAAATAAAATTATTCATAAAATTATTTTCATAAAATGGAGTTTGTTTTTTAATAAATTAGCGTTGATATTATTTTAAGAATAATTTTTGGGAATTTTATGAAATAGTTGAATTTTCAGTGAATAGTAAAATATTGCATTTTTGAGTTTCAGTTGTTTAATGAAATTATTAATGATGTAATAATTATGAAATATTTCTGGTCGACTTATGAATACTGAGATCTGATATGAGTTTTCCCATGTGTCTAATACCATGGGAAAATACCATGGGCAAGCCCATGGTTTTGCAAATACCACTGATTTGTGTGTCCATCGGAAATTAATAATTTATTCCCTCACTTTTCTTATAAATACCAAGTGATTTCCCTCATTGTTTTAATTCCAAAATCATACTCAACGATGTTATGGTATCCTTACCTCCCATGGAGTCCTCCCATGGTTCCCTCAATTCAATCAAGTTCCAAACCTTTATGATTTAAATGTTACTCTTCAATTTAAGGTATCCTTCAACCCTCCTCTTTTAAGTCATGAATTCATTTATGTTGTGTCTTATAATTTCCATCTCTTTATGTTGAGGTTATGTTATTATATGTTTTCATTTCGTTCCAATGCACGTATAATTGTTGATAGACCCTTTCTACTATCATCAATTTGTGTTCTGAATTTTCATGTAATGCCGTTAGGATGCCGAATTTCTCGTAAAAAAAATCTCATCTTCTCTTTTCTTTCATGTTTCCTTTCTATGTGGTAGGTCATTAAAATATCTATACCATGATATTATTTAGTAACCATACTATATTATACATTATTTATGAGTGGTTGAACCATGATTCATCTCTTTTCAATGTTTTCTAAAACCATGTTATATAGCTGTTATGCTGCTGAAATTTCGTCTCAAAATTTCAATCTCTTTCACACACGAAATTCTATTGTTTACTTATTTGAATACCTAGACCTATTTCTTTTTAATGGGTGTTCATAAATATATAAATATGATATATTAGATTTTTTAATTGAAATATATATAACCCCCACTCCCCTTCCTAGGGTTATAACTAACATAATGATCTTATTTCTAAGATATTTTTAAAAGTCACGATTTTGAAATGAAACCAATTTAATTGATTCAATTTGGGTTATTTATGAAATTTTTTATTATGATCTATGTGGCACACATGAATTCAAATACATATTATCGGTGAACCCAAATTGTGCTCCAATGCATTGGATAATGAATTAATCTCTAGAGATGACAAGTTTCACGATACTTTGGCGAATAACCATGGTAATTTTTATGACACCTCGGGGATAAACCTTAGTGTTATCTTCATAAATGCCTGAATGAAAAGATGAAGCCACATATTCAAGTTATAATTAATGTTATTTTTTTATTATGTTCCTATTATTACATTTCTCAAGACATTAAGACTTTCATCAAGTTTCTATTAATATTGATCAAGATCACATGTCAATTGTTTCACTTGTTTTCCTTATTGAGCCTTCAGTTTACCCTTTCCTTTGATATATGTCTCCAGGATATGATATGCATTAATTATACATAGGGTGAACCTATTATGATACCTTAAATGTGTATTAGAAGGAGGTTTTATGTTTTTTTCATGTATTATGTTCATGATTTCCAAGACAATATACTTTAAAGATCCCATGTATGTAAAATGTAATGTAAAGATATGTAATAAAAAGGGAGGATTCCATAGTTAGTATCAACGGATATGATAGTCATTTATCAAAACGAGGCAATGAAAATAGTAGGATTAATCCTATAGAAATGATTAAATAAAGGAAAAAATTTATGGTATTTCTGTGATTATTGAGTAAGTGGTTTATCAAGGAAATACATCACTGTCTGGATACGAGAAGTTTGAGGAGGCTCTAGCACAGAGGTACCTAGGAGTGAAAAATCCAACAAGGAGTTTCGGGAATGACCCAGGGTAACCTAGTACACTACAGCGGGCATTGTTGTACTCTCGGTAATGAGACTCCCGAGGGATATGTTTGGATAATAATATTCTTTTTATGAATCATTATGATGGATTTATAGGGAAATGTAATTTTTTAAAGAAGCTGTAAGTCATAAATCCTTTATAGTTAAATGATGCATACATGATATAAGTTTCTAATTAAGTGTTTATTTTTTTGGATGTGACAGGCAATAGGAGGAAACATGAAAATGGTGACTGCAATGGACCACGCACTAACAACCCACTGATGGAAGCCAAAATGGAATCATTTATGCGAATGATACACCAACTAACTCAAGTTATTGGAAATAACATAAATCAAGATGAGAGACCGATCTCACCATGAAGGGAATAACATTTTTTTGAGTCCTTTTTTCATGTATGTCCACCAACCATCATTGGATCAACTATCACATTGATTGTTGAGCACTTGATCATCTCTATCGAGAAGATCTTTTTTTTGCTCCGCTGTTCAGAGTAAGAGGTGGTCACCCGTGCTATCTATCGCTTAGAAGGTGAATCTGATCAGTGGTGGGATGTAATTAAAAACCAAAGGACAAGAGTGGATGTTGAAGCTATGGAGTGGGAAGAGTTATGAGAGATCTTATTCAGTAACTATTTCTCTCGATCCATGAGAACACGAATCGAGAAAGAGTTTCTCGAGTCGAAGCAGAAGGATAATGAATCTGTCAGAAACTATGACATGAAAATCACCCAAATTTCATGGTATACCTTTAGCTTTGTCATGGATCCAAATGGTAGGGTTGGAATATTCTTTGGTGGACTGATACCTCATCTACGAAAGAATCGAGCCAACCGAGACTATGACACCTATTAGGGGATTGTGCGATGTGAAATGAAAGTCAAACTAAAGTTTGGTGAGATGTAGTGGTCTCATAAATCAAATGTAAAAAAGATATCAACAAATCCAAGCTTAGGAAGTAGCTTTGATCAAGGAAGAAGAGGCAAGTGAGTGCAACATACCACGTGTAACAAATGCGGGAATAAGAATTCTGGTAACTGCCTGCTCAGGAGCGGGAAATTCTACAAGTGTGGATGAGATGGCCATATTTTGAGGAATTGTCAGTGAGGTGAAACCTCATCTTCCAAACATTAATAACAAGGTGAATATGGTGCATTCCCTACATAATGTACAGTGAATTATGTTTGGGCAACATGGGAACGTTTCCAATCACTGTCCAAATATGAGGGTAGTGGAGGGGAACCACCATCAACATCAACAAAGGCCAAGGGAGCAAGGTCGAGATTTTTCTATCACAATAGCTGAAGTTGAATCTCTAAATATGTGGTAGTAGGTACTATTTATGCTATCTCAAATCTAGAAAGTAATTTTTTTAATTCCGGTTCTACGCATTCCTTTATTTCCTTCAAGTTTACAAATAATTTAGAATCAACTCCTAATTTCCTAAAAGTAGAGTTATCAGTCAGGACTCTTTGTGGGATTATCCAATAATCATCAATGTTTAGAAACTCTAATACTTTCTTTGGAGAGCACAATATTATAGAAAATATAGTTGTCAGTCCCATGGTGGAATTCAACATTAAACTAGGGATAGACTGGCTCTCAAAGTATAATGCTTAGATCAAATGTAGAATTAAGGAAATATTGGTAGTCTTAAATGGAAAACCTACAGTTATCTTCCAAGGATCGATATCTCAACCTTATATTTTTCTTTAGAAACCTACTATATCATTCTCTATGGAATTAATCGGTGAAGAAGAAGAAGGAAATGAGAGTTTGAGGATAGAAAATGTCCCCATCATCCAATAATACACTGACGTATTTCTTAAGGAGTTGCATGGACCTCCCCATGAAAGAGAGGTAGATTTCTCTACTGAACTCATACCTAGATCTCATCCACTATTAAAGACATTAATTATATGGAACTGAAAGATATCATGGTAAATAATAAAAACCCTCTTCCATGAATTGATGACTTATTTGACCAACATTGTGGGGCTCAATTATTCTATAATATTGATCTGCAATCTGGTTATCACCAATTGAGGGAGAATAAAGAAGATATTCCTAAAACTGCCTTCCAATCCGGATATTGGAATTACGAGTTTGTTGTTATGTCTTTTGGATTGAATAATGAACCTGCTAATTTTAGTAATTTGATGAATAGAGTCTTTAAGGATTACCTTGGCAACTTTGTGGCAGTTTTTATTGATGATATTCTGCTATATTCAAAAAGGCATGAGTAGCATGAGGGTCATCTAAGGGTTATTTTTAAAACTCTATGGAAGGAAGGGATTTTTGAAATGTTCATTAAATGTGAAACCTGGTTACAACAATTTTCTTTCTTGGGGCTCATTGTTACCAATTATGGATTCAAAGTTGACCCTGAGGAGACATAAAGTTGTAGGGGAGTGGCCTCAGCCTATAACAATAACTGGGATTTGGAGATTCCTTATATTAACAGGATATTATAAGAGGCCTGTGAAAAACATTTCATGAATTTCTAATCCATTAACCTAGTTAACTTGAAAAGGGGCCATGTTCATCTGGACAAAAGAGTGTGAGGAAAGATTCCAATAGCTAAAGAAGAGATTGGTTACCACAACTATGTTAACTCTTCCCTCAAGTGGAGAAAGATTCGTCATTTTTAGTGATGCAACTCTAAAAGGGATTGGGTGCATCCCCATGCACAATGAAATGGTCATTACATATACATCTCGACAGTTGATGACTCATGAGCGGGACTATCCAACACATTATCTAAATCTAGCTGTAGTATTTTTTTCTCTAATGATATTGAGGCACTATCATTATAGGGAGAAATGAGATATATACATAGACTATAAATGATTGAAGTATATTATCACACAGAAATAATTGTACATGAGACAAAGTATAAGGTTTGAACTTCTTAAATACTATGATTGTTCAATCCGTTATCATCTCGGAAGAGAAAACAAAGTCACATATGCATTAAGCAGAAAATTCCCAGTTTTTCTTTCCATGATGAAGATTCAAAGAGATCCCTTGATCAATGACCTAGTAAAACTGGGCATGGGAATTATAAATGAACAAACATCATCAAACCTAACCCAAATGATTTCTCAACTTTCACTACTAGAGAAGATCAATAATCCACATAATGAAGATCCATTATTAAATAAGAAGTTTGAGGCTGTGAAAGATGGAATATTCCTTGAGTTTAATACTGATCAAGAAGGTTTATAGAAATTTCATACAAGACTATGTGTTCCATTTATTCTGGAAATAAAGAAGGAGATTATTGATGAAGCTCATAACTCTAACTTCTCTATACATCCTGGTAGAATGAAAATGTATTGGGACCTTCGTGATCATTATCGGTGGGATAATATGAAAAGAGAGATTGTTGAATACATGTCAAGGTGCCTGGTATGTTAGCAAGTGAAGGTGGAGCGACAACTTTCTAAAGGGGTGTTACAACCACTACCAGTACGAGCATAGAAGTGGGACAATATCATTATGGTCTTCGTCACTGGTCTCCAAAGAACATCCAAAATAAATAATGCGATATTGGTTATTGTGGACTGTCTCACCAATACTGCCCATTTTATCTCTATTCGGGAATATTTCTCTCTTGATCAACTTACAAGGAATTATTTGAAAGATGTGGCAAGGTTGTATGGATTTACACATTCTATTGTATAATATTGTGATCCAAGGTTCACATCATAATTTTGGAGAAGTCTTCAACAAGTTTTGAGCACTGAATTGAATATCAGTATGGCCTATCACACCAAAAATGATGGCTAATCTGAAAGGACTATTCAAACAATTGGGGACAAGGTGAGAACTTGTTGAATGGAATTTAATAGTGTATGGTATCAACATCTCTCTTTAGATAAGTTCTCTTAAAACAAAATCTTACACTCGAGCATTCAAATGGAACACTATGGAGCTCTATTTGGGAAGCTATGTAGAAATCCTACTTGTTGGGATGAAGCTGGGGAGAGAAATCATTCTAGGCCATATCTTTTGCAAGAAATAACATAATAGGTCTATGCCATCCAACAACACATTAAGGATGCTAAGAGTCGGAAAAATATCTATACCGATAACCGTCAAAGGGACTTGGAGTTTGATGTTGGTGACAAAGTATTTCAGTAGATTTCACCTTGGAAGAGGGTCATGAGGTTTGGGAAGAAAGGGAAGCTCATACCTTGGTATATTTTACCCTATAAAATCACTAATCTTGTGGGAGAAGTGGCCTATCGGCTTGCACTTCCTCCAAATCTAGCACAAGTTCAGGATTCCTTCCACGTATCCCTCTTGAGGAAGTACATAACTGACCCATCCCATGTACTAAATTTAGAGGTGCTACAAATGGAACATGTCCTCTCTTATCAGGAACAATTTGTGGAGATATTTTATCATTTAGACATGGTTCTATGCAACAAGAATACCCACCTTGTTAAGGTGTTGTGGAGTAACCACAAATATGAGGAATCCACGTGGGAAACAGGCGAGTCTATGAGGTAGAAGTACCCACACCTGTTCTCATTAGAGGTCACAAGTTAAACTTTCGGGGAAAAATTTCTTAAGGGTTGAAGAATGTAACGACCCTAAATTTTTAATTATATTTTTTTCTTAATTTTTTGTTTTATATTATATTATAATCAATAAAACAATATACATTAGTTAATGTAGTGGGTATAATTAAAATTAGATTGTTGAGTTTCGACTATTATAAGATCGTCGGTCTATATGACAGTTAGAAACAATAATCATAACATTGTGTTTTTATAAATACGGTTATCTTGGTTAATTAATATAGAAAGCAGAATGATTGGACTCATCCAGTAGACTAGATCCATATGAAGCCCATCTGTCGAAGCGTGGGAAGAAGGTAGAATCAATGGGATTTTCTATAGACCAAGCCCAAGCCAAACTTCAACGTATGAAGCATGATCAGAATCACCTATGGGATATGTTCATGCTGATAGAAATCACCACTTGGACAATTTTGTCCAAGCCACCCCAATATTCTATCACTATAGCACACATTACACATAGGTCTTATGATGGTGTTATAACGGGATATGTAACGAGACCTTTGTAGATTTGTATAATCCATTTATATAAATAAAATTGTTATTTCTTATTGTGGCCATCCTTGTGAATATAAATTATCCGGATAAATATAGGATGTTTATTATTGATGAATTTAGGAAAAAAGGGTGTTTTAAAATATTTTTGAGTTCTTTAAATAATTAATAATGTGAAATGATTTTTAAAAAATTGTCCTCTATAGTTGGGTTCAGTATGAAATAGAGAGTCTAATAAGATCATCTTGGTTTTTAGTGAATAGTAATGTAGGTATAGTAAAATACCCTTATGGATAGTAATGAATAATAAATTGACCAAAAAAATCGAAACACCACCCATGAATATGTAAATACATTTTAGACATCTTAATGTGAAAAAACTATCATTGTTTTTGTTTTGGTATTTTTGAATGTCATAAAAATTTTATTTATAATTTTATAAATAATTCAATAATTTAAAATGAAAATTTATTTTCATAAATTTTATTCATAAATTTTATCTTTATTGTCTTATAGTTATTCAATAATTTTAAGGGACCTTGATTACTTTTTTATGGTGTTACAAAATAAGTTATACTATTCATGTTGTATTTTTGGAATAAATAATGATTTTATTTTAGAATTAAATTAAAAATATATAGAAAATTATTTTCCAAAAATTGAGTTCATTTTTGAATTTAGAGAATCAATATTAGGTTAAGATGAATTTTTGGGATTTTTCTGAAATAGTTGAATTTTCAGTGAATATTCAAAAATGCAGTTTTGAGTTTCGGGTGTTTAATGACATCATTAATTATTTAATAATGATGTATGATTTTTGGTCGACTTTTGAAGAGTGAGATATGCTATGATGTGTACCAAGTGGCCAATCCTGTGGGCCATTACCATGGGAATGCACATGGTTTTGCAAATACCACCGATGAGGTGTCCCTTATAAATTAATAATTTATTCCCTCACATTTCCTATAAATACCAAGAAATTTCCCTCATTCATTACATTTCAAAATAATACTAAACTAATTTTTTGTCTCTTTACCTCCCAAGGAGTCCTCCCAGGTTTCCCTCAAGACTCTCAAGGTCCCGACCTTCAAGATTTCAATGTTACTCTTCCAGGTAAGGGATCCTATCACCCTCCTCTTTTAAGTCATGACTTCCTTTATGTTGAGTATTCTAATTTCCTTATCATTATGTTGAGGGTATGTTATTATATGTTCTAATTTCTGTCCATTTCATGTCTAATTGTTGAGAGACTATTTCTGCTCTCATCAATAAGTTTTCTGAATTTTATGGTAACATCGTTAGGATGCCGAATTTCTCATAAAAGAAATCACATCTTCTCTTTTCATTCATGTTTCTTTTTCATGTGTTATGACATTAAAATATCAACACCATTATCTTATTTAGTAACCATACTATAATATAAATTATTTATGAGTGTGTGAGACTTGTTCTATATATTTTCAATGTTTTCTAAAACCATGTTATATAGCCGTTTTGCTAATGAAATTTCATCTCAAATTTTCTATCTCTTTCTCAAGAAATTCTATTATTTATTTATGGGAATACCTAGACCAATTTCTTTTCAATGGGTGTTCATTGATATAAAAATATGATATATTTTATTCTATAATTGACATACATATAACCCTCACTCCAATTCCATGGGTTATAAATGACATAATGATCTTATTTTTAAGCTCTATTTAAAGGTCATGATTTTGACATGAAACCCATTTCGTTAATTCTATTTGGTTTTTTATGAAATGTTTGATTATGATTTATGTGAATCAAATTAACGTAAATACATATTAAGGGTGCACCCTGATAGCTCTCCAATGCATTAGGAAATGAATTAATCTCTAGAGATGACATGTTTCATGATACCTTGGTGAATAACCTTGGAAATTTTTATGACACCTCTGGGATAAACCTTGGTGATATGTTCATGAATGTCTGAATGAAATTTTGAATCCACATATTCATGTTATGATCTATGTTCTTTTTATTAGGATATTCATATTCTTCCATTTCTCATGCCCCTATGAATTTTATGATGTTCTTATTAATATTTCTCAAGATCACATGTCAACTATTTCACTTATTTTAATTAATAAGCCTTCTACTCACCCTTTAATTTGATATATGTATCCAGGTTATGAGATGTCGTAATTGTACATAGGAGAAACCTATGATGTAGCCTTAAAAATGTATTAGACAGATTTTTTATTCTGTTTCCATGTATTATGTTCCTGATTTCCATGACATTAGACTTTAATGATCCCTTATATGTAAAATGTAATGTAATGTAATGTAATAAAAAGGTGGGATTCCATATATACATCCTTTGGACCCTCATATTTAGCTAAATTATTTTATTATTCCATACCTTCCTACACTATCCACTTCAATTATAGAGTCCATTGATTCTTAGGGGGGTTGATTTTGTTGTGCCCAGGGGATTGAATTTGTTTTCAATAACCTATCAATGAGTGCTAACTGATGAAGTAGAGCTTGAAGAGTGATAAAGCGTGTGGAATGATGGTTGAAGAAGATTCATAAAATCAGACGAGTGTATAGATGATCATAAAGTTCCAAGACTTGTATCAAAGAGATATAATGCCACAACATTGTTAGAATTCCATGAATTGTCTTCACAATGGTTGAGGAGATAAAGAAGTGTCATCTGTTATCACTAAGTGGATGATGAATGAAGAAGGGATCCATCCACAACCTCCAAGTGGATGAAGTGAGAGAAAAGATGAACCATCCACAACTTCTATGTAGAAGAAGTGGATTGAATAAGACCATGCACTATCTCTTAGTGCATGAGGATTTGAAGATGATCCAACCTCATATATGATTGGATCATCGAAGAACAACACTAAAGAAACATTTGATGCAAGAGTAATGGTTGATGAAGAACCTTCGGGAATTCAATCATAAGTAGTGAATAAATGTTGAAGATGAGATGAGGAATTCTAAAGAAGAAGAGGAGGTGAAGGAGAGGAGAATGTAATGAAGAAAACTTGTTCCTACTTGGTTATTTAACCAAGTATACAAGTGGGGCTTATGAAAAAAAAATAGGGCCTGCCCATGAACTAGCTACCCAAGCTTCAACCCAAGGCTCATGCGGGACCACAAGGGGTCGACCGCGCCCATGAAGAGGCCTAGGCAGAGCCAGCCCGCAGGAGGCAGGGCCGTGTGTAAGCCCGAGCCACGCGGAGATCAAGCCCGCGCAGCATGGGCACCAAGGGCGTGCCCATGAAGGAGGAAAAGTGGGCGCTAGAGTGTGCCCGGTGGATCATAGTGGGCATAGAAGCATGCCCGCAGATAACCGGTGTGGGGCTGCACCAGAGGGGGGAGAGGAGAATTTTGAACCGAGGATGGGAGGAGTTGATTGATAAACTATACAAGAACCGTGATGCCTTTTTATGTGGGACGAGTTTTTAAAACGCGGAGGATATCCTTGACGCTCATCCGATCGCGCATCTGATCACTGTCGTCCATCTCATATGTGGTGCTGGTTTCTAATCATGGACATCCACATTCATTAAACACAGATCCATAAGGGTTCCAGTCGTCTCCAACCTCTCGCTGAGCCGACGACTCCTTGCAACGCCTCCCGTGAACCAGAGGCACCCGAGCAATGTAGATGGAGCTCTCGACCGCCTCTGATGAAGTGAAGGCCTCTGTTGTGTTGTTCTCCCCTTTACGACCACATGAATGCATTAAAAGTCACATCCATGCAATGAAATGAAGAAATTCGATCGAGGTTGAAGAAAAAGGAGTTGCGAGGTAGTGTGTTCGTGCATAGATCGGTCTTAAAGAAGGTTTGCATGATCATGCACATGATGCGCACACCAAGAAAGAAAGATCACGTGGTTGAAAAAGAAAAAAAGGAAACAACCGGTATTCCAGCATCACATGTTCCTAATTTTGAAGCCAAAGCTCTCGGACAATCAAAATCCTGATATTCATGGATCTTGATCTCCCTCCTCGCCTACAAAAAGAGAAGCCCAAACCGAGAAGAGAGTTGCTGATCTTTTGAGAAGAATTCTCGCGTATCATCGTGCTATGCGAAGAGAAAACTCTCGCGCTCGAGTGAGACAGAAAATTACGGAGCCACCCGAGGCTTCGTGGGATCTAACCGCGCACCCACTTTCGCGAAGGAGAACCGTACATTCCTTGTGCGAAGGAAGAGGCCGAGTCGTGCCACCTTGTGTTCTCCCTTTGCGAGATAGGAATAGGACGATTCGTGATACCCTACGCGTTTCTTTGCGCGATAGAAAGAGGCCGAGCCGGGCACCTACATGCCTTCTGCCCGTGGAACCTACACAGCAGTAGGTTTTCTGAACACTTGCACTCAAAGACTTGCGCGGCAGAAGACATGAGTGGCCGCACACTTTCACGCCCTACTTTGATGTGGGTTCGGGTGAAGTTAATCCCACACACACACATTGTGAGTGAGTGTGCAAGAAAAGAAGACCACATCCCATCTCTTGGGTTGTGAGGGTGTGTGCACAAGTGAAGAAGAATGGATTGAATGAATGCACATGCATGCATATTGAATAAAAGTATTGGTTAGCATGAGCGACAAGTTGTCCAAGAGTTTGTTGAAGCTTCTTGAAGAATTGAACAACACATTTGAAGAAGGGAAGTGGAGCTGTGAAGAAGACGATGCTGTGAAGTTGGGGGGTTTAACCAACATGTAATTGGGGGGTATAATCAATTACCATTTAAACATCTTCTGGAATAGTGATGAATCCATGTTGGGGAGTGCTACCAACACGACACGGAGTAGGTCTTTGTACTGAACCTTTTAAATCATTTTGTTATGTGCTTTCATTATCACTGCACCACCAAAAGAGCAGATCTAGGCCTTTACCATCCATATAGGTTGAATTGATCATTCAAAGGGAACAATTCTTAAAAAGAAAAAGTTATCACTGATTCACCCCTCCCCTCTCAGTGATCACGACTGATCCAGGCATTTCAAGTGGTATTAGTGCGAGGTTACCTCTGTTAGGATCATCTTCTGAGAAAATGGACAATCTGAATTCTGTTAATAGTAGGGGTGTTCCTACATTTGATGGAATGAATTACCACAGCTAGAAGAATCCGATATTACCCTACCTTCTGTCTCTCAGCCTTGATGTTAGAGATGCATCCTTATTAGGATTCCCTACTCTTTCTAATGAAGCTCCTATTACACTGGATGAGAAAAGAAATATGGAAGTTTATGGTAAAGCTCAAAATTCCATTCTTATGTCACTCTCAGAAAAGGTATACACAAAAGTCATGGAACTCAAGAATTCTAAAGAAATCTGGGACAAATTGGAAAGTAGTTATGATGGAAACATGAAAGTCAAGGAATCCAAATTACAAATTTGGAGAATCAAGTTTGAAGATATCAGGTTGGGAGAAGAAGAAAATATTGATGATTATTTCACAAGAGTAAATGAAATTGTCAACAACATTCGGGGCTTTAGTGAAATGTTGGATGACTCAACTATAGTTAAAAAACTAATGAGAAACATTCCTGACAGGTTTGACCCCAAAGTCTCAGCATTAGAAGGCAGAGATGATCTCTCTCTTGATAAACTACACAACATTCTCATTACATATGAAATGAGGAAGATCATTGTATTCAAGAAGAAGATCAAGGATAAGATGGCTTTTAAGGCCATGAGACAACTCAAGATAAGAGATGATGAAGTCTTAGAATCATGTGAATCTAACAATGAAGATAAGTATGAAGACTTCAATAAAATTATTTCTCTTTTATCAAAATTGTTTGGAAAAAAAAAATTCAAAGGAAAGGGGAAATTACCACCGAGGTGTTTCAATTTCATTAACATTACACAATTTGCTGATAACTGTCCCAAGAAAAGATCATGTGCTCTAGAAGTTGAAGAAGAAAAATCACAAAAGAAGAAATGGAGTATAAACCCAAGAGAAGGAAGAACATTTGGTGCAAGAATGGAAAGGTTCATTCCCAGTGAAAGAAGAAGCTATGTGAGCAAAGAATAAGAATCAGACTCCACATCAGCCAGTCAATCAGAAGAATAAACAAATTTTATGGCTCATGTGAAAAAAGGGATTGACACCTGTAGCAGTGAAGATGATAAAAGTGAACGAAAAGATCATGAATACATGTTGAAATATGAATTAGAGGCTTGCTTTGAGCAAAATCATAAGCTCATGAAAGATAATAGACTGTTACAAAAGGAAACCAAAAGCGTGACTGATGTGTTGGAAGAGTTTTTGAAGAAAGAGACACTATAAATTGATGAAATCAGGATACAAAAACTAATGACAGCTGAGCTGGATAAGATAGCGAAAGATCTTGGAGAGAAACTTCACATCAAAGAAGAAGAGGAATCAGTGACACAATCCAAGTTGATTGAAGCACAAAATAGCTTGAAAAAAACGAGAGAAGACTTTAACAAGTCCGTTGAGGTCAAGGCAGAATCATCTCATCCTGGTGCTCAGAGACAGTTCATCTCAACACTAAGTAAATCTGAAAATACATCTGTTATCTCTAACAATGCAGGTTAAGTGATGAAATTAAGACAAATAGGGAATACAAAAACTTGTCAAAAATCATTTCCAATAGAAGAAAGGAAATCCCCAGGAAGGAATACTCAAATCTAGGACAGAAAATTACAACATGACTCCTATCCGCAGAGAAGGTCAAGGTTTAGAGGATACTACTGGGGTTGTGGTGTGTTTGGACACAAGGCCTATACATGCTGGTATAACATGTATCTTCCATGTATGAGGCATAACTCAAGGGGGAGATATCCTGAATCCTATAGTATATTACAGAAAAAATCAAAACATCCAATTGAAAACAAATCTGACTCCCTGGGTGAAGCTTGTGGAAGAGGTGACCAACAAGGTCCTAGAGCTGATAAATGTATAACTATTCTTCCTGAACAAAGATTCAAAGACATGAAAGGAAAAGGAATTCAAGAACCAAATGAAGAAATCACATGTTTTGTTGAAGTTTCTCTAAAAGCCTGCAGTAAAACCAAGTCATGGATTCTTGATAGTGGATTCTCATCACACATGACTGGTGATACAAAAATTCTAAGCAACATAGAAAGTCATGAGGGAGGAACCGTGGTGTTTGGAAATGATTTTTCTCTGAAAATCAAAGGAGTAGGAAGGGCTATGATTGAAACATAAAAACTAAAATCCAATGAAGTGTTGTTTGTTGAAGGATTAAAGCACAACATGCGGAGTGTAATCCAATTATGTGATGATGGACATGAAGTGTTGTTCCAGAAGGATTCATGCATCATCAAGAGCTCAAAGGATGGAAAAATCATCACTCAAGGAATAATAACCAATGGAAACCTATTCCAAATTGGTGAGTCCATAAATTCTTGTTACCATATTTCTAAGGATAAAAACAACCTCTTGCATAGAAGACATGGCCATCATGGTCAAAGGAGTATGAGTAAAATTTTAAAGTACAATATTTTACGAGATCTG
Organism: Viscum album; assembly: GCA_963277665.1. Lineage (NCBI taxonomy): Eukaryota > Viridiplantae > Streptophyta > Magnoliopsida > Santalales > Viscaceae > Viscum > Viscum album. The sequence goes on from OY728150.1 coordinate 1,394,992,609, forward strand.
CCAAAATTAAAGAGAGAAAGAGATGAAATTCTTGACACATGTCAGAAGGGAAAAATGACACATAGTTCACAAAAAGGAGTAGATATAATGTCTACTAGGCCTCCTGAACTCATCCATTCAGTCATATGTGGACAGATGAGATAAAATTATACCAGAGGAGATATTTATTTTATAACCTTTATTGATGATTACACTCAGATGACCAACATCATGTTCATGAAACACAAGTCCGAAGCAATCAAAATGTTCAAAAATTTCAGGAGGTAGGCTAAGAAAGAACTAGGACTCTGTATCATGAAAGTGAGATCAGACAATGGAAAAGAATACACATGTCATGCTTTTGAATGTTATCTGGTCCAGCATGGAATCAAGCATCAATACAGTAGACCATATACTCCACAACAAAATGGAGTGTCTGAAGGTAATAATCAAAGAATAGTCGAAATGGGGAGGACTATGTTAGCTGACCATAGTATCTCTATGTTTTTCTGGAGAGAAGCGGTTTTCATAGCTATGCACATACAAAATAGATGTCTCATGAGTCCAGAAACACAAATGACAACCTATAAAATTTGGTTCAACAGAAAACCAACAGTTAAGTACTTCAGAGTCTTTGGTAGTACTTGTATCATCAAGATTAAAAACATTAATCTGGGAAAGTTTGAAGAAAAAGCAGACGAAGGAATCTTCATGGGTTACCTACCTGATGGAAAAGGCTACAGAAGCTGGAATAAGAGGTTGAACAAAATGATTGACTGCTGTGATGTTAGAATAATTGAAAACAACACCAAACCATATCCTGTGGATAATTATGACACAAGGAATGACACAACCTTGGAAAAGAAGAATGAAGAATTAACTGAGCCAACACCAACTGATGATGAGATCAACTCTGAACATAGCAGTGATGAAGAGGATGTTATGGAAGATGGAAGAAAGAGATACAATAAATTGAAGAAACATGTTGACATAGAAAATGTCCTTGGTGACCCACAGTCCTCAGTAAAAACTAGAAGAATATTGATATTGGAAGATCAGACTTCACTGGTTTCTCAAGTTGAACCTCACACAGTGGCTGAAGCAGTTGAACATGAGGAATGGATACAAGCTATGAATGAGGAGCTCAATCAAATAGAAAATAACTCTACTTGGGTTCTTGTCCCAAGGCCCCAAAATAAAAATTTAATTGGGACAAAGTGGATTTTCAGAAACCAACACAATGAAATGGTGGAAGTTTCCTGAAATAAGGCCAGAATTTTATGAAAAGGGTATTCACAAATGGAAGGAATCGACTTTGAAGAAACATTTGCACCAGGAGAAATAATGGAAAGTATCAGAATGTTCTTAGTAGTTGCATCACACAAGCAGTACAAGGTATATCAAATGGATGTGAAATCTGTATTCCTAAATGGAGACCATGAAGAAGAAGTGTATATAGAACAACTGGAGGGATTCATGCTGGACAAAGATGGTAGTATGGTATGCAGATTGAGAAACGATTTGTATGGATTGAAGCAGGCTCCTAGAGCCTGGTACTCCATATTGGATGGTTGTCTCAAGAGAAAGAAGTTTGTCAAAGCAACAGTTGATAGTAATCTCTATGTCAGAGAAATGGCCACTGCTACTCTCATTGTCATTATCTATGTTGATGATATTTTTTAACCTGGTGACAAGGAAGGATTTTGTGAAGAATTTTCTAATAAGATGTAGAGAACCATTTAAATGTCCGTGCTTGGACAAATGAAATATTTTCTTGGATTTTAGGTGGAATAAAGGAAAAACCCTATATTTATTTCACAAGAAAAGTATGCAAGGGACTTAGTGAAAATGTTCGGAATGGAGAGTGAAAAGGAAGTCTCAATAGCCATGTCTGTTGGAGCCAAGCTATGAAATGATGAAGAAGACAACAATGTTGATCAAAAAGTGTTCAAGAGAATTATTGGCAGTCTCCTTTATCTCACGGATTCATGGCCAGATATATCATATGCAGTGACCTTGTGTGCCAGATTTCAAAGTGACCCAAAAGAATCTCACTTATCAGCAGCTAAAAGAATCTTGAGATATATGAAAGGAACCCTCAACTATGGACTCTTATACAAACACAATACAAACTTACAGTTGTTGGGATACACAGACGCTGATCGGGCTAGGGATTGTACAGATAGGAGATCCACATCTAGTGGAACCTTCTTTCTAGTAGAAGGATGTGTTAGTTGGTACATCAAGAAACAAAATTCTATAACATTGAGCACAACCGAAGCAGAGTATGTGGCAGCTACACATGCATGTACAAAAATGATTTGGATGCAGGTGAAGCCAGCAGATTTGAGAATTAATGCTGAAAAACCATTTAGGATTTTATGTGATATTCAAAGGGAAATTGGGTTGTCTAATAATACTATACAACACTCTAGATCAAAGTACATTAATATAAAATATCATTTCATCAAAGAAAGGGTCGCCAGTGGAGACATCAAGCTCAACTACATTTCTACTCAACATCAGGTGGCAGATATTTTTACCAAAGCTATGCCTATAGAAAGAGTTGTTGAGCTAAAGATGAAACTTCATGTTCATCCTTCTCCTCTCACTTGAGGAAGAGAAAGGTCCCTCCTTATTCCATAAATTTATATGATTTTGTACTAACATGCAGTGAATTGAAGGAGATGAGTGCATCCCTTGAGGGGGATCATTGATTACTGAGTCAATCGGTTATGCATTTTGGTAATGACTTCCCATTCATCCCTTTGCATTTGTTGGCCAATAAGGGGGAGAAATCATCGGCACACACATTGTGACATTTTTCAAACTGTGCTTAGGACTATTGACAACCAAATACAAAGGGGGAGATTGTTGTGCCCAAGTGATTGCATTTGTTGTCAATAACCTATCAATGAGTGATAAAAGATGAAGTAGAGCTTGAAGAGTGATAAAGCTTGTGGAATGATGGTTGAATAAGCTTCATAAAATCATATGATTGTAGTGCTGATCTTAAATATCCAAGACTTGTATCATGGAGATACAATGTCACAACATTGTTAGAAGTCCATGAATTGTCTTCACAATTATTGAGGAGAAAAAGAAGTTACATCCACTATCACTAAGTGGATGAGGAATGAAGAATGGATCCATCCACAACCTCTAAGTTGATGAAGTGAGAGAAGAGATGAACCATCAACAACTACTAAGCGGATGAATTGGTTTGAAGAAGACCATGCACTATCTCTTAGTGAATGAGGATTTGAAGATGATCCAACCTCATCTCTGACTGGATCATTGAAGAAAAACACTGAAGAAACATTTGATGCAAGAGTAATGGTTGATGAAGAACCTTCGAAAATTCCCTCCTAACTAGTGAATAAATGTTGAAGAAGAGATGAGGAATTCTAAAGAAGAAGAAGAGGTAAAGGAGGGAAGAATGCCATGAAGACAACTTCTTCCTACTTGGTTATTTATTAAAGTATACAAGTGGGGATTATGTAAAAAATAGGGCCTTTCCACGAGATAGATACCCAAGCATCAACCCAAGGCACATGCGGGACCACAAGGGGTCGACCGCTCCCCTGAGGAGGCCAAGGCAGAGCCATCCCAAAGAAGTCATGGTCATTTGTAAGCCCGAACCACGTGGAGGTCATGCCCGCACAGAGTGGGCACCAAGGGCGCGCCCGTGAAGGAGGAAAAGTGGGCGCTAGAGCATGCCCGGTGGAGCATAGTGGGCACAGAAGCACGCCCGCAAAGAACCGGTGTGGGGCGGCACCGGAGGGGGGAGAGGAGAATTCTGAACCGAGGATGGGAGGAGCTAATTGATAAACCATGAAAGAACCGCGACACATTTTTATGTGGGACGAGTTTTTAAAACGTGTGGGAGATCCTAGCCACTCATCTGATCATGCGTCATATCGATTCCATCCATCTCCTCCACGTTGCTGGGTTCTAATACTGGCCATCCGCGTTCATTAAACGCATATCCAATGGCGCTGGAGTCGTATCCAACCTCTCACCGAGCCGACGACTCCCTGCAACGCCTCCCACAAACCAGAGGCACCCGAGCAATGTAGATGGAGCTCTGGGCCGCCTCTGATGAAGTGAAGGAATCCATTGTGTTCATCTCCCCTTTACGAACACATGCATGCATTAAAAGTCGCATGCATGCAACGAAATGAAGAAATTTGATTGAGGCCAAAGCAAACGGAGTTGCGAGGCAGTGTGTTCGTGCATGGATCGGTCTTAAAGAAGGTTTTCATGAACATGAACGCAATGCACACACCAATTATAAAAGATCTCGTGGTTGAAAAAGCCCGATATTCATGGATCTTCATCGTCTTCCTAGCCTACAAAAGGAGATGCTCAAACCAAGAAGAGAGTTCCTGATCTTTTGATAAGATGTCCTTCGTAGCTCTATGCAACGTCAGGATAAAACTCTCGTGACCGACTGAGACAGAAAAGGCCGGAGCCACCTGAGGCTTCGTGGGAGCTAACCGCGCAACCACTTGCGTGAAGAAGAACCGCACATTCCTTGCACGAAGGAAGAGGACGAGTCAAGCCACCCTGCGTGCTCCCTTTGCGTGATAGGAAGAGGCCGGGTCATGATACCCAACGCATTTCGTTGTGCGATAGGAAGAGGACGAGCCACGCACGTGCACGCCTTCTGCCCATGGAACCTACGTGACAGTAGGTGTTATGAACACTTGCATTCAATGACTTGCGCTGCAGAAGATAAGAGTGGCCACACACTTGCGCACCCTCCTTTGAAGTGGGTTCGGGTGAAGTGAATCCCACACACACACCTTGTGAGTGAGTGTGAAATAAAGGAAGACCACATCTCATCTCATGGGTTGTGAGGGTGTGTGCACAAGTGAAGAAGAAGGGAGTGAATGTATGCACATGCATGCATATTGAATAAAATTATTGGTGAGCATGACCGAAAAGTTCTCATGGAGTTTGTTGAAGCTACTTGAAGAATTGAACAACACATGTGAATAAGAGAAGTGGAGATGTGAAGAAGAAGATTACGTGAAGTTGGGGGGTTTAACCAACTTGTAATTGGGGGGTATAACCAGTTACCGTGTAAACATCTTCTAGCATAGTGAAGAATCCGTGTTGGGGAGTGAAACCAACACGGAAGGGAGTAAGTCTTTGTCCCGAACCATGTAAATATCTGTGTTCTGTGCTTTCATTATCACTGCACCACCAAAAGAGTAGATCTGGGCCTTAACCAGCCACAGTGGTTGAATTGATCATTCAAAGGGAACAATTCTTAAAATGAAAAAGTTATCACTGATTCACCCCTCCCCTCTCAGTGATCACAACTGATCCAAGAATTTCATATTTTAATGGCTTCCCTTATTCTAAAATTTAAAACTTGTTATGTTCCTATAATCTAACATTAATTTTTACATACAAGATTGATAATGTTTATGTATATATCTGAATCAAACTATCAAGACATTTATGAAAACCTCTCCATTATTCTTCTTAAAATTATTTCATTTTGTAAATTCATTACATCATTTCTTCTTAAAATTCAATTTTCATTTACATATCACTCAGTAATCCTCATATTCCCATAAATTTATTTGATAATATATTTTTTTGAACACACTATTATAATTATGGTAATTATTTTTACTATATTGAAATATAATGTGATTTTTTGACATACAAATTCCCTTTCAATGAATTTTATTGAATCTATTAATGAAGTAATTCATTTTTTTCTAAATCACGCAGATTGTCAACTATGTATCCATCCAATATTGAAAATGTATCTTTATACAATTTAATAATTCCCTATTATTATTTTCATGAATTTTGATAATTCCATTCAATGAAATCTTTTTTACCCTTTAGGAAATTTTCCCTAAGATATTTTTAAAAAAATGAATAAATTTATTTGTTTTAACACTTATATATTAGTATTTTTATGAAAGAATAAAAATTGATGATATTATAAATTTAAAGTGCGTGCAAACATATTCACCATCCCCATTTAAATATATCCCATTGTAATGAGTGTCATATGTAGATATTGAACCCATTTCTATAGAACTAATAGATAAATTATTCCATTATATTATTTTAGGTTTTTTACTTATAAAATGATCCATTATGTTAATGATTATTGGAGGAAAACATAAAATACTTATAAAAAAGTTTATTATCCATAACCATACATAATATCCTTAATTTTGTACCAATTGTTTAAACTCCAACCACAATATCATTTTTTCTTAGTATGTGACTTCTTACATTGATTATTGGTGTTTATATTTCTTCTAATTTTCTGTTAGGTTCTATTAAAATAAAATGAAATATATAATTTAATTTATTAATAACAATATAAATTATAAAAATAAAAATAAAATTAATACCCATTTATTAAAAATGAACACATAATATACTATCTCTTATAGTAAAAATTATGGGTCATGATTTTTTTTAAAAATATATTACACATGGAGTGGTGATATTTAGTTTGATCTAACTTTCATGTTTCAACCTGTACAAAATATATTTTTATAGATATTATGATGATTAAATAATCACATGGTAAAACTAATTTAATAATATTACTTTTTTTTGTATCCCATCCTCTTATTGTATTAATGAGTATAATGAAAATTTTACAAATATTAGTATTTTATCAAATTTTGAAAAGATAGTTAACATAGTAGAAAGTAAAAAAATAAAGTTATGTCAAATAATGAAATTATATTTCTTAATGTTAATCATGAATTTTGAAAATATATTTTGAGCATTGAATATATATCCTAACATATCTTTTAAATAATATTATTAAACATCACATTTAGACCAATGTGAAGGGAAAATCTTTAGTCCAAATTCAATGTAACCATGACTATAAATACATCAAAAGGTAACTTACTCTTAAATCTAGTAGTTGGGTCTATAATAATTTACATGGAATCCCTCGATCATCCTAATCAATATTCCACTTCAAATATATACCAAAACAAAGATGACATGGTTGTTGCAAACATATTTTGTATAACCCAATATATCAAAAGGTATAATGTTTTTCCCTGGTAAATAAATATGTACCTTAGTTATTTCGCTACTTAAAATAGATCTTTTTAAAAAAAAGTGAAATATAGAAGTTTTTTCTCTAAAAACTCAAAAAATTAGTTAATATTATGGACTCTCAGAAAAAAAGATTACACTAAATGGAAGCACTCATGAAACAAATTATTTTAAATAATTAAAATGATAAACAAATTCTAGGATACTCGATATATCAATTATATATGTTGGTCTTCTACTCCATGAGGTACATTTCCATTTATAAAAAATCCTCAAGAATTTATATCCATTATATCTTACTGGATAATAGTAATTATATCTATAGAAATTTTCATTCCCTATTTTTATGGAGACAACATTATTCAAAATATACTGAATAGAGGATTTAACACCGCATTAGTGATTATGAAGAAGAAAACTAATTTACATATATTGATTTGAAAATCTATAAACTATTAGTATTTCTTGATTATTAAGATCATATTGGAGTTTAAAAAATCCTTATTTCACTAATATTTAATAATCGTTAGATTATCAAAAAACTTCTTAAAAAGTTTTATATACTGATAAAATAAAATCTAAAATGAAAAACATAAGTAATGTAAATATATAATGAAATTTTTATTATTTTCCCAACTAGTTAGGTGTAGTGAGTAAAATTCCAAAAAATCTTTTCATTTTTAAAAATCATAAACACATAATGAATATTTAATATGATGTAATCATTATTTTTGTATTTTGAAAAATTAAGATATCTGTATTTCATTTTGATGGTTCTCAGGATATTTATCAGCATAATTTGTTTTTAAAAGAAATTTTCCTCCTTTTCAATGGAATTATAAATATTCACTTTTTTTCTAAAAAAACCATTTATATTGTTAATAAAATATCTCATGGTTTAATAATAAAAAGATACCAAACATTATAAAATAAATTTTAATAATTTTTATAATATTCTTCCCCATTGATATTTTTGAAAAGGACTTATAAAAACAACCTTAAAAGATTATAAAAACAATGTTTCTCTTTAAAATGATATTGAGATTTTTAACGATTTTATAAATTTTTAAACATGAATTAGGTAAAATTAATACAAGTAATAGTAATATATTCAAGTAAAAATATCAACACAACATAATCAGGATTATATTGATGAAATTAATTTAGTATAGAGTCAGAAAAATATAAAATATAAAATATTAATTTTCAATCATTCTTAATTTATTTTTTATTCATGTTCTGTAGTATATTTATATATTTATGTTTATTACATTATATATCATCTTATTCCTTAATCTTATAATCAAACATGTGCTGAAAAATAATTCAAGGTGTCATATCAGTGTTGTTGGGGTGAATATGACTGTTGAAATAGTTAGACAACTGGAAATTAGTATGATATATGTTTCTAAATAAGTTATTTAAGACGGTTTCGTTTCTTACTGTTTTGAAAAATTTTGGGCCACAAAATTGACATTTTTATTGAAAAGGTAGGTTATCTGCAAAGGTGTTCTTAGTTCAAAGATCATGATGCAGAGTTTGTGGACCGAATAGGTGTTAAGGGAAATGATAATAAAAAAACATCAAAGGAAGTATTTCTGCATAGAATTTTTATGCGGACCATGAAGTGATGTGTGCAGAACTTATAGGAAAATATTGTATTTTAGGAGTGTCATAGTTCATGGTAGGCATGATGTTTTCATGAGGATCTTCATTTTCAAAATATAGGATATTATTTGTGAATCCACATATATTTTTCATTGACGGAAGATATTAACTAATTAAAATTAGAAATTTACAATTCAAAATAGATATGAAAGTATGTGGTGCTGGTTGTATCGATTCTGTGTTTAGGGTAATTTGAATTAGAAGGTTTTGTGGACATACATTCCAATATAATTTCTACTACTCTGGCCACATATTTGAGGGAAATTTAAGAATAATATTATCCCTATGGGGAGAATTTGGAGAATTCAGAAGTGGTTCTGGGGATAAATTTTTTGTGAAGGATGATATTCACATAAATGGTTTTTGTTAAATCATAGTTGTTCTGTAGAGAAAGTTCCTAGATTGGGTTTTATGGGTCATTATATCATTCAAATTAAATGCTACAATAATTTAAAGGTTTTCCATATAAGGAGTGGTGGTCTGTAGAAAAAGACGTTGTTCTGTGAAGAAGAGGTTGTCTGTATATGAGTGGTATTCCATAAGAGGTAGGGGTTCCATGGATGAGAGGTAATTCGTGGAAGAAGAGGTGGTTTGGAAAGAACCTAAACCATGTGGTGAAATGTAGTTTAGTTAAGACTCAAGCCATTTTTGGAAGGAATCTAAGAACTCTCTAAACGCTGAAAATTAGTTGGGAATATTAATTTTTCTCAAACTAACTATTCATAGAAAAGTTGATTTCATCTATGGTAGAAAATGGGACTTCAACAGATCATCAAACTACAGTTGAGGACGCGTTCATTCATGAAAATTAATGACATTACATGTCCATAAAATTTAATTAATCTCTTCCAATGCAGAAAGTAAAGTAAGAATAAGATAGTGATCCTTTCAACCAGCTGTGAACCAGAGAAAGAGACACATGGTGTTATCCATGGGAAAGTAGTGAGATGTCCCTAAACCTTGTAAAGGCAGTGAGCCTTATAATTGAACTGATCTATAATAAACCATGTAATATGGATGTGAGGCTTAGTGAATTTGGTACATCGACACATATTCATTGTATGCTCCTTGGATATATCTCAGTGAGGGGGAACCGAGTAAATTTTTTGAGTCTCGTGCATGATTTCAATTCTGTTCATATATTTATCTGGTAAAGAGAGAGAATATTGTTTTATTAGTGATGAAACTTGATCTGAAGGGGTAGAAGGTTTTGTATTTCATACACTGATTCAGACTCCTCTCGAGTTATTTAACATAATTTGGTTATCAAAATAGTAGAACATTCAAGGATATTCCATCTTCTTGTGTTTTAACCTTCTGATTGTGATTGGAAACCTTGTCTTCTAATGATATGATCTTTTAGGCATTTCTTATTTACTTCACATTCTACATGAAATTTATTAGATTCTTATTGATGATATAGGGCTTTTTAATTAATGAAAAATTCTTCTTATCTTCATTGGATGATAAAATTCCATCAACATAACATTTTAGATCTTCAGTAGTCACTTCAAAAATAATTTATTACTATCCAATTATATCATAACTATGAAACAGTGAAATTATGTTCATAAAAATTGAATAATAAAACAAGACATGTTATTTAAAACACATTGTGATGCGTTTTATATTTTTCTCACAATGATATCTCATTATATTATATACTTCAAATCATCAATGAATATTTTTATGGAATAAATTTTCTTTGTGTGGGAATTATGATATAGACTACGCATAATCATATTTTAAAAATTTCCAACTCTTGAACATGTTAAGGTATCATAATAATGTTATGATTCATTATTATTTTATAAATCAGAACATCATATTGATTACGATTAAAGGTTTATGATTTTTCTAAATCATTATATTCATATAATCATTCAATTTTCATCATATATTTTAAACTATTTCTTGACAGTAATCAAATTAAAAATTCTATTTAGTATAATATTCAAAAAAATACTAGATTGAAATGTAATACCTTTATACAATAAATATTAATGACAAAATTCTTTAATAAAGAATTAATGGAGCACGATATTTCTGACAATAAAACTGATATTGAGTTATTGTTATTACATTTTTAATATATAACCACAATATAACTATTAACAAAATATTTTAGTAGAGATGAATCCATAATTTGGAAGTTTTTTTTGATGAATCTTCACTTTTTTATATCAAATGATTTAGTAGTAATTACTTATTTTGATAAGACATAAATTGGTGGGACTTATCCTTAAGTACTCTGAGGAACTAAAAATTGTTAAAGAGTTGTTGTCTGAACAATTTTCTGTTTATCTATAGATAGGATCTAATTTTCACTTCCATCAACTCAATGATTTTAGGATAGTGATGATGGTTTTTATAGCACTTTTATGGAAACAAGTTTTCATTAGACATTAAAATATAATTTTTTCCATTACAATTTAGGAACAAAATTATCCTTAATCATTTATCTAGGAAGAATTTCTATAGAAATCATTCATTACTATATCATCAAATCATAGTTCATTTTCTTTTTAACATCCATTAATTTTTTTTCTATTCATCTATAAATAATATTTATCTTAATAAGAAAATGTTATTCGAGAAGCAGTTTAATTATTTAATTTCTTTTCTTCATTGGATTTCAATTTCAAGAAATTTTAATGCATTTAAATTAACCTATTGATACAATAATATGAATAATTGATCAATTTTTTCAATTATTATTATTTTGGATTAATTCTTGTTCAACCAATTATCCATTTTCATTCTGTCGAGAAATTGTTTATTTTATTTTTTAACTTCCTCAACTATTTGAGTAGTCTTTTTAATAAGAGATTTAACTAAAATGGGATCTTTAGAGGCATAACTATTCCCTAGAATTTGAAAATTATTATCTCATTCAACTGATTTCCAAATATTAGTAGATGAGGATAAGTTTTTTTAATAATTATTTTTTAAATAAAATAATTGATCAATATCATCCTTGAGATTATCTTTTTACCAATAAAATTATCTTTATATCTTTCCAATTGTGATTTATTCTCAAAATTCTATTCTATTAATAACATTAAAATAATCTATTTCAAAATCCAAATATAATGTAATATAATTAACTTAATTGATTCGTTATTAATTGATTCAATATAAGACAAGAAAAAATATCTAGATTAAAATTTTTGAACATCACATGTAAATATATATAATAAATATCTGATATGATTATCATGTCCTTATCAACATTATTCTATATAAGAAATGATAATATCCATCGGATTAAAAAAATATACTCTAGTAAATATATGTATAGTTTTATGATTATTCAACCTCAATATAATCTTATTCTTTTTAGAATCATATATGATAAAATCCAAAAATACTTTAAGAATTTATTGAATATTGAAAATGCTTCCCATTCAAATCATACATCTATCAACTAATAAAACTTTTCAAAATTATGTGTAAACCACTTGAAAAAAATGTACAAAAGATACATTTTTACCACCTTCCACTTAAAAAACATAGAACATCTAAAAACCAATTTGAAATGAAAAAATAGTACATTTCATGATTTTAATTTATAGATTGTAGTTTCCTCCATACGTGGATGGTAATAATGTCCATCTGTATGAATTAGATGAATTTTTATTATAATATTCTAATTTACTCTGTGAAGTATATAAGTATTTAATATATTGATCAAAATCCATTAAAAATTCAGAAGTAGCTCTTCTCACACAATACGTTCAAAATTATAAAACCAATAAATATTTATAATATGCTCACTATTTTAAAATGAAATACATATAATTAATAATAAAATTAAATTGTGTTTTAGTTTTCAATTTTTTTTACACATTTTTTATTATATTCTTGGAATATATTATGGAATATTTTATTTCATTCTTATATAATTATATAAAATCATATTGAATATGAAATTTTTTTATGTATTAAAAGAAAATTAGGTCAGAATTATCACCTACCCCTTTTCTTATTATTGAATAATTTTTTATTATAATTATTTTGTATGAATATTATTCCTGATCCTATAAAAATTACACCAGTAGTTAGATAACACATAATATCATCAGAAACACATCTTAGATATTTTTTTTTACAAATTCAAATGTTTTTGGTTGGGAATGTAGTTTGGATGTGGGCAAGTTGTTCGCCCTCATCCATCTTCTTTTTTGCTTGTTTACTATAATCTTTATTTTCATTTAATAAATGGTCAGGGGTTTTTTCCTCTTACTGGACATTCCTGGTAAAAAGTAACACCAATTTTAAATAATTATATATATTAATCACTGTTTAGATTAATTATATATTTCATATGTGTACCAATTGAAACTTATATATTTATTTTAGTAATATGGTTTGTATAATTTATAATTGTTTTCTATTCACATTTTTTAATATTAATATCTATAATTTAGTTAATAATTTTATCATAAGAAATCCATTTCTCTCAGTGTTATTGAATGTTTTTTATTATATTCTTGAATCTATTTTTTTTGGAAACTGATTATTTAGGACGAAAATAAAATTCTAAATTATCTAAAATTAATATATCACTTTTGATTTCAGGAAAATATTATTTTCCAAAATGAGTATGTTAAATATTATCCTATATATCTAAATTTTTATTATTTGAAGATACATAACTATATATTTTAATTTAAATTTAACATATAAATGTATTTCTAATATTATTGTTCAGATGTGATTTATTCTTCTCTTCCATTGAAAAACAATACATATGTTTATCAATTATTTTTTATTCACTATTATGCATATGATTGTTACAAACTCGAGTATTCATAATAAATGATTTCATACCATCTCCCCATGTTTCATGATAATTTCCATTAAATATTTGTTTTATAATATGATTTATGTTTTTTCCTTGATCGTACATGTATACCGACCATAGATAAAAAATATATATACATTATTAGATTGAAGGAAAATAAAATAATAAAATCTAACAGATTCATGGAAAATATCAGATATAGATTCTAATATATAATCTACGATTGATGCCAAATTTATGATCATTCATGGTATGGAAATATAATATTAGTCTGGGTGAATTGTATCTTGGAAATAAGTAACAATTTATTTCCTTCTTAAAATATATTGTTATTCGTATTACTAGGAACTAATAAACCCATACTAAACTCAATGAAAAAATATTATCTGTCGGTCATTCATAGTTTCAGATGCATATAATGTGTACATCCATAATTTAAAAATTACCATGACATTATCAAATTTTAATAATACAATTAACACAATATAAATTTAAACAAAAAGAATTACATAATTTTAAGTAATACTTATAGTTAATTGTAATTCATGATTTCAAAACTAAAACATTAGTTTTGGATAGAATACTATATACTCATTTTAAATGATATTAATAATTTTAACATTTAGAAAAAATTTAAAGTTATATTTGTATTCCGGGTATAACATAACCTCACCGTTAAATACATAAAAAGGTATCTAGGATATATATCTAGTTGGATGGGTCTATCTTCCTTAACATAGAACACCTTGGTTATATTAATTATTATATCCCTACTACTAAAAAATTTATATTTCTTTAATTACCAGTTAGATTGGTATAATATGACTTATAAAACAATAACCAAGATAACAGATTTCCACATTACTAAAACCAGTTGCTCAATTAGCCCTAAAACATAAACTGGTAGTTCAGTTAAAAATTAAAATTGAAATATTAATAAAATAATGAGAAAAGTTCACACAATGACAGATCTATGAATAAATAATATTAAGGATAAATATTTCACTAAAGGTATGTTATCATGAAATATGATATTAGAGATCTTAAAAACAATAAGTAACTCTTCAAAGGGGTGATTTAGCAATTATATTCATTTTCCATCTGATCCACGACATATCATCCTGAGTTTTTTTTTGAAATATATACCATCAAATTAAGATATTGTGGAATATCAAAATTTAATTTGGGTGTATTTTTGTTATTTTTTTGAGACGTTTAATTATTTTATGAATAATGAAAAATTCTGAAATGAATTATAAAATAACATGTCATATAATAAAATTATTAATGAAAAATTTTGATTCATATTTGATTTAATGTAAAACAAATTCTATATATATTAATACAATATAGTTCATTTAAATCAATTCCATTGTGAATTTTGATATAAAAACATTATAAGCATTTTAAAATATTATCTTCAAAAACTCTCTTTTTATTGCGTCTATAGAATTAGATTTAAATTAAACTTTTCCACATATATGATTTGAATTTTAAAATATGGGTTCAATATTTTAAATCAAAATAATTTATAATTTATATGAAGGTAAAAAAAATTTTAATCAAAATATTATTTAAATAAATTATAATTAATTATAGTGATTAAGTTAAAAATGAGTTCACTTAGTGGTTACTCATTAATCATAAATAGGAAAATGAAATTGAATTTTGTCAAAATTCTATTGGATGAAAAAAATAGAAAAAAAACCATATTTGTTCTAAAATTATTCACTATTGGTGTCAAATGATTTAAGGGACACCTCCCAATACTGTTTACCTTTTGGTATTTAAAATAATGCCACTCTTCGTCCACTAAAAATCACACTAACTCTCCCTACTTATAAACACCATTGAATCCTTTTTAATATTAAAAAATATTCCCAAATGACTTCCACACATCAATGATATCATTATATGTCCCAAGTTTTGTGTATAAATTAATACAATGAAGGCCTTTGTTTCAATGCAAAAAGAGTTACAAAAATAAGAAGTAACATACAACAATTAAGGTTTTTATTTTATTTCATCATCAAAACACTTCAATTCCATTTATATAAATACTATATAATATCCAAATTATCGTAAATATACTTATATTCTTTTTATTAACGGTAAAACCTAAATCATCACACATAACTATCCAATGGGATACACAATAATCATTCATGTGTAGAACGAACTACCGCCTCACGAACCAATGTCATTCGTTAATAAATGAAAAACATTCATGGTGGTGAATAATAATTGAAATGATGTATATAAATTATCTATGGAATATATTTTATTTATTTATTAAACATTAATGTATTTATAACACATACCTTCATGATTTCCTTTTTTGGATTATACGATAACCTTGTTTATTTGTATGACGGACTATGACATTGTGAAGCAATGTGATTCATTCATACCTTACGTAGAATTTTTAGGGATGGATGTAATAAAAATATGTAATATTTAATACATAATAATTATAATATAATATATATATATATATCATTAACCATTCATTGTTTCAATACAAAAAGAAAAAATTAAACAACATCCATGCTTACGTACGGTCTACCATCTCAATGAATGTTGTATTTCATATCATATTTATATAATTTATAGATAATTATAAATATTTTCACAAAATATATCTTATAATTATATCATGTTTTAAATTTTTATAATGATTAAATCAAGATCTATGTAAGAGGACCGAGAATTAAAAGTAAAAACATGTAAAAACAGAGTTGTTATTACACAAAACATAAATTTAACATAGAATTTTTAATCAATGGGTAATATATTGTAATGAATGGGGAATTACAAATATTTTTTTTTTAAATTATTTTTTATTATTACGAGTCTGTGAAAACTGAATGCACGTGATTCCGAGGCCATGAATAAAATTTTGAACTTTTATTAATGAACCTTTAGTAAACATGTGAGTGGGGATTCCAATATATTGAACCAGTGCTCAGAATTAAAATATGAGAGCACTATTGAACTCACATAACCAATATTCGCTTGGGGATGGCATAACATAGACTGCATTAATTTGGGTGAAAAAGATAGTTGTGCGGACTTTTTGGAAAATAATAAAATAATATAAAAATGTTATTTAAATTTTTCAACCAACAGTTGATCAGCTTTGGAAAAAGCAGCTATATTGTCAAGCAATTTAATAGATTTAGTCTTTTGTATCATAACCAAACTGTTGAGAGTTATGATGTTCATTCATTAATGAACATCATTAATCATTTGATGCGTTAATCACCCCGAACCTCTATTTAAATGATGTACAGGATTGGTTTTTTGACACGGATGGGAGGAACCACTAATTAAGGGTCACAATGCCATTCACCAAGGAAGAATGGAGACATGGATGGAAAATATGGAGGAATTGATTTGGAATCAATGAACGACAATGACATCATCAATTATGGATTTTTCTTCCCCAACTGTTACATCTCCCCCATTTCCATGGTAGGGATTGTTTATGTTTAAATTCATAATATTTTGATTCTTTTCCATGTCCTATAAAACCATGACGAATCATGGAAGTGTGGAATAGGTTTCAGGTTGACTTTAGGATTTAATTATTACCTTCTTGATATGATTTTAATGCAGATGGTGTGAGCCAAAAAACATGTTTCAGACTCAACATTACTTCGGTTATTGTATCATTTTTCTAAGATGAATTTTTATCTCAACTTAAACATGAAATAGGGTTCCACTCAGTGATTTCATCATCCCAGGGGGCCCGTAGGGATGATCGAATGGGAAAATGGACAACCAAAGCCCATATGGTGGCCAACAAAAGTCATGCTGGTGCGATGCCTATGCAAGAGGGCAACAATCATATATGGATCTCGATGGACATAGAATAATGTGGTGCACGTAGGCATCTCGATGGCCGACTATGGTGGTCGGCCCACGGAATGGGCAGCCGACCCTCGGTTGTGGTGGCTGGCCCTCGGCAGGGGCAGCAGGCCCTCGGCAGGGGCGGCTGGCCCTTGGAGTGTGAATAACTATATATTTATTATAGTTAAATATAAGTGTATATACATTAATATCATTGTGTATCCAAAAAATGATTGTTTCTATTGGATTGTGAGTTATTAAATTATTAATAAATAGTTATAAGGACTATATACTCTTACTAATTATTGAATCTTATAAATATTTTTGATCATATGATGTTTTTTATTAAATTTTTAAAAAATCCATACATCTTTAATCGGAGGAAATGGTTTTATATTAAAATATATGATCACTGATTTACCCTTCCACCTCTCAATAGTCAAACAGATTCTGATTAATATGTTTAATAAGAATTCTTCAACAACATTTGTTATATCATAGTAATTGAAACTGGTATGATTCAAAGATTATATATATCATCATGTTTAAATACCTTTTTTAATGTATACATAAAAATTATCAAGACCTATTTGGTTTTTTTTTAATCCAAAGGTTGTTAGGATAGGGTTATCCACCAATGATTAGACATGATGTCAACATTATTACCATAGTGGTGAATTGTTAATGTTGTGATGCTTTTCTATTCCCTAAATTAACTATTTGACATCAAAAGAAAAATTCAATTTTTTTTGAACTAACATAGGATTTCATTATAAACATACTATTAATACAACAGAAGGAATATTAAATTTAGTTAAATAGTAAATATTGTGATATATTTATAATAACAATCTTCATAAAAATCTATTATAAAAATTTTCTCATAGTCATTATACTATATTGAATTTTTCACTATAAATCAAACATTCGTAAGAATAATATTCCTTATGAATACAAATATCACATAATTAATTAATTTTAAATAGTAAAAAAAAATTAGTGATATGCCACACCATGAATATAATGATGCACGCAAATTTTTATTTTTGTTAATTTATATTAATCTATAATGAATATAGTTCAACATATACAGAATATTTCACACTGTGATTATAAGGACTCGGCCCTAAAACATTACATATTCTTGAATTAAATGAATAATTCACATTGAGGATATTTTCAGGTTTAGATTTTTACAGAGTTAGGCCATAACTATTACATTTCAAAATTTTACAAAGTAGACACTTCTACACAGTTTCCATTTATTTCATAAAATAAAAACTCTTGATAAATAGAGTCATGTCTAGTACCATGTTTAAGATAGAATGAAATTTTCTTGATCCCATCTTTGACCCTATTCCACATTATGTACTAGGAAAAACATTTCAACAACATGGGATGAGCATAAAAAGCTCAATAATGAATACACAAAGAAGGAAAATAGTATGTTTTTCAAAACAATAAGTTAACCATTAATAATCTAACATAAGTACTACTTTTCACATTAATAATGATGTAAATACTCTTCACGAAATCAAAGATCATTAATTACACTCTTGGAACAAAAATATTATCATATAATCCATGTAAAGAATACATAACATATAAAGGTATCTTTGGACATAAACATACATAAATGGAATAACTATACGGTTGACTTACACACATATAACTAAATGGAATATCAATATGGACGAATTCCATACCCAATGCATTGGAGGTTGTAATGCAACCACCTGTCCCGGTATTAACGGCACCACCCATCATTTGGTTTATCACGTAACCACCCATCAAATGTCTAAGTACCAATATAAAATCATAACCAATAAAAAAAATATAAAGAACAGAAATCATTTCCAATTTTCAATCACAATATATCACTTGATTATATTGACATAAGATGTCCATTATCAAAACAATTTTCAATACCAAAATACATAAAAGAGTATATGGTATTTATTTTTGTTAAAAAAATTACGGCTTGTTGAGGAAGCCAAAGATCAAATATTACTCACGGTGGTGGAAAAGGTCGTTGTCACCTCTTACGTTAAAATAAAAAATAATTTTTGTCATTTAGTAAAACGTATTTTAGAAAAATAATCCGTTTGAAACGTCAAGGGTGTTTATACATCATATAATACAAAGTCGTGTATTAAAACAAAATATGCCTTAATGAAAGAATATTGAGATGAAGTCTCATACCTCATGTCCGACTTGACTCGATCATTCATTAATATCCGGAATAATAAACTAATGTTTGTTTCTACTTGCTTAATTAACTTTTTCATGTTTATTATTTCTTTTATATCACTTATTACCATGTTATAAACATTATGTAATCATTAGAGTTAATAATGTTCATTTTCTCGATATTTGGTACTTGAGTAAAAAATGGACTTCTTATAATTAAATTTGTTCATGTGGTCAATATTTCATTATATTCAGAATGAAATTCATTATTTATAACCCAAATATATCATATATATCCATTATATACATTTATTTTTAATAGTACATAACATGTAGTGGTATGAAATGAAATGCACCATTCATGGCGACGGTAAGCCGTATGTATGCATGAACGCTACTTCCATTTCTGTTTCTTATTTAACGAAATTAAAACATAATGATACATAGTAGTATTATAATTACAGTATGTTATCATATATAATATGATTAAATCTATCCTTTATATGTACCTCATATGGTATGAATGAGTCATATCACTTTGAGGGGGCGGTAGTCCGAACTCCATCTAATGGGATTATCGTGTCTACCAATAATGGAAACCATAAAGGCATGGTATAAAAGTAAATTACAGAATCATAAAGAAAATATAGACATAATATATATCATATATAAATAAAGTGTCATCATAATGGTCACCACGAGAGGCGGTAGGAGATAATCAAACAAATATCATTTCGTGATGGGTTACTTCGCCATCTATAGAAACATTATGTTCTTCATCCATTAGATGGAGGTGTTTGTAAGTGTATTTTGAATACTTCTCATAACAGTATACTAGTTTATTTAGGATACTTTTTTGTTACAAAATAATGTAATAAAAAGAGTTCAGGGGTTGGAGAAGTAAAATAAAAGAAAACAATTTAAGAGAAATTGTTACCTTT
Organism: Viscum album; assembly: GCA_963277665.1. Classification (NCBI taxonomy): domain Eukaryota; kingdom Viridiplantae; phylum Streptophyta; class Magnoliopsida; order Santalales; family Viscaceae; genus Viscum; species Viscum album. Next base: position 1,395,013,108 of record OY728150.1, read on the forward strand.
AATTTGGGTAACTCCATTTGTTTTGAATGAAAGGACATATTGAAGTGCCTTATGCATAAGTTAAGGATTTTAGGAAGAGAAGAGGGATGTAGGGAGTTTAATTTGTGATAGTTTGGATGAGCCAAATGGCTTGATAGGTGTGAAGATTTTTGTTATAAGTGGTCTCCTTTTGTAAGGGATAAGAGGGGCTCTTTAAGAATGTGTGAAATTATTATTTGATAATATAATGATATTCAGTTTATAATTGCCCAAAAATAATTATATTCGAATATAAGATGACTAAATATCGAAATAAAATCATACAATAAGTATTGGACAGGTTTTGAATAATATTTTATTCATTATAATCTTATTTATTTAAATCATTTATTAATGAGGTAAATATTGAATCATTATTGTGTCATGAATAATTTATCTTATTCGATATCTAAAAATTATAAAAAAATAAAATCATGTAGGAAATATTTTTATATTTCTAATGAATATTTAGATACAATATGATAATTTATATAATCCCTTATAATAGTTAATTTACTAAAATATATTTTCTTTTTTCATTTTGTCTTTACTTTATGTTAATTAATCTAAATTGTCCTTATCACTCCCAAGTGGCTTAATAGGGTCCCAAAATCTACCCAAAGATACCCATTGTCGTTAAAGACTAAACCAATAAGTTTTTCACAAGTGTTAAGGCAATTTTGAAATATTATAATATTCTTTTTACCTTGAATTACCCTATTTACCTTTAACCGCTGTAAATAAAAGTCAAAAGTTAATATTAAAAAAATTATTTTCAACTTATTGAACCAAATTTTACTTCTTTATAAAAAACATTGATGTTTTACTTTTGAAAATAAATTCACAGATGTGGTAAAATTTCATTTAAATGAAAATGACAGTTTTTTCTAACTACTACTAATTGATTTCACAATTCATTAAAAATGATGTTTTTTAAAAAAATACTAAAAATTAAGCCTAAGATATATTTGATATTCTAAATTAAAAAATGATATATATTTTTAAAAATTCAAAACATAGAAGTGGAATTATTTAATTTTAAAATTAATTCTTGTTATCAAAACAAATAAAGTGTATTTATGAAATAATAACTATCAAAAGATTGATACTTGTCTATGTCCAATATAAAAGTGAAATAAATTATAATTACCGAAATTGGATTAAATGGTAAAAATATATTTTAATTTCACATTAAAACCAACTAAAAATATAATCTAACCAGATTAATAAATTTGATTAAAAATAACTTCTAAATTAAAATACAATATTTTTCACTATTCATTAAAAAATGAAATTTATCAGAAAAATCACAAAAATTTACCCAAAGTAAATTTTGATGTCCCCATTATAAAGAAGGATTTTATTTGGTCATATAGAATGTATTAATGTGACCAAAACTATATTTAAAAATGGTTCTCCATAAAAAGGCGGTAAATCGGCCTTTAAATGTAAATTATGCTTAAAATTAGAATCATTCATATTTTAAGGCTCTAACTTCTTATTCGATAAATGTAAACACATTTAACAATCATGTATAACAATATAGTAGATAGTTTTTCTCATTCCATAAAATACAATGGCTAGGAGTTATCTACCATTTAAAATAATAATATTATATTATTAGTGTGCAACGTAAGATTTCAAAGAATCTCGTTGTTGCATAACAGGTACGCTATCAAACATAGGAAACCATTTAAAGTAAAATTAATATTTAATCCAAAAATATTAATAAATATTAAAATATTTTATTCATCGTTTACTTGGGATGTTACATCCATCCCCCCTTTTAGAAATTTCTTCCTCGCAATTTTTATTCACTTATAAAAATAAGTGGGAGTATTTATCCCTCATAGCATTTTCAGATTCCTACGTTGCCTCTTCAACCATATGGGTTTCCCACAAAAACATTTACATGGTGAGTTACCATATTCTGCAGAACTTTCTCTCTACGGTCATGAATCTGGACTGATTGTTCTTCATAAGACAGATTCTGTTCCAACTGAACTACCTATGGGCTCAAAACATGAGATGGATTTGGCATATACTTTCTCAACATCAAAACATGAAAAATATTGTGTACTAGGATAAACATCGAGTTAAATCCACATTGTAAGCAACTGATCGAATATTCTCCATAATTTAATAAGGTCCAATGAACCTCATACTCATCTTTCTTTTCATACCAAAACACATCACACTTTTCCATGGTGAAACTTTGAGAAAGACTTGATCACCTACCTCGAAGGAATGATCTTTCCTCCTGTTATATTCATAACTTTTTTGTTTGCTCTAAGATGTTCTCATGTGCTTCTGAATCAACTGAACTTTCTATTCCATCTCATCTACCAATTTTGGTCCCATCAGCTTCATTTCACCTACTTCATCCAAAAAATCCAGAGTTCGACAACACTTTATATTTAATGCCTCAAATGGAGCCATCTGTATACTAGAATGAAAACTGTTATTAAAAAAAAATTATCCAAATAAAGATATTGGTCCAAGCTTCCCTGGTAATTAATCGAACAAGCATGTAGAATATCTTCCAATGTCTTAATTGTTATTTCTAACTTTCCATCTGATTAAGGATGTAATGTTGTACTAAAATTTAATTCAGTACCAAATGACTTCTCAAGGACTTCAAAAAATTTAGAAGTATACCTGGGATCACGATCAGATACAATGGAGAGGGGAACTCCATGCAACCTGACAATCACATTAAATTAAAACCGAGAAAGTTGATCTAGCGACAATATATCCCGAATAGGAAGGAAATGAGAAGATTTATTCAATCAATAAACAATAACATAGATTGCATTATTACCTCAAAATCTCTTCAGTAATCCCACAACAAATTCCATTGATATTTTTTCCTATTTCCACTCGGGTACAGGTAGAGGCTGAAGCATCCCTTTAGGTTACTTTCGCTCTACTTTAACCTGCGTACAAGGCAGACACTTCATTGTAAAATCAGCAATATCTATTTTCATTCCATCCCACCAGTATTACTCATGAAGATCTCAGTACATCTTAGTACTGCCAGGATTAACTGAAAATTGGGAACAATGAGCTTCACATAACAACTCAATTTTCAACTGCGAAGGACAAGGCAAACATAATATCTTTCCAAACCTCAAAACACAATCATTATCTACACTAAAATTAGGAAACATACCCTTCTAAACCAATTCTACCATTTTCTGCAACTCACTATATTATTTCTGTGCTTTCTTTATTCTGTCTGAGAGAGATGATTTCACTAACACCTGAAACAAAATAGAATAATTTCATGCAACAAAAAATTATATTCCAATTTTCATCAAATCAAAAACCAAAGGATCTCTTTCCAAACGTAACATGGTTAATGAAGTATTACATTTTTGACTCAAAGCATAAGCCACTTTTTTGTTTTTCCCAGATGATAAAGGATCATGCAATCATAATCTTTGATTAATTCCAATCATCTCCTATGTCTCATGTTCAATTATTTCTAAGTGAGTATATACTTCAAACATTTGTGATCAGTATATATTTTACCCTTCACTCCATACAGATGATGCCTCCAAATTTTTAAAGCCAGAACAATAGCAGCTAATTACAAATCATGTATAGGGTAATTTATCTCATGAGGTTTTAACTGACGTGAAGCATAAAAAATTACCTTATCATTATTAATTAGGACACAACGTAGTCCTTTCAACGATTCATCACTGTAGATAAAAAACTCACCATTTCTAGAAGGTAGTGCCAAAACTGGATCATTCAACAACATTCCTTACAATTCCTAAAAACAATCATCACATTATTTTGTCCAGATGATCTTAACAACTTTTCAAGCTAATTTAGTCATAGGACTAGATAACCGTGCAAAATTTTCAACCAACATCCGGTAATAACCTACCAAACCATAAAAACTACGAATCGCGGTTATATTTGTGGTCCTTAGCCATTCTTGAATAACTTTTTTTAGTAGGATCAACTGTTATTCCATTTTTTGAATCATTGTGACCAAGGAAAGAAATTCATTGTAACAAAAACTCACACATGCTGAATTTCCGATAAATATTCTTTTATTTTAAGGTTTAAATTACAATGTTTAAATTAATTTTATGTTCCTCCTTAATTTTTGAATAATCCAAAATATCATCAATAAACACATCCACCATTTATCACCTGATTTAACTAGGCAATCACTTCCAAAAAACTGTTCAATTCATGATTCTGACCATCTCAGGATGCTGATTTGGAAGGTCATTTACCAATGTATGCCTTCCTAGAAAAGCAACATTTTTTTCCTCTACAAGAAACCATTCTTAAAATAGAAATATATTTGGCGAAGTAACATGGTAATCAGTAAATTCTATATGATTTCAATATTATCATAAATTACTTTATGGATATTAATTTAACAATACCCTAACTCTTAAATTTATCTAAACTGACATCTGATACCAAATATAAGCACCCAGCCTTAAAACAATACATAATATTGAATTAAATGAATAATTCACATTGATGATCTTTTTAGGTTTAGAGATTTTCATATTTAGGCTATAACTATTACATTTCAAAATATTACAAAGTAGACACCTATACACAGTTTCATTTTTTTCATTAAATAAATGCTCTTGAAAAAAAGAGTCATGTCTAGTTCCATTTTTAAGATAGCATGAATTTTCCCTGATCCCATCCTTGAACCTATTCCACATTATGTCCTGTGAAAAAAACTTAAAAAATTTGGGATTATTATAAAAATCTCATTAAGGGATACACAAATAAGTAAAACAGTTAGTTTTTAAAAAAAAACAAATAAACCGTCAATACCTTAACATAAGTAATAATTTAAACCTTTATGAAGTAGTATATACTCTTCACTGAATAAAGGATCATTACATACCCATTTGTAACCAAAATATTACCATAAAACCCATATAAAGAACACATAACATATAAAGGATACTTGGGACATAAACATACATAAATTGAATGACTGTATGGTCGACTTCCACAAATATCAATAAATGGAATATCCATAAGGTCGAATTTCATACCGAAAGCCATGGAGGTTATAATTTAACCACCTATACTGGTATTCACGACACCAATTGTCATTTCTTTTATCACGTTACCACCCGTCAAATGTCCATGTACCAATATAAAATCATAACACATTCAACAAATATACAAGAAAGAAAACATTTCCACATTTAAATCACAATATATCACTTAAATATATTATAATAACAAATACACTATCAAATCCATTTTCAATACCAAAATTCATAAAAGGATATATGCTATTTATTTTCTTTTAAAAACATTACAGCTTATTGGGGAAGCCAATGATCAAATAATACTCACAGTGGTGGAAGTGGTTGTTTTCAACACTTACATTAAAAGAAACTATAATTTTGTCATTTAGTAAAATTATTTGTAGAGAAATATTCCCTTTGAAAAGTCATGGGTGTTTATACAGCATATAAAATAATGTCGTGTATTAAAACAAAATATACCTCAATGAATGGAGATTGAGACGAAGTCCCTTACCTCGTGTCTAACTTGACTCGATCATTATTTAATCTCCTGAAAAATAAAGTAAAGTTAATTTATAATTTCTTAATAACCTTTATGAAATTTATTATTCCTTTTATGTCACCTATTACCAGTTTATAAACATTATGTAACCATTTAAGTTAATAATGTTTGTTTTGTCGATATTTGGTACTTGAGTCAAAAATGGACTTCTTATAATTGAATGTTGTTCATGCGGTCAATCGTTCATTAGATCCACAATGACATTCATTATTTAGATATCATATATATCAAATATATCCAGTATATTCATGTATTTTTAATTGTACATAACATTTATATGTAAGAAATGAAATGCACCATTCATAGAGATGGTAAGTCGTACGTATGCATGTACGCTACATCCTTTTCTATTTAATATTAAATTTAATTAAAAATTAATGATAAATAGTATTATTATAATTATAGTATGGTATCATATATAATATCATTAAATCTATCCTTTATACATACCACATATGGTTAGAATGAGTCATATCACTTTGAGGGGGTGGTACTCTGCACATCCTCTAATTAGATTATCGCGTTTACCCATAATGAAATCCATAATGGAATGATATAAATGGAAATTACACAAGAATAAAGAAAAAATAAAAATAATATATATCATATATAAATTCAGTGTCATCATTATGGTCACCATTAGAGGCGATAGGAGATAATCGAACAATCATCGTTTCTCAAGGCATTAGTTTATCATCCACAGAAACATTATGTTCTTCATCCATTATATGGAGGTGTGCATAAGTGTAGTTGTAATGCTTATCATTACAACATCCTAGCATATTGAGGATATTGGTGTTGTTAAAAAATAAAGGAATAAAATGATTTTAGGGTTTGGATAGGTGAAATAAAAGAAAACAATTTTAGAGAAACTTTTACCTTTATCTTTTGTAACTCCATTTGGTTTGAACCAAAGGACATCTTGGAGTTCCTTATGCCTATGTTAAGGCATTTAATATGAGTAGGGGGGATGTAGGGAGCTTAATTGGGTAGAGTTTGGACGAGCCAAATGGCTTGAGAGGTGTAAGGAATTGGTTAGAAGTGGTCTCCTTTTATAAGGTAGAGGATGGGCTCATTAGGAATATGTGAAAATATTATTTTATAATATAATGATATTCTGTTTCTAATGATCAAAAAATCATTATAGTAAACTATAAGAAGACTCATGGTCGAAATATAATCATCCAATCAAAATTGGACATGTTTTAGATAATATTTTAATCATTGTAATCTAATTTATTTAAGTCAATTATTAATGAGGTAAATACTGCATCACTATTATGTCATGAATAGTTTAATTTATTCAATGTCTAAAAATTATAAAGAAAATTATATAATATAGTAAATATTTATACCTTTTCAATGAATATTTATAGACAAAAATATAATTTATATAATTATTTCTAAATAATAATTTACTAAAATATATTTTCATTTTTCATTTTTTCTTTTACTTTAAGTTAATTTAACTAAATTTTCATTATCACTCACAGTGGCTCAATGGGGTCCAAAAATCAACCCAGAGATGCTCGTGGTCATTAATTACTCAACAAATATGTTACGGACAAGTGATAAGGTAATTATGAATTATTATAATATTATTTTTACCATTAATAACCTTATTTACATTTAACCGTGGTAAATAAAAGTCAAAAGTTACTAATCACCAAAATAATATTTTCATCTTATTGAACCACATATTACTTCTATATAAAAACCATGTATTTCAAATTTTCTAAATTTAATTCACAGAAGTGGTAAAATTTCATTTAAATGAAAAAGTCAGTGTTTTTAACTTATACAAAGTGATTTCACTATTCATCAAAAAATTGATGTTTTTCAGAAATATACCAAATATTTAGCCTAAGATATATTTGATATTATGAATTCAAAAATGATTTCTATTTTGAAAAATTCAAAACTTATAAGTTGAATTAATTAAATTTTAAATTAATTCCCATTATCAAAACAAATAACGTGTTTTTAAGAAATAATAACTATCAAAAGATTGATACTTGTTCATACCCATCTTCAATGTGAAATTAATTCCAATGACCAAATTGGATTAAATGGTAAAAATATATTTTAATTTTACTTTAAAACCAACTAAAAAGATAATATAACCATATAAATAAATTATATTAAATATTACTTTTGAATTAAAATACAATATTTTTCACTATTCATTAAAAAATGAACTTTATCGGAAAAATCCCAAAAAATTACCCAATGTAAATTTTGATGTCTCCATTATAAAGAAGGATTTTATTTGGTCATATAGAATTTATTAAAGAGACCAAAACTAGATTTAAAAAGGGTTCACCGTTAAAAGGCGGTAAATCGTCCATTAAATGTAAATTATGCTTAAAATTTAATTTATTCATATTTTAAGCCACTAATTTTTATTGGATTAATGTAAATAAATTTAACAAACATGTATAATCATATTTTAGTTAGTTTTGATCATTCCCTCCAATACAACCGCTAGGAGATAACTACCATTAAAAGTAATATTATTATATTATTAGTGTGCAACGTAAGATTTCAAAGAAACTCGTTGTTGCATATCAGGTACGCTATCAAACATAGAAAACCCTTTAATGTAAAATTAATATTTAGTTCACAAATATTAACAAATATGAAAATATATTATTCTTCATTTACGTTGGATGTTACATCATTCCCCCCTATGGATATTGTGTCCTCAAAAATTTTTATTCACTTATCAAAATAAGTGGGGGTATTTATCCCTCATAGTATTTTCAGATTCCCACGTTACCTCTTTAACTATATGGGTTTTCCACAAAACCATTACCTGGTCAATTAACTTATTCCTCAACACATTCTCTCTACGGTCAAGCATCTGGGGAGGTTGTTCTTTATAAGAGAGAATATCTTCCAACATAAATACCTATGGGCTCAAAACATGAGATGGATCTGGCATATACTTTCTCAACAACGAAACCTGAAAAACATTGGGTGCCTGGGATAAAGTTTGCGGTAAATCCACTATGAATGAAACTGATCCAACTTTCTCAACAATTTCATAAGGTAGAATGAACCTTAGACTCAAATTTCCATTTTTACCAAAACACATCACACTTTTCCATAGAAAAACTATGAGAAAGACATGATCACCTACCACAAATAAAAGATCATTTCTCCAGTTTTATACATAACAATTCTATCTTCTATAAGCTATTCTCATGTGCTTTTGAATCAACCGATATTCCTCTGCCATCTTGTCTACCAATTCTGGTCCCATCATCTTCCTTTCACCTACTTCATCCCAGAAAGATGTATTTCAACAACGCTTTCCATATAATGCCTCAAATGGATCCATCAGTATACTGGAATGAAAACTGTTATTATAAGAAAATTTTACCAAAGAAAGATGTTGGTCTTAGCTTCCCTGGTAATCCATCAAACAAGAACATAGCATATCATCCAATGCATGAATTGATCGTTCTGACAGCCCATCTCATTGAGGATGAAAAACTAGAATAAAATTTAATTTAGTACCAAATGAACTCTGATGGCATTTCCAAATGTTAGAAGTAAGCCTAGGATCACGATCAGATACAATGGAGAGAGAAAGTCCATGAAACTTGACTATATCATTAACATACATTCGAGAAAGTTAATCTAGACAAAATGTATCCTGAATAGGAAGGAAATGAGCAGATTTAGTCAATAGATCAATAATAACCCGAATTGCATTATTAGCTCGAGATGTATTTGGTAATACCACAACAAAGTCCATTGATATATTTTCCCATTTCCACTAGGGAACAGGTAGAGGATGAAGCATCCCTTTCGGTAACTGCTGCTCTGCTTTAACCTACTGACAAGTCAAAAATTTCATAGTAAAATCAGCAATATATCTTTTTATTCCATCCCACTAGTAATACTGATGAAGATCAATGTACATCTTAGTACTCCCAGGATGAACTGAAAATAGGGAACTATGAGCTTCACATAACAACTCATTTTTCAACTGTGAATCACAAGGAACACATAATCTCTTTCCAAACCTCAAAACACAATCATTATCAACTTTAAAATCAGGAAACATACCCTTCTGAACCAATTCTACCTTTTACTGCAACTCACTATCTTCTTTCTATCATTTCTTTAATCTGTCTGATAGAGATTATTTCACTGACACCTGAAATAAAACCGAATAATTTCCTTTAACAACAAATTAAATTCAAAATATCATCAAATAAAAAACAAAAGGATCTCATTCCAATCATAACATGGTTAATGAAGTATTACTCTTTCAACTCAAAGCATCAGCCATATTATTTTCTTTTCCCAGATGATAAAGGATCGTGCAATCATAATACTTGATTCATTCCAACCATATCCTCTATTTAATGTTCAATTCATTTTTGAGTGAATATCTACATCAAAAATTTGTGATCAGTATATATTTCACACTTCACCCCATACAGATGATGCCTCATAATTTTTAAAGCAAAAACAACAGTAGCTAATTCCAAATCATGTGTAAGGTAATTTAACTCTTGATGTTTCAACTTACGTGAAGCATAAGCAATTACCTAATAATTTTGCATTTGGACACAACCCAGTCCTTTCAACAAAGAATCACTATAGATAATTAACTCACCATTTCTTGAAGGCATTTCCTAAACTGGAGAATTATCTAAATATATTTTCAATTCCTGAAAACAATAATCACATTATTTTGTCCAGATGAACTAAACACCTTTTCGAGTTTACTTAGTCATTGGACTAGATAACCATGAAAAATTTTCAACAAACCTCTGGTAATAAACTGCCAAACCTAGAAAACTACGGATCTCAGTTATATTTGAGGGTCTTGGTCATTCTTCAACAACTTTTCTTTTAGAAGGATCTACAGTTATGCCATTTTTTGAAATAATGTGACCATGGAATGAAATTTGTAGTAAACAAAACTCACACTCGCAGAGTTTCCCATAAAGTTTATTTTCTTTTAATGTTTTGAAGACAACCATTAAATGACTTTCATGTTCCTCCTTACTTTTTGAAGAAATCAAAATATCATCAATAAACAAAACCACCATTTATACATTGATTCAACTGATCCATCACCGCAAAAAACGGATCAATTCTGATTCTGAACATCTCAGGATGCTGATATGGAAGGTCATTTACCTCTGTATGCCTTCCTAGAAAAGTATCTTTGTTTTCCTCAATGAAAAACCATTATTAACATAGAAATACCTTAGGCAAAGAAACGTGGTAATCTAGAAATGATATATGTTTTCAATATTATCATAAATTACTTTATGGATATTAATTTACCTATACACTAACTCTTAATTTTATCTAAACCAACCTATGATACCAACTATAAGGAACTGGATTTAAAACATTTCATAATCTTTATTTAAATGAATAATTCACATTGAGGATCTTTTCAGGTTTAGACTTTTAGAGAGATAGTCCCTAACTATTACATTTCAAAATATTACAAAGTAGACACTTTTACACAGTTTCCATTTTTTTCATAAATAAAATCCCATTAAAATAGATTCATGTCTTGTTCCATGTTTTAGATAGCATGCCTTTTCTGTGATCCCATCCTTGACCATATTCTACATTATGTCCTATGAAAATCATTTCAAAAACTTGGGATGAGCATAAAAAGATCAGTAAGGGATACACAGAGAAGTAAAACTGTTAGTTTTTTTAAACAACAAGTAAACCATGAATACTTTAACATAAATAATACTTTTCAACTTTATGAAGTAGTAAATACTATTTAATAAAAAAAATATCATTACTGCACCTTTTGTAACCAAAATATTACCATAAAACCCATATAAAGAACACATAACATATTAAGGTAACTTGGGACATAAACATACTTAATTGGAATAACCATACGATCATCTTCGACACATATCACTAAATGGTATAGCCATTCAGCTAAATTCCATACCCAATGCATTGAAGGTTATAACATAACCACATGTCCCGGTATTCACGGCACCACCCGTCATTTGGTTTATCACGTAACCACCCATCAAATGTCCACGTACCAATATAAGATCATAACACAAACAACAAATATAAAGGAAAGAATACATTTCCACATTTCAATCAAAATATATCACGTAAATATATTAACATCACAAATCCTTTATCAAAACCAATATCAATTCCAACATACATAAAAGATTATATGGTATTTAATTTCTTTTAAAAAAATTATGGCTTGTTAAGGATGTCAAAGATCAAATAATACTTGTGGCGGTGGAAAAGGTCATTGTCATCACTTACGTTAAAAGAAACAATCATATTTTCATTTATTAAAACTCTTTTTTGTAAAATATTCCATTTGAAAATACAAGGGTGTTTATACAACATATAAAAGAAAGTCGTGTTTAAAAAAAAAATATTCCTCAATGAAAGGAGATTGAGACGAAGTCCATTACCTCATGACCGACTTGACTCGATCATTCTTTAATCTCCTGAATAATAAACTAAAGTTAATTTCTACTTTCTTAAGTACCTTTTTCAAGTTTATTTTTTATATAACTTATTACCATGTTTTAAACATTATGTAATCATTTATGTAAATAATGTTCATTTTTTCGATATTTGGTACATGAGTCAAAAATGGACTTCTTATAATTACATGTTGTTCATGTGGTCAATAGTTCATTATTTCCAAAGTGACATTAATTATTTAGATACCATATATATCATATATATCCAGTATATAAATTTATTATTAATAGTACATAACATTTAGAGGTAATAAATGAAATGCACCGTTCATGGCGACTGTAAGACATACGTACGCATGACCGCTACTTCAATTTCTATTTCATATTTATTGGAATTAAAACATAATGATACATAGTAGTAGTATAATTCTAGTATGGTATAATATATAATATCATTAAATCTATCCTTTATACGTACCTCATATGGTATGAACGAGTCATATCACTTTGAGGGGGCGGAAGTCCGCGCTTCCTCAAATGGGATTAATCGTGTTTACCCATAATGGAAACCATAAAGGCATTTTATAAAAGGAAATTACAGAAGGAAAAAAACATAAATATAATATACATCATATATAAATAATGTTTCATCATAATGGACACCATGAGAGGTAGTAGGAGATAATCAAACAATCATTGTTTCGTGAGGCGTTAGTTCGCCATTCACAAAACTATTATGTTCTTCATCCTGTAGATGAAGGTGTGTGTAAGTGTAGAGAGAATACTTCTCATAACAACATCCTAGTATATTAAGGATACTGGTGTTGTTACAAAATAAAGGAATAAAAAGATTTTAGGGGTTGGAGCAGTAATATTAATGAAAAAAATTTAAGATAAATTGTTACCTTTAATTTGGTTAACTCCCTTTGGCTTGAACGATGGGACATCTTGAAGTGGCTTCTGCCTAAGGTAAGGATATTAAAAGGAGGATAGGAATATAAGGAGCTTAATTGGGAAGAGTTTGGGCTGACAAATGGCTTTAGAGGTGTGATGAATTTGTTAGAAGTGGTGTCCTTTTATAATGGAGAGGAGGGGCTCTTTAGGAATGTATGAAAATATTAATTTATATTATTATGATATTCAGTTTCTAATGGCCCGAAAATCATTATAGTTGAAGATAAGATGAATAATGGTAAAAATAGAATCATCCAATAATAATTGGACAGGGTTTGGATTATATTTTAATCATTATAATATTATTTATATAAATAATTTATTAATGAGGTAAATACTGCATCATTATTGTGTCATGAATAAATTAATTTATTCGATATCTAAAAATTATCAAAAAATTCTATCATTTAGGAAATTATTTTATCTTTCCATGGAATATTTAGATAAAAAATTATAATTTCTATATGCCCTTATAACAATTAATTTACTAAAATATATTTGCTTTTGTCATTTTTGCCTTTACATTAAGTTAATTAATCTAAATTGTCATTATCACTCCCATGTGGCTGAATGGGGTCCCCAAATCGACCCAAATATGCCCATGGTCGTTATTGACTCAACCAATAAGGTTTGGAAAAGTGTTAAGGTAAATTTGAATTATTATAATATTCTTTTTACCTTGAATTACCCTATTTACCTTTAACTGTTGTAAATAAAAGTCAAAAGGTACTATTCATCAAAAATTATTTCCATCTTATTGAACCACATTTTACATCTCGATAAAAACCATGTATGTTGGATTTTATAAATTCAATTCACAGAAGTGGTAAAATTTAATTTAAATGAAATAGTTTGTTTTTTTTAACTAATACTTATTGATTTCAATATTCATAAAAAATTGACGTTTTTCAGAAAAATACTGAAACATCAACCGAAGATATATTTTATATTAATAATTAAAAAAGGATGTCTATTTTCCGAAATTAAAAACATATAAGCGGAATTAATTTATTTTAAAATTAATTCCCATTATCAAAAAAAATAGTGTGTTTTTAAGAAACAATAACTATAAAATGATTGATACTTGTTTATGACCAATTTCAAAATGAAATTATTTCAAATGACCAACATTGGATTAAATGGTAAAAATATATTTTAATTTCATTTTAAAACTAAAAATATAATATAACCATATAAATAAATTAGATTAAATGGCAGTTTTGATTTAAAATATAATATTTTTCACTATTCCTTAAAAATAAGAACATTATCGGAAAAATCCCAAAAATTTACCCAAAGTAAATTTTGATGTCCCCATTCTAAAGAAGGATTTTATTTGGCCATATATAATTTATTAAAGTGAAAAAAACTAGATTTATAATGGATTCTCCATTAAAAGGTGGTGAATTGGACTTTAAATGTAAATTATGCTTAAAATTAGATTCATTCTTGTTTTAAGCCTCTAACTTTTTATTGGATAAATTTAAATACATTTAACAATAATGTATAATCAAATTGTAGATATTTTTTTCATTCCTTCCAATACAATGGTTAGGAGTTAAATACCATTTAAAATAATAATATTTTATTATTATTGTGCAACGTAAGATTTCAAAGAAACACGTTGTTGCGTATCAGATACGCTATCGAACATAACAAACCATTTAAAGTAAAATTAATATTTAATTCACAAATATTAATAAATATGAAAATATCTTATTCTTCATTTACATGGGATGTTACAGTGATGGTATTTGTGTTGATTCATGTGTTTTTGGAGTTGACCTATGTGAAATATAAAAGGTATGGTGTTGTATACTACGTAAAGGACATGTTTTTTGATTACTGATTTGGAAAATACAAGAGGCCCTGGAATTTTGATTCCTTATTCATCAATATTTTATATATTCTATAAATTATTTTATTGGGGATTATAATTCTTAGTTTAATTAATGATTTAAATTTTTATATTATGATAAAATTCAATTATAGTTTGAAAAATAGCGATTTCATAGGAAATAATGTTAGGATAACATAATGATGAAGGAAGTGACTTAAATATATAATTTCATAGGGTATTAAATGTTAATTATTACTAAATATATATATTATGAATAGTAGTTTCTGACACTTGATTAAAATGAATAATTCTAAAAATTTGTAGAGCATGGAGTTTATTTCAGTTATGTTATTCAACTAATGAAAATTTCATCAAGGATAAAAACATTATAGTTTATTATAAAAATTAATATTATGATATATAATTATTGACCTAAGTTCTGTAATAATAATTGTATAAAACTTTAATTCATTGCATGGAATAGAGGAAGAGTTCTTTGACCTTGGATAGACAATGAGATGATCCAGAAATTTATTCACATGCTAGTAATGTCGTGATATTTTGGAATATAAAAAAAATGATAATGTAACTCCCCAAGGATTTATAAATAATTTTAAATTCATGAAACAATAATATTATATGAAAATACACATTTTTCTAAAGAAGAAAGTTATAAACTAGCCATTAAATATAATATTTTCACTTCAATGAGTTGAATTTAGAAAATCTAACATACATTGGTTGTGTTTAGGGTTATTTTTGGAGTCGGATAAGACAACCATAGTTTTAGGTGAATATAAAAATACCCATGTGAATATTAACAATACCTTTTTAATAGTAATATGACATTTACGAATTGTAATTCGATTATTGTTATGGTTATAAGATAATTAGATCTTCCTTATTATTTCATGGTGTTATAAAATGAGTTATAATTTTTAAATTATTATTTTCAAATAAATTATTATTTTATTTAAAAATCATATTATTCATATTTATAAAATTATATTCCGAAATTGAAGTTCATTTATTAATTTTACATGTCAAAAAATGGATAGGTTTAATAATTGGGATTTTTTAAAAAATCTTGAAGTTTGGATGAATAGTGAAATATAGTAAAATATCATATATAGAAATTGTTATTTAAATGAAATTTTTATTATATCATGGATTATTTAAGCCCTCTTGATTCTAACTCACATGCACATATTACTATTTGGTGTCACATTAATGAAGACAATTCTTATTTTTAAAAAAATATTAAAAAATATGATTGAAATAATGTAAAATCCTTCCTCACCTCAACTATAAATACTTCCCTCATTCCCATATTCCTCTCACTCCACTAAAGTTGAGTTCATTGCCTCTTTTATTCAAATTACCCTCCCCAAGTTTCTTTTCCATGTACAAGACCTATTTTTTTCTCCAAAAGGACAAAACCAAAGGCCTTTAGGTTGATCTCAAAGATAAGAGATCTATAGATAAGAATCCCTTTTCATTTTCAGGTGTTTTCTTTTCAATTCAATTCATTTCATATCCATATTCCCCATAACATATCTAAGAGGTTTGAAAGATATATAATATTATATATTCTGTATTTTAATCATTTAAATGGAATAAATTCATCATCTTACTTCTCCTCCTCCCTGCTTATAATTACATCTTCTGTGTTGTGTCGATATACCAACATCATGGACAATGTGTTTTCAATTTCCATTACATCATCCAAAAATGGATGTAAAACCATTATAATTGTTGATTTTTTATTATATTTTATTATATATGAAATTTTAATTTTTTAACTTCTATACATCATATTAAATTATGTAACAAAAAAAGTTTGTGCTCGTCGAATAACCTCTAAAATGATATAAACAGATATCACTGAAGATTTATCCAATTACACATCCTCATTCAAAATAAAAAATGATTTATTTCATCATTTAATATTCTGTAAAAAAAATAATATCATTTATTTAAACATCATGATTTTCATTTCCATACAAAAATATAATCAAATACAAACTAGCCATGGGAATAATTTAAAGAATGAAACTGAAACAATGAATGGAACAAAATAATAATAGTTGATGTGAGAAATGATGTAAGAAAATGATCATATATGGTTTTATAAAAATGAAAATGTTTCTTAAAAATAATAATAAATCATTTTGGCCATTATATAATTGGATTAAACAATTTTAAATTAATTAAAATCCGATTTAAGGGAATTATTAACCCAAATTCCATTCTTTGGGTTAACCTTCAACATCATTAATTATGTGTTTTTAAGATTATATATGTACGTAATTTTGTTTATATTTTGTTGAGTTGTGTGTATTTATAGTGTATATATTTTTTTTATCAACTCTATTGATTCTAACGTCAATTAATATGATAATTTTAATGGACATTTCCTTAAAAATACACTTTTAAAATTATGTATTACAAATTTCAACATGAATGTTTTAATGAAATTATTATTTTTTGATTATTATATTATTCTTCTTAGTAATTTTTTATGAAGAATATTGGTGCCTATATCTACCTTCAATACCTTTTGTATGTTTAGTATTGAGTTCGGTCGTATGGTTACACCATGTGTTCCAGCGATGGTTATATAGTAAGTTAGTCATGGGGGTTACAATATAAGGCAGCAATGGGAGTTACAATGTAAGGTATTTGTGAGGGTTACAAATATCAAGGTATATATAATGGATACAATATAAGTAAGATATTACCCAACATACCTTTATAGTTCTATTTATGTTTTTTATTCTTTGATGAAATATTTTCAAAATATCAAGTTTCACGATGTAAGTATATACAGGAGACATGTATGACTTTTTAAAAATTGTATCATACATTTACAGTATTCCAGGACTAATTATTTCATTCCTTATTTTTATATCCCTTACTTTTATTTTTATTCTCATAAAAGGTTTTCAAATAACTTTGATAGTTTATAACGTTGTGTAAGTCAGGGATAGAATTAGTGATAAATGTTATGATGATTTGTCAAGAAATCGTGTTTTATTTGAAAAGATTTATATTTTTGATGAAATGTATATTTTTTTATAGTATCTCTCTATGTTAATTGTCGAATGTTATGTATGAATTATGTATCAATTCACTAAATCTAAAAAATTCAAAATATCCACAATGTCATAGAATGTGAGTTCTTGAGTAAAATTCAAGATTATGTAACGTTTTACGGTCTAACTCATATAGTTGTTATCAGAGGATGGTTTATTTAACATTATGGGTATTTATGATGTTAATAGAATGAAATAAATTATTTTTCAATTACATATATTTTGAAAAGATATATTAATTAAAGATTACTATATTTTTTCAAATACTATATGTTTTTTTAGAATGGATTTGCACAGAATAAACATGGTAGCTGATGTGGAAATTCATCGACATTACGATAAACTTCTAAATCTACTACCTATGATGGTAGGGAATGGATCCAATATTTTGTTGATATCAATGGATTATTTGATGTAGTTAATAAATGATTGTGGAATCCATGTAACAAAAGAACTAGAGGTTCTTGAAATGAACATGATGATAGTGGATCATTTTATGAGGCGACACCCTTTGGATGTCAGTGGATCTTCTTACCCAATAGAAGTAGAAGGATAGATTAAAGACCATGAAAGGATATTATATGTCCTAGGATGAACATAGAAATAAATGTTATTTCATTCCATTAATCCATTTAAATGATAAGTTCACCAGTGGAGCTCAATGGTCATGGATATAGGGGACATCTATGTGATTGATTCCTTATAGTTGGATGAATTTAAATGTATTTTCCTTGAAAACTATTTTCCCAGGAATTTTTGATTTAGGATGGAGAAACAATTTGATGAATTGATGCAATATGAGAAATATTTAATGATTCTTTAAGAAGAAAATGTCAGCCGACTAGTGAGGTATGCTTGAAATCTCATTTCGGATCATAATAGAAAAATCAATCTCTTTTACTCAAGCCAACGTATCAAATGGAATTAGCATCCCATCAATTAAAATGTTATGAGAAACATGTATGATGTTCGGAGTGATTATAAATGGAGTATTTCTATTATCCTATTCACTTTTAAATAAAGGATAATAATAGGAGTAAATTGAATGAAATAGGTATGAATCAATCAAATAGATCTGTTGGTAATAATTTTTAGTTTCTAGTTTGTGAAATGTGTGTCAAACATCACCCAGGGAAATGGATTACGAAAACCAGGAAGTTTATTCTATGTTATATGTTTGGAAATAAAGCTTGATAATTTATTTAATATGATCCTAATACTAATATTTACAAGAAACCAATAGTGTGTTTTAAATTTGGCAAGATGGGTCATTATACAAAACGCATACCCAAGGAAAGATCAGAATAATGCAAGAAGCCAGAAAATAAGCCGAAATGTGTAGTGGGATCTATTGATATGATGTTAATAGATGTCAATCCATCCAATGATGTTATATGAGGTAAATTTTTTTACTCATATTTTTCTAAATTATTGATTGGTACATGGTCTAAACATTCCATTATTTCTATGATTTTTTTTGTAAATTGGAAACTCCTTATCAATAAATGAGATTAGAACATATGGTTAAATCACCCAGAGGAAATATTATATAAAAAACATAATTAATTTCATTATGTTGATGTTTGTGTAAATAAATTACATGAAATCCTTTTTGTTTTTTCCTTATTATAGTTTGACGTTATTATTGGAATGGATTGCATATTTGTTTATCAAGCTAATATTGACTGTATAGAAAAAGAAGTTATTTTTTAGAATAAATATTAGTATATATACGATAATTAACCTATAAAATTGATAACATATCAATATTTTTATAAACAATTGAAATTTTTATATGAAATTTATCTTTCTCATATTTATTAATATAAGGGAACTATTCAGATTAATTATGTACCAGTGGTAAATGAATACCATTATGTTTTTCCTGGTGAGTTACAAAATGTTATACCTGATTGGGAAGTTGGATTCATAGTTGACATAGTTCATGATGCTAAACCAATATTAAAACCCCCTTATCATAGAGTGGAAAAGATGTACCAGGACCTCTAACGACTGCACTGGTTTCCGGAAATGAAGAAAGCAGAAGCAGAGTTTGTCTCTTGGTGCCTCACATGTCATCAAGTGAAGTTGGAGAATCAAGTACGAATAAGATTAGTATAGCCTTTATAGGTTCTATAGTTGAAGTGGGATGGAATATCCTTGGACTTTGTGACAGGACATCCATGTAAATCTAGAGATGATGATTATATTTGGGTGATCATCGAATGACTCACCATGTCGGCCCAATACCTACTGATCAGAGAGCAGGGTTCAGTGGAGAGCTTGGGATGCCTCTATTTGCACGATATTGTGAAACTACATTGAGTTCCCTCAATTATTTTCTCCGATCGTGATGCACGTTTCACTTCCAAGCTATGTATGGGGTTACATGAGGCTTTTGGGAGGCGTCTTTGTTTGAGCACATCCTTCCAACATCAAACAGATGTCCAATCTGTGCGGACTATTCAGTTCCTCGAGGACATGTTGCATTCTTGCATCCCCGACTTTGGTCATATCTGGGAAGATCACATTCCCTTGGAAGATCTTTCTTACAACAACATATATCACTCACCCATTGGGATGGCACCTTTTGAGGCATTGTACGGACGACCATGCAAAACCACTTTGTGCTGGAATGACCCAGGGGAGTCAAAATTCATGGGACCTGATGTGGTATGGGGTACCAAAGAGAAGGTGAAGGCCATCCAGGAGCAGATGATGACTGCATAGAGTAGCCATAATTCTAATGGAGACAAGAGACAGAGACCTCTGGAGATCGAGGATAGTGATCATGTCTTTCTACAGGTCTCACCTCGCCGTGGTTTATAGAGATTTGGCCAGTGCAGCAAGTATATTTTTGAGGTTCATCAGAGCATTTCAGGTCCTCAAAAAGTTTGTCAAAGTGTCCTACCACTTAGCTCTTCCAATACAGCTACACTGGGTGCATGACGTCTTCCAAGTATCCCCGTTGAGGAGATACGTGCATGGCCCTTCACACATAATTGACTAGGGAGAGTTGGACATCGACGATGGGGTGACATTTACGGATGTACCAATAGAGATTGAGGATCGATAGGTGCAGGTACATCATGGGCAGTCGATAACATTGGTGCACGTATGTTGGCAGAACAGGAACCTCAAAGAGAGCACATGGGAGAGGGAGGCTCAGATTTGTGCTCAGCACCCCCAGTTGTTTTCTTAGTTTTTGTAATATGGATTTTAGGGATATAAAGTCCTAATATGGGGAGAATATAAAGACCTATAATGTATATTTAATTTCATTTAATTATTTAGGAATTTAACAAGTCAGTGAAAATTTACGGGGTGTGATTCTGAGGCCCGGTGTGCCCGGAATGACTTTCTAAACATTTTTTAAGTATGTACAGTAAGCATGTGATTGGTTTTTTGTAGTTTTTGAACTGGTTCTCAGAATTGAAATATGGGGACATCGTTGAACTCATAGGGCCTTTATTCACATAAAGAGACCTTCACCTCGATCGTAGTAGGTCGAGGGTGAACGTTAGTTTTTGGGTTTTTCATTGAAATAAAAAATAATATAATTAACATCTTTTATTTTATTTTTTACGTATATTTTTGATTAATGGGGTTGGGGACCACCCGAAAGAGAAAACTGCATTTTGAATTCGAGTGGGGGGGGGGACCACCCGAACACCTCTTTAATATGGATAAGTACCTCTAATAATCCCATTTAATTGTATAAATTAAATATAATTAATTTTCCCATTTAATTGTCCAATATTTAATTGTTTTAATGTAAATTAAATTGATAAACCTATTATAATTTGTTTTCTCTTCATTTCCTTGGGGAAATCATTGTAGAATGGGAAGCATGGGGAGAACATTGGAGAAACACTTTATCCAACTAAGAATGACCTATCCATCAAAACACACAGTTTAGAATTAATAACGAGGATGACGCACGATCCCAACTTTAGATGCTTTTTGCAGAAGTGACGATCATTGGAACCCTTATCGCCTTCAACGAATTCTTCTCATGACACCTCCAGTGAGAAATCGAGGTTGGGATTGTTGTTATTTTATCACATTTTCCATTATTTACATTCATCTTGATTTAAGAACATTTATATTATTCATGAATCCAGAAAAAATAACTCGCTTGCTAGCATTCTAATGCGGAGGGTGTGGGCTGAACAAACATGGCTAACCTCTCCGCATCCTTTGTGAGATTTTGATGGTCTTGAATAAACAACGACAT
This sequence comes from Viscum album, assembly GCA_963277665.1. NCBI lineage: Eukaryota > Viridiplantae > Streptophyta > Magnoliopsida > Santalales > Viscaceae > Viscum > Viscum album. The sequence goes on from OY728150.1 coordinate 1,395,035,308, forward strand.
CGTGAGATAGGTGTGGGAGTCTACGAAATGAAGAATTAGAAATCAGGGCATACATGGTTCCCGGAGGAACGTTGATGGAAGGGCTCCGGAGCGGCAGCTAGAACCCCAGATAGCCGGAATGATGGTCGCGGCGCGAATGCACCACCGTAGAAGGTATGCGGCCCTTCAGCCATGGTGGAGCAAGTGCGACATCCATTTTAGGGACAACCATGTGAAGGGGAGATGGTGGCATGCGTCTCTTCCATCGGGCATGCAGGATTCGCGGCCTTGTGCCACGACAATGAACGGAGGGCAGTCAGATCGATGCCAGTTGCCGGAGAGGGCGCGGTGCGCGACTGCGCTTCGAATGATGGCCAGCTGTCCGGACAGCTGTGGGACACCCTCCACGGGCTGCCGACCGCGGCCATCACCATGGTCATCCTAGTGGGTCGGGCCACGCTGGACGGTAGGGCCAAACCCAATGGGCAGGCCAAGGCCACATCAGGCCTGTCGGTCTGATCGAGCCAGACCAAACCCGGACCAACTTCAACCCCTTTTCGCTATTTCGACCATAAATTGTGCTTCAAGAATCCATTTTAGGAACCTTATATGGAACCAGAAACCTTGTATCCAGATGATCCTATTGTTACACCCCAATTTTTTTTTGGATAAATTAGTTGTATGTCTAGGTTGGATCAAACACGAATCCAATCTGACCCTTGGGGATAATAGTCAAATACCATACATACCGGGCATCTGATTGATGCATCGTCTGTTAAGATTAGACCCATATTACATAGAGGTCCTCTGGGATACATATTCATGTGACTTCATGGTAGTTGGAGTATCATCCTATGTCTTGGGGAGAATATCCTTATGGAATCAAGCTAGCTTAGTGCGGGAACCCGGTTATTTGATGTAACATGAGAATGGGATCCTATGTGGGTCTTTGTTTTGGGATTCTATGTGGGTCTGTGTTACAGTATACCTCTAGGATCCACTCTATTAATCCACATGGGACTACTCTAGGATCCTACATGGGTCTATTGTACTAGGATCCTATTATTTTCTAATGATCTAGGATCCTACGTGGGTATGATGATTTAGGATCCTATGTGGGTATGCATGTTAACATAATAAGATGATTCAGTTGTAACTTCTAATCATCTATACTACCATAACTATGTTATACCTAGTGTTAGTTGAGTCCCTACCTTCCTGTTAATACCTTTGTGGTATTGTTTTTTGTGGAATACATTTGTGGTACATACTTTCAAGGTGATAACTTTGTGGAATTCATCTGTGTGGCATACCTTTGTGGTACTTACCGTCATGGTGATTCCTTTTTGGTGTCCTATTTTGTGGAACAACCTTTTCGGTACTTACTATTGTGGTGTTACCATCATGGTATTCTTTCCTACGTGGAACAATTGTACTTTGGATAAGAGTTTGGCCTTGTGTTTCCTCATAAATGAGATGGGAATACATGATAACCTAGGTATTTGTATGGTCATATAACCAAGTAGGGTTTTAAAATGTTTTCATGCTTTGTGGTTTATCCATTGTGGGTTTTTTGAGACCTTTGAGAGTCTCAGGGTCCCTACTGAGTATCATTATACACACCCCTGCATGGGCTATGCTAGCACCTTGTTGTGTTTGGTGCAGACGACGAACATCACTGACCGAGGACTAGAGTACCAGGACTGGAGGTACCTCGGTGGTGGACCTTAGAAGAGATGTACCGCATAGACAACCATTCGAGAGTTATACCAAATTTCAAGTAGGGTCCTTGGCGGGTGTTTATAGAAGTTGTTACAGTTTAATTGTACATTTCAGTTTTCATGTACATTTTAGTTAGGCTTGTATTATTTCCCCTTTTACCTTAAGTACACTCTCTTTTTACTACACAATTTACTTGTGTTCATATTGTGATGTGATCTTGGTTGCGTGTGTTTACAGGTTATAAAGGCAATTCCCTCCCTGTTTTTAGGGAATACCCCTTTCGGTGCTAGTCTCTAGCCCCTGGCCTATGGATGGCGGGCATGGGGTAGTCACGACGCGGGCCCCAGGGGATGGTTCGTGACAAAAAATAATGAGAATCATCTAAAATAATAATGGAAAAACTAATTTTTTTAATACCGCGGATGATAGAATATTCATTGGCTACTCAAAAAAGTGTAAGTCCAATAAATATTAAACAATGTTGGCCAAAAATATTTTTTAAATAAGTTATGTAATAGAGGTTTAAAATTAATAAATTTTTTTATCTAGAATATATAATTCTAGAGTTTTGTTTCATGAAGGGGAAGAGATAAATAAACATTTTTGAGGCACTAAAAAATTTTATGTTTATGTTGATTCTATGATTAAAAATATTGATGATCAATGTGAAAATGGATGAATAGAGTATAACCGCCAACTCTATTATTTGATATTGAAACAAATTTGTGTGATGAATTTATAAATGGTGGAATCATGGGTGAAATTGATGGACAAATAATTTGATGAAATTGATGAAATTAAAACTTTTTGGATTATTGAATGACCTAAGAATCATGATATAATTGGTACACAACAGGACTTCAAGAACAAGTAAGAAAACAATTAAATTATAATATGAAATTAGGAAATGTGGGTTTACGAGGGATATTATCAAGTTTATGGGATTTTTGATAGTGATAATTTTTTACTGATTAGAATGATATTTTATTTTAGTAACTTCTTAGATATTTTTTTTAAATAAAGTTCAAATTATTTTAGATAGATTTTAGGAGATATTTTTTATAGAGTATTGAATGAAATTCTATATATTGATCAACCCATTTAATTTTTTTATTAAAAATTATAATAGAAAATTTTTATAGTTGAGGGAATAATTATATGGAATGATGAAATCATCGCATTATTTAAATGTAAAGAAAAAATTATTTTATAAAGTATATGGAGTTCCATAGAGGAGGGTTTGATCATAACATCTATGTAAATGTTTTAATATATGAGTATTTTATGGTGTTTGTGTATGTATATGATATTATATTTGGTGGATATAAATAAATCAATACTTAAGAATTTTATAAATTAATGAGTTTTGAGTTTGAAATTTTAATGATCAACGAATTAATATCAATATTAATCTATATTTTAATCACTGTGATGGGAAAAAAGTCACACTAAACGAAATGTTTGAAAATAAAATTTTAATGAAATTCACAATGGAAGAGTGAAAACCTATATTTACTCAAAAAGTAAGTGGATATATATTGGTAAAGTATAAATATAGTGAGGGGTATACACACATTTTTATAAAAGAAACATTGGTATTTTACATTATATTAATGTTAAGAAGCCTTATGTATTTTGTGTATTAGGACTAGTTGGACATTTATAGAGTTTCATGAAGAAAGATCATTTTAATGTTATGAAGAGAATAATAAAGTATAATCATGAAATTGAAGATTATAACATTTAGTTAAAAACATAAGAATATAAGAATTTATTGTAATATTCAGATGATGATTAGGTTCTTCACATTGTTGATTGAAAATTCAAATGTGGAGGAGTATTCCAGATACTATGAAGTTTTGTTGGATGAATAAGTAAGAAAAACATTGATATTAAGTTTTTTCTAGTGAATTCATAGCATATTATAGTAAAAAAAAATTTATGTGACATATATGGGTGAGACATAAGTTGTATTACATTAATTTGGTGGTGAAATAACCATAAATAATACAATGTGATAAAAAGGATCTATTTTACTAATAATGAATCATTCTCAGTAAATTTTGGCAATATATATAGAGAACATGTATCGTTCCATGGAGGATAATGTTGAAAATAATTTTATGAAGTAATACTTTATTGGAATACAACAACATCTAGTTGATATTTACACAAATCCATTAGTGGATCTTGTGTCCAAAAGGCATAGGTTGAACATTGATGTTGAATCAATATTCTCATGATAAGTAAATTTTTTCCCTTTCCCCATTGAACATAATTCTTCATCATTTAAATTTTTTATGATACAAATGAATAAATATTATTGGAGGAATGAACTATGGGGTTATACTAACCAACGGTGTCATATAAAGGTTGATTTGGTGAAAGTCAATAATGAAGGTAATTGGTGTATTTAATTTTTCACATGTTTTTATAAATAAAGAAGGAATATTTAAAAGTAATATAAGGAATTAATTTAGGAATTTTTTGAGCTAAAATGGAAAAATCCAATGAATATTATTATCTAAAGGGGAAAACCAAGAATAAATAAATAAATCATGAATAATTTATAGAAACATATTATAGGAGAATCTGACATATCCATGTTAGGGGGAGTTATTTGGGTATATAATAGCATGTTTCTTAGAGGATGGTTTGGAAAATACCATAAGGATAATATAATATAAAGTAAATGATTTTTTTGTATTAAATTCATTTCATCTATATAGCTTTCAATAAAAAAATATTACCGTGATAGTTTATTTTTTTACCTTTTTATGAATTTGTTTTTTGGAGGAAGTAAAGTATACATAGTGGTTGGATAAATATTCTCAAAAAGTGATGTAGGGCATGTCACAATTATATTTTCCACATTGCAATTTTTTGTTGAAATCCAATTAGTAGTCAATATCCCAAGATCATTATAATACTCATATTCATATGAATCTTGCTATTATAACATTTTAATAATAAATGTGGTGACATTGAAGTTCTAGACATGATTGAAAACAATTTATCCATCCCAAATTCCATGAATATAAACATTGACCCATGAATGGAGTTTAAGATGATAAAAGAATATAAATTTACTGATGTCCAGCATCAGTAATCCAATGGTTTAAGATGAATAAATTATAATTATTATCAATGAATCTTGACATAATTTAGATAGTTTTTAGAAAAAAAATTTATGTTACAAATGTACGTGGGATGATTCATGTGTTTTTAAAGTTTATGTACTCCCTATATTAAAAATATTCCATATAATTACATGTTAATTCTACAAGCAATCACTATTGACCATTAAATTCATATATAAATATGTATTTTTTTCATGAAGCATAAACACTATGAAGACAAATGTCATGTTGGGGAATAATTTGAAGTTTGGAGAATTTAAAAAAAATTCATGCTTAAAAGAATAATTTCATTTAATAATACATATTTTTTTATAAGATTCAATAATAGATCATTATTTGTATCTTTTGTGATAGTTTAGATGTTATTTCAGAACTAGTAACAACCCATTTAAAATTAAATAGAGGATTTACAATATAAATTTTTCAAAAATATAGGTTTTATGTTTTATTTTATTTAATGAATAAAATTTCAATATTAAATAAAATTATTATAGGTATTGAAAATATATTTTTTTTCAAAAAATAGATTATATATTTTACATAAAATAAGAAATTGACATAAATATAAATAGGTGTAGATTATTTTATGTTATTTATTATTAAATATCTAGATTAAGGATGAAATGTTTTTAGGAAAATTTTCATAAATTATATATAAAAAATGGAATTTTAGGTGTTCATTCCACTAAATATCTAGAATTTAATGCTGATACATAATTGGGAACACCCTTGGGTTTTTGTGTCAAAAAAATGCTTGATATGTATTTAGATCAATATGCTTATTTATATTATTTGATAACCATCTTAAATGAAGTATGTAAAATAGGGGAAGATGACTTAGACCTTATCTGAATACTAATATATTCTAAATATTTTACTAATGATCTAGATAATTTGTGATATTTTTTTGTATCAACATATTTTTGATATGTTCTACTTCGATGTATCGTAACTTTTGTGAACCAATTAAAATCAATATTCTCTGAATTTTAGAGTTCTTCCATTATAGTTTTGTAAAAAAAATTATGTTGCCTTTTCCAATATGAATATAAGATTTGAATCGAATTAAATATAAATATAATTATTATACCCTAATTCACCCACATTAGATTTTCAGTTGGAAAAAATGCTAAAATATTTTTAACTCATTATATCATAGGTAAACTAATATCAATTCCTTTCTACTCAGAAAAAACATATGAATCAAAATTTGTATTTTTTATATGAGATATAATTAATTATTTTTACATAGTTATAAAAAAAATATGATATTATTTATTCTGATCACCAATGTTAAATTTTGATTTTGAATTACTATAATCCTCCAAGAAAAAATATTATATATATAAATAATATTCATCAAAATATTATTTTAATGTTTATAGAAACTTTTTCCCGTGGTAATTACTTAAAAATCCCTTCTTTGGCTCAATAATTTTATATTCCAAAAGTCTCACAATTAATCATGATATAAAATAGTTTTAGGAATGATATGAAACACTATATTTTGGGATTAATACGAAAAAAAATATCATAGTTATTGTTGAAAAAAATTATTCTATACATGATATGGATGAGAATATTTGTTGATTCTATTAATCCCTTTATCCAAAAGTTAATTTTAATTTTCTTGTAGCAATTACAAGTTTTTTGTAATGTCCAATATAGTATAACACATCATTTGTAGTTATTATTATCTCAATATGTTCACAAATATCAATCTTCCTTCTATACACATTTTATCTCATGATGTGCCTTAGTGTCTTTGTTAGTGTTTTCATATTTACTTACTATATAAAATAAATTTAAAACATATACTTTTTTATTTTTATCACGTTGTTTTAAATTTTTATTCCTATAAATACCATTTATTTTATTATTCATATTCTATAAATATTCATTTAGAATAAAATCCATGATTCCATATAAGTTGTACAGTTCTTTGTGTTTAGGAAACAAAATTTTAGGTGCATATGATGATTCAATTATTCTGTCATTAAATTATTTCACATTGGGTTCCCCATTTTTTCTTATTTGGATATTAAAGTGTGGTGATTTATTTTGTGGGGTTCAAGTATAGTTTTATAACAATTCACATATAGTTTGATATTTTGATCCCTTATAGAGAAACCCAATAGCTCCGACATCCATAAAAAGGTAAAAATATTTTCAAAATGGCTAAAGATCATTTGGGGTTTTATACCCAACAAAACATAACAACTAACATTGGGTAATATGATTGGACTACAAGCTCATCACAAAATTTTGAGGGGAATGATTTCCAACATCAAGACTCTATTTTATATTAATGATATATTTATCAATATCATCCAAATACGAATTCATGATTGGTTACCCTAATAAAATAACTAGACGTTTAATCTTATTACATGTAATGGGGGTACTATTAATGAGACCATTTATATATATTTGAGGTTCTCCAACTACTTCCCTTTTCTTCATAGAAATTGGTATCTTCTAGTATTATGATGCCAAATATTTAAGAACTCTTGAGTTTACATCCATCTAGTCAAGTAATTCATGTTTTGGGTATGGGATTGAACATTTAGGAGGTATCATGTATATCCCATTTATAACAATAATGAAAACCCACATAATTCCTTTATGTATAATCCATGTTGTTAAACAATAAAAATAAAGGCCTAATATCTCGGAATTTAGGAATAAGAATTGGGTATTTATCCTTACCAATGAATCATATGTATCGGGATAATTTGTAGGAATTAAATTTCTCATAGTTCAGTCTGACATCAACCTAATGACGAAAAAGGGACGGTGATTAATATTTAGTTGGGTCATTATCCCAGATTATATGTATATGTAAATGACCTGAGGACTTACACCAAGGTGGATTGACATTGTATATAGGCACTATCATTATGTCATTGAATAGGTATTACACACTAATCTTTCACTAAGAAGGGATATTTCATGGTGCTCGTTGTAGGATCATTGAATGCCCCCAAGACAATGTGTTCCCTGATCTAGGTGAGATACATGAAACTATAGATGACCAAGAAAACTTCCCATTGATACATTACATATGAATTAGCGATTATCTAATGGAGTGTTTGATATCGATATTGGTCTATATCAAAGTGTTGTATGTGTGATGCTATTATATGATATCATAGTCCACATAGTTCACTTAGCATCTCAATCCACCGGTGGGTGAGGAAGAATGATAGGCTTAGAAAACTGTTTTGGTCCCATGGTGTATTGTGTTTGGGATATGTATGTAATTACACCAAGGTGGTTTCCCATTAGATATAGGTTATTTTGAAGGAATCATTTTCATACTTCTTATACATGAATCAATGTTCTTTAAGTTTAGTTGGTTCATAACCCACTGATTGGTTAGGAAAGGCTATTACACTTGATGGAATTATTATTATCTATACGGTTTGGGAAATATGTGTACTTATACTAGAATTGAAACCTATGTCACATATTCCTTCTCAATATTTATAAGGATGAGGATATATGATGACTGTGAAAGATCATTCAAATATACTTGACATGGAGGAATGTTTGAGATCATGACACTTATACTATTGCATGAGTGAAAAACCCTTTCTCACTAAGGGAGAAACACTTGTATAGTGGGTTCTCAATTTAATGTTATAAGCAAGGGTTTCACATGGTAAATGTCCAATAATGTCTTGAAAACATGGTTGACATGTCCCAAGGTCACTAAATAACATGTTTGACATTATAGAGGGTCTATTCCTAACATTGTTGACATGTAGGGGGGCTGACACATAAAATAGTTGGCATGTCTTTGGATATCTATACAAGCCCTAGTTGTATGTGTGAAGTGTCTATTAACTGTCTCTTAATCAATATTACAAGGAAGGGGATGGCAGAATGATATGTATTTCATTTACAAAGTGGGTTTTTGTGACTAATGTAGGCATGTCAAAGGTATACCACATGACTCAACTAACATGTATGGGTTTGGATGACTAGTATGCTAGTAATGTCCAAGGGCCAATGCATGATCAAATAATTTTTTTTGAGGGATTAATCATGATTTAAAATACACAATAAAGGGCTACCACATGAGGTGTATGATATGTTTAGAGGGACTCATATGGCCTGGTCAATATTTCTGGGGGACTTTTCATAACATGGTTGTCATTTATGAGTGATATATCATGATCTAATGACCATTTCACATGAATCACATGAACCCTCTTCATGAAAATCATCATTTGTGTCCTATAAAATTTTTACAACTTATTCGGCAATTATCATATAAATTCCCTCAATGTTAATCATTCATTAGCTTGTTGAAACCTCACATGAACAAGAATACACACACAAAATCATTCATGTGATCTTCTGATCACACCTGAGTTCCTTCACATAATCAATATGTTGATCACCATAAGCATATATAAATGTTTTGTAATCCCTAAAGTCATTCCCTAGATTTACATGGAGGAAGAATCTTGTGATTGTCTTGAATTCACCTATATGAATTCCAATCCTAACTTTCTTCTCTCTTATATTTTTTTTCAATGGTGAGGGGAATTTATAGGAATGACCACCCTAGATCTATTATACATAATATAATTAATAAATAACAAATATGGTTTTCATTTAGTTGATGGAGTGTTTTGTCATGATTTTTATAAAATCCAAATTCAAGTCATCCATGATGTAATATTTGTACCACGTGCTAAAAAACGAACACCTGGTCATTCCATCATTTCCATATTTATATAACCCATAGCATTTATAATATATTTGTCATTATAAAATCAACATGTATAATGACCTTCAAAATATAATTTTGATATGCTTGGGAGTCTTCATGAGATCAGGTCACCTATCATGTAGGATTTCTCCTGATTGAGGAAATTGTATCATGTGTCCCTAAGGAAATAAATATTTATAGTTAGAGGGACTTCACATGATTGATAACCTAGTCACATGATGCACATTAATCCTTTTTATAATTTTTTTTTCACATTTTCACCAATGGGAACCACATTTTTTATATTTTATTTTATAAATCATGTTATGATCGTTGATTGGTTGTCAGTAAGGGTGTCATGGGATCAAATATGAATGTCTAAATTCCATCACCTTATGATGGTGATGTGTCCAGTGGCCTTTGTCCGATGAATTCTACATATCCATAGGGTTTTTGTGTGAACAATAGACTAGTCACATGAAGGACTTCAACCCCTCATATAAAAAATGTGCAACTACCTTCATCATAAAGATTCCACCATTTACAATAATTGTTTTATAAATCTATTTAGTGATTGATAGGTATCTAACGACAAAATTATCACATGGATGAGGAACTCATATAGAGTCCTTCACATGAACAACATATATTGTCTAAACGGTTTAACAATATTTGTAATGATATTTGGAGAGGATAAACATGATCATGAACATAGCACGTAATGTGCCTGAACCATTCACATGATGTCTTTAGGGTTATATTATTTTTGTAAATGAGATTCCCAATTCTCATGTATCCATGTTGATCCATTAAAATATTTTAACAGTAAATAAAAGTTATCTTCATTTATTTATATGAACCTAAAAGTATTGATACTCGTTTTTCAGGCATTATTAAATTCCCACTTTGAAGGGAGGTTTAAAGGGAAAATTTTTTGGTAATGAGAAATGTAAATTTAGGTGTATGTCTCCTGGGATTCCACTAGTTGGTGTTCTGATATGATTTTGATATTCCGAATGACCATTTCTTTTTTATCGTGTACCCTTTAAATAAGTAAGTTTAGTTCTATGCAATTCACTGTTCACCAAAAATTTCTTATCTCTTGAGATTTTAGATTTTGTGAGAATCATTAACTAGACTTCCTAATATGACCTCAGGGTAATAAACATTAATGTGACCTAATCATGTTATCATGTAGTGTGATCTCTTTATGTTATCTTCATGTCTCAACAACTCATGCAACAAACATCCTAACTAGTCAATGGTATTTTGGTTTAACTATGATACATGTTCTTGGCTGCAAGGTCTCGTTCCTTGCTTCATGTGATCATAGAGATTATTTCTTGATCTTTTAATGTTTATGAAATTCATTTTCCCTTCATATAGTTACACAATCACATGTACTGAAATAGATCACGTGGTCATGAAATGTTACATGAATCATGTGATTCTCAATTCCAACAAGTGGCCATGAAATTACAAACCCTTATATGGGTCATATGATTCACAATATGATGCTCGAGCCATATAATTATTTGAATCATTTTGATACGGTTAAATTCCATATAAGTTATATTTATTACACTTTTATATTTGTGTATATGAATGGAGACCAAAACAAAAATATCCCATTATTATTTCATGGTTTGAAATGTCAACACTGATCAATATAAGTTATCTAGTAACCTCATATGCACCGTTCGAAATTGAGGATGAGTACCTCCTAGAATATCCTTATTTGAAATCTTTACATCTATATTATTTCTAACTCAAAAATAAATCTCATGGTTTGGGAACCTTGTCAAAAATCTGTCATTCTTAATGGATCATAAATATTCATAATAATTTTATAAAAAATATCTCTAATGATGGACAATTCATTTCTTCGGGGAAAAAATTTGATGGTTACATATTAAAGATCATCCAATAGACTTCATAGAGGTCCATAATTAATCTAATAAAATGATTCATAAATACTAGTTGATAATGTTGAAATGTTCTATGAATTAGATGTTTGGATGGTTTTCCAACTCAAAAAATATTTCAGGATGGAGCTTTGGAATAGAATATTTATTTTATTTCATGGAATAACAAACATCAACAACATTCAATGCTGAGTTGAGGTGAATTGTAATGTATGAGGCCACATGGATTTTCAAACCCCATAATATTATTCATAAGTTATTAATGATTAAAATAGTAAGTTTATGGTGTCCATAAAAAATATATTTCATTCAATGCATGGGGAGGTTGGAACCAATATCTATGACAATAAATAAATTCTTTGACCCCATATTTTTGGAGATTTTTTAGGCGAGTTTCTCCATACACCATCTTATTGTGATTATATAGATAATACCCCTCCAATTCTTAGGAAGTGATCATGATAGATGAGAATTCCATTTTGAAGGCCCCACATCCAAGGAATGACATTTTTTTAAAAAAATGGGAGGGATAATTTACCATGAATTTCCATTCTCAACCCAAATTACATGGGTTTTAAGGAATTCCCAAAAAAATTGTCTCATAGTATTGAAGGTTAATATTGTACTGTGTTTAAAGAATGTTTGTTCAACAAATAGGGACAGGAGGTCATTCTTAACATCAATCCACTGATTCAAATGGTTGGAAATCATACAATGTACCTTTGGGGGTATATGAAAATGTCCTCAGAATTGGGTGGGTTCAGTGTTTCTACTTTTGTGATGGTGGTATATATAGTAGGAAGAAGGATTTTATGTTTTTTCTATTACTATATTTTCCTAAATATATCACCTACTACACCATATTTATCAGGGAAGATACCATTTAGAGTCTTTGGCTCCTTCGATGTCCTGTGGGGTTAGATGGGGGATCAATTGGGTGGATATGAGTATACTAGTTCCAATTATATCATTTTTTTGTTTTAATCCCTTTTTATTTTATTTTTTAAAATAATATCACCACATTGATGGAAATGGATATCAAGGATATAAAAAATCACGATAACTAATTATATTTTATTTTTTATGTGACACATTTGTGTTTGAATCAATTTGAATTTTGAATTATTTTATAAGTGGGATTTAGAAATATTTCTCAAAATTTTTATGGTTATCACTGAACCATAAAATGATATATTCAAAAATAAAAAAAAGTGGAATAAGAGGAGAAATTCCTCAATAAATGAATTGATGTCAGAAATTTTACCAGTGTTATGTACACATTTTGTTAAGTTATCTATTTCAATGCATTCAGATGATGTGTCCTTATTCCTTACATGTCTGATCAGAAAGACATCTAATAGTGGCTCACCAATTTTAGATAATAGTTATCAAGGTGGATACATAGACTGAGGATAAATTTCATACAATGGATGGTGATATCATCCTCTCATAGTGTTATTCATGTCCTTGATCTACAATTAACTTAATGGGAAACGATCTACATTTGTACCTAATAACATAGGTATAACACTAATTTTCATAGTCAACACAATACCTAGAAAGGATACCACAAATTTTAATAGTCATCCCAATACCTAGAAAGAAACATGCATTAACTAATTTAAAAAATCGAGAGATAAATTGTAAATAAGGGAGGCTTCTATAATTATTTTAATTGCTATGAAGGGCGCAAGTTAGAGAATAAATAACAAGAGAAGTTATTATATGTGAAGGGTTTACCATTGTGGAATATACCACTACATATCAGTAATGGTTAACATAGAGGGGGGAAACTCATTTTTTGAGATATGTTTTGTTAATTCAAGTGAATGTGGACAAGACAGGCTTTGCATAAGTCACTTCTCCCATCGAATTTAAAATTAAATACAAACCTTCAAAGGTCCTCGAATTCATTCATGAGCTTTATTTGTTATTAGAATATTTTAATGTCCATTTATTCTATTTTCATTGACTTCATCATATGTTGGTTTCTAGTACACTTATAGATTCCACAGAAAACTAATACTACCTTATACATAAAGACACATTATATATAACTTAATGAACATACTAAAATGTCTACATTATTATCAAAACCAATTTTCAAATGTCTTGTATCTCTTTCGGTATAGCAGTGGGCCGAATGGAACCATTTTCAACTCTCATCTCTTTCATACTCTTATTTGGGAATGAATTAGAGAATATACTCGAGAGACGAACCTGGGACCAATGATGAGGGATCCTCAAATCAATTGGGGATGATGAGGAGTGTGATTTACATTACTACGAAATCACTATCTACCAAGGATTCTTCCCTATACTCCGTGCCTTCAGTGTTACCTACTTCCATGAATAATTCATTGGTGAGGAAAAGAAAAATAAATAACTCCAAGTCATTGGTGTTCTATCACCCATAATCAAGGAGTACAGATATTGTTTTTTATTCTTTACTAGATATATAAATAGATTATTGTAGTTTGAAAAATGGTTTAGGACACCAATTATCCCAATTGGAGGAACATGAGTCTTTTCCTATGAATATCATAGGACTTTGTACTAATTTAGAAGAAACTCTATTGTTGTTTTCATTCCATCATGGAGTAGAAACTTTCGATGGGTCAACACATTCAGATATAATTCAATATGTTAATCTTCTAGGGGTTATTCCATTTGACCCAACATCGAAAAACACATATTTGGAGGAGGCTAATACTAGTAGATATTATTCTACTAATTTATCCATGATGGAGGTGTCTCTTTGAAAAGGTGATATCATGTCCAAATACCAAACACATTTTCCAAATTTTATTATGTATACAAACATTTTTTACTCTTATATACCTTAAAAGCACCACAAATACTATGATCATGTAGAAAAAACAAGTTGGTTCCCCAAATGACTCACAATATGATGTTTTCGCCTTTCCCCTAATGATTGGATTATAGTGTAAAATGTTATCATTGATTCAAAATAGAATGTTATGTTACCTACATAAATATTGTTTTTAACTATCTTCCTACATCAAATTATTCACCTGATTATTGATAATATATTATGCCTCTCGTTATAGTGAATTCATAACTCAGATGTTTTAGTCTCTACTTAAAAACATCCAGAAACCAAGTCATCTATCATGGAAGCCATATTTATACCCATAAAATCAAAGGATGTGAGTACGAAACCATCAATTTGGGAATTAGTCTCTAAATATATTTTTGTCTGTATATTGGGTTTCATTTTATTCTTGGAATCTATCGAATCTCATCATCTAATGCTGCAACATGTGTTTGTGGTTAGTAAGAATATAATTTTAGAGGGATCATTAGTATAGCATAAAGACTAACTTGGATATCTCAGGTACATTTTTACCTATTTAAATATGTGGTACTTGACTATTAAAGTCTCCATTCATGGTTAAAGTATGTTATCCACCCGTGGGAGAAGAGTAGTCTCCTTTAATTTATTGCAGTAGTGGTATAGTGTTATTCTTTAGTTAAATTAAGTATGGATGAGCCCCTCAATATTGATTCCATAGAGATATGAAGGAAATGACTCAAAATACAAGATCAATGTAGGGATGGTCGTGATTGGATGATTTCAGTACCGTATGGCTTATCTTTGGAAATGTATGTCTTGGTTGTGACAAGAATTTTAAACCACGGGGAAATTTGTACTAGATAAATGTGGTCTCATTGAACAGTTAGATATTGAAATATTAGTTTTTTTTAAATGAGGAATCATGGTAGTTGTTATCATAGGTGAAAATTAAATCTGATGATCAATTGCACCAATCAATTTCATCCTTGAAGTAATGGTTGATAGATCTCATACAATCCTCTGAGAAAATATTGTAATGGTATTGTTGTTTTATAAGGCTATTTTATGGGGATTATTGAGATAGATATTGAAATTTATAGATTCATCCATTTTTTTACATTATTAATGAGGTAGACTATTTAAAATTCATATGTACCTATAAGGAATTATTTTATTTCTTATTATAATGGAATTTCATTGAATTTATGTCATTTAGATCATTGAAGACATATATCCATTGGAAAATAGCGATAAAAATAATTCATGAACATTAAAGCATTAATTGTAAAAAGAACCTCATGTTAATTCCCCATGAATAATTATTAGCATAACAATACTCTTTGTTGTTTCTTTTCCAGCTAACCTAACATTACCTAGTTGAACATGATAATTTGAATGAATATGTTCTAGAGGGAAAGTGATTTAAATTTTTCCTATTTCAATGAACATTGTGATCATGTCTTCATTTTTAATAGGGTAATATAATAAATATTATATGTTGTGTATCTTTTTATACTATTATAACATTTCACTAAGCTTCACATGAGGAATGATTTGTTGGAGTGGACATAGATTTTCATAAGGCCTCCATTTATGGTTATTCAAACTAATTTTTGTTTCACATTTTTTTGTTTATAAATCCTCAATATATCATATATCATAAAAAGTGAACATCCAATGTGATGTGAATTGAATTTTTAATAGGGGTTCCTTTATATATTTCCAGCATGGAGTGTATTGTTTATTGTTAATTTTTATTTTATTTTCTTTAGATTTGGACTATTGCTATAGTTTTCAGTAATATAGATTATACCATACAAGACTATTTTTATGATCTTTAACACAAACTATATTTTATTATTGTTTAGGGTCTGTTATCTCAAAACATCTACGACTATAATTTATATGTTACCAGATCATGATGTCTATCATTATATAATTGGGAAATTTATCTCTGACTTTCAGTTTTTTAGATTATTATCTACAAGATTTTATTATTTTTTATTTATTTTTGCGTCTTTTAACACATACCATCATTTGACATAGATTAGTGTATTTTATATGAGAAAAAATGTTGTTTTAGTTTAGGTTATTTTAGATGTGATTTTATATCTCTATAGTTTATATACTCCTAGAATAAACCATATTTAGTTTTATTTTAGTGACGTCTATCTCAAACCTTATTATAAAGTAGTTTGGGGTCATTTATATTGGACTGTATATTATTTTAGCTTAAATTTATTAAGGAAGAACAATCTATTAATATAGTTTATTATAGTATAGATCAGTCCATATTGTATTGGTAATGAAGGATGTGTATTCATGAATGTTTTTCAAACCCAGTATCCTTGCTGGGACTCTGAATAAAGATTAACCATGATGGGTTCTAACACTATTCATTATTAATTGATATTAATAAGAATTACTGATCATGAAGTGTTATGAAACCCTATGTTCATTCATGAATGATGATGGTTGGGTATCCATAATGGGTTATAACACCATTCAGCCTTGAAATGATTATGAATAATGTATTAAGGATTCCAAATATACATATATTTTTAGAGTATGGGATATGTAGGCTCTAAAAACCCATTCCTAATGTACAAGGACATTACATGAATTTTTCAAATTATATAATAAATGACACAAATAGACTCCCAATTACTGTATTAGTTAATTAACTTTTGAATCATGGAAAATAATCTTCTAACTTGGTGAAAAATCTTCAACAAAACCCATAAATATTTCCCCTATTGTTTTCCTTCGTAAATTTTTTTTAAATAATGGGAAAAAGGAAAAATAAAACGGATGAGATCTAATTCTCAGTAAGAGTAATAATTGAGGACATAAAACAAATTATAGTTATAAGAATGTAAAAACATGAACATAATGTTTAAATATCAAAATCGTGGGATATGAAATTAATATTGGTAGTATGTAAAGCATAGATAATAAAGAAAAAGTAACCATGATAAAATCACATTGGTATAGAATATGGAATAGTGAAAATAAAATAATCACATGTTATGAATTCCATTTTATCCAAATCATTGCTTCTAAGGAAATTGTGGTGGAAAATGTCATCTGCTGAACTAGTTTTACCGGTTGATCTAGCCATGTATTACAAAACTAGTTTTACTTGTCATTATAGTCATGTATATCTCATGCGATATAAATCATTACCAAATACCTTGGTAAGATATATAGGTCCCACCCATATCATAATTAAATCATCCATACAAGGTCCAATGAAATATAATATATTCATCATAGTATAACCCAAGGAAAAAAATGTGTTTCTTAATCATCATTACCTCATAAACTTTGTAAAATAATTGATCTAATAATAAAATTTATTTCATAAACATAATAAAATAAATTTAATAATAGCTATATAATGATAAAAATATGTAATCGTAGATATTAATTAATTTTGACAATCCACTAGAGCCTAATTCTTGAGGAAAATATACAGTATACATACAAAATTATTCTTTCCCCAAAATTCCCAATTATTTTAAAAAATAATTTTTTTTGAAAATAAAAATGAAATCATGAATAGGAATCCTCATGGAAATAAGGGCTTATAAATATGTTAAAATATTTTCATGACATATATGCTAAAAGAACATTCTTCTCATACTCTTTCTGGAAAAGTAATGTACCTTGTGTGGAAAACGAAATAAATATTCTTTCCATACCATTTAATAAAAATTCCAAAAGGTTAAAATTTTACTTCAAAGTATGGTATAAGAATATAAATAATAGTTCATATTTAGGAATCAGGGCTACAGATGATAAATATACCCCCTTAAATACTTACGTTTATACAATCGTAGAAAAAAATTATATTTTGAAATTATCCCATAAATTTTGTCTGATATCCATTGAATGTATCTGAACCTCTTGTATAATTATTTAAATTATTTTATTAAATTATTAAATAATAAAAGTAATTTTTTTGATATCATATATGTGTATATTATCAACTTTTGTTAGTAACATTTCATTGTTAATTGTAATTCAAGTGTTAACTACATTATGTTATTATGCATGTTTTGAAGAATATCTTGTAGTTCTACTTGTTAGGACATAGTTATATCACCAAAAAATTATACTAAAATTATATATATTATATTTTAACAATATTTACATTTATATAATCATTCTTTAATGAATTTCACGTATAATAAATCACATCGCATTGTGAAGACTATAGGTCGTACGTACGCACAGGTAAGGATGTCATTCGATTAGTTATTGAATGGTTTTTAGGTGGATATATTATAAAATTTAATAATAAATATCATGTTTTAACAACAATATATATTTATTACTTCCATCACAATACTCATCCATGTACAGTGGTGGTGAAAAAACAGAGTACATCACGACGTGTAGATAGTAAGTCGTACGTACACATGCATAGTGATTTCATTTTTCATAAGTTGGATAAAAGGTCAAATATATATTATTCATAATTTCAATAATATATCACTATATAAACGATAGAGGATTTAATACTTTATAATTATTCAACTAATGATGTGGAAAAATAAGAAGAAAAAAATTGAGACATTTGGTTGAAGAGATTACCTCTTTTTTAACATGACCCATTTTGATCTCCTCTTGATGGTAACATAGATGGTCTTTTAAGAATTCCAGAACATATATATTGTAACTATTGTGGTTGACAAGGTAAATGAGAAGGATAAATACAAACATGAAGGCTTAATGAGTTTTGAATAAATGATGTAGGAAGTGTCCTTTAATAATATGGGTGAGGTACATTTTTCCAATTTCTGAAACAATTAATATATAATCATATGAAAATAAATATGAATACATATAAAATGGGATATATTAAAAATATAAGATATTATTTTATTTAAATCTCTTCAAAAAATAAAATTTATACATGTTATGATGTCATGTTAAGAAATATCAATTTAATTAACAATTAGTTATTCTATTTAATTTTAATTAAGATAACATATGATTCAAAATTAAAAGGTTGAAATATTTACTTATATGATTTTAATTACACAAAAAATTAATAAATCCAAAAAATTTAGACAACATAATAATTATTGTATTTTTATAAAAATGATTTATTATATTTAAATAATTTTATAAAATATTATTTTAACAAAATATCAATTGTGTCAATTATAACACACTTCGTTTCATTGATTTTTAGAAATTAAAAAATAGGGTGTTATCATAGAACCAAATATTTTATTATATCCATAATGGGTCATGGTCAACTATAAAAATAATATAAATATTTAATTATACAAGATTATATTTATATTAATATTTTTAATATCATTTTATTGATATCTTCGTTATTAAAATAATCACAACATCAATATTGTTTAATTATGTAATATACATTTTTGTTGAAAAAATATTTGAAATAAATTACTATTATGAACATATATAAACTATATTTCATAAGAATATATGTATTCAAATTTTTATTCTGGAATATAGAACATTAAAAATGTTTTACTTAATAAATAATGAATTTGGCAACTTTAGCATGACATTAAATAAAGTTAAATAAATGACAAAATCCCTTATGTAAATATCTAAATAGACACTTCATAGGTACTTCGATGATTATGTTCTATAAATAATCGACAAAAAGGATGTTTTCATGGTTTTAGTTCTTTTTATGGTTATTATTATTTTAATAAAAAATTTATGGACATCTCATTAATTAATTAATTGTTACATCATCAATGTATACGAATTTTGGGTAATTATTAATTTCCTAAAAATTTTATATAAATTAATATGATTTAGGTAATTCATTTTTCGTTCCATTTACTATTTTTACTGATGATATCACATGGTTATCCTTATATTAAAATTATAATAATTATGAAATGTGAGTTTGACATTTGTAAACTTTCATTGGCTTTTTAATATCTATGTTATTTTCTTTTTCACGTGGCCCTTAAATGATTTTGTTTAAAAAGTATGATGTTAAGTGTATAATTTTATTGTTCCAATGAGTTTTTGGACCGTTTTAGGAACATTGTTTTATCATATTCATATAATTTGGTAGATTACTTTAACTGATTTACCTTTGACCAAGGTAAATAAAAATATCCTTATTTACATTTCTTAATATCCAAAAAATAAATATAAAATATTAACATAAATTCGTACCACTGGTTCCAATTATAGAATCCATTTTTCATAAGTCAATACACTTTACTGGTATATATTAATTTAAAATTAATTCCCATTATCAAAAACAGAAACGCGAGTTTGTATGAAGTAAAAACATATCAAAAGACATTCATTTTTTTATTTCCAATTTAAATGATAAATTATTTACAATGACCAAAATTGGGTTAAATGACAAAAATAATAATCCAATTACACTTTAAAACCAATTGAAAATATAATTTAACTATATAACCAAATTAAATGAAAATATAATGTTGAATGAAAATGTTGTATTTTTCAATATTCATCAAAATATAAATTTCATTATAAAAATGTCAAAATATCATGGAACATGGATTTTGATGTATGTATTCTGAAGAATAATTTTATGTTTTGAAATATAATATATAAAAGTGTTAAAAACAAGATTTTAAATTGATGTGCCATCAAAAGGAAGCAAAACTTCATATTTTAAAAAATACTTCCTTTATCAAAAAAATTGAATTTGTAATTATATCATATCTAGAGAATACATTAGAAATAATTTAAATGTTATATAAAATTAAAAAGGTGGTTAATAATATTCAAAACACCTAGTTTATATCCATTTTTAATAACATAACTTTTTTAGAGAAATGTGGTATTCTTTACAACACAAGCTATCAAGGGAGGTCTCTCTTGCATCTAATGCATGCCAAGTCAGTTTCGGATCAGTGTAAGACTACATTGGTGTTTCTTATAACATAATCAATGAATTTTTATTTTATAAATTATAAAAATATATAATTAGTGTAGTGAGAAATTAATTATATCAAACAAACTTGAAATTGTTTGAAACACATGCCAAGTACAGGGATGCATATATTGCAAGCTAAAAAATTATTTTATATAGAGTAAACTAATATTGGTGTAGCATAAAACACAATACATCAAAGAAAATAAAAAAATCTATCTTATAAAAAAACAATTTGATACATTATAACCCCCTTAAATTAATTTCTCCCTTGAAATTCGTTGGGGTAATAAAATGATTATAACTTGAATGTTTCTTTGTAGAAATGAGCATTGTAATACAGAATACTAAAACTTCATTTTAAAAACAATAGTTAGAAACATAATGGTTACCCAATGTAACTCATCATTAGGTTTCCATGTATAAGAACATTGGTGGGAAGTTAAAACACTGATTGGGATGAAAAATCTAACCATCATGTCCTGATGGATAGTGATAGAGAATAAGATTATGAGAAATATAACTACCGGAAAGACATAAATCAATGATGATTCAAGGGGATATTTTATTCATTAGATATAAGTTATAGAGAAATTTCTTTGGTTTTAAAGATCATTTTCCTATAGTTGAGGAATATTTCATGGGAAGGAATACATTCTAGATTTTTGTATAATCTGACCATTGTTTGTAGCGTGAATAATTTCCACTTCATCTATTATATAATGGTAGTAAATTTAATTTTACATTAATAAAGTTTAATAAGATCATGTGATAGAGTTATAGGTTATTCAATTTATTTCAATAAAGATGTTATCATAGGTAATCTAATAAGCATGATTCTACATATAGTGAGATAATCTGTTAATCTAAAAAACATCAACCTTAGTATAACTCATAATATCCAAAAATGGATGACCTTACAATTATTATAAAAAATGAAAATATAGAACATTAGAAATCAGTGAACTATATCTACTTAAAATTTATCTACCATATTTCATAAGGTAGTTCTTGGTTTCCACATTCCATACATCTAAACACATTAATCATGTATTTAACTTAAAACATTCTAATAATTTGAATTACCATAAAACATTAGAGAAAACATGCATTTTGTCAAAATTAACCTTTTCCACACACAAAAAATCCAAAAAAAATTATATACTCAAACCATGATATCACTTTGTCCTTATATCAATCTTGAGTTCATTGATAATATCAAATAACTCATTATCATTTTATCCCATAATTATTCACATATCATGTGATTTCTAAAAAACATGAATAACTTTTCGTGCATACTAATACCACTAATCATATACATTAAAAATACATAAGGAAAAAAATATTCTAACAATCCATAGATGTTTCATTATTCCATAGTACCATAAAATGACTTATACAACATTATTCTTGAAAAACATTAAATAATTCCACTATCTTTTTAATCCCTTGATCAAGAATAATCATTTTATTACTTAACAAAACCTTAATCTCATATATAATTTGTATTATCTTCATCATCAGAAACATAAATGATACCCATAAGACCATTATAATCCTATTCATGAGATTTTATCTTTTGGAATAGATTGGCATAATACCAATACAATTCGCATTTTATGCATTGAACCATCATTGATGTCTTAGAAATACCATTATCCTAGTCCATTATGTTAACTAGACCTTTTCGATTGAAATTATATGCTTTTTGTCATTTTTCCCACACCCAAAGCATCCTACAGTTCCTTTGAATAATTTTCCATGATGCCTTTTTCCATATGATTTACATGAGGAGAAATGAAAACTATTTATTCTACGATCACAATGAAACACCATATTTATCTTTTTATTTTGATCAACAAACTCACCAAAAAAGTGATTATTGATCATATTACAAGATTTATGATTAGGAATAATATTAATTTTTCACCTTCGAACTCCCATTTCATTTGGTTTCTCATGAAGAATGTCAATCCATTGTATATCATATTCTTTATTAACATGAATCCTGTTGTTTCCATCTATTTAATAAAACTCAAAATGAATATTGTGATGGGAAAAATCAAACATGGAAAACAATATAATAAATTGGGGTACGATCAATCTCTAACATCTTAGGTTTAATCATCGGTTATTCATGATCATTGAAAAAATTCTATCACTATATCCTATTGTTATACTTACCATTTGGGTAATCCCTTTTTATTCCTTAGAAATATCTCTATAGATATCACTAATGTTTTCACAGTCTAGTTTCCCAAGGATGACAATGACTTTGACCTATTACCAACTATAATGACCAAGTCATGATGTGAATAGAAATTTAATTACTTTTTTAGAAATACTTAATACATGACAGAAACATATGGAAAAGTACCATAATAGTCTACTGTCTTTGGAAACATTGAATATATTCTTCTAACTTTGTGAAAAATCTTCAACATCTCTCACATAGATTATCCCATTTTTTCCTCCCTAATAGCTATATTTTAATTTTGGGGAAAGAATAAAAAATTGGTGAACTAAAATTTTTAGTATGGGTGTAAATTGAGAACATCGAACAAACCATAAATATAAAATTGTAAAAACATGGTCATAAAGTTTAAATATCAAAATCCTAGGTCATGAAATAAATATTGGAATAACATATGGAATATATTATAAAGGAACAATATACCTGATAAAATATCATTGGATGAAAACATGGAATTGATGAAAACAAATATACACCTAATATGATTTCTATAGTAGCCAAAAAATTGCTTCCAATACCATCATAGTGGACAGTGTCCTTTACGGAAATGGGTTTACTAGTCGTTCTAGCCCGGTATTACTAAACAAGATTTACTTTTTGTTCTAGTCATGTTTATATGATGTGATAAAAATAATTACCCAATGAATTTGAGGGAGATATATGTCCAACCCCTCTCATAATTAAATCATTAATACATTTTCCTCAAAACAACATAAACCATTCATCACAACATCACTCAAGGAATAAAAAATGGGTTTCATAATCATAATTACATCATAATCCTTATAAAATATATATATTTCATAAAAATAATCCCATCATTGATAAAATAAAATAAAATTTATAATAGGGATAAAAAATACCATATTTCATCCTATAAGGAATATAATTTTGATAAAACACTTAATCATATCTTTTGAAGAAAATATCCTTTCCCCTTAAAAATTCATTATTTTCTCAAAATGTCCTAAAATTTTAAAAGAAAATAATTTAGTTGAAAATAAAATTGAAAAACCATAGAGGTATATTCATTGAAATAAGGCATTATAAATTTGTTAAAATAGACTTATTCTATATTAGTTAAAAAACATTCTTCTAGTACTCTTGTACAAAAAGTAAAAAAAGTACCTCATATGGAAAATGATAGAATGGTCTATCCAATACCATTTAATTTTTTTTAACAATTGTAGAAATTGATTTCAAATAATTTTAGATAAATATTTAAAATATTATATATTAATGAAATATTAATAGTTATGATAAGTATACCCTAGTAATAAATTATTTATAAACAATCATTGAAAAAAATTAGATTGCGAAATTATCCACTTTTTTAGATCTAATAACCTCTGTATATATCCAACCATCTTGTATAATGATTTTAGTAATTTTATTATCTTATTAAAGAATAATATTCAATTTTATAATATCATATATGATTATATTATCCCCCTTTTTTAGTAATATTTAATTGTTACTCATTATTCTGGTGTTAACTGCATTATGTTCATATGCATGTTTTATCAATTAAGTTCATGTTCTCCTAATTAGTTCATAGTTATATCATCATAAAATTATATTAAATTAATAAATATCATCTTTATTCATTCATTACAATTATATAATCATTATTTAATGAATATAATTTAGAATTAATCACCTCGGATCGTGGAGATAGTAGCTCGTACGTATGCACGAGCAACAATATCATTATAAAAGTTGTAGAATGGTTTGGAAGTGGATAGTGTATAAACTTTTAGAAAAAATATCCTGTTATAATAATCATAAATAGTTATTACTTCAACCATTATACCCTTACTTGTAAGGTTGTTGTAAGAAAAGTACACCACGACGTGGAGACGGTAAGTGGTACGTACGTATGTGGGGTGATTTCATTTTATATTTGATGGATTGAAGGTGGAATGTAGTTATATGATATTTATAATAAAATATATGTATATAAATGATATTTTATTTATTTATACACAATAAAACAACTATTAATGTGTAAATATAAGGAGATAAAAGAGAAAAAGATGTGGTAGAGAGGATTACCTCTTCTTTGATGTGCTCCCTTAAGAACATCTATTGAAGGCACTAGAGATTCTTTATTATGAATACCAGAACCACTAGATTGTAACTAGGTAGTTTTTTAAGGGAAATAGTCAAGGTATATATGATCTTGATGGATTATTGAGATGTGGATAAATGATGGAGGAGGAGTCCATTTATAATTGGGGGTGAGGGACACTTTTGGAATTTCTAAAACGATTAATTTATAATAAATTTAAATAAATCCATATTCACCCAAAATGAGATATATTAGAATCCATGATATTATAAGATTGAAATGTCATCATCCAAAAAAATATATTCATGTTTTTACATGATGTTGAACATTATTATTTTAATTAACAAATTAGTAATTCTATTTAATTATAATTAAGATAACAAATGAATAAATATTAAAAGGGTTGAATATTTACATATATGATTTATATTATGAACTAAATAGATATTTTATAACTTTTTAGAATATATCATAATTATTCTATATATTTATACCATTATATGACATTTAATTAATTTTAAAAGAATTATTTTAACAAAATATCAACTGTGTTAATTTTGACATTATTCAATTCATGGATTTTTAGAAATATCAAGATAAGAAGTTATCCTGAATAAAATTTATTATAACACTAATGGGACAATGTAATCTGTAAAATACATTTAACGAATTATTTAACCAAAAGTATATTTGTTTTAATAATTTTTATAACATGTATTTGATATCTTGATTAATAAAATAATCACTACAGAAATATTGTATAATTATTTAATATGAATATTTCAAAAATAAATTTATAAAATTAAACAATATTATGAACATATGATTACTATAATTCATAATAATATATTTATTTGAATTAATTTTCTAGAAAATACAACATTAAAAATGTTATACTTATTAAATGGTGAATGTGATAACTTAAATATCATAATAAAAAATTCATTATCTATTATATAAAGCTTCAAATGTTAACTTTCGTTACAATTTGATTCTTATAGATGATATATACTCAACCAATAATATTTTTTCATGTTTTCAGAACTTTTAATTGTTATTTTTATTTTATTAACAATTATTTTATAGATTTATCACCAATTAATTAGTTTTTACATCATCAATATATAAGAAGTTAAGGTAATAATTAATTTCACGAAAATTCAATATAAAATACCATGAAATAGGTAACTATTTAATCATTCCCAAGAATATTTATTTTTTATGATATCACCTAGTTATACCTATATTAAAATTATTATACTTATATAAAACGTGAGTTTTATATTATGTCACTTTCATTGGATTTATTAATATCTATGTCATTTTAATTTTAAAATGTTTCTTAAATGGCGTTTTTTCTAACCTAATAAGTTAAGAGTATAATTTTATTTATACTGTATCATTTTATTAGGTTTTAGTATCATTTAATTCTTCTTATCATGTCATTAGCTACACTAATTTACTCGATTTAACTTTAACCATGTAAAATAAAAATACCTAAGTTACTATTCATAAAATCCATAAAATTTAAAAGTTACCAATTAACATAATATGGAACCAATTATTCCCAATATTTAATCCATATTTCATAATTCAAAATTTATATTTGGAGGAAAATAATTTAATAATAAGTCTGGTTGTCATAAAACAAAAAGCTGGGTTTTATAAAGTAAAAAACAATCCAAATATTATCATGTGTTTATGTCCCGTTTAAATGTGATCTTACATCCAATGTACATAATTGTATTAATTGTTAAAGACATAATAATATTTCTCTTTAAAACCTATTAAAAATATTATTAACTATACAAATAAATTAAACGATAAAGTATTTTTGATTTAAGATAAACTATATTTCACTATTTATCAAAATATGAGTTTTATAACATAATATAAAATATCAAAAAAGTTGAATTTTGATGTCCCTATTCAAAATAAAATGTTTTTTCTAAATAGAATATTTATATTTATTAAAATCATTATTTAAAATTGTTGTCCCACCAAAAGGTCGGAAAACTGTATTTTATTTAAAATTCTTATTGTTTTCAAAAAATTGATTTGGTTTCTTATATCATATCTAGATAATACCTAATAAAAATGTTAATGTTATATAAAACTAAAAATTTGGTTAATAATATTTATAATTGCTAGTTAATATCCCTTTTAAATAAAATATCAATGTATAGTGAATCATAGTATTACGTACACTATAAGATATCATGGAAGGTCGCTCGTGTGTGTACAAAAATCCAAGTCAGTGCTACGTTTACTAAAAGATTAATTTGGTATTGGGTATAAAATAATACAAACATAGTTATTTTATACATTAATAAAATATATACTAAGTATTTCTTGTAAATAATCCTATCAAATAAACATGAAATTGTTTGTAACGCAATCCACGTATTATGTAAAATAAACTACAAGCTAATATGACATTGCATTTAGCGCAAGATAATATGGGTGTAGCGTAAAAGACTAGTCATCAATGAAATTTAAAAGAAACCATCTCAGAAAATCATGGGGAGTAATAAATTCAGAATCCCAGAAGATTGAACAATCGATAATTAGATTGGAAAGACACTCAATGTTTTATCATGAAACATTCTAAGATATCGAGTTCCACAAAGAGGTTTTTAGGGATCATGATGATTGGAGGCCCTTTCATACATGGAGGAAACATCAATATTTAATTGGTAAATAGACCAACCTGAACTGTAGGGACTATATGCATGGTCTAGAAAAAAGTTCCCAGCTCCATTCTAAGGGAACTTAAATATTTATCACGATTCAATAATTTTGGTGATGAAGTGGGATATAGAGACTATAGTTATCTAATAATGGTTATGGCAGCCCAGGTCATTTTAGTTTATGGTTTGGGAAGAATTATCCATACAACATATGGTTTTGGGTCATGTTGTGAGGCCATCAAAAGGATCATGAATCGAATAATACATTCTATCATTGATATTAAGAACATTAAATAGAGATTTCGTGTCGAAGATGTCATATCATAATGAATACTTATTTTGGGGATGCATAAATCTTGACACTAGAGCATATGAGTTAACTCAATGGTAAATTTTATGGGTACATGTTGAAAATACTTGATAGAGGGACATCATACTCTACATTCTAGGAAAATAACTTCTGGGATCAAGGGGGTTCATTCCTCTTGGAACGAAATGTACACTAGTTATAATATCCATGCCATTGCGTTATTCACGATATAAGCCTAGTGGTTTCCCTTTTTATTAACTCATCCCTATTAACAATTTTCTAGAGCAGAAAACATGGATCAAGGGATCCCATGTACTATAGTGTTCAGAAAAAATAATATCAACTCATGTAATTGTTTGGTATCAACTCATGTATCGATGATATTTAGGTGATTTTTGGATAACATAATTCATAAAGGGTTCAAAAACACAAATTTTTTGTCACCATCTTGTGATAAAGTAATTGCATTGAGAAAATTAAAAATATAATTTAAATAACTTTCTCTTATACTATGGTGTATAATAATCATGTATTGTATTTTATTAAGGCTGCAAGATAGAAATTTTGAGATTTATTCCTTCTTTAATAATGCTAAAAGAATTTCCAAAAATCTAGAGATGAATTGTTTTAATAGTAGATAATTTATTATTCCGCAGACCACATTTTTATGGGATCTCATTCATACTAGTTCTATATCTTGTTCACTTGTTGATTAATGTCCATAAATTTAGACAATTAAAAACTGAAATTTAATTTCATAAAAATCATAATAAGTGATTTATTTTTATGGTCATGATGAATGTGGAACTGATATGAGGGGAGTGTTACGAAATTGCTTAATTTGGATTACTAGTGTCAGAATCACCCCCAACACTATCCCATTTAGAGAATGATAATGTTATAAAGAAGGGGTTAAAATTTTCATATCGTGATTAATGGAATAGGACAATCATATTGAGGATGATATTGAATCACACAATAGTGATAAGATCTACTAAAATGAAGTTATGGTTCACAATGATTATTTTAATTTTTTTTATAAATGTTAAATTTTTATGATGGTTATGAGCACATATATAGTATTTATGGGAAGATGTGAATGGTCAAATATGGGTTCCCTCAATGTTGGGCATCCTTTCCCAAAGGTTACAGAAGGTTTGTGACTGTTCAATACACTCATGAATTTATGTATAGTTTATGGATTATGGTTGATGGGAAGATAATAGAAGCACCGAAAACATTGGTTGAATAGAATAAGGATATTCTGGTCCATTGATAAGGATTGATGATAGTTGATAGTTTTTATAGATTTTTTTCATGTAGTTTGGATGCATCTATCATGTACTTTTAAGTCACACGATAGTGATACCCTCAATGTTTAATGCCATATGGTAAGAATATAATCATGCATATTAATTTCAGAAGATAAAATGTTATTGTGTAGGTTAGCATCATGTGACTAGGATGTATCATTTATTAGAGTGAATAACTCCCTGTAATTAGGTCTTCAAGAAATATTCAAACACCATGACGAATGGGTATAACAATTTGATGTTATAATATTTCTTTATCAATGGTTAAGATGTAGATATGTATAAAAAATTTGTTATCCAAATCTTCATGAATTTTTTGGTTATGGGATGTGAAAATATTGTCCCAAGAATATATGTGTTCGATGAAGGTGGAAAATGGTTTGTACAAGTCCACTGTAGATAATGGACCATTCTTATATATCATTTATTCATGAAAATAACCCATTGATTTATGGTGGGGAATATACAATAGGTCTAAAACATCAAATATCATCATGATTTTTGGAATTTAAATATTCTTGAGTGAGTCCCAGTGGTGTCCTATTTGATTAACAACTTATTTATACCTGTTTTAATTATGGAGAACCATTAAAAAGGTATTCCAAGGTCTATGGGATTTCACGAGAATAATAGCACCTATGGGTATAGGTTTCTATCAAAATATGTACTTAAGATATGATTTTGGTTCATGGATAATGTATGATACAATAAGGGTTCAATCTCAATAATGGTTATGCTAATATGCACTAAACACATTTTGTATAATAGTGATAAGACATATCTAACATGATTATATAATATTTATATGGGATTATCTATTAATCATGATGTCTATTTGATGTGATGTTTAACAACATGTAACTAGGGCCTTTTTGTACTGATTAATTTCATGTGAGGAGGATGATTTTTTATATTTTAATGTCGTTATTCAATGAAATGGTTCCTTATATTTGTATATAATAAACATAAATTGTTTTGGACATTATGACATTATAGGTTCCCTATACTCACATGTGTCATCGTCTGTGTGAGAAACAAGAGATAATCAGATAGTTGTCTAAGACTCATAGGAGTGCATGATAGTGAATATATGTGAACATTAACATTTTGGTAAAAGAGGGAGCCCCCAAAAATATTTTGTTCTAACCGATGTGCATGGTTAGGTGTGGTGGGAACCAATTAATGAACATAAAATAGGTGATCCAGAAGTAACATTGAATCCCATAGAATTGTAATAAAGACACCAATAGTTCTATCAAATTCATTTATCACACCAATTATGTTTTTTTGCAGAGAGGGTAAATTTTCCTTATATTTCATCTTAGCCCATGATTCGGTATTTGGGAATATCTACGTATTCTATGTTAATAGGAATACATCCACACATAGTTCCTATTAGTTTACCAATATAGGTCAAACCCATATTTTGGGAGTGGTGTGTTGATATATGATATTATTAAATCCATAGTTTAGAATTCGGGCATCACTACATATCATGTGAGAATAGAAATCAATCCACACATAGTTCTCAAATTTAAATTCCTTATATAGGTTTGTCCCATATGCATGGGGATGTAAAATTTTCTAATTATATTATTGATTTACCAAGTATCTGAGATTTGGACATCACTATGTATCATATATAATTAGGAATCAAACCACACATTGTAGTAATACAAAACTCACTACCATGAACTGACCCATAAGTGGACTAGGGATACATGCACATAATATGGATGGAACAAGGATTAGATATCTAGGTGTCACTAACTATCTTAAGGTAATATAAATCAAGCCATATGTGGTCATTGAAAGAGAGATTTTCCTATGTATATCTTACTCATATATAGTGATACAAGTACTTTATTTTTATTTTATATAGATTCATCTCTTTTTTTGAATCATTAATTAGATAAAATCCTCCATATAGTGTTTTATAATGTTCTAAGGATATCTTCTGTATTGTATAACATAATTTGGTAAGGGAATATTCTATATATTTTAATGTCAATTGTAAGGATGTACTCCCTGTAGTTTAATATCATGTAGTATTGTCATATGATGCTGTGAAATTTAAATTATTTATTCAAGGACTTTGAATTCATGATGGTAGCTACGAAATGAACTTATTGATAAACCACACATTCGTGGGGGTGTAATTCATTCCCCATTCACTATTACAAATAAGTATTCTCCATTTTAATGTGAATTATGTATGATGTATGGACGTACCCATTGGGGATCCAAATATTTGATGATTTTTACGCAATATAATTAGTTTAATGAGAGCCAATACATGTTGTTCATGAGGGTAAGAGTTGAGGAAAATCATTTTATTGAAGTCTCTCTCAATCCAATTTTGAAAAACATTGATGTTTTTCATTATTCAGATCATTTACTCATCATGGATTTCCAAATCATCTAATAAATTTTAATATTTCTCATTATATAATTGTTTTCCATAGATAGCAATTTCAAGGGAGGGTTATTTTAGTTCTAGGGGAAACAATTCTTTTTTTCCATAAACCAATGAATATATATTCTCTAGTGTAGATGTGTGTATCGTGGTATGGATTTTCCATAATCCATGAGTGAGATTGTATAGAAAGGACAACATTTCCTTGATTAGAATTTCTTAGAGTATATTTGATAGATTCAAATTGAAGGAATCTATTTGTCCATTTTTAGTGCATGATAATGGTATGAATGACCTAATATTATGTTCTACTCCTAGTATAATTTCATCAATTTATTTTGAAATATGTTTCTTCCATTGTCCACTAGTATCATGTGAGGAACACTAATTCTGAAGACAACATAAGAATTCAAAAATTTAAAGATATTCTTCCATCTAACATCCTTGAGTTGTATTTTATCATCCCATTTGGAACAATAGTTAATAAAAGTGATGATGGCTTGAAATTCATAGATCTATCTGGGGTATGTAGCCCAATGAAATTAATTCCTAATATATAAAATAGGTATAAATATTTTTTGTATATAATTGCTCTGGGGGTTTATGGTTTTTTTATTCATAAATATATAAATCTTGAAATTTAATGGTGACTTCCACACATTACTACATCATTGTTTTCATGTATTAACAAAGACTCGTAATTAGGTGTGATGGTATAGTCCTAGAATAATGGGAACCACGAGAGAATTCATGGAAATATTCCATGATAGTGGGTATATATCCTTCTTCAATGCCTATTAGGATGATCCCCTCAATCCCTCATTTGTATAATGATTTTTATTCATTTAGACCATCTTGATGGGTGGGTTTTACATACTCTAATTGATTATGATTCCAAATAGATCAATCTAATTTGTGGGTCCGATTTTGGAGGTAATATCATACTGGTTCCATCCATCACGGGGTGGATATCAACTCAACACCTTCTAAGGAAGTGTCTACATGGTTATTTTCTCCCATATCTTAGATGGTGATTGATAATTCCACCCATTAGTGGATAATATGAAAAACTACATCTCCATGATTGGGATCAACCAAGATGGTGGTTGCATTAGATAATGCATAAATATATTAATTAGTTTATCAATTTACGTGATGAAATGTTTGATGAAAAGGGAATACATCCCTCGATCCTCTAACATTACTGGTGAGAAGGTCAAATTCTTATTTCATGATGTTATAATCTCTGTTGATTTATTTGGTCATTAGTTATGAATCAATTGTGATTTTTATTTTGTTTTTCTATATATGTAGATATTTTTCTATGTTTAAAATAAGGGATTGGAGTTTTTCTTCATTATTAGGGAATCCTTCATACAGTGAAAAGATTATGGGAAATTTTTTTTATGAAGAAAAAAATATTATCCTAAGAGCAACCTGATTGATTTATGTATTTTATATACTATTTTTAATAATATTTTTGGAGTTTTATCAAAAATCATATTTCCAATTTGTGGAGTTTAACAGGATTAGAAATCTCATCTTCTAGATGTTTGGGACCACTAGGGTGCTTTTAGTTGGTGTGACAAGCTATAAAAGAATTATCTAGCATCTACCCATTATGTATCTCCCCTTCCATAGATTCCCAGAGTCGGTGCATCATTTTAATACATTTGAATGATTACACGGAATCATGTCTCGAATGACCGATCAGTTTACCAGTATTGGAATATAGACTACATACAAGAATGTTACATTACACTTTCTATCATAATTCACAAAAAAAACCTTTGAGAATGCCATTTTTCCCTTAGCATAACCCTACATATCAAACATAAAACAATTCATGGGATCCTGGGAAAACAAAACATAAAAATGGGGTGAGATCAGATTCTTAATAAAGGTAAATAATTTAGATGAAGCTATAAACATTAATGGAATGATGTGTAATAAAAACAACTGCCTTTTAAACATAAAATTGAATATAATATAGAAAAATGAAATCAAACATTACCATATAAACATTCACAAGGATATTCTACTAGTCGAATAATCACATCTAATAACTAATTTCTTAATGAGTGAATGTATTGTACCAAACATTAATTTCTATGTCAAGGCCTCATGCCAGGACCTAGGGGATAACTGTAATTGGACCCCAACCCAGAGAGCCTCTGTAACCGGACCCAAACCCGGAGAGCCTCTATAACTCTACTCCAACACTGAGGGCATGTGTAACCGAACTCCAACCCAAAGATCCTCTATAACCGGACTCCAAACTGGAGGGCCTGCTATAACCGGAACCCAACCCAATGGGATTTCTTTTACCAGTCCCCAACTAGGAACATTCTTTTCCAACACATTCATCCTAAGAAGGGGATGAAATATAACATAAAAATTAGAATTAAAACTAGCATATGAAATGTCAATACTTTAACCATAAACCATGAAGGGCCTAAAAATAACTCATCCATGGTCAAAAATATTAAAAAAAACATACAATATAATATGGAAGATTAGTATAATAATAAATCAACTTGAAACAAGTGTAAAATTTATCAAAGGAAGTTGACATAGATGAACTCAAAACTATTTGAGAGAAATATATATATAACAATTTTGAAGTAATTTAAGAGTCGCATAATTATAAATGAAATATTTATTTTGAAAATATTCTTATTATATTGTGATTGAATACTCAACGATGTTATAATTTCTGAAAATAGAGGCACCCGACGTATATGTTAAAAAACATTCCTACATTAATTTTGTCAAAAAAGTCATAAAGTACCTTGTTTGGAAAATGATGGAATGATTCCTTTAAAAAATCTTATAAAAATTGAAATAAGGTTATAAAAGAATTTATCCATTAGTATAGTAAATAGTGAAAAAAAATTTCATATAAAATTTTATGAAAACACAAATGTGGATGATAAAGAGGTCCCAGTAGATACTTACGTGAAGACAATCTTGAATAACAAAGAGATTGTGATATAAACCCTTATGTTGTATGTTTCCTTGGTCAAGGGTACGTTAACTTCATGTATAATAGTTAAATAATTTTTATTAAATTATTCAATAACCATATACATATTTATTAAATCATATATGATCTTATAATAATGTATTATTAATGATATGGTAGTATTATCGTCATTTCAGATGTTAACTGAATCTTTTTCCATTATATTCATTGTTAAATGAGCCTTGTTTGTTATGTAAGGGATGTTACATATTCATATATAGAATTATATCAATTCTTAAAATATTATTGTGAATCATAAAATGAAAAGTAGTCTTGAATGGTTACGATGGGGAATGAATCTCATCGCATTCGTGGAGATGGTAATCCGTACGTACGCACGAGCGACAATATCGTTATTTGAATATTAAAATCATATTTAATTTTATGGTATATTATATATAAATAGTAATTATCATGTTATATATATTATTTATATAAATTATACACCATTATTATACCCTTCCAAATAAAAATATATTGAATAACAACTACACCACAATGTGGAGACGATAGGTCGTACGTATGCATGTACGGTGACATGTCATTCAAAGGATGGATAGAATAATGAATAGGGTTGTACCCTATTTATAATAACATCAAATTATATATGTTATACTGGAGTTATTATTTTATAATGAAAACAACAAGGAAAGAAGATGTGGAAGAAGAAAAAAACTTGAATGAGGTGATGACATATTTACCTCTTCTTCGCGTTCTTCAATTTGATTTAATAAAAAGGGCTCTTTATGATGTCTTTCTGACCAATGGAAGGCCTCTCAGATGAAGGAAGGGATGTTGGGAGTATATTTGGGCCGGGTTGGGCCAAGATAAATGGATTTGGCATCGTGAAATTAAAATAATGTGAAGTACCCTTTTATAAGAGGGGTGAGGGTCACTTTAGGAAAAGCTAGAAATAATATTTTATAATAAAATCATATTCGTTTTGTAATGGCTCCAAAATGATTAATTTATATAATAAGGTGTGTATGGATAGAAAAACACTAAACCAATAGGTTTTAGACATGTTTAGGTCACCTTATTTACCATACCTTTTAGATTTAACTATTAGTTAAATAGTATAACTTTTACTGTGTCTTTTTGTATTCTTACACTATATGGTTAATAAACATACTATAAACATCCAAGAGAACCTCAAGTGGCTCATTAATGACATATATAATATTATTTAAGTCCTTTGGATGAACCTTATATTTTTAAGAATAATATTAAATTTAATAATATTAAATTTGTTTTCAAAACTCATTTTTCTCAATTTAGGCACTATTTAGTGTTTTTTTGTGGAAGTCATCAATATTTTATTACATCTAAAAATATACATTGAATCAACCCGAAAATTTAATATTAACATAGAATATTCGTTTATGTCATAAAAACATTGAAATTATATTTATTTTTATATATATAATACCATTTATTTGATTCTTTCAATAATAATGTAATTACCGAATCATCATTGTGTCATAAATAAATTTAATTATTTAATGTCAAATAAATATATTTAAAATACCATGGTGTATGAAATATTTTTATATTTCTAATTAATATTTATAGTTGAATTTATATTGTATGTAACCCTATATTAAAGCGGGATTAGTTTTTATACTTTTATATTAACTCTTTTAACTCTTCTTTAAATAAAATAATAATAAATGTCCTAATCAAACCCAAGAGGACCCAAATGAACATATTTTATTCCTAAGGTTGATTTTTTACTAATAAAACTAATCCAATAGAATTAAAACGCGTTTTAGGGTAACAATAATATCATTTTTACACCTAATTACCCTATTTACTTTTAACTGTGGTAAATATAAGTGAAAAGTTACTATTCACCAAATTTATTTTTATCTTATTGAACCACATTTTTCTTACTGATATCAACCAGGAATCTCTGATTTTTTAAATTTCACTCACAAAAGTGGTAAAATTATGTTTTACACAAATTTTTAAATTCTTTTTGGTGGTGGGTAAAAGACGGTGAAAGTTCAATAAAATATTATATAGCTAATATTATTAAAAAATTACATCAACGAATTACATTGAATATATATAGGTATTATTTATATATTTTGACCTAAAATAAATTTAAATAAAATAAATAATTATTTAAATGAAATGACTGTTTTAACCAATAATGGAGTATTTTTCACTATTTATAAAAAATTGAATGTATTCATAATCATATCAAAAAATCACCATAACACAATTTTGATATTTTGAATTCAAAAATGATGTATATTTTAAAAAATACAAAACATTGAAATTTAATTTATCAATTTAAAATTATCTCCCTTTTATCAAAACCAAAAGGATCATTTTTACGAAATAATAACTTCTAAAAGATTGACACTTGATTATGTCATATTTCAAAGTGAAATTACTTTCAATGTCAAATATTAGATTAAATTGTAAAAATATAATCTAATTATACATACAAACCATTTATATGTATAAATGAACATTATAAATTATTTTTATTAAAAAAAGTTGTTTTCAAGTAAAATATACTATTTTTCACTATTCACCCAAATATGAATGTTACAGAAAAATACCAAATATTTATTGAAACTAAATTATTATGTCTCTATTCTAATGAAGAAGTTTATTTTGTCAATTTTAATATGTATAAGTTTCAAATATTGGATTGGAAAGGGGTTGACCACTAAAAGGCGGTAAAATAGCCTTATTTTGAAAAATTATTTTTTTATCTGAAAAAAATGAATATATACTTAAATTATGTCTAAGAAACAAATAATATTGATTCTAAAATTATAATTATTATATAAAGTTCCATATTCTGTTAATATTACTCATAGCCTCTTTTGAAAAGTGAGTTTGGTAAGTTGTGGTGCGCTTGAACTCGGTGTTGCGTATAGTGTAAGTTATTGAATTACATTGACGAAATAACGTACATTGTAATCATGGGGTGTTACATTATTACCTCATTCAATAAATTAAATCCTCACAATTTGATTTTGTTTTTTCAAAAATAAATGACTTAAAATAGAAAATACCTTTGTGAAAAAAACCCACATTGGAAATTGTGTTAATAAAATTTAGTCTTAATAAGAGGAAAAGAGAAATGAAATTGTAACCACAAAGATTATGATCTCGATGAGAATAACATTGGTGGAAATAAGTGAAACATAATTGGAGGAAAATGTAAATATTTATAGGGAGTGATTGAGGTCATCAAACACCAACAAGTGTAAAATTGAGGGCCTCAAATCCATCAATCTATGATGAATTAAAATACCGTCAGTTTAATAAAACATAAGTTATTAGGATAACAAATTTTTTGTCTTACGATCCCTTCCCTAATGTTTAAGAATTAATTTACCCATATATTAAGAGGTGAAATTATATATATTTATATATATATATACTTGAGAAGTAGAGTATCTTCCTTCAACTAATTACAACCACAAACTCATCTTTCACTCCAAAAGACTTCAAAAAAATATTATATTTATCCTAATCATATAGGGTTCCAAAACTATTAAATTTATAATTCACCTATCAGACCCATTAAATAAATTAGATTATACAATCAAGGGACTCCATGTAGTCTAGTGGTAAGTGATAAATCTCAATTGCACTATGGTTGTGAGTTCGATTCCTGCTGATTTGTCCGACTCAACGGACTATCACACAGTCCGTGTGTTGTCCTTTTTATAACAATACAAAAATAACCTTAACAATAATATCCAATTTCAAACAAAATACGTTCCATCCTTTATAATCAACCCAAATAATTCAATCCAAACTCAGAGTCCAAAATTTATAAGGATGTTAAACATAATGAAGTTCATTTTTTCCACATAATAACCTATGAACACCATCATCATGTATTATTTTAAAACAATGCAAAACATGGAAATACCATAAACCCTTATTGATTACATTAATGATCATTTATCATTTATATAATACTAGATATATTCTTTATATCCAAATTTTTTGAATATTCCAACATTGACGAAATAAACAAACTATTATTCAGTTCCATGGAAGTCAAGAATATCCAATATATTTTATCCAAATCAACCATCTCTTATTCCAAAATCACAACCTCATTATCAGGACCATATTAAGCATTACCTTTCCTTTAACCATGTATTTTCCAAAATGTGTAGCTTACTATTATGTCACTTTTCTTAGAGCCATATAATCTCAAATCCTCAATAAAATAGTAATGTTGTACAATCCTTATTTATCTCCGTAATTTATGTAACCAGTATATTTTTGATATAGGAATCAAATGAAATAATTATATACGAACAACATAAGAACACTATTCATTCCTCTTCATCTGAGTTATTATTATAACGTGATTATTATCCAATAACATCAATTGTTGTATACTCTGATGACTGGGGCTTTGATTTGCGTTGCGTCCCAACACCTTGAATATGATGAATTTTACATTTGAATCCTTTTTCTTAACCTTGAAATCACGTACATGGTGTCCTTCTTCCCCACACATATAACAAACTCCCATTCCCTTCAATTATTTACCAAGGTGATTATGTTTAAATTTATCACATATGGTAAAATCCTTCATTCTCATGTTCCCTTTATCCATAATTCTATGTAACATACTTTTCTTTTCTGGATTCCCTTAAAATCCATATGACTCAGATAATTCATTACTTATCTTATTAACACATGATATTATTTTCTTCATATGATGATAATACATGGGAGACTATTTCCATTCTAAATGTTGTCTTAATACAATAAAATATATCAAACTTCTTACTCTTTGGGTCATACGTATTACTGGAGTTCACGTTGCTAATACTGGGCACCATTTCTAAACAATGGAACACACTAGGTCAGTTTATGAATTGCAATGAATAATTCCAAACTTGTAAAATACCTAACGTAAATTGAACAGTTTATGGATATAATCCATAATAATAAAAATGTTTTCTTTGAGAAAGTATTTACTACTAAATCATTCATATTGGCTTGTAATTAAAATGTAAATTATCCTAAGCATATCCACCGTGAGTGTCATACCCAAAAGTGCAGCTAGGACTATTGTAGTGAACCAGTACCTAATCAAGTCTAGCTCAAAGCGGTGTTTTCGGGATTTACATCTACGTACATCAGTTCCAGAGCTTCCTCTACCTTCTCATATCTAGACAAGGATATTTGCGTGGAAAACTCACAAAATATCTAAATTAACATAATTCTTGGAAGTTATTCTATAATAATCCTCAATGTCTATCTTAGTGTAATGTTATATAATCATATTTTATCTAAATCTATTTCCAGGTTTGTTTTGTAAACTTACTCTGATCCCAACTGTAATGCCTTGACCCCAGATTCCCAGATTCGGTTTATTATTGTAATAAATTGGCATGATTACATAGTATCAAGTCACAAAAAGACCGATCATTTTAAGAGTTTTGGAAAATATATTACAAACATAAATGTTTCATTACACATTATAACATACAACACAAAAAAATCCTTTTAGAATTACATTATTCTCTTATCTTTACCCTGCACCTCAAAACTAAAACACTTCTTGGGATCCTAGGAAAATAAAACATAGGAATGGGGTGATCTCATATTCTCTATAAGGGTATATAATTTAGCAGAAGCTATAACCTTTTAATGTTCGATGTTTAATAAAAACAATATCCTTTTAAATATAAACATGACCATAATATCGAAAAATTAAATCAAACATTACCATATAAACGTGCACATGGATACTCTACTAGTCGAATAATCACATGAAATAACTAATTTCATAATGAGTGAATGTATAGTAATGAACTTTATTTTCTGTGTCATGGCCTAGTTTAAGGACCTAGGGGATAAATGTAATCGGACCCCATCCCAGAGAGCCTCTTTAACCAGACTCATACCCGAAGAGCCTCTTTAACTGGACTCAAACTCGGAGAGCCTCTGTAACTAGACTCCAACCCAGAGAGCCTCAGTAACCGGACTCCAACCCAGAGGGTCTGCTATAACCAGACCCCAAATTGGAGGGCTTAATTTTACCGGTACCCAACATGAAACAAATTATCCCACCACAGTCATCTAAAGAAGTGGTTGAAATATAACATAAACTTTCTTATTAAAACTAGCATACGAAATAGAAATTCATTAACCATGAACGATGAATGGCCTAAAAATAACACATCAACAGTCAAATATATCACAAAACCTTCAATACAATATGGATGATTTTTATCATAATAAATCAACTTCAAACAATCGTAAAACGTAACAATGGATGTTGACTTAGATGAAATCAAAACTATTTGAGAGAAATATCTCTTTCTATTGTGAAATCATTTAAGAGTCCCATAATTATAAATAAAAATTTAATTTTGAAAATATTCTTATAACCATGTATGGGAAAATTATGCAATGTTATAATGGTAGAAAAAATCCTCACCCACCTTATAATTTAAAAAAACATTCTTACATTAATTTTGTCGAAAAGGTCCAAAATTACCTTATTTGGAAATTGATGGAAATATTACATTATAAAAATAATATAAAATGTCAAAAAAACATATAAATGACTTTATCCCATAGTCTAGTAAATAGTAAAAAAAATTGAAATACATTTTTAAGAAAACATGGTAGTGGATGATAAATAAGGTCCAGTATATACTTA
This sequence comes from Viscum album, assembly GCA_963277665.1. Classification (NCBI taxonomy): domain Eukaryota; kingdom Viridiplantae; phylum Streptophyta; class Magnoliopsida; order Santalales; family Viscaceae; genus Viscum; species Viscum album. The sequence goes on from OY728150.1 coordinate 1,395,077,283, forward strand.
CGTGAAAAAACCTCTAATAATACAAGGGTTGAAAAATTAACTATTACCATGTACAATTCCTTGGTAGAGGGTAATTTAACCTCCTGTATAATAGTTTAATCATTTTTATTAAATAATACATGAACCATAAACATAATTATGATAACATATATGTTCATCTAATGATTATTTGTTAATGATGTTATAGTATTATCATCGTTTTGGGTGTTAACTGATTCATTTTACTTTATATTATTTGTTATGTGAGTCATGTTTGTTATGGATGGGATGTTTCTTATTCATATCTAGAATGAAATCAAATCATTAAACATTATTTTTAATCATCAAATAAAAATTAGTCTTGAATGGTTATGATGGGGAATTAATCTTATCACATTCGTGGAGACGGTAATCCATATGTACGCACGAGCAAAAATATCTCTCTTTAGATATTAAAATCATATATAATTTATGGAATATAATATATAATAAATCATTAAAATGTTATATTTTTTATTTAAATCAATTATACATCATTATCATTCTCATCTAAATAATATTATATTTAATAACATCTACTCTACAATGTGGAGATGGTAAGTCGTACGTTTGCACGTACGGTGAAATTTCATTAAAAGGATGGATTGAATAATGAATATGGTTGTACCATATTTATAATAACATCACATTATATATATGATAATTGAGTTATTATTTTATAATGGAAACCACATGGAAAGAAGAAGTGGTGAAGAAAAGAACGTGAAAGAGGTAATTAAATATTTACCTCTTCTTCAGGATCATCATTTTGATTTTATCGAAAGGGATATTTTAGTAGAATTTATGACCAATTGAAGGCCTATATGTTTAATAAAGGTTATTTGGGAGGATATTTGGTCAGTGGATAGCCGAGAAAAATGGATTTGGATGTGTAAAATTATGATAATTGTAAGTACCCTTTTATTAGAGGGGTGAGGGTCACTTTAGGAAATGCTAGAAATATTATTTTATAAAAAAATATTTTTCTGTTTCTAATAGTTACAGAATTATTTAATTATAGGATAAGGTGGTTATGGGTCAAAAACCACTCTGAAAATTTGTTTTAGACATGTTTAGGTCACCATATTACCTTATCATTTAGATTTAACTATTAGTTAAATAGTTTATCTTTTACCATGTTTTCTTTTATTCTTAGAATATATGGTTAATGAACATACTGTAAACATCAAAGTGTACCTCAAGTGCCTCATTAATGACATATATAATATTATTTAATCCCTTTTTCAGAACCTTATATTTTTAGGAATATTATATAATTTAAAAATATATTCTTGTTTTAAAAACTCATTCATTTCAATTTTGGAACTATTTAGTATCTGGTTTTGGTATTAATCATAAGAACATTATTATATCTAACAAGATACATTGAGTCAACCCTAACATGTATTAGTCTCCTAAAAAAATTTTGGATGTACTACAAACATTGAATCTATATTTATTTAAATATTTCTAATACCATTTATTTGATTCTTTCATTAGTAAGGTAATTATAGAATCAACATTATTTCATAATTAAATTTAATTATTTAATGTCTAAAATTTATAAATATAATAACATGATGTTGGAATTTTTTTAACATTTTAATTAAAATTTATAGTCGAATTTGTGTTGTGTGTAATGCTATATTAAAAATAGTTTAGTTAATAAACATTGATTTTAAGTATTTTAACTCTTATTTTAATTAAAAATAATAAATGTCCGAATCTAATCCTAGTGGACCTAGTGGATCATATTTTATTCCAAAGATTTTTTTGGTCAAATTAAAATTATCCAATAGAATTAGGACATGTGTTATGGTAAGAATAATATCATTTTCACCCTCAATTTCCCTATTTTTCTTAACCATGGTAAATAAAAGTAAAAATTTTCTATTCACCAAAAGTTATTTTCATCTTATTAAGCCAAATTTTCCTTACTGATATCAACTGTGTCTCTTGGAGTTTTTAAATTCAACTCAAAAAAGCTGTAAAATTATGTTTTATGTGAATTGGGAAATTCTCCTAAGAGGTGGGTAAAAGACGGTGAAAAGTTCAATTCATTTTTTTTATATCTAATAATATTACAGAATGACTCCAATGAATTTAATTGAACATATATTGGTATTATATATCTATTTTGACTTAAAATAAATTAACATGAAATAAATAATTATTTAAATGAAAATTCAGTTTAAACCAATAACGCTGTTTTTTCGCTATTTATAAAATATAGAATGTTTTCAGATACATACCAAAAAATCACTCTAAGCTAATTTTGATATTGTGATTTAAAAAGTGAAGTCTATTTTACCAAATTCAAAACATATAAAATTCATTTATTAATTTGAAATTAATTACCATTGTCAATCCATAAAACATATTTTTAAGAAATAATAACTACCAAAAGATTGACACTAGTTTGTGTCCAATTTCAATGTGAAATTACAACCAATGACCGAAAATTGATTAAATGTTAAAAATATAATCTAATTATAATTCTAAACAATTCAATTATATAGTCAAACAATATAAATTATTTTTTTAAAAAAAAGTTGTTTTTAGATAAAATATATTAGTTTTCACTATTCACCCTAATATGTATGTTATCGAAAAAACACCATAAATTTATTAAAACTAAATTCATATGTCCTGATTCTGAAGAAAATTTTTATTCTGTCAAATTGAATATTTAAAAGTTCAAAAAATTGGATTCAAAAAGGGTTTGCCATTAAAAGGCAGTAAAATTGCAATTTTATATAAAATAATTCTTTTATTTGAAAAAAAAATGAAATTTTCCATACATTATGACTTAGAGACTCATAAAATAGAATCTAACATTATAAGGATTATATAAAGTTCAATAACCTATCAATACTATTGATAATCTCTTTTGAACGGCTAGTATGGTAAGTCGTGGTGTGCTTGAACTCGTTGTTGCCTGTAGTGAATGTTATTGGTTTACATTGAAGAAATAACACTCTATGAAATCTCAAGGTGTTCAAATTTAACTTCATTCTGTTATAAAAACATGATATCATAATTTTTTAGAATAATTTCTCTTCAAGTGAAATCTCCAATTTGAAAATTTCAGCTAATGATGTACCTGAGTGGTTCAATATGAGATACTAAGTGAATGTAGTGATGTTTGATGTATTGAGTTAGATATTACATTGAAAATATATGTGTGAGGAAACTCTTGTCGACATCTGAAATCCATGTCTCGGTACTTAGAATCCTTCTAACGAGATAGTTAGGGTTATTTTCATCTCCCAAAACATTTCACAATGTGAGTAGTGATCAACCAAACCATTCAGTGATTTCCATATATAAGATAAAAGACATTCCTTCGACTGGGAGAATCAAGACCAATGGGTGCAGTAGGTATACATTGAGATTCTCTATATATTCTTAGTAGTATTCATCCTATTGGTACGTGATTCCTTTATTCATTATGATACTTAACGAGAGGGATTTGCTGGCAGAATTTTATATGAAACGCATAATAAAAGAGAGTTTCCCCTAAATCTCTATAAATCATTTAAGATTCCGAGAAGTTGGTATTACTATTATTACACTAGTTTTTAGGAATTGACATCAATTATATAATGGAATAGCCAAACACTTAGGAATTTCCTTGACATTACCCCAAAATCACAATTCTAAGGACTTACCATCAAACTGTGTTGGTGTAACTTGCTAAGGATTGTTATGTGATCTATGAGATGAGAATATCACAATCATGATTTTATCACCAGGTCATCAATATAGAAATCCATGTTTCATCCCAATAAGTGGTTAATAATGTTATTTTTTGAGAGAAGCTAGGTAGTTTTAGTGTTCCTCAATCCAAATGGTATAAAACAATAGAAAAATATAATCTTAAGTGATCTAAATATGGGAGATTCCGTGTCCTTATAGTCCATCTTTTTGTAATTACACATTGAATTTCCATCCTTGAATGGAAGATATAGGAGACTTTTATTTAATTGAACAAAATTAATGTTATTCATAATTGAAAATAATTCATCGAGAAGTGTATATTATGATCCACGAAATAAATGCATAACATGATCTTCCTAATCATTTTCTTGAAGAGGATAGTGTTAGTGATCCTTTTTTGGAAGTGATGATTCCAAAAAAAATTATAATTAATCGATTCTTTAACATAGGATTAAGCATTAGAATAATGATATGTGTAACACATCCTTTCTTCAAACATAAACCCTCAATAGACATTGGGTAATCCCAATGGATGATATTCCACGTCAAGGATCATCATTGGAATATCTTTATAATTTTATGAAAACACATATTGTTGCTACTATAAAAATTCAATATACATCTCCTTCCCCTTCAGTGGAATGGTCAAACTAATCATCATTGGTTGTGGGTTATCTAATGTTCCCGTATTCAGGTTCCTGAGATCATCAATGGTTGTGGAGATTACTTCCTCAAATGTGTGAGGTGAATTCTTAAGGTCATCCTCTTCTTCTTCTATATCTGGGATCATGGAGGAATTTTAAAACATGTTGAGTAATAGAGGGTATCAATTTCACATTCTAGATAAAATAATCCATCAGAAGTGTCCTTGAAATCATAAACTTCTATAGTCTCCAATGATGGTTTCTTGGGACTCGTATATTTGATTGAGCTTCACTGGGGGAAGGAATGATATGGATATCCTATGTTGAAAATATTTTCTTAGGGGCATGTTTTATATATAATAATTTTATTAGAAAATATTATTATATTAATTGAGAATTATTTTGAATTTCCTTCAACAAATCCATTTCTTCTAACGTGATAACTATCACATTGTCATAATCATGTGATGTTTTTGAATTATAATATCTTGATGGGATTAAATCTTCATCCCTGATTAGGTTTATAGGAAATAGATAATCATCATCATTAATTATACATGGATTTGTATGGGAGCCCCCCCAAGCCATTGGGAGCAACAACCTACATATCATCACCTATAATTTGTGGTTTCCCATCCATGTTGAAAACAACCTTAGTATATATGGATTTGAAAGACTCATAGAAGGCCCTTTCAAAAAGTATTATGTTGATCTTCTCATTGATTTGGTAATTAAAGAATTTATGAAATGGTAAAGGTAACATAACATGGAAATAAATCACTGTTATTCCAATCAGGAAATTATATATTAAAACTTTTCAGATAACCATGAACTCAACATTGGATATCAGATCCCTAAATCATTCATTGAGTTTAATCTTCTTGAAAGTCCTTTTCTACATCTAATCATACCCATAAATGGTACACTTAGGATATGATAAGTTACCCTTGATATTTCCCAAAGGATAGAGGTTCTGAATTTTCATGAGTTCAATCCGGAAATAATTTTAGACTAGGGCCCTTCTAATATCAACATTATCATGTTTTCTAAAACATACTACAGTCTGATATTTCCCTATATTCCTTCTTTCTGATAATGTTCTTTGAATGACGTAGTGGTAAAAAAATTTGACGGTATAATCACTACATCGTAGACCATACCTAAAGTGAAATATATCTCAAACACTTGTGGATTATAATGTGTCTCAATGACTAATTCTATCAGTTTATCAAATAAAATGGAGTATATCCACGATTGATATTTTTTCTCGAACAACCAAAAACTATTTTAGAATTTCATTATTTTTACTAGTTATTGAATTAATATGGTGGGGTTACAGCATATTCTTTGGATATGGAGTTTAGGTATTTGAGGTTGAAGGTACTGGGGTTTGAGAGGCAGTCAAGGGAGAATCTACTTCTAATGATATATGTTGTGTTAAAATTCCCATTTTTCTATGATGATAAAAAAAATCTCCCCCCCACTAGTCAGTATTGTAAATTGATAATTATTGGAAAAATTATCGAGGGATAGTTGGAATCTCCATTCTTTTATTGGATTTGATGATGTGTCACCCATGGGTCTTGACTATATATATGGATTCTATTGGGGATGTTATGAGCATGTTGGGTTTGAATATGGCCGCACTATCCATATTATCCTCATGTTCTCTATCCATGATATCCATATCCATTGTTAGGTATAAGGAACTAAAACTAATTGTTGTATTCATCATCATATAATGGATATGTTAAGTGAACTATATTAAAAAACCAAATACGAGCTCTTTATCTGACCAGGGTCTCATTTGATGTGGCAGTTCCCATTCTGTAGATGTTTAAGAATATAATTTTGAATGTTCCATATCATGCGAAGGAGTTAGATATTATTCTTATTCATGCATATTTTCCAATGTCCATTGATTATTTATACCTCTAGGAGGCATATTCAATGAATCCTCTCTAGGGTTCAGGAAATTTAATGGTTTGTGAAACTGTATTTTCAAGATATAATTATCATTGTAAAATGTTTTTACAGACAACTAGTTATCGAAATTATGTCAACCTATACACAAATATTCCTTCTAGTCACACTAAAATTTTGGTGGAGTGATGATTACAGAGGTTAAATTAATAAAATCATTTCTAGAATCACTTATCATAAAACAACCATTCTCAAGAGGATGTCATTGAAGATAATATAGAATTATATGGTCTGATCCATTCTAATATAGAAAGGGAAGTAATCAAGACGATCAGTGAGGTTGACCTCATTAGGATTCCTGGGTTCATGCAAATTGAGTGGGTTATTTTCCATGTTTAAAAATAAATAACATGGAACCTACCCATATTAGAAGGAATTCATTTTATTCACACATTCAAAAATCTTGGGTTACCCCGATATATATTATTATTCTTATAAAGGGTAATTTTGTTGTTTCATCCCCATGATGGGAGGTACTAGATGATTAAGGACATACCATGGTGCTTTAATGTACACATTAAATGTTCTGAGAGTAATAGTGGATGTCACTACTTTAGTTGGACATTTTCCCTTTTATGTGGACACAATAAATACTTATCAGATGTTTGATGAATGGAATCTTCTAGATGTTGTACTATCTTTACAAACTCATAAAATATTTCATAATTATTGACTTGGATCAAAGGTGTTTGTAGATAATTTTGAATATTCTAACTATAAAGTTCATTCAATTACACATGTGTGATATTTTTACTTATATTATAGGTTAAACCATTGTATTTGATGTTGAAGCCATACACCCTCATAGTTTTTCATTTTATTAAATTTAATATTGTCCAAAATTCTTCTTTTATTTATTTTAGAGTTGATTTGATAATTGAATTTATGATTAAGGTCATCCCATGATACAATGGATTCTACTGGAAGTATGTTATACAAAATGATAGCTATACCTACCATAGTCTATAAAGATCATAATTGTTTCATTGCCTCCTACTAATATCAAGAGCCAAAAAATGGCCTACATGGGGCACATAGTGCATGATATACTATTCTAGATTTCCCATCTTATCAATGGTTTGGACGAATGGTTTACCAAAATTGGTAGGAGAAATTTTTTGTACACTCCTTTAGGATATGGATTCATTTTGGGATGCACGGGTGAAATCCACCCTTCCATGGTTTCTATTCAAGTATCTAGGGTTTCAATGTAATTGAGTAGTTTTGAATGAATAATTATATAGACCACCACCACATACATTGAGTGGTCAAGGCGTAGTAATTTTGACTAAATTCCATATCATAATGATTTTATATCTATGACATGGCTTTGTGACCACCCACTCTAGAGAGATTTTTTCATCGTAGTAGTGGAATGTTGTGACCATCCCCAACATCCTCATTTTTATGACCAACTTCTTATATCTTTTGATAGCTTTGTTCCCAGATTATGAATTGTTATAGGATGAACCATCATAAGATATATGGTAGAAGGTGTGTTCATTTTTTTTAAAATGATACATGGTGTAAATTTATCCCCCAATTAGTTCTCCATTGATCAGTATCAGATTGTGTATCTCATTATATTTTTTTGATTTTCATTACACTGGGGAGTTTATTTTGGATACTATATGCATTGATAGGGATATATCCACACCTTCTGCATTATTCGTGGAAATGTTCCACTGATGACGTATAAATTCACCATTCAAAGGTTCTTGGTTCTATATCCTTCTTTAATTATGCATACGTGTATCCTCATCTTGTTCATCTAGATCAAATACCTATTGATGGATGATTTAAAGATTGTGCCCATTTCCACTCACATATTAGATTGAAGAATTTTTTTATTTCTTATGAATACATTTACTATGGTATTTTAGGCAAATGTAATTTACCCATTACATTCCATGTAATATGTTGACTCTGCACTACATACTCCCCCTTCGTGGGTTGAGACATGGTCATTTCACTAAACCATGGACATATTGAACCATTTTGTCTTATGTTTCTTATGGGGGTGATTTTATTTTCCTTATGTCCATATTGTCTCTACCTTTTAATAGTCACCATATAAGAGTTTCCGATCTTTCTTTCCAGAATGTCCACAAAGGAATGATGTATATATCATAGTTGGTGGAAATTCTAAAATACTATATGAATGAATTTATCTACAAACTTATAAAATAATGATTCCTTTTAGGGTTATGATAATGAAAAAAATACCCCCAACCCTATAAGATGGTCATGTTCAGGGACACTATATTCAAATTTTGATTCTTTTGCAAAGCATTTGAAGACCATAGTCGAGGAACATATAGAACCTAGAATGATAATTTAGAAATATATTCCCCCATCTATATGGGATGGGGTAGATCAAGGATCACCATTGATTTCCCCAGATCCCTCTTAGGGTTGATATACATGGGGATGGGTATTGAGATGAAAATGAACCTGAATATGGGGTGAGAGGTTAGTTCATATCCACAATATATATTTTCAGGATCCTCTTATGGTATGATGGTCATAGGGGTGGAGGTTGTGGTAAAAATTCTCCAATACTTATGGGCTGGGTTTCCTCATAACTGACTTCTATGAAGGCTACTATTGTAATCTATTTTATTTTTTATAATTTTAGTTTTGTATGAGCTTGGTGTAATGGAAACTCATTATCATAAAAATTGTTAAAGTAATTTTTCGGTAGTACACAAATTTGCCTTCCATTTTTGAGATGTGTATCCATTTTTTTGGGAGGCCTGTATTAGGAGTCTAGTGGTGTCCATCTCTCTCCTTTTGCAACATTTTACCTCCACAAAGTGGTGGATTATTTCTGTATTAATGAACTATCCCACACATTTCCAGGTCCCATAATTCCTCATATGGCTATAACATTACATGTTTCCATATATTTTGAAAATTACTATTCTAGGTACATAGTGATGTGATATTATCCATACATTCACCATAATCATATACATATTTTAAATGTGTATATAAAAATTATTCAATAGATAATTGTTACGATTTTGAGACAGATAATTTGTCGGTGTTTTTCATGCTCTTCTAATCCTGGTTTCTATTCAACAATGAACTAGGCCTTGTATAATTGAAAATAGAATATATTTATGATATATATGTTACCCTTAAATCCTTGACAATGGATGTTTTTAGACATTATAATTTATGTTTTTCCCACATTATCATGTTAAAGTTAGGCTTGAACACCTTCTCCAGATCCACTGGTATATAATATTAATAATTGTTGTTGATATAGAACCTGGTTGTGAGTTTTTTTATATTTAAAAAATATCTATATATCCATTTTTTCCACTTCATCATTAAAATTATATACCTCCCCCCGGTCAGACCATAGAGGTTGCTCTAGAAGATCACCTGTAGATTTTTTTGAAGTACTAGTAATAGCTGATTGAGAATTATTATTTTTACCTCAATATTTCATGAACGTCCTTATAAGAAGGTTTCTATGAAATGGGAATATTTCCTTGTCTATGATATATATTACTTTGATGTGGTTTTCCTCAATGAAAATTTAGAGTAGACTCCCTATTATCTATCACTTCACTATGGTGAGAAGTAATATTGAGGTAGGGACCACCTAATTTGTTAGGTGATGTGCCAATGGACCATTGATTTGTTGAAAATATATGTCATAAAATGGAAATGACATTAAATTTTAGATGATAGGGGATATGAGACTCATTTTTCATCATGAACGGAATATGTGGACTATCCTTTTGGTGTTTATCATTTATATGATCCTACTACATGAGGGTAGTAATAACATTTATATAACTAGATGATACTATAATAATATAATGAAATTTTTGTTAATCTGCTATAATATTCGGTTGACATACTATTTTATTGATAATAATATGAGCCGACTTTTGGGTGGTTTGTGGAATTTTCTAGTCATTCATAGTTGATGATGGGGTATAAACCCAATTAAAATATTCATTTCCGATTAGAATATTCCCCCATAAATCTAGTACAAGTGAAGGGATTGAACCTCCTATTATGTACCCTTTAAAAGACATTGGTGAATGTGTTCATCACTGGATGTACGACTATGATCATATACTCCATAAGCTATTGTATTATGTTTTGGAGCTTCATCATAAGGTATTTGAGCCTTCATTGAGGATATCATCATATTTTACTGAAAAAAAAATTGTTGGAGTAGGGATCTGAGTCTCGCCCTGTGAATTTGGAGAATGCTAGTAGTATTTTTCGACATGAATGTGCCCATTTCCTAAGGAATGTTCCAAAATGAGTTGGTGAGATGATATCAGAATGGGGATCTGAGATGAGTCCAATTCCAATTCCTTTATTGAGATATTCTGATAATTATAATGGATACTAGAATGAATGCACACTTTCTCTAAAGTATCCACCTATTTGTACTAATCATGATCATATGATACTCTACTTATCAAGGAAGTAATATGTTTTTATCTTGGTATTTATACTACTGTTAATATATACCATCAATTCTCTTATGTTTTTTCTATAATATAGTTACACATTTGTAGAGTGTGTGCTGAAATTTTGTCCAGAACCTTTCTGTTATCCAATATATATTAGAATATTTATTAAATTGAATAGGGTATATAATTCAACTCAATTATTCCATGTTTCATTTAAGTATTTATTGAGATTTTTGTGTGGAGGAAGGTATATTTATGTCCCCCACTCTTACTATAGGATTATGCGTGAAAACTAGATCTAGGTTAGAAGGGATATTAGTATACTCGAAGGCCACCACAATAATATTCCCAAATGGTTTTTCAAAGGAATTGATGATGTGGTATCACTATATTTTATCCACCAAATTCTAATACCAAAGGTACATCCTTATTACCCATGCATGAGTGTCTTGGGTGGTAATTTCTTTTGTCCATCCCTCATCATTGTGATTGAGGGGAAGGAGAAGGATGATACTGGTGGAAAGAGTTGATAATATCCCTTTTATATATCTTCTAAAATGAGAAGGAGTTTTAGTTTAATGCCTGGTCCTACATCCTAGGGTATGGAAGGTTCCAACTTCCATGATCTTTCGATATGGTTCCAAATAATTTTATGAAAGTGAGAGGTTCCAGTGGATTTATTGTTGATTTCCTTGAATAAGACAAAGGTGATGGATTCATTATTTTGATACCTCTATGTGTAGCCTCAATGGTTGGGATTGTACCTTGTCAGTGGTATCTCTGAACCATCTCATTTATTAATGAATGTTGAAGGAATAATATGGGAAATGTTGTTCCGTAACATTGGAAGGTCAATATTATATATGAGGTTCTATAATATTCTCTTGAATAAGGCATGATCTCATATCATATTGATGTTAGTGAGAGTAATTTCTATAGTCATAATTTCAATAAAGAACATGGTCGCCAATTAGTTCATTGTAATCGGTGTGAAACACATTTGGTTAGTTATGTATGGGTAACAAGATTGTTTATTGCTGTTATTAGTCCAATCATTTATCTAAAATGTAATTTTCATGGTGATAATGGAACATTTCATGGGATATCGAATATATTATTAATGAAAGTAATTTTGGGTGTACCATTTTTGTCTACATAGGTGATAGAAAACATAACAAATTGATGCATAGCCTACCGGCAATTTTTATTATCTGATAGATTCACATTGGGTTCAACATTTTTTCTATTTTAATTATATATTTTTCTAGTTTTAGGAAACAATATTCATGACACCAATAATGATTAATGTATACTTTTATTACATGATATTACATTGGGTTCAACTTTTTTAATTCACTTTTGAATATTTATGGCTAATGATTGATTGTGGGGGGTCAAGAATGGTTTCAAATCATTCAAATTCTATTTTCCATTTTCATCTCTCAAAAAACTTCCACAGACAACCACAAAAATAAAAATTTATAGACTTATATTCCAATTATTGGTGGTCATTTAGGAATTCAAACACAACGATACATCAGAACTAACATTGGTTGAGAGGATTGGAGTTAGGACTATAACATCATTTTGGAGGGATTTATTTAATACTCAATAACTCTATTGTATATTTAAGATATTTTCATGAATGTTTTCCAAATATCAATATAGTATTGGTTACCCATGTAATATGACTTGGTGGTAAATCCTTCTACATGTAAAAGAGGATCTATTAATGAGACCCCATATATCTATCAAGGGATCTCCTTCAATTTATTTTTATTTATTAGAAATGGGAATTGTTTTTAATCTAATGGAATATATAAAGACACATTGGGTTTTACTATCATTTAGGGATGCGATTAGTGCTTCAAGGATGGTAATGAACCTCCACAATTCATCCTATTTATCATTTTTATGATATGAATCAAAACCCAATTATTTATTTTAATTCCCACCATTTTTATTAACATCATTTTGAAACTAAACATATGAATGTAATTAGGCATAACATTTGGAGCATGAGCTTAAGTATGGAATCATATATATTCCTTTTATTAGTAGGAATTAGGGTTCCCAAAGTTCAGCCTCACCTATAATTGCAGATGGGTGGTGGTAAATGATAAATACTCATATGGGATATTTAACTAGATTTTAGCACTATAGAAATTCCTTTGAGACTTACACTATATGTTATTACAATTGTATGAATTAAATTACATCATGTCACTCGATGTGCCTAGATCAATGTGAATTAGTGAGAGGGGGGTGTGGGAAATAGTGATCCCTTTTAAACATTGTAAAAATTGATTATTTTCACTTAAACCTCTATGGTGGATTAAATCCTTGAAACACTCTTCTTGTGTTTCCTAGCCTTACCTCGGATGATGATGTAAATATAAAGGCACTGAACAAAAGTAATTAAATTGTTTGGTTCAAAGGAATACTTTTTGTTGTGTTCGTTATTCCCCCCAACATTGATTCTCCACTTTAAATTTTTATCAGTTACATTGGTTGATTAAGAGTCCCACTATATATCTCTTAAGTCCCACATGAGGGTCTTTATAATGCATCCCTCAGTGTTATTAGACACTACTGGCCTACATCAGAGTCCCATTGAAGACTTCTCCTCCCCTCTGATTCTCATAAGGGTCATCTAGTTCTCGAGTCACAAAAGAATCTTCATTCATTCATTGATTCACAGTAGATGACCATATACTATATCCACAAAGGATTATTGAATCACACTTGCCTTTGTTTCTTTTCAAGAATCTTCAACAGCCTTTGGTATGGTCTGTTGGTCTTTCTCAATAATTCAGATCACTTCTCTGATCAATAATCAGCTCAATAATGCTCAAGAAATTATTTCTTTATAAGATGAATATCCATACTCACTATAGTGTGTGAAAATGGTTCACACACTATATTCAATAATGAATGAGTAAATCATTACTATATCAGCTCAGTCTGCCTTCATGGATTCTCAATTAATATCATCTAAGTTGAGAGGACTTCTGTAAGTTCTTCCCATCTTCGAACTCTGTTTATCTTCACTTCATACATGGAATGCATGCCATTAAAAACTCATTGTTTTTTATATCTCAAATCGTTTCTCACGTTCATATGAATATTCATGAATGAAATATTTTAAACTATATAGTTTTTCAATCTGACCACACACTCTTTTCTTGTATCAATATTTTTATCAATGTGTGTGGGTAATGCAATTACAAATTCAATGCCACATGGTTCTTCTCTCAATATGCACACATTCAATTTCTTATTCTTTTGTTCTTTTCACACACAACAATATTGTTTAGTTTGGGATATTTGTGTGTGTTATGTATGTGCATTCACTTCTTCTAGGAGTAACTCAATGTTCAATTGGAACTCATAATTTATACTTCTTCAAATCACTTTGTATGATTACTTACCATACCATGTTCTTCCAACCCCTTAAAATTTAACTCTCAATTCACACACAATACGCCCTTCTTCTTCTTTCACCAACAAATTGAATGGGTATAACGGGGTTGGGTGTGTGGGTTATTCTTCTCAAGAGGTTTTGTGAATGCACAATATCTCAAGGTATTCTAATACAATGAATATGATATGCATGTGCATCAAGGATGTATTCTCTTCTATATAATAACATGAAGCCTCACATTTATTCTTCTTCAAATTAAGCACACAGAAGACCATTCCTTCATTCAATCATCTTCTTATTCAAAAAAACCTTTGAATGATAGTGTATAGATGTATTCGTTCATGTAGAGGTTGTTCTTCTTATGTTCATGAATCTGAAGGTCTTAGAACACTCCTTCTTCAAGAAACCAGTGCATGGATCTTCTACACATATTATTTGTGGTTCGTCCTCAGAGAACTAATAAGGTTCATAGTTTTTTTCTTCTTATGTTACCAACAAGTTTGTGTGTGTGTGTGTGTGGTTTCTTTACAGTAGTACATTCCTCACAAAACACTATTGAGATTTCAAGAGAACCAATGGAATGTTTGTAATTCCTCTTCACACTAAAAGTGTGAGGTTTATTCATTGCAAGGAGAGTTCAAGTGTTTATTTCACTTATTGAACTCTTGTAGGTATCATCTCCTTCACGTAGCCTAGATGTGTGGATCCTCTTAGAACTCATTTAATTTGGAAAACATGATCATTCTAAATATAATTAAAAACCCTTCTCGGCTTGGTTATTGTCTATTTATTTGAACAGTTTAGGAATTTTCGCATTCAAATGTTTCATGAAATGCTCCAGGATTATATTCTTTGAATAGTTGAGATCATATTCATTGAATTATTCAAACACTAGATAAGATTTGGCACAGGTCATGGGTGTTTCCTTTTCAAAAGTGGGATCATATTTCTCAGTTTCATCATCTCGTGCATAAGAATAAGAACGCATGTAACTCATATACATGAAGGCATCTTTCTCCATGATGTGGCCTTGAAAATCCATTTTCTTCAGACACATTTGAATTATCTATATTGATGCATGCATGGAAATGTAGTTGCACGAACAGTATCATTTATCTCAGTCACTGATAATTCATGGATGTACGAGCTTCAATGATGGTCAGAGTTCGATCAATGATTTGAGGGGGATTCTTCAGTTCACTAGGGAACCTCAGGTGGCCATGGGTATCTAGAATATAAACAAATCCTCAGTGGATGAGATCGGCTGGCCATCATTCAATCCCAAACCGTGGAGATCTAATAGATGACCTGGATGTTCATGGTTGATCTCTTACTGATTGGAAGGTGCGGCGCTATTTAATAAAAAGATCAATGGTATATATTTCCTACTGGGTTTGTATTTTCCTCTATCATATAAATGTAGAATCAGGCATGGAATGTTATGTCAATCAATTCATGCGACATTAGCAATAGATTACTCTTTTCCCCCCTCCTGTGCCTCCCCGCACACGTTCTTTACTGGCGTGCTCCTAGCACCCACTCTTCCTCCTCGTTCAAGCACCTAGCGTCCACAATGCATACTCTATAGCTTATACACATCTCCCATTTGCTTCTTTTGGAATGGACATTAATTCATTAATTGGGCAGGGTAGAACCTTGGGTCGTGCAATGTCTTGAGGTCTGAGGTCCTTGACTGGACTTGAATGTTGGCCCATATTTTTGGAAAATGGATAGAACAAATGTGCTTTGTTAAAAACAACTTATATCCAACATTATATGCCACAAAAAAATTCAAAAGTCCCATTCAACTTCTTTTCTTAATCATCTCCCGTCATTCATTTATTTATTTTTAAATCATGACACCCAAATATCTTCAATACATTCCTCTAATCCAATAATTGATGATGTATGGACCATTTCTTCATTCATTATGCATTAAAGAATAATGCATGGTCTTCTTGTTGTGAGGGTTGTGTTCTCCACTAAAAAATATATTGGGCATTGAGAAATAACTCAAATAATCGGCATATTTTTAAACATCATCCATTTATATTTAATGGATTGATCTTCAACACATCCTCAACCAAGTGAAAATGAATGGTTCTTTACTTCTTTCCGCTTGCAATTGAGTATTTCATGGAATTTATAAATTGTTGTAACAATTTATCATCTTGATAAACGTCATGGATCTTAGTAATAGTACAATAATAGTAAAAATTAATATGGATATTTTCCAAGAATGACATCTATTGTCATTTCATATCAATTATCCAAGGGTTATAATCATTGGAACAACTTCTCCTATTAAATCTTCATCATCACTTCATCATTAAATTTCCATACAGATATTTACATATTATTGAAATCAAATGAAAAACTATTCTCTACAATATTGCCCATGGTATTTGGTTTTCAATATCTCTTAGGCACGCTCCTATAAGGCTCAATATGTATACCAATATTTTCTCCCCATAATTGGAAACACAATGGAATGGTGTAGTGGGTTCTGGAAAAAATGTTCTCCTCCCATTGATGAATATCTTCTTGAATATTTCGGAGAAGGATATTATCACATGGTTGACTTAGAATATAGCCTTTAGTTAATCAACTCTAAATCTACTTGGGATAACCCATTGTTGATAACAAGAGTGATAAGAATATAGTATTAATTGTTGTCCATTAACAACCATATAGGTAAAATAATGCTCCAAATGTTTCAATTCATAACAAAGTGGTGGAAAATAAACATAGTTTTCAAGGAAATGATAAATCTTTCACATACTTCACAAAATATATTAAATAGTTTTTGTGAAAAGATAAATATTACCATTTCATCCCATATTTTCATCCATCAACCACTCCCCCTTAATTAGCTAGATAAATATAATTATGATTAAGGAATGAATGTGTTATTGGAATACCTCCGGATTCAACTTATTGAGATTATTTGAATTTTGGGATTTATCATGAAGTAATCCAGAACATTATCTCATTAATATTTTCTCCCCCTTAAGCGGTGAAAATCCATTTATTTACCATGGTGGAAAATATCATCAGCTAATTTTCAAGATATTCATATTGATAATATACTAACTTCGAACACTTAATGTAATTCTAAAATCATGAATTATGATTCCAACTTGTTATTATAAACATTTTCCATCTTAGGGTCATATTTTTAATGACCTTCATGATTAATTCCGTGAAATGTATGCACATGTATATAAAAAAAATATAAGGAAATAAGATGGAACACTTTTGAGATTCTTAATAGAAGCACTAGGGATGGGAATTTTATCTCAACCAAAGAACTAATTTCCATGTAGCTCCAATGTGTCGGTTACACTTCATGATGGTGTTTCCTCCCCATTAGACCTTTTTATCTTTCATTTTCATCATGGATCCTTTACATCCATTCACCTAAAACATGTTTTGATTGTTTGAATTTTCTTCTTCCAGTAGTGTTGTAGCTTCCATGGATACATGTTTTTGAATTTTTAACATCTCTATTTGGACTTATAAAAAAGTTATACATTTTGTTTCATGATTTCCAGTCATCTTTCAGCTTCAACACATTAGTTGTGAGACACTTGGGTTGTCACGTGCGGACAACCTCTAATGAAATTCATGTTTTTATTTCAAGTAGAGTTATCTATTTCCTATTTAACTTTTATTTATCTAGTACATCATCTTCATCTCATTGTTGTTCTCAAGAAATATGAAATTGATTGTGCTATATAATTAAAAACTCATTCATAACATTTTCTGATTTGGAGCATCCACATGGATTACTCAATGATTTCTAGTTACATTTCTTGGGAAAAATATCTTCTTTAAATCCTATATTCTCATAAACTGATAGTCTTGCTACGTTCACCTTAATTTATTTTTATTTCAATGTCTTTTTTGTTGTGATCCTCTTTGTTACCTTTATTTCCATAGTAGAAGCATTTTTCATGGGTGGTGATTTGGGATCCATAAACCTTCAGCTTCATGGATTTAGAATCCAAGGAATTCTCACTCATACTTCATGAAATCATCATGGGATAATTTAATTTTCATCAATATCCTAATTAATTCCCATGGATGCTTCCTCTTTATTATCTGGATTCTATGATATTTTTTCTTATCGTCGTTGGATACACATTGAGATTGATATGTAACATCCTTGTGACCAAATCTATTGCATATATCACAGATATTATCATGAATTCCTATTTAATTTGTAGTTTAAAGATGATTCAAATTTGCAGATGTGGCATCATCTTCTCTGGCATTCTCCTCATTGATATGGGATTCTTTTGTGATTATTAATTTTATGGAATTCAATAAAAATATAATCCACAATTACAAAACTTATTGTAGCACCAACATTGATCGACAAATCACGACGTATTAATTTCATTTCAATAAGATTGTTGCGAATTTTTATGAATTATTGTTATTTATATAGGAAAAAATATTCTTTCTTCTTCAACATATCCACACTAGCTATGGTGGAAGGTTTCCCGTCACCTTTCCTCATCAATATATGTTTTGAATGATTTATCCAACATGTACTGCTCATGGAAAAACATTTAGAAACTTGAGTTCAAGATAGTATGGATGTTACCTTTTCCTCGGAGGATGTTTCAATTAATTTAATGATTATAGAATATTCCATTTGGAATCATAGAACTCAATGAAAACATGAGTGGGAATGTATCTCCTCCTATTTGATTATAATATTCAGTATAGGGTGATTGTTTTTTCTTCAATCTCACCTATATCTCTAAACACTTCATTTTGAGGGAGTTATTTTCACCCTCAACTGATATCATCATACATTTCAAATTCTCCATCAACATTATCATTTTTTATTCATGAATACATTTGAATTATTTCCATGAAATGTCATGCTCCATTACCCTGTTAGCGTTTTCTTCCAGTTGAGCAGCATTGACAACCATAGATACTTTGAGAAACTTTTCTAATGAATTGATAGCTTTAACATATGCAATCTAAAATAATTATTTCTCCGTAATACTTCCATAAAATTCTCTAGTTACTTCATCTTATCTACCATTGGAAGGATAAATTTTATTATTCCTTTTCATTCCCATGTTTTGTGAGAGTGTTGGGTATTCCATCCCTTTTAGTGAATGCCTATTCAATGTCATCAAATTCTTATCCAAGTTGAAAATTTTCATCTTGGAAAACATTGATGCTTTAAATATTTTCCTTTCCACATATCAAGGAATATTATTAAAATTTTCATTGGGTGTAGACTAAGGATTACTAATTTATCTATCATCATCATAGCTAGAACATGATTCATCAGATGAGTAATAATAACAATTTTCACATGATGTACATTTTATATTACCATTACTATAAGGTGTCAGCCCATTAGCAGTACAATTATTCTTTATCATTCCTAACTATTTCATCTTCATATTTTTCCATGTCTTGGAAGAATTATTCATATGATGTTTCACAGTCATTTTCTCTAATCTTCACGATATAAATAATCCATTGGATCTTTTAGAGGAACATTTCTCTTTGATTCTAATTGATGTGTCCAGATCAGTTTGAATCACTGATAGGGGTTAGGGTGAACCATTGATCTATTCTAAACTTTTTACAAATTTATTCATTTCAATTATTCCTATATGGATATTTAAAACCATGATCCACATTTCTTTTGTCCCACAGCCTTAATTCGGATGATGGTGTCAATATAAAGGCATTGAAAAAAAGGATTTACAAGGTTTGGTTAAAAGACCTACTCCTTGATGTGCAGGTTATTCCCCCCAACAATGATTATAAAATATAGTATTTTTATCAATTACAAGTGTTGATACCATGTATTATTGAATCTCTCATGGGTTGCTTTAGAGGGTCTTTATACTGCATCCCATAGTGTTATGAGAGTCCACTGGACTGCTTCAGAGTCCCATTGAAGACTTCACCTCCTCTCTTATTCTCATAAGGGTCTTATAGATCTTGTTTCACACAAGAAGATTCATTTTTTATGTTCATTATTTATTTAATATAGATGATATTATTATCACTCCACAAATTATTTCTGAATCTCACATACTTCTATATCTCTTAATGAATATTCAACAACCATTGTTAATGTATATTGGTCATGGTCAATAATTATGATCACTTATCTGATCAGTACTCAGCTCAACAATGCTCAGGAAATTATTTAATCTTTAGATGGAGACCGGGCATTAGTAAAGTGCTTTAAAAAGTTAAACACACCCTCCTTAATAATACATGAATAATTCTTCACAATATTAGTTCATTATGCCTTCATGGATACTCAAGTACAGTCAAATGAGTTGAAATTTATTTTTTACATTCATCCTTGTTTCAAGATCATTTCAACTTCACATTTTTCATTCAAAATTCCTTGTATTGAATATCTCAATTTTTATCATACATCATATGTTTAGGCATGAATTCATGCATGTAAATAGTGTAGTTTTTTAACCCAAGCATATACGATCTTGTTGTATAATTTTTTTTCAATGTATGTGTGTCATTCAATTACACATGCATTGTTCACATAGTGTTTCACTAAATATTACCTAATTAACATCCTTGAAAATTTAATCTTTTCACACACACACATAGTGTTTAGTATGGGTTCTATTTGTGTGTTATGTATGTGCATACACATCTTCTTGGTGAAACTCAATGTTCACTTTGCACTAACAATTTAGATTTATTCAAATAACTTTTTATGAATAATGAAAATACCATGTTCATCCTCATCCTTCAAATGTATCTCTCAATGCACACAAAATCCCTTCAACTTCTTCTACCCCCCACAAATCGAATGGGTATAACAAGGGTGTGTATGGGGGTTCTCATTCTAAAGAGGCAGGGTGTATCCACATTTTCTCAAGAGATTCTTAATCCATGAACATGATTTTAATTTCCATTATCAATTTCGTCTTTTCTCTTTGAAAAAATGAAGCTATATGTATCTTCTTCTTCAAAATTAAGTTCATATATGCTCATGCCTACATGAAATCACATTCTTCTTTAAAAACAAACAATTAAAAGACATAATATAGATATATTCATGAAAACAGAGGGTTTTCTTCTTCTGTTTGTGAAACCTATGTCTCACAAATCTCCTTTATTAATGTAGCCAATGCACAAATATTATATGCACAATATCTACATTTATTCTTCACATAACCATGATTTTTTGGTTTTTTTCATCACATGTTCAATAATATGTTGTGTGTTGACTGGTTTTTTCACTAAGATTTGTTTATAAAGAATCACATGTGAGGGTTCAAAATAACCTATTGCATGTTTGTGATTCTTCTTCACAGAGAATGTGCATGTGTTCTTCATCGCATGGGGGGTTTAAGAGTGTGTAGAACTTGTGGAACACATATTGTCCTATTGTCATTCATGTAGCTAAGTTGCACATATCCTCTTGATGATATATTTTTTTGGAAAATAGAATATATCTAAATATTAAACAAATCATTGTTTGCTTGGTGATACACTATGTATATGTATGGTTTATGTATTAATTGATTTCAAATGATTCGTGAAATGTTGCAGGACTCCATTCATTGAATAATCGATATCACTGGATTTGAATTATTTAAATGAGGGATAAGATTCGGTGCAATTCAAGGGTGTTTTCGTTTCAACCATGGGATCATTTTTCTCATTGTCATGTACCCATTCATGTGAAAAAGAACAAATGTAACACATATTCCGAAATACTTTGGGCTTCATGACGTGGCCTTGAAACATTGTTTCCATGATCTACATTCAGATTATTTATATCGATGCATTCACGAAAAAATAGTTGCATGCATGGTATCATGCAGCTCATTTGATCATAACACAATGATGTAAGAGCTTCAATGGGGGATGGAGTTAAATCAAGGACGTGTGGTGGCTTCTCTGATGCATTGGATTGGGTCGGGTGGCAGTGGGTGTCCAATGGTTGAAGACAACCTTGATGGATGAGATTTTATGACCACGGTTCAATCCCAAACTGAGGAGATTTGATGGATGGAAAATATGTGTGTCATCAATCTTATGATGATCAGATGGAGAAGTCCTATTCTGGAATAAAATCAATGGTGCCTAATTTTTCCCAGGATTTTATTTCCATCCCACATCGAAATGATGTTGTGGTTAAGGAGTGGTATATCAATCAAGACGTGCAATATTATTACAATATTACACATCTCTTTTTTCTAGTGGCACCCCACCCTGGTTATCTTTGAGAGCTCTCTTAGCTCCCACTCTTCCTCCTTAGGCGGGAACATTGCATCCAATATGCATAATCTAGGGAATATACATTACCCTCATTCGACTCTATCAGGTAGGCCTTGAAGAATTCACTTAGGCACTATTGACCCTCCAGTCCAGCATACACCTGAGGTCTGAGGTCCTCAACTATCCTTGTAAGTTGGAAAATATTTCTGGAGAAGGCCTAGAACAAATGTACATAGTTAAAAAAATTATAACCAAGATTATATGCCATAAAAAACACCAAAATCCTCTTCCTCTTCTATTTTTCTTCATCCACCATCATTCATTCCTTTATTTATACATCATGAATCCCAAATATCTTCAATACATTCCTCTATTACAATAATGGATGATGCATGGATCATTTCTTCATTTCTCACACATTAAATAATAATGCATGTTCTTTTAGTTGTGAGGGATGTGTTCTCCATTAAAAAATATCATGGACTTTGAGAAACATGTCAAAAAGATGTATGATTTTTAATCCTTATCCATTTAGATTCAATGGAATGATATTCAACCCTTCATTTACATAGTGACTATGGATGGATATTTAGTTATTTTCTGATGAATTTGTGTATTACAGGTAATTCCTCAAATGATGATGCAATGTATCAACCTGTTACAAGTCATGGAACATAAGACTAGTTAAACAATAGTCTGAATTACTATAGAGATTTTCCATGAACGAAACCCAAGGTCATTTCAAACTGATTATACATGGGACATAATTTTTAGTACATCTTCTCTTCTTCCATAATCCTTACCACTTCATCACTATCTTACAATAAAAATATTGACATCTTATTTAAAACACATGAAAAACTATGATCTACATGAATGAATGGGGATTACACATTGAGGTTTCCTTTAGATGGTATAATTCATGATTCTAGTGATATTATAATTTAATTTCTATAATCACTCATCATCCATTCTTAGTGTGAGAAAAAACATACAATAAAAGATCAAAATCACTATACAAGGATATAAGACTGATGAATTGGGGCTTCATAGATGGAGTGTTTGATATGGAGCCTGATCCTAAGGATAGAATCCTACATATCCTTCTCATAGCATGATTTAGAGTCCCAATAGCTCAATTATCTTCACAATATAATGTTGGATGAGAAAAATGATAATATCATAATAACCATTGGTTCACATATAATCTATTGTTTGGGATGTGGAGGGTATTACAGTATGCTGGGTTCCTATTGGAGCTCAAGCCTTAGAAAGGCCTCCAACATTTCCTTCATTTAAAGGATTTAGTATTACCATAGTATATTATGGTCACTAATACCCTAATGGATTGGTATATATTATTATAATCAGAGGTATTGTTATTATCACCAATGATTTGGAATGTTATGGATGTATACCAGAATGGAATCTCTTGTTACATATTTTCTCTCTATCCTATGATGGGTGTAGAGAGATGATGAATGTGATAGATATCGGAAATATTCATGATAGAGGGTCAAATTTTAGATCATGAAATATATAGGGGTTCATGATTGTATAACCATATCCCATTAATGTAGTTCCCCTTTAAAAGGGGGTTCCCAACTGAGTCTTTCCTTCCCATGGTTCACATGTTACATGTCGAAGTGTGCATTCCAGATAATGTTGATGTATCCAAAGGTGTATACATGATATTTTTGACATGTTGGAGGGTCTTTTATGGACATGGTTTACATGTCTGATGGATTCCAAATGAAATACTTGAAATGACAGAGTATGTCTTCTCAACATATATTGCATGCCTACCAGTCATGTATGAAGATATCTAGACATATCATGATTTTCCTTCTTACATGTTTTTTTACTATTACATAATCATTATAACATCCCTAGAGGATACCACAAGATAAGGATGTAATTTACAAGGGAATTCATGTGATTGAAGTAAATATTAAATAGGGATACCTCATTAATCTAGTGACTTTTTATGGGTACATCCAGAAGATAAAAAAGGCATGTTCAAGGGGATTTTCGTTATTGAGTCTGATATGTCAAATGGATTTTTCATGATTCCACTAAATTTTATGAGGTATTTCTCATACAAAAATGATATGTCAGAGGTCCTTGTGACGCTTGTTTGACTATTTCATTGGACTTTTAGCGATGTGGATGTAATGTCTGAGTTATTTTCCATGAACAGATGAATAGGTAACATGAAGAGCATGGCAACTTTATAATAAAATAAATTTATATTTCATTATTTAAGTATTTGATATTTTCTATATATTATCACATAATTTTTTCAATGTTTATCATGAATTTTTCCTTCAAGTCCTCACATGACAATGGAAATATATTGAATCTTTGTCGTGTGATATCATTATAGTACCAGAATTCCTTAAAAATATTAGTAAGGTAATCATGTGATGCGTATAAAAATTCAACATAATAATTATATTTTTTCACATTTTAACTAGTGAAATACTATTTCAAATTCATGGATTTCCATTCAAAGAAGTCCATACCAGTCTCTAGACATAATATTTTATGTGCTGGTTGGTGGGGGATTTATAGGCAACACCACCCATGTCATACACTACTCTATAATATTCTAAAATATCATATATAGGCTTTGGTTGGTGTATGGAGAATCATATCACACATTTTTCATAATACAATAGTTGTCCATCCCTAACGTCATCTTTGTGTCTCATGATAAACAAAAATCGTATGAACATTTATTCATTTCTATAATTATTGATCCCATCTCTTGTCAATGTGATTTTACATTATTAAATAGACATGTCATATGATCTTTTTATTATTGTGATTGCATTATTTAGAGTATTATTGAGATCAGGTCACATATCAAATAGTATTTCAAGTGAACATGGAAAAACTAAATGGGATCCCTCTTGAAATAATGCTTGCTTGTGTGAGGGAATTATGGCAATTAATAAACAGATCATAAAAAGAGCATTATCCCTTCACCTTACAAATAGCATAACTCTCTTTTCCATAAGGTTACTACATTTTTCATATTTAATTTTCTAAATTATATATTTGATTCCAGTCGATGTTCTATCATGTCTACTTATGATCTAAATGAAATGTCTAAATTCCTCTACATAATGATGGTTACATCCAGTGAACTTTTCATTACGATGTCATCATGTCCATAGATATTCATTCAAACAGTGAACTGGGGATGAAGAATGCAATATCTATTTACATGAAAAATAAAATTAACACCCTATAGGATAAATATTATACCTTTTAAGATTATATTTTATAATGGGATGGGTTAATTGCTATGCATCTATCAATAGATCCATAACATGATTTGGGGAACTTATTTGGAATCCTTCATTTGATAATTAGCTCACGTCAATAATTATTTTATTGATAATGAATGCTACTCATAGGGGCTCCACATTATTATGAAAAAATCACATTATGTGAATAAAACATTCATGTGTTTTTATAAGTGTTGTGTATTTTTTGTGACCTAGGTGACTGATCCCCAAGTATCCATGGTTCTCCTTTTATCCTATTGTAGATAAATTAAAAACTATGATGTATGTATGTCTATAATCCTGAAATTGGAGATGAATATTTCGAATCCATATAAAATACTAAATTATATAAATAATATAATAATTGGTATTAGTTGAATTCAAGAACACTGGGAAAAAACATACGATTTTATCAATTTAAGTAAATCATTTTTTTAATTTAATAATAATTTGACTACTGTTCACCATTCTATCTTTGTAATATCATATGTTTTTTATTGGACATGATTTCGTTTTATAATATTTATCGTAGCTTCATTCCTCAAAATATTAAAAAATTTCATTGACCAAAATTCCATATCATACTAAGTCAAAATTCATTTTCAGGATTCAATATAACAAAACAGTTGTTTTGTTCATTAAGAATTTTAATATAGTATGAAAAATTTTCTATAATATATTGGAGATTTTCACACCCCTTATCATTAAAATAAATAATTTATTCTTCATGAAAATCTACTCATTTTAATAAGCATAATTTTTAGAAAGGATCACGAAATTATGCCTCTATATATTCAAAATGTTGACTATATTTGATTGATTATTCTTATCACAAATTGTAGGGTATGAAAAAAATTTAAAAGAATATATTATTAGATTCTATATGTCACTAATTATTCACTAAGATGACCTACATAAGTGATAAATATATTTTAAATTATTTCCTGACTTTTTATAACAATTCTTTTAAAATTAATCATAATTTTATAGCCTAATGATTTAGTGTATTCTATTATATGAATTAAACCCAAATTATTAATAATTCTACATTATTTTCTCGAAAAATTTAAATAGAATATATTTCCATCAAGGAAAAATTCCGCAATTTATTTTATTAGGGAACAATAAAACATAACACCTTGGTAATATCACTTTTAATAAAAGGGAAATGTAATATTAATGTGTTACATTGTAATATGGATCCACATTCTCCTAAATTATTCTCTCTCTCCAGAGATAGATATTTAAATTTTTGGGGAATCCACTTTTCCATCCCTATCATAAAATAAAAAGTTTTTCCTTCCATTTAATTCCATATTATATATTGCAGCCTCTCCTCTATAATCATTATATTGTAAATATTTTTCTCATTTTCTTTATTTTTAGGTATTTATCATTGATTTTTGTTTTTCTAATCTGGGGTAGATTCTATTATGAGAATATCATTAATACTTTAACATTACTATTTATATTATAATATTCATTCTAGAAGCCATTTATTATTATGGTTTTTTATTGTTTTCTATTTCATGGTGTTGTGTTTGGTGAAGTTGATGTTATTAATCTTCCAATATCATCACTATTTCACTGATTCCTACTGCTTTTGTTATCTATTGAGGCATTTTCACTTGTTATATACTCTATATTTTTAATCTGCTATTTTGGTCATCATTCCAATTATTTGAGGGGGCTAGCATTTTGTGTTATAATATGTTGATTATGTATGTAATGATGGAACATGATCCATAATCAATGTTGTATAGTTCTCATTCTCGATTTTGGACTAGTTCATCATTTTTTCAAAGATGATGTCAATCAATAATTTAGGAACCACAATTTAAAATAGATTAAAACTGGTGAAGGAGGATTATATTGGTTTGTCACTATAAATTTATTTATCACAAAGCATTAGTTGTTAGAATCGCATATTACCTACCTTTATTATCACTGATCCCATTTCATGTAACCCCAACATTGATCAAGGATGATGCATAATGATTTTTTTTGGTATTGATATAATTAATCATTCAAATAAATATTACAACAATCAAATGTGATTAATTTTAGTGATATTTTAGATTTCATGTTTCTTCCTCAATGCCTGGTTTGTTTATTTGAAACTTGTTATCGAATGATGGTCAAGAGTAAATGTTATGAATAATGGCTATCAATTACTTTGATCCCTTCTTTGGTGTTTCTCATCTATATTAGTTATGTCTTCATAAATGTTTCCTTTCTTGATTTTATGTAAAATATGTTTTTGTTTCACTTATCTTAATGTTTTTATATTGTTTTATTTTTTTTAATTTTTTATTGGAATGATATTGGTACTTTTTCATGAATAAGATGATGTTCGTCTGAAAATATTTGGCATTGGGAATTGAAATATCATCATATATGAATTAGATAGGTGTTAGGAGATTTTAATTTTCAAGGACGGTCATCATAATAGGTGGAATTATGAAGGTGATATCATCAGTAGTGTTGGTTTTCCGCGATTAACCATATATTGTTAGAAAATAAGAATTTTTAATATTTATGTAGAATTTGGTTCAACCTTGTATCCATTTTTTTGGATATTTTTATTTCCTTTATATGATGTTTGGGTTCCCAATATACCAAAAAAGTTGTTTATTTTCATAAAAAAATCATATTTGGGGGAATGCGTTTCAGACGAATTATCATCGTACCATAAAATATGTGAAAATATTAACATGGGATAAATTACAAATTATTTGAGTATGGACATGGAATCAGAGTTAGTTATCATGAAAAATGATAATATAAAAACATATTAAGTAAAAATAATACAGATCAACAATTGATTCATCGTGAAATAATAAAAAATACCAAATATGTGGAATAGTGTATCATATGATAGTAATCATCATCCATGTACACATAATATAGGAATATTATAGAAGTAAAATTATATGAAATAATAACACACGTGAAGACTCTTATACAATACCATTATAATATTATAATCAATGATAAATGTATAATTTCCATTAATAATAATGTGTACTAGGCTAACCGTTATTATCCATTAACATTGTGAACCACGATAACCTCCTATGAATCATGACATAAAATCTCAAGTTATATAAGATTTACCCCATTCATTTTTGGGATATATAATTCTAGAATCACTATCCATATAATGGTAAATAATAAAAATGTGTCCTATAAGAAATAAATCATACAATATTGCATTATTTAGAAATGAAAAATGAAAATCAGAAGAAAAAAATTATAATGGGAAATAATAATAATAATAATAAACAAGATTAAAATATATCCATAGATAATTAAACCTAATGGAATATCTAAAAATATTATTTATAGGTTTATATAAGAATCAAAATTCAATTAATGATGTAATTTTTTAGGGATATATAGTGAACTTCTAAAAAATCAAAATCTTCATTACATTTTAGATAATTTTCTAATATTAATTATCACAATTCACTATTATATTCCTAGTTTGAAAAAATAAATTTAAAATAGTAATATAAATCATTTTACTAAAAATACAAACTTGATTATAAATTAAATTAAAATAAAATAATTATTGAGTGAAGGATACAAAATGAGTGGATGTTAAAAATAAATATCCTTGGTAATAATTTAAATATTTTTAATGAGAAATATGAAAAAAAAACTAACATATGTATTTTAAAATATATAATTTGAAATATTAATAAAATTAATTATAACACATACTTATCTCTTAATATATGAATTTTTTTGTACGAATGAATATGGACATGGAAATGAATTGTCCAAAATATCAAATTTTATTTATTCAATACAACAATTTATTTTTATAATGAAATAAATGAAAAAAATGATTCTGATATTAAAGTAAAATTTACATAAAAATAAAGATAAAATAATGTAAATGATAGGGAACATAAAAAATATATAGATCCTTGAAAAATATAGTAATACAAAGTAGAGGACGAACAAATGAAATGAAGATAACCTCATGAAGACCCTTAAAATTGATTATATCAAGGTTGGACACATTTAAACTCTATTTATAACCAATTTTGGTTTATTATTAATATATATCTCATGATTATCTATGACTATTCTTTATAAAAAAATTTAATATAATTAAATGTTATCCATAAATTAGTAATTATTAATGAAATTAATAATCCTTGTTTCATTCCTCAAAATGTAGCTTCCAATGGAAAGGGGATAATGGTTATAGAAAACCTAGAATATAAGAGAAATGATCAAATTGATGTCAATATTTCATTTTATGTAGAAGTAGTGATTTAATTTCTCACCATGACTATGAGACTTGGAGCCAATTAACATAATAAGATAACTAAAAGGTTGAAAAAAATTATCACACATACTGGCATGGGTTTTTTCTACCTGTAAGGAAAGGGAAAACAAGGGACTGTCTATTTTTCATGTTTCAAAGTTAGACATGGGATATTCCATCAAAAGACTCAATGGAAAAAATACTAGGGGAATCCAAAATAGGTATTTGGTGTTGGATAATGGGGAGATAATTCAAATTGAATGTGGGACTTGTGAGGATGCATGACATGAAGGGGACTATTCGTAGTGAGGGAATGGGGATGAATGTGAATTTGAGATGGATTCTAATATCATTACATGGTCCACCATGATAACATAAGATGAAAAGGAGAAATGTTACATGCAGTTATTTGTCAAAAAGGGAAATAAGACCATTAGGGACTATGAGGGCTTCACAAAGCATGTGAGGAGGTTGTAGACTTGAAAATTGTACTATTATTTACCCAAACCAATAGTTATTTGGTCTATTAGTAAAGAATACCTCTTGAAAAATAAATATCTCAATTATATGAAGAAGTTTGTAAAATACACAATAGAAAATGATCAACCTGATTTCCAAGAGGATCCCACATACCATCCTAGTGAGTATGTTATGGGATATCAACCTTGAAGAGAAGTAGATTCTGATCACAATATGGATCTAATGTTTTCTCTAGACCTAATGTGTTCTTATAGGAAATATCCCCATATTACTTATCCATTTTCTATGCATTTCGGTACAAATGATAAGTAACAAATAACAGATAACAAGACTTAGTTAATCCCTAAATGGATTCTTTAGAGGTATCAGTGTACGTTAATAAATGGGACCATATAGCCCCTAAAAGACCATATTTATTCCTTTTTTAAATTAACAAACACATATATGAACAAAATAAGTATAATATTATTACCTATGATCTACCATGGAAATGTGGATAGGATCCCCAAGCCTAGAGATTAGAATTTTTCATAGTGGTGAAAAAGAACATGACGTTATCTAAGTTCATTTTGGTTTTTCTACTTTTTTTCTAGTTTAATTTTTCTTTAGATGGTCTGGATTGGTTGGTTCCCATTTTTGTTGATTAATTACTCTATTTTTCTAACGCCACCCAATGGGGTTTCTTTATAATAATTAAAAAAAGAAAATTGGTTGGTTTCTATAGTATTGGAATTCTAGAATTATATCCTTTATCAGGTGTTCATTAACACATGAGTAGCCATATATTTTCTTTAGATGTGTATAATATTAATACATGGTTCCATATTTTTTTCATATAAGATACAATGACAATTTGTAATGAATTTTAAATAATTGTCCATTCATGTAAACAATGAATCTGTAAGAATAATTAATTATATTAATGAGAATTGTTATATATTTTATATTTGTATGATTTAAAACATTATATAAATGTATCATTATTACAACTCTTTACCGAAACATAATTTTCATTAATCATTAAGGATGTAAATGATATAGAAATGGTCATATTGTTGGTAAAACCATCCCAAAAAGGATATGATAGAAAAAATGAATATATAAAAATATGAATTTATATAGTATTTATTTTATATTTATTAAATATTAATTAATTTATTAACTCATAATTATATTTTTTATAAGATATTTGAATATTGGATAAGGGAAAAAATAAAAAATGTGAGTAATAACTTTTTACTTACATCGATGGAATCTCATTTTCTCCCAGGAACTATATTTATAATGAATGACTAATTCGTTATCCTTATTAAAAAATTATATATAATTGTATTGAAGAAAATATGAGAACTAATTTATTAAGTATTAAAGTTAATACTTATTGATATAATTGGTTTAGACTAGGTGGAGGATATGACATTTTAATGGACAAAAATTGGGACATTTCTTTGAGAACATCAGATAGAAGAAGGGTAAACATTAAATAACAATTGTTTTTTTGAGTGAGATGAATAAATTTTCAACATAAGATTAGTAGAAAAGGATATTATTTAATAATTTCTTGAATAATGTGTTAATATGAACTTAATTATTATTAATCTGATATATATAATTTTTTAAATATTCATTTTAATAAATAAGGTTTGATTATTTACATTAGTAATTATATTCTAACAAAAAATAAAATATATCCCCCCATACATAATTTTTAAATGAATATTCTATATATTGAATCTATTTTGAAAAATTAAAATTTTGTTCTCTATAAATTAAATTTTAAATGAAAAAATACATTAAAATAATCATTGAATTATTTAAATAAGTCAGCAAAAAAAAAATTTTGGCCTGGAAGCACGAAATTCTGTTCATTTCATATACTTTAATATAAATGTTCATTTCACAATTTCATTAATATCATAATAATCATTATTTGGAAAACGACATGAATATTAATTTTATTTTTTATTTCATGAAATTGAAAAAAAATTTAAAAAAAATCATTCGATAGTTGTATGAACATTCTTTAATACTTTTTCTTGAAACAATGATATGGAAGAAAATTGTTTTTATACCGAAGATAAAAATAAATTTGACTTTTATTAAAAAAATATTTTAAATTATGGAGTACATAAAGAGGGTAAAATAAAAGAAAAAGTTTTAGTCACATAACATAAATAGAGAAGAATAAATTCCACGATTTTCACTAGATTCAGATTATAATATTTCATCAACTCATGCATTAACCTAATCAATATGGAAAAATCATAATATTTAATTATAAAACACATTCCACTTTGGTAAAATTTAATTAAACTCCCAATTAAATAATAAATTAAATACGAATTTAATTAGCACAAGGATAACAAACTTAACAGTATACCATTTCAATGCACTAATATATGCACCTCATAAATGAATATATAAGATTAATAAAATTTATGACCCAAAGAAGACAAATAGATACAACTAATCTCACACCTTTTATCTTGAATACATTCACTCACATTCAAACCTGTTATATAATAATTATAAGTTTATTATACATATATTATAGGACCATACTCATATGTTTCATACCATATATGATTTAATTATGAATTTTTATCATATTTTGAATTATAATTCATTGTTAAAATCAAATTTCGGGTAAATGCTACTTCATTTTCCTTATACGTTTTGGATTTGTATTTCAGATAATTTTTCCATTATCAATGTTCAATCATATGATGAATTTTTACAAGATATAAATATCATGTAAATTCATTAAATATATTTTTATTATAACTCTATAATTTTAGATATAGAAAATAAGTTACACCATTCATGGAGATGGAAAGTCTTAAATACACATGAATATTGCTTCCCTTATCTTGATGGATCGAATTAAAGGAAGATAAATAATATATCAATTTTATAAAGTCATAATTATTTAATATATATCACATTTATTAATTTAATTTATATTTTTTTCTTTTTATGTAACATGTTTATGAAAAATTAATAACATTTCATCCCCAAGAAGTAGTCCACCATACACACAAACAAAATATTCTATCCAAACATAATGAAATGTAAGATGTAATATGTTATGTAATGATTAATTAATCTTACTAATAACATAAATACCAGATATAAATATTAAATATATTATTTTACGCATTCTTTATAGGTGTTTATTGAAATGAATGACATCAGTTTGTGATGAGGTAGTCCACCATACACACGATCAATGGGTTTGTTTCCCATTTGAGTAAAGAAGTGAAATTTTTCGTCCATGAAAATGAAAAAATAAAATATAATTATATGTGAGATATTGTGAAAATTATATTATAATGGTTTAGAAATATTTTATATTGGATGATAATGAAATAATACAAAATCCCAAGATTAATAATTATACATCTTCTTTGGACAACCATTTTAGGATTATTTTTACATCCTTATTATGGTGGATTATTAATAAATATAAGGAATATAGGATGAGTCAGGGGGAATATTCAATGGAATATAGTTTTGATTGTTTTAACCAAAGGGTTTTTTAAGATTGAATATGAGAGGAGAGGTGGTGTCCTTTTATATGTGGGGGAGAGGATATAAATTAAATTTTTCTAAAAAATAAAGTATAACCACCTTTTTCACATGAAAAAATGATCCCAAATGGGCCATTATAAAGTATTATAGGTGATATGGTCCTTATATTTCAAGAAAAATTATAATTTGACATGGTTATCGGTCATTTAAACCCTTATATTTTTAGTTAAACACCCAGGTAAACCTATTTTATCATTAACCAAAATAATTAATTTTTACTCTTTTCACTATTCATTATGGTCGAAAATTATCTAGATCATATTATATTATATAATATGAATTATACTAATTAAATGTATGGAATCCATCTTTCCAAATATAATTTATAAAATTATTTAGAATAAACATAATTGGAATAATTATAATAAATTTGATATAATTTTACATTGAAAAAAATTTAATATAATATTTCACCATATAAATTCTCAAAACAAAAAGACAATTTTTGATAAAAACCATTATTTTTCAATATTGATTAAAAACTAATATTTTCAGAAAAATATAAATAATTCAACTTAATCTACTTTTTTTATTTTTATTCCAAAATATAATTATTTCTTATAAATGTTTATAAAATATTACAAAATTAATTTTAATATTGGTACACAAAAAGAAATAAAACTATTTTTTTGAGAAATTGTAATCTTCATAGCATATAAAGGGTGTATAAATAATTAATTAATAATCTATAAAATTGTTTTATTTATATAAAAACCTTATAATTAATATATATTTTATTCTTATGCATACCACCATTTTAATATTTAGGTCAATATTAAAACCTTAAATAATAATATTAATACTGTATTACGGTTCATTATAACTTGGTGTTGTGTGTAACACAAACAATCGAAGAATATAAGTTTATAAATGAAAAAAATATATTATAGAATATCTGGATGTTACATTCCACCCCCCATAAAATTAATTTTACACACTAAATATTGTCAAATTTTTATAAAAAATAAATATTCTTATACGGAAATACATACTTAGGTTCCCACATTGTATCCAAAAATTGGATGTTTTTCACCAGAAATTAACTAGGTGAGTGGCCATATTGAATAAAACATTATCTCTCTGGTCCTAAATCTCCATTTATTATTCCATGTAAGAAATATATTTCTATTTTGTTATGAATTGTGAGTTTAGTACATATGAGGGGTCAGGTATGTACATTCTCATGAGAGATACAAGGAACACAACATGGAAATGAGAGAGGTTTAGTAGAAGAACCAATCTATAAGTTACCATCCAAATGATATCAGGAATTTCAAACAAAACAATATACAGATGGATTAATTTTCCATTATTTTGAATTCTAAATTCTTTCTTCAGTGAAGATATTATTATAAACATCATGTCACCATCCACATATTTCAGATCATGTTAACGAGTAACTGCATAACTTTTCTATCGAATTTCACTGACAATTATACGTCGTTGAGTGGATATAATATTTCATATTATTTAGTTATCAATATGTTTTCCCAATTACATTATTTCTCTAACATTAATATATAATTTTTGATCTCCACTCTTCTTTCCATAGAGGTAAAGATAAGTATCCATCAGAATAATTATGTGAATGATATTATTTTATGAAAAATTGATAAAAGGAAGGTGTTATACCCTACAACTTTTAAAATATAGTGAACATGATATAATAATATCATATAGTGTACTAATTGTTTTCTCAGAGTTAAAAATTATCTAAGGATGATACACAACACTTAGAATAAACACTATTTCAATATCTTATATAAGACATTACTATATTTTCAAGGTATGCCTCATATATCATTAGAAAAAATGGAATGTTTTACTTCATTAAACCTTACCACATCATTAATGTATATTCTCAAATTATGATCCAATGAGAAATATTTTGTGATATAAATTTTGTTTGCTCATATTGTACGAAAATTAAGGACAACCCATATAACATTTTTCTATTTAAATGTTTCGAAGATTCAGATGAGAAAATCTGTGATGATGTTTTCCCATTTCCATTCACATATGGGCAATGGATTTAAAATCTTCTTAGAATTCTGTCTATAAGCATTAACTTGATCACATACCAAGAATATAGATATAAAATCATTGATATATCACTTCGTTACATCGCACAAGAAATAAAATTTAGAATCACTATACATCTTCGTACATCTAGGATTAATATATAACATAAAACTATGAGCATCAATTAACAATTGTTTCAAATTTTTCTGTGGGTAGAATATATATAATATTCCTATACCATATCATTCCATCACAATAAATGATAAACATAGAATCATTTGTCACTTACTTATGATGATTTTTATTATCTTATTTATCCTCTTTAATATTCACAAGGATTGACGGTTGAACATTCATTTGAAAAATACATGATATCTCCCATTCCATAAATATTTCTAGACCTATCCTATAAAAATCACTAAATATTAGATTTCTTTTAATCTTTACAAGGAATAAAATATTATTATTCATTTAACTCAATATATTGACCTCATTATTCAATTTCCCAGTGTGGTAATGTATTGAGAACTCATAATATTTAATCAGTTATAACCATATCCTCTAGAACATGTTCGACTCAATATTTGTTAATATATACGTTAATCTCTTCTGATTAGTATATATATCAAAATATTCCCCATAATGATAACAACCAGATATAATTAATGGAAAAAGTACCCCACCTAACTCCAAATTATGAGTTGGGTAATTATTATCATGATACATCAATTTTCCGGAGGCATAATCAATAACCATGACATAGAGACCTATTATTCTCATAAATGGACATTACATCAATATATACGAATCTTCATCATATCTCCAATGTACATTCCAAATAACTGTAATAGGTTTTTTTCTTTCAAAACATGGAATATATTAGTCAAAATTAATGAAACATTGTCAATGTTTCCCAAAAATATCATATCATTTGGTAATCCTACTTAAAACCATTCAACATAACCTGGGGAAAAGAATCGTATGTAAGGGTGAGTTCAGAAGCTCTATAATGGATAATACAATTCAAACATGATTATAACATGAACATAAGTGTATGATAACCTGAGAATATACTTTGAGGATCATACCCTGAATATCAAAAATATTCTACTTGATTCATGGATTAATGATAGGAAGAGTAGAAGTAATGAATCATATATGAATCTAGAGAATAATCCATGCTTTAATAACATTTCCAAAAGACATGGAATTTTTGGCATACACATAATCATTGAAAATAATATACATATCAGTCAGGGATCATTTCCAAGGATCACATATTGAAATGGGTTCACTCACAAAAAAATCATAGTTGTCTAGTTCCAATCCCAAGACCATCATTGTAGTAATGGTTCACACACATGGACATCATAACAGTCATGATTCACTCCCAATACCATCACTGTGGATGAAATACCTTAGTAAACCATGTTCAA
The DNA here is from genome assembly GCA_963277665.1 of Viscum album. NCBI lineage: Eukaryota > Viridiplantae > Streptophyta > Magnoliopsida > Santalales > Viscaceae > Viscum > Viscum album. Next base: position 1,395,114,877 of record OY728150.1, read on the forward strand.
TCCTCAATCTTTTCCTGTCAATATCTAGAGATATAAATCATTAACCAGACCATTGAGGGACGATAAAGGTCCCACTCATAAAAAAATGAAAACCATATTTATTTGTTATATAAGATAATAATTATTCATCATATTATTTTCTATGAAATTTAAATTAGAATCATAAAAATTTCATCATATCATAACACATGATATAGAGATTGGTTTTAAAAACATTTAATCATAGAATGACCCTTGAAAAGAAGTGTGTATCATAAGGATTATATCATGATATAAACCATATATTAGAAATTTTTTCATTAATATCAATATACCATGTTATAAAATGTTCATATAAAGAAAAATAATTTTATCTTTGGATCATATCCTTGGTACAACCCAAATTATATAAAAAGATGACATTTTAGTTGGAGAAAGATTTTAAAATATCACATTGATCACATCTAAAGTAAAATATTATTTATTCTAATTTCACTTTTGACAACATAATACTTTTTGAAAATCATTTTATTTCAAAATAAACTTGCATACATATATTTTCAGAATTAAAAATCATATATAACATTTCTTGAGGAATATATCCTTTAATCTTTGAATTTTTTTATTATAAATTAAAAATTATGAAAAAAAATCAATCTAAAAAAATTGAAAACATGTAAGGGAATCTTAAAATGATTGCGAATTTATAAAATAGGGAAATATTATTCATGGAATACTTGTTAAAAATGGTGATTCTTTTCACATTTTCGGTAAAATAAAAACGATAAATGTTTTGGATATCCACATAAATATTCAATTATATTTTTAAAAATATTAAAAAATGTGTAAAAATTTATTTTCAACATAAATATATAGAAATATATTCATTTTAAATAATTTTTCAATAAATGGTTATGAACGAAACAAATATCTAACCGAAGAGAGATATAATGTCATATAATCGTAAAAACATTTTATTATCTATCATACATATAATAGAAAATTATTAATATAAAATTACATTAATATATCATGAATAAATTGGGGAGAATAAAATTCATGAGAATTTTTGGGATATGGATCACAAGATTTCATAAATAGAAGAATAATTACAAAAAATTACAAGAAATGATAAGATTTTTTCAATAAAGTCTTACCACTTTGGTTACTATGAATCATAATCCCCTTCAACGAAAAAAAATAAATTTTTAGATATCATAAAAATAATTATATTAATTATTTAAAATGTTAATTTTCAAGAATATTAAAATGCTTAATGATTATAGATGCATAACGTAACATTTTTCTCAAAGGAGGAAAACTAAGTCAAAATGAATATACTGGGAGGTTAAATTTCAAGTTGTAACCATGTAAAAGAGATAAACTCAAATGGATATGTACATAAAATAAAATTTAATACTAATAATAATAATTTAAATTAATGGGATGTATAAACATCACATATTATAATGAAGTGGTGAATATAACGAGTGTGTCACAGCAGTTAAATGTAAAATGGAAACGCCTTATAGTTTGAGTTACATTTTAATCATAATCGACGTGAAATAATAACATAATTGTATATATTAATCTTAAATAAATAATTTTTAATCATGATATTCCACTTTAATTTCTAGTACATACACCACATAAATGAAATGAGTGTTGAATATGGCATAATTCCATCAGAAATAAAGGAGAGACTAGAAAACACCTTACCTTAAATCTTAACTTCCTTAGTAGTATTTGAATACTCATTTATAATAAATATAAGGGTATTATTAATCTATCATAGAGTCATATTAATATTTATAATACTATATATTTTTTACTAATAAATTTATATTACACCATTATTATATATTTTGGGTTAATGTTACGTTTCTGGTAATCACTGCTTCGTTTTTCATAAATGTTTGGACCTGTTATTATTTTTCCCCATACATAGATCATGGTTTAGTAATTTGCATAAAAAATGATAAAATTTTATATATATTATGTATCTATTAATTTATATTAACTTATACAATTTATTTTTTGGAAATGAAATAAATCGATCAAAATAACGATAGGTCATACACACACATGTACATTGTTTCAATGTTATTATCATATTGAATGAATAAAAATTAAAAGATATATATAATTTCATTAAATTATAATATTTATGTCATATATATCACATATTTAAATTAATCAACTTCTTAATACACACTTTTTAATCTTTTAATGAATCACAATGCTTCTCGTGGAAGTTGTCCGCAGTACACATGAATGTTGTTTTCATGATACCAATAAATAAAAACATAATGTTATGAGTTATATAATAATTATAGAATAAAGGAATGAAATTTTTTTATATATATTATATAAATATTATTTACATTATTTCTCCCTCCCATGAAATGTGGTGCTCAAAAAAGGAACAACATCAATAAATGTGGTGGTAGTCCGACATACACACCAACAATGATTTTGTTCCCCATTTGATGGAAGAGTATGTAGTTATAGGTATGAAACTTAACATAATAATGAATATAATTATATTTAAAATAATTATGTTATTAAATAATTATTTTTTAAAAATAATTTAATATGTTTGAGGAAGAAAAAAAAAAACATTCATCGATGAATGTTACCTATTTTTTCAGGTATCTAATTTTGGTTTGAACAAAAGGCCTTCCATGGATTGATTTATTCCCATTAACATGCCTATAAAATGAGAGTAATTATGTGGGTAATTGAATTTTGAATATTTTTACCAATACAAAATGTATTGAGATTTGTGAAAAGAAAGGTAGAGAGGGAGGAATTTTATAAGTGGGGTTAGTGGAAAACTAGTAAATTTTTGAAGTAGTGTATTCCACCTAATTTGTTTTCACATAATGAAACTCTAATAAAGAAACAAAATTAATAATATAAGTTATAATGTCAATATATGTTCATTAATGGGTTTATGAAACGTTTTTGTGTCATTTATCCTCTTATGTTTAATGTTTATCCACTAATTACATTTGTATTTACCTTAATCATTATAATTATTTTTTATAATTTTCACTAATAATTTTGTTAAAAAATAATTCTTCACTTATTATAAATAAGATATTATTTTTATTATAAATTTGGAATAAATTTTTCAAATTCCAGTTCATATAATTCGGAAAAAATTAATTTATAAATAATTCCCTAGACATGTCCGAAATATGGGTTTCTTAAGCCAAAATGTTAAATAGTTTACAATGAATTTATATGAAATTTTATTTTCATATTTATTAAAATGAAATAAATTGGATTAATATATATATATAATAAAACTATTTAGAATTTATAAGAATAAAAATATATTTTTACTATATAAATTAATCAAAAAATAATAATATTTTAAATTAAAATTCAGCATTTTCCTTGATTCATAAAAAATTGAATCTTATGAAAAAAAAGATACCCTAAGATAACAATAAATTTTTTATTTCTAATATGGTTAATATTGTTTAAAATGAAATTTATCAATGTATATATAATTAGTTTTAAAATAAGTGCTCTATTAAATGGTGGAAAACCCACCTTTTAGAAAAATATATCTTTTTATGTGTGAAATTGGATTTATTCCTATATTTTCACTTTGAAATACAAAATATGAATTTTAAAAAGTTTATTTAATTTATATTATATAATTATTATTAAAATAATTTAAAAAAATTAGTTTATTAAATTTTTTGAGATAAAATGTGTTGTTCATAGAAAAATACTTTTTGTGAAAGGAATTTCATTGATTTCAAATAGTAATTAATTTCTTGTAAAATTAATTGGTTACCAAATAGTAAATTTTTTGAACATGTATAAATGATGTTTTTATAATTTATTTAATATTGTTTATACCCTCTAATATAATGACTAGGTGATAACTATCACATCAAATAATTTTATTTTACTAATATGTCAATTTTTTCTTAAACATAGTGTTGCATGCAACCCAGCATAATCCCAGTGTTTTCATTTAAGGAATGTTAATTATAGTGTTGAGTTTAACATAACATATAATCGGTATTTCATGTGACATAATCCAAAATTTGTGTCTTGTGTAACGCATGTTATACTCAGTGATACATTGAACATAAGTTAAAAATTATGATTTCATTCTCTACAAAATACTGAAGAGATAAAATTTATTTTAAAAAAATTTCACAATATTTCGGGGTGTTATTTATTCCATTATTCATAAGAATTTATCACAGTATCTTCTTTGTAGAATCACTATTGATTGAAAGCCTTATATATTATAGGTTAATGTTTGAATAGGTGTTCTGGATAATATTATCTTTAGTACCTTGAAAATTTTATAGCATTCATCTATCTAAATGAATTTATCTCCCTTTCGAGATAACTGGGTTTTTAGATTTGATTTCTATGAGAACATATCCACAATCCATCAAAAATATCTATGAAAATATTGAAACATTTTTATCTTATTCAACCTATATGGTCTAGACCAACATTTTATATCATCTTTCATTGATGGATCCACCTATTTAAATTCTCATGATGTTATATGACCCATAAATAAAAACTTTTTAAGAGAAAATTAACACTTTGCTATTTTTTAATGAAACATATCCTACATAGGTTATTTACTAAATAATCAAGTGATCATAATTATCATCTCTAACTCATTAATATATTATATTATTTTCAAAAAATATGATAACAAAATGATAAAGGAAATATCTAGAGATTCTATTCATGAAATCCATGAATATATTAGGTGGATAACTATGTTCAAATAGAATCACTATATACTCATAGAATCCATACTTTTTATGGAATAATATCTTGGTTGTATCTTCCCTTATGACCCTCAATTGATGATATCTAGGATAAAGTAAAATATTAGAAATGAATTGTTATCTATGTGGTTGATCAACTAAATCATCAGTACAGGGTATATGAAACTGGTCGTGATTGTGATATTGTTTTACACCAGATAATATATAGAAATTTACATTTATGAATTGTTATTTTTGATAAATATAATGGGTGGAAAACATTTTTATAACCTAGGATTGTTCTTGTAAGGATTTGAAATTTTTCATTATGTTATTCCAGATTAGGGCGTTCAGACGACGTGTGATTCTGAGCCCCGCTGTGGTCGTAATTATATTTTAAGTGTCTTCACACAGGATATGCTATATAAATAGAATAAATCTTAAATGGATGATCAAATGGGAATACCAAGGGCACTATTGAGTTCAGGATGTTCTATTTACTCTAGGAGGGGTGTAACATTCGTGGTCGCAACCCTTCTGTGGAAAAAACCACCAAGGGTGTATTCGTAAATTAGCATCCTCAGGCTTGATATTTACAACTTCTGAACGGAGACTAAGATTAAAATTTTGAGACCATCGTTGTTCTCCGAACCTGGATTTTACCCTATGGGTGGCTTAACCATGAGCCCGTTGAAAGTTCAGGTATGGGGACTACTGCTAGGTATTTAAATAATTAATTAAATTTTAATTCATTATATACTTAAACACTTCTACCACACCTCCTCCTCTGTCCCCCTTTGTATCTCCATTGAGGTTCCCTCCCAAAAAACTCCAAACCCCTCTCCTCCACCTCTCCAAGGAGCGGCGGCTCTGGCAGATCTTCGGTAATGTTACGGGCGATGACCAATGAGGTAGGGGTTTGCGTTTTTATTTTTAAATTCAGCATATACCTTTCAACTAAAATTCTTGATTCGAAATGATATCCAATTCTCAAGAAATGGCCATATTCATGTAGGTCTCGATACGAGCTTCCCAACTATCCTTCAGGATTGAATTTTTTAGTCCCAGGTGTCTGGGGTGACCCCAAGAAGTTTTCCAGGCATTTTACCCATTTTCTGGTGATTCCAGATATTTATGAAAGGTTTTAGGCGGTCTGGGATGGCGGCTGGTGGCAGTGTAGCTTCGAGGCTACGGTCCCAGGTGGCATTGGTCCTAGGCGGTGGCGGTCCCAAGTAGCAGGGGCAGACCCAGGCGGTGACGGTGGGCTCCCAGGTGGCCAGTGTGGGAGACCGAAACTCACCTTCGGCATGTCTTCGCACGTGACAATGATCGGCCACGAAGTCTGGACTATATGGTGGACCAAGGGATTGCGGCTGGGCCACGCGGAATGTTCTCGGTCTAGCGCTTCGGGTCGGGCCGGCCGGCATGGGCCGGCCCATGCCGGGTGGACCGGCTGTACCGGGCCCATCCGACCCAAGGTGGTTCACCCCCTTGTCATCAAACACCCGTAATAGCCACTATGGGTGTCCGTTTGGCGTTCCGTCTACGAAAGTGAAATCCTTGTCTTGAGGCAGAGATTTCGATATGGTCTTGAGGATTTTTTATTCTTGAGACATGGGCACGGTGGTGCGATACACACGTTAAGCACCTCGCGAGGATTCATGCTTTAGATGGAGTTAACACATCTAGAGTCCATTTAATGCATCGTCAGTGGCGTTGGGACCCTACCGTCTATAAGAAGTTGTCCAGTGTGGTTCTGAGCATTGAATTCGAAGTACAGTTGTGGGCCACACGGGTCGTCTATTAAGCTATGAGGAGCATTTTGCGGCTTTTTCATTAGACATCCGATCAGGGCGAATGAGTAGTTGTTTCAGTGTGTTTTTCTGAGTGCATCATGATGAATCTATTCACCCGAACTCTTTCGGGACCGAGTTGTGGGCCCCACGAGATTTTTTATGGTCATAAAGTGGTGTTGAACAACTTTTTCGTCTAGAGTCTATTTCAAGCGAGAATGTAGTCAATCTCGAGTGTTTTTTCCTTGAGGATTACCATGGTGTAATTTGTTTGAGCGTGTAGAGCCTCTTTTGAGATCTCATTAAATCTGGAATCATAAAAAGGAGTTTGTTGGAGGTTTCTTTTACTCACTCTGAACCAACGCACGATAGTGATGTTAGAGACACCCAGTGATGGCACGGGCATCGTGGAGTTATCGGGCTAGTTCCGGGTTTACCCTCCAGTGGGGCTGGGCAGTGGGTTACCCACCAGCGTATCAGGGTATACCCTCCAACGAGGCTATGCAATGGGTTACCCATTGACCATAGGGTTTACACTCTTACAGGGCTGGGCAGTGGGATAACCATTGAATTTACGATTTACCCTCTAGCTGGGTTGGGTAGTGGGTCACCCAATGACCTTTTTGGGTTTACCCTCCAACTAGGCTGGGCAGTGGGTCACCCAAAAACCTTTTTGGGTTTTCCCTCCACAAGGGCTGGGCAGTGGGTCACCTTAAGAACTTTTAGGGTGTACCCTCTTGTAGGGTTGTGTAGTGGGTCTCCCGACGACCTTTTAGGGTTTACCCTTTATCACGGATGGGCAGTGGGTTAACCTATGACTTCTTTTGGACTCAGACCCTTTTGATGAGTCTAGTTAGTGGATTTTCTCCATGATTACGAGAGAAAGAATTTTGGTGGTACAGTTTAGCGATGAGGCATCTTTGACATGTGATACTATTTTTCATCAGTGATGGCTACCCTTAGAATTGTTGGAAACATATCCTGGACTGGTCTTGGAGATGGAGATCCACATACACACTCGTTCGGGTTTCTTGTTGAGCATATATATATACACCCTAATTTTTTTCCCACTCCTTGGGTTCAGTTACTCTCTTTCTTGGAGGGGCAAAGACATACGGGGTATTCCATGTTCTCTCCATTTCTAGCTCCTCATGGTTGGGACAAGTCAACTTCCTTTCTTTGATTGGTTGAGATACAATCTCTTTATGTTAATCATACATTGTTCTTTGTTATGTCTATTGTTCAATGTTTTAGTACCTCCTTTGTTGCTCCCTCAAGATTTCGGGGCATCCTACTGAGTATATTTATACTCACCCCTTCTTTGTCTTTCCCCGTACTAGGTGTTTCCTTATAGACAACGGACATGTCGATTGAGACTATGGAGGAGCGTAGATGAAACATGATCTTGGGCTACGTTCAGTGGTCATAGTCGGACTTTCAGGTGTGAGACTCAACAGCTGTTTACATTTTTTTACCTATTGCCGGGTTGTGGAACCTTTCTGGATGGGTGTGTGTTTTGACATTTTTTATGTTCAGTATCTTGTCATTACTTTTCAGCACTTTACATTCCCCTAATTAGAGGTTGATGCATGCATGTTGTTGGGTTGTAGATATATGTCGTTTGGTATTCATTTTACTCTGCACTTATGCTTCGAGTGGGATGTCTGTGTGTGTGTATATGTCCTTAGGGAAAGGCCTCCCCAAGATTGTTATGCCTTCGGTGCTTGTTGTCATCCCTTGGCCTATAGATGCAGTCTTGGGGTAGTTGTAGCATGAGACCGGTAGGGTCGGGTCTTGAAAAAGTTGTATCAGTGGTGGTTTGTTCCTTGGGGAATTATTCGGATGTCTATAAAAAGGAATTGGTGGGGATTTAGAGAAATGTTATCAACGTGTCTGGAGAGATGTTCTCAGGCCAAGGAGTCCAGTGATGGTATTGGCGGCTGATGTATCCATTCACCAGGACCCTGATAACTCATTTGTCATCTCAGCACGCTGAGAAATTTTTTGCAGGGAATTTTGGAACATTCAACTGTTAGGATGATGTCTTTTACTATCCTTGTTGAGTTAGCCCCCCTTTATTATTACTAATATATATATATATATATGCTCATCTGATTGCGGTAATCCTCGATAATTTTCTGGATGCCCCTACGACAGCAGCCTGCCAGGTTACCCTTTCCAGTTTGTGACGATGACCTAGTGAGTGACAGGGCATCTATTCAGTGACCCTCATGTGATCCCCTTCCCCCCAGTTCTTTAGTAGTATCCCCTCCACCATGAGAGAGGTAGTTAGTAATGGAATCACATGCCATGGTTAAGAGTAGGCTGAGTGTTCTCTAAGACATCCAATGTCTGTGGTCGTAGAAGTTCCATGAGGACCCAGATCCCCATGTAGTGGAAGACTTTCTAGAGTCCATGGACCGACTTCTCAGGATGGTATAGACACCAGCAGACTAGATGGTAGCTGTATCTTTCAAAATTTTCCTCGGGACGTCCAGGCGTTGGTGGGGGTTTGTTACGCAAACCCACTACGAGTCGTCTCTCACATGGGATAGTTTATAGCAGCTCTTCTGGGAGGAGAATTACCCATCATTTTGATGATATGTTTGGATTCAGAAGCATCTGGAGCAGGAGTGGGGGGGATGACCGTGGTGCAGTACTCGGCATGGTCTACCGATCTAACACGCTACTCGCAGGATATGGTCTGCGAGAGTTACTTCCAGGCACAGATGTTTTTGCAGGGTCTTCGCAGGGAGATCCATTCTAGTGTAGTACACCTGTGCATCCCTAATTATGTCGGGCTGCTAGAGCGGGTGCTCGTGATGGAGAGGTTATTGCATGAGGGATGCCAACTGACAGGGCCTAGTGGTGGCTGCTTCAGAGGAATGACTTCTGTGATAGGCAGGCAGCCGAGAGCAAAGCCTCTGTCGAGGAGGACCTTCTGTGAGAAGACAGAGGGTCCGGGTCGTACACCACAGTGGCATTGTGGAGCACTGGGGTATGAAGGAGAGAGCAAATTCTATGCCTATGATAGATAGGGTCACATAGACCGTGAGTTCCTAACCAGGAATACAAAGTAGTTGTGGCAGGTAGTGTGCGCAATGCAACAGAAGTGGCACCACCGTTACCAAGGTTCCCCTAGGCGAGGACAGGGAGTTCCTCAAGGAGGCGGTATAGGAAGTGCATGATGACCTGGATGTCCGGAACAACATTTTTAGGGCCTTCCACAACCACCACGAGGTGGCCACTCCAGGCTTAGGGAGATGGTGGTAGGGGTCGCGGGCAGCTTCAGGATATGGGTGTTCGTGACCCCCAACACACGAGGTGGTATGAGGCACGCTTTTTGTTTACTCTAAGTTTGCTTCGGTACTTGTAGGAACATGTGAATACCACATCTTTATATCTCCACTTCTAGAAAGGGAGTTAGAGATTCTATTATTGGTGTTGATACTTTCACATAGCCACGAGGTTCCTATGGGAAGTGCCTCGTTGGAGACCATAATCGGCAGACAGTGAGAACTATCGTTCAGAGGAGAGAGTTTCACGTGGGACCTCCTCATCCTCACGATGGAACGTTACGAAATCATCATCGGAATGGATTGGAATTCTACGGTTCACGACCAGATTGACTGTCATCACAGACGAGTTAGAGGCGTGCAAACTAATGGGGCGAGGTTTTCCATTCTAGGTGAATGAGACCTCATGGCAGATCAGATGGGTACTCTGAGCAAAATACCATGACCTTATTCTCAGCAGTTGGCGGGAATGGCACTTGGAGGAGAAGATGCTACATGAACCTAGGTCCCCACCGTTGTTGAGGACTACATGGACGTCTTTCCTGAAAAATTATCAGGACTTCCTATAAGGTGAGAGATGGAGTTAAACATTGACTTGTAGCCAGGGACTATCCTGATATGGTGTACATCTTATCGTATGGCACCAACAATGATTAGAGAGATAGAACTTTAGCTGGACGGCCTTCATGAGAAGGGATTAATCAGGCCCAGTGTGTCCCCATGGGTAGCTCCAGTTTTGTTTGTGAAAAAGTCAAATGGGATTTTATGGCTTTGTGTGGATTATCGTCACATGAATCAGGCCATGATAAAGAAAAAGTACCATTTTCGGAGCATCGATGACCGCTTCTACTGGTTAAGACATGGAGAGTGGATCTCCAAGATTGATCTACGATCTGGCTACCACCAGTTGCGAGTTCGTGAGGCTGACATCTCGATGATGGATTTCTGTTGCCGTTATGGGCATTACAAGTTTCTTGTGATTCACTTTGTCATGAAAAAATCCCCCATTGTATTCATGGATTTGATGAACCAAATCTTCCAGCTGTACTTGGACTGGTTTTTGGTTTTCATTATTGACAACATACTCATCTTTTCTACAATAGAAGAGGAGCATGCAGAGCATTTGAGGATGGTCCTAGACTTACTCCAAGAGAACCAGCTATATGGGAAGATATTAAAGTGTTAGGTTTGGATTCATGAGGTTCACTTTCTGGGGAATCTCATTACGGAGTAGGTATTGTCCATATATGCCGCAAAGATAGAGGAAATTCGTGCTTGGGAGCCACCCAAGAATGCATTAGAGGTCTGGAGCTTCCTTGTTTTGGAAGGGTACTACAGGAGGTTTGTGGAAGATTTCTCCGGGATTGATTCCTATTTGACTGCATTGACACTGAAGGGACAACCATTCACCTGGACTAATCATTTCTGGAAGGCCTTTGAGGAGTTGAGATGGAGGCTGACTAGTGCTCCAGTGTTGAGGCTCCCAGAGGAGGGCATTGAGTTTGTGGTGTACTGTGACACTTCAAGAGATGGGTGCGGGTGCGTGCTGATGCAGCAGTGGGTGGTGATTGCATATGGGTCGAGGCAGTTGAGGCACCATGAGAAGAATTTTGTGGCTCACATTTTAGAGCTAGCAGCGTTGGTCATCTCCTTGAGGCTATGGAGACAGTACCACCTGGGTGGGAATTTTTTGGTCTACTCAGACCACCAGAGCCCCAATTACATTTCACTCAGGGTGATTTGAATCTAAGGTAGAGGAGATGACAAGAGTTTTTATAGGACTATGATTTCAAGATAGTCTAAACTCTATGGAAGGGCAGTGTAGAAGTATACTCCCTTAGTAGAAAGCCACATGTTCATTTAGTGCGTGAAGCCTCAGAATAGTTGGATTCCCTACGGCTTACCTTGATGGTGCTGGAGGGTACGTATTTTCTACAGTTGATGGTGTTGACTCATTCGCTCCTTGAGAATGTGAGAGAGTCATAGTAGGGGTATGTCAACAGAGGGATACAGTGTGATCAGATATCAATGGGTGATGCACCTGATGGGTATTATGAAGGAGGGATCATGATATCCTATTCTAGGGATGAGCTGTAGTACTGGTGCGAATGCGGGAGGAGGTGATGCGGGAGTTTCACACTTCTCCCTCGGCTATAAATCCCAGTGTGGGGAAGATTTACGGAGACCTTAAGTTGCAGTTTTGGTGCTATGGTATGATGTGAATCGTAGGAGAGTTCATTTCTTGGTGACTGTTAAGGATGAGCATCAGGTTCCGACAGGGTTGTTGCAGCCCCTTGATATCACATAGTGGAAGTGGGATGGAATATCTATGGACTTATTTACAGGGATTTTGTTTGTAGAAAATAGCCATGACTCTATTTGGGTGATAGTGGACTGACTCATGAAGTCGACACACATTCTTGTCATCATGGAGTAGAGTTCAGTGGAGATTCTTGGGAAGCTGTATGTTCTGGATATTTTCTGCCTTCATGGAGTACCCTAGATGATCGTATCCAACCGTGATGCATGGATTACGTCACATTTTTGGCGAGGCCTACAGGAGGCATTCCTCACTCGGCTATGGATGAGTACATGTTTTTACCCAAGACTGACGAGTATACACAACGCATCATCCAGGTGTTGGATGATATGCTTCGGGCATGCATTTTAGACATTGTCTTAAGCTAGGAGGTTCACCTTCACTTGGAGGAATTTGCGTACAACAATAGTTACCACTCTACTATCGGCATGACACCATTTGAGGCCCTCTTTTGGATTCTGTAAAAGTCACTGTTGTGCTGGATGGAGGTTGGGGAGACCTCCCTCGTGGACCCAGAGTTGGTGTAGGCGACGACCAAGAAGGTGCATGTCATTTGTGAATGGATGAGGATGGATTAGAGCAGACAGAAGTCCTAGGAAGATCATCGTCGCATACCTTTGTAGTTTGAGTAGGAGGACCATGTCCTTTTGAGAGTCTCTCCAAGGCATGGGACATGGAGGTTTGGCCGGTGACACAAGTTTTCCCTAAAGATCATAGGGCATTTTGAGATCGTGCGCAGGGTTGGTGAGGTGGCATACCATCTAGCTCTACCCCCACAGCTATAGAGGGTGCACGACCTCTTCCAGGTGTCGCAACTGAGGAAATATGTGCACGACCCCACACATGTTATTTATTGGGGAGAGCTAGACATCAAGGAAGGATCCATCTTTGATGAGCACTTAGTGAAGATTGAGAACTGGTATAAGTGGACACTACACGGATGGACCATTCTATTGGTTCATGTGTTATGACAGCACGAAAGGGTGCAAGAGAGCACCTAAGAATGGGAGGGCCAGATGCGGGCTCAATATCCCGAGTTGTTTTTGTAGTTTTGCTTGGGGATGAAAAACATGAAAAAGTGAATGATATAAGAACTTGAATTTTGAGCTTGTAAGACTTTGAAATTTTTTATTATGTCATTCCAGAGTAGGGAGTTCAGACGGCGTGTGATTCCAAGTCCGGGTGTGGCCGGAATGAAATTTTAAGTGTGTTCAAACTAGACTTCCCAAATAAACAGAGTAACTCCTAAACAGTTGCTCGGATAGGAAAACTGAGGGCATTGTTGAGTCCAGAACGTGCTGTTTACCCTAGAAGGGGTGTAACATTCGGGGGCGCGGCCCTTCTGTAGAAAAAGCCTCTAGGGGCGTTTCCGTAATTTAGTAGCCTCGGGTGTGAACATTACTACATCTGGTCAGATACTCAGATTAAAATTCTGAGACCGCAGTTGCAATCATAATGTGGAATTTACCCGAGGGGCAGCATAACCCACACCTCGTCGAATGTTTGGGTACGGGACCTACTGGTAGGTGTTTAAAGGATTAATTAAATTTTAATTCATTCTCTATGTAAACACTTCTCCCAACCATCCTACCGCTTCCCCCTTGGTTTCTACCTAGCAAATCCCTCTCACAAATCTCCAAACTCCTCTCCTACACCTCTCCATGGCTCAGTGGCTCCGGAAGATCGTCGATGAAGCTACGGTCTACGCCCAATCATGTAGGTGTTTGCATTTTCGTTTTTAAATTAAGCATATACATTTGAACTAATATTCTTAAATAGAAATGCTATAATTTTTTTTGAGAAAAGGCCATATTCACAAAGGTCTTGAATCAAGCTTCCCAACAAACCATCTTGGTCGAATATTAGATTCTCGGGGTGACCCCAAGAAGTTTTCAGGCCATTTTACCCATTTTCTGGTGATTCCTGGGGTTTCTAGTGTGTTTCTGGGGGTCTGGGACTTTGGACGGTGGTAGCATGGATTTCAGGCGGTGGTCTTATGTGGCGGCGATCCCAGGAGGTAGGGTCTTAGGCGGCAAAAGCGCTCCCTTGCAGTGACGGTGGGCTTCCATGTCACCAGTGTGGGGTGTGATGGGTGACACAGCGCGCGACCAATGCAGGAGACAGAGACCCACCTTCGGCAGGTCTCTACGTGGGAAAACGAATGGCCATGATGGCTGGTTGGCAAGGTGGACCAGGGAATAGCGGCCAGGCTACACTAAAGGGTCATGGTCCAACGTTGCGTACCGCCCCAGGCCAGGCGGACCAGCTGGACTGTGCCAGCCCAAACAAAGGGGGTTCTCGCCCTTGTCTTCAGACACCCGTAACATCCACTACGTGTGTATGTTTTGCAAGCCATCTATGGAAATGTAATACTTGGATTGAAACTAACATTTGTGGATGTTTTTGAGGATTTTTAATTACTGAGATGAGGGCTTGGTGGCATGACACTCTCTTTAAGTACCTCGCCAAGATTCATCATTCGGATGGATTGAACACATCAAGAGTCCAATTAATGTGGCGTCAATGGCATTGTGACATTGGCGTCGAGACTAAGTTTTCCACGGTGGTTTCAGGCGATGAAGCTAGAATTGAGGCATGGGCCCTATGGGATGTCTTTTAAGCGGTGAGCAGTATTTTGTGACCTTTTCATTATATGTCCGTTTAGGGAGAATGAGTAGTAATTTCTCCATGTTTTTATAAGAGTATCGCGATGTTGTAATTCACCGAACCTCTTTCGGGACCTAGTTGTAGGCCCCAATAGACGCCATATGGGCATAAAGTGGTGTTGAATAATTTTTTCACCGGGAGTCCATTTCGAGTGAGTAAGTAGTCTATCTCACGTTTCTTTTCATGAGGAATATAAAGGTGTCATCTGTTTGGGCATGAAGAGACTCATTTGAGATCACATTAAATGTGGAAATATGAATGGACATTTGACAGATGATCCTTTGATGCACTTTGGACCAATGCATGGGTGTGATGTTAGTGACACCCAGTGATAGCACGAGTAGTGCAAAGTTATCAGGTCAGTTCCGGGTTTTACCTCCAGTAGGGCTGGGCAATCGGATACCCACTGGCATATCGGAGAATACCCTCCAGTGAGGCTGGGCAGTGGGTTACCCATTGAAATTAGGTTTTACACTCCAGCAGGGCTATAGAGTGGGTTACCCAATGACTTTAGGGTTTACCCTCCAGCTGGGTTGGGAAGTGGTTCACCCGGTGACCTTTTTGGGTTTACCATCTAGTAGGGCTGGTAAATGGGTCATCCGATGACCTTTTAGGGTTTACCCTCCACCATGGTAGGGTATTAGGTCACCCGATGACCTTTTAGAGTTTACCCTCTAGCAAGGCTGGGCAGTGGGTCACCCGATGAACTTTTAGGGTTTACCCATAAGTAGGGCTGGGCAGTGGGTTACCTGATGACTTATTTTAGACTCATCCCCTTTCTATGAGGCTAGAAAGTTGCTTTTCTCTATCATTACCGGAGTGGGACTTTTGGTCATGCAGTTTAGCGATGAGGCAGCTTTGACGTGCTGGACTATTGGGGATCAGTGATTGCTACCCTTAGAACTGTTGGTGAATTATCCCAGGCTGAACATAGAGATGGAGATCCCCTAACACATTCATTTGGGTTTCTTTTTGAACATATATATATACAACCTACTTTTTTCCCACTCTTTGGGTTCAATTACTCTACTTCTAGGAGGGGCGAAGACACACAGGATATGCCATGTGCTCTCTGTTTCTAGCTCCTCTTTGTTTGGAAGAGTCTACGTCCTTCCTTTTGTTTGGTTGAGCTACACTCTCTCTATTGTACTCATTCACGGTTCATTGTTTTGTCTACTGCTCATCGTTTTACTACATCATTTGTTTCTACATCGAGCATCTGGGGCATCCTACTGAGTATCATTATACTCACCCATGCTTGGGCTTTGCCCGCACTTGTTGTGCCCTTGTAGATAACAGAATGGTCGATTGAGACTACAGAAGAGAAAAGAGGACATAAGATCTTGTCTTGCATTCAGTGGTCACAGTAGTAATTTCTGATGTGAGTCTCACAAGGTGTTTACTTTTGTTTACCTATTACCGGGTTGTGGCACCTTTCAGGTTGGGTGCGTGTTTTTCCACTATTTTCTGTTCGAAATCTTGTTAGTACTTTTCACCACATTACTTTTTTCTATTAAGAGATTTATGCATGACTATGTTTGGGTTATAGTTGTTTGTCCTTTGGTTTTCATTTTACTCTACACTTCTGCATTGAGTCGGTTCTGTGTGAGTGTATAGGTACATCGGAAAAGGCCTCCCCAAGAATGTCACGCCTTTGGCATTGTCGCCAGCCCCTGGCCTATAGAGGTGAGCTTAGGGTAGTTGTTTCTCAATACCAATAGTGTCGGGTCGTGAAAAACATCGATACACACATATATGAATTATTCCTTACTCGAGGTTCTCATAGATTTAAATATTCAATTAAAATTATTCAATCATGGAAATTCTATATGTAGAATTTGAAATATGTGTGGTACCATGTATGAGTTCTATGAAATAATCAACATCATGATTCATTGGAACATTATGAATATCTTCTATAATGATATTAAAAAACTCCATCATAATAATAATATCCTCAGTGTTGAGTTTCTCCATAACTATGTTAGATAAATTTCACTTTTTAATTGGCATTGAAACCCCTACAATGGATGCGATTTCCATTAGAATATCTTATTTATCATTGCACAAGTATCAGATCATAGGTTGGTTTTGAATATAATATGTGACTTCCCTTACTTGAAAATTGATAGTGGATTATGTACATAAATCCATTCCTTTTCTAATATTACATCAAATTCAACCTGACAATGAATGAAAACATTTTCATGAAGCAATTTCCCAAAAATGTCCATGAGAGAGAAAATATATACTTGAAATCCAATCATCTTAAATATTGGGGTTCTCAATTAATATTATATATATATGAATATTGATGGAATCCTTATACCATTAAAATATTATATATATATATATATATATATATTAAATTGTGGGTAGATCTATATTGAAATATGACAGTATCAATTATTGAGTGTATAGTAAGTGTACCATTCACCATGTCGTCATCAGACCCCACATCAGAGATAGTTTTCACATGAGATTTACCCTTTTACCATATCATAAGAGGTTTCTGACATTGATCATCATCATTATCCATCATATTTTGGTCTTAGTTAAGAAGGTTCCCATAATCATTCCTTTTCAATCTTTAGATTTTGTATGGTTCAATCATTACATAATTGTATCTATTTTCATTTTTGGATAACTTCTTCCCAACACTTCAACATTAATTTTCCCTTTGACCTTCCCTTCCACAATTGAAAAATTATCATACCCCTTATTATATTTCCTCTATTTTTCCTACCACACTTTAAGAGTGATTTAAAATCATCATATTCTCTCTCAATTTCATAGTATTTCCGTTAAACTATGTCTTTCTATTCTTTTCAAAACCATGTTATAGTTGGGTAACTACAATATCTATTTACACTTGGGGAGAACATTAAAATATTCCATTGAAGAATTTGATGATTCTTTTCGATCTATCCATTAAAATTATTGGCTATAACCAAGTAAAAAATTGATCAACCATACATTTCTAGTAAAATATTATTCGAGCTGTTTACTAAGAATGTTTTGTAAAATTTTCCTCATTTGTACTAATAGATTCACCTTATTTCTTATTTACCTCACTTAATTACATATTTATTTTCATACAATGAATTTAAGGGATGTAATTATTATAAAATAGGGTCTCAAACTTATACAAATATATGGATTCAATTTATTCTTGTATCCTTTTATTATTGATGAGATTACACCATTGAAAAACATCATCTTTAAAACAATATACATCTAAAAGGAATATTTCATGGTCAAATAACTGGATAATGGAAAATACCTATTTAATTATACCGATCAATTTCTAAGAATCCATGAAATTAGTGGAACCAATGAATTATGGTGGATGTTTTCTAATGAAGGAATCGATATAATTTTGTTCCCATTTTTCTATTTGGATGTTCATCATGATTCATTGATTGAGATAGTTTTGTGATAATTTCAATGATAGTTTTTATATATTAAATTAAATTAAATATCTCATGAGTAAAATTATTGAATTATCTATTTTATAAACAAATAACATGGTTCTATTGGGTTCTCCCCATAGACTAAAACCAGAAAGAATAGTATTAGAAATTATAATCATATTAAAAAAACAAAATAATGAAAAAATCATTTACATGATTTATAAATCAAGGAACATTATTTTAAATCCACCACAACTATGGTTTACAATTTGTTATTCCTGGTCATCATATCTTGAAATATATTTTTTTAAAAAATATAAATTATCCAAATAATGTTCCCCATGAGTGTTTAACTAACTTTGTTGTAAGGAACATTGTTTTGTACCAGGTAGCACTCAAGTCAGGACAATCATAAATTTTTCATATTTATTACATTGATGTACTTATATGAATGAACCATAATGAATTATAGTTACAATATATGGATTTATATTCATGAATACCACATAATTCATTCCATACCAAAACATTATAATGATTCCTTCTAATTATTATTATTCTACGGGATCATACTAATGGTTTCTAATACTATTTTTCAATTGATAAATAAACATCTACATTGATACCAACTATAATGAAATGATATTCTCATATATAGATATTACATATTTTTATTGACATTCATTATATTACACAAACACAAACATTGGATCGTAATGGCATAATGACTTTAGAAACATGAAAATATAAACACTCGATTTCAAAGAAAAATGAATCATCTTCATATTAGTTCATAAATACCTTATTTATTATTAGACATGTCACATTTAATAATAATCATCATAAACATTGGAAAAATAATATAAATTGAGATATTACATTACCATTAAGGGTTAAAAAATAAAAATTTAAACATAACATGAGCATGAGAGTATAAAAACACAATAATAATATATGAAAACAATTTCCATAATTTTAAAGAAAACAATATTGTTTCACTGAATTAATATTATAAGTTCCTATGAAATGAGTCATATGTAAATAAAATAATAAGCAATATGAGTGCTTAAAATTAACATAAATATAATTTTTACATAAACATAATCAGAGATAATAATTTCCATAGTAGTGAAGTCTTATTTCTATGTCTATCATAGAAGATTGGGACTACTCTACAAAATATCATAGTATTCAATGTCCAATCCCATGTCACTAATTTTCAGAAAATTTAATTACAAATCTAGTTTCACTCCCAATTCTAGTCTTGTTTATCTCATGATATTTCAATCATTATAGAATATTTTATAGGGGGATATAGTTCCATCCTGTCACATAACAAAAACCATATATATGTGTTTCAAAAGATCATAAAACATACATTATATCATAACCCATGGAAATAAATAGATTTTATAAATGTTTTATCTTATCATAACCTATGTAAAAAAAAGTTATCAAAATCACTTCATTATTCCATCAAACCATGGATTATGGATAAATAATCGTGTTTCGTAATCATTTAATATTTGTATAAACTGTGGAAGATATAATTTTTTCATAAATATATCATGATCTTTAAAATTAAAAAAATAAAATAAATAATAAGACCAGTATACATAGATTATATAACGACTATAGAATAATTAACATGATATGACGTCACTATATATGGAAAATTATTTCGAAAGATCACTTGGAAAATATTTTACGAAAATAATCTCTTTACAATGAAATTATATATTTTTAATAATTAATCATAAAAACATTTCAAATAAGATTTACTTCAAAATTACATTTGAAACATCTAATGTAATTATTAACACATTGTGTGTCCATGAATGCACAATATCTTATTTATGTCATACATGTGAAAACTAACATTCTTTTCACATTTCATGTAAATTCCAAATAGGGAATGTTTAGAAAATGACATAAATATTTATTTTATATCCTTATTTAAAATTTAAAAAGGATAAAAATTTATTTAAAATCTAATTCTATAGTATTAAAAAAACTGTCTAAATTTCCATTTGAGACCATGGATATGGAGGAAAACATGTTTTTGACAGAAGTTAGAAACAATGAAGTTTTTTATTTAACAAATATTTAAAAAATCATGTGTACATAAAGAGATGAAATGATGGGGGATATCTATTCTATTGAAAAAACTAATGGAGTTTAAAAACTATAAACTACATGAGATATTGATCATAATATTTCAAATTAAGATAAATAAACATAATAAATCCCAGAAAACAATGAGATTGTATCTAAAAATGATTAGTATTTATGTAATATTTAATCAGAAGAACCATACAAAAATAAAATTATGTAAAAAATTAAATATAATATGTATAAATAAATTCATGATATAATATTTAAAAGGGGTTTTATATACACCTCATTATATAATATATGTCCAAAACATAATGTAGCTTCCAAAGAAGATAAATTGTGACAAAAATACCTTACCATATACCTCAAAATCTTTTGTACAAGATATAAACACCTATTTTATAAATATACGTTTATTATAAATATATTATATAACTTTAATCATATTTAGATTACCATGTATGATATGCTTATTTATTTTTATTACATGTTTATCAATAATTAATTGTTGAAATAATGTGTTGGGTAATAACTTCTTTGTTTGTCGTGTTTGTTTGGGTAGGGTATTTTTATCCTTTTAATTTCATCATTGTTTCATAAACTATATAATTTTAACCATCATATAAGTATCATATATATTAATTATTTATGAGTTTATTGAAATCAATTAAATTTAGGTATAAAAAATGAGTTATTACTGTCATAGATATGGTAAGTCATACATACATAAGAACATTGTTTCTCTTCTATAAATTGATTGGGAAAAGAAGGTAAACAATATATAAAATTTATAGAGTCATTATTATATAATATATATCACAAAAATTAATTAAATTTAATGTTTCTAACTTCCTTGAAAAGTGTCAGCAAAAAATTAATCACATTGCTTTGTGAGGAGGTAGTTTGTCATATAGACAAACACAATTAACATATCCACACTAAATGGAATTTAAGAGGGAAGATTTGATATAATGATTATTTAATCATAATAATATCATAAATAGAATATTTAAAAAATGAAATTAACCATTATTTTTTACCATGATATGTGCTGATGAAAACAAATTACATCGATTAATGAGGCGGTAGTTCGCCGTAATGAAAATCGATAGTTTTTTTCCCATTTTTTGAAGAGGAGAAATATTTAGTTTTTTCAATTAACATAATTTCATAATAGTATGTGTAATATAATGAGGTTATCATTTTATAATTTTTTAACAATATTTAATGTTGTTCCACAAAAAAATATAATAAAAATACAAAATTAAGAATTTTAACACTTCTTCAGAAAACATATTTATGAATATACCTAAAACCTTCATAGGAGGGTATCATAATGAAACTAATTCCTACGTAATTATATTCATTAATCAAGTAATGTAATTTGTGGTTGATTTTCCAAAATAATAATTTATTGTGACAAGGAAAGAAGAGTGGGTGTCCTTTTATATATTGGGGACATGACAAACATAAAATTCATGAAAATTATAAAATTTATCCACATTTTCACCTAAAGATAGCATACATGTAACTCCCCATGGTTTGGAAAATAAATTCATCTTTAAATATATCTATTAAACACACTTTTTCCTCTAATATGTTTTGAAATTGAAAAAACGGTCATCTAGAGTTGTGACCAGTTTGTCATTTGAAGTATGATAGAAAAAACATGATTTTTGGTAAATAGTTACATTATCTAATGAAAAAGAATATATATAATAATATGGACTTTATGAATAGTGAATAATGATATTATTTTATATTCTTACGGTAATTTGATATTTAGACCTTAATTAATTTTGTAATGTCATATAAAACTAATTATACTTTGAAATTGATATTTTCTAAATTTACTATGATTTTTTTAATAATTAAACTAATAATATTTAGAAATTTATTTTTTAAAATTTTATTTCTTTTTTGAATTCTACTGATTGAAAAATGGAAGGGGTGATTTTTTGGAATTTTTCTATAATACATGAATTTTTCTTTAATAGTTAAAATACAATTTTGAGTTTTCTATAACATAATGAAATCATAATGACATAATAAAAGGGAAGGTTGAATGTATAATTTAAAATAATACATTTGGTGCCCCAAGTGTCTAATAACATTTTAAAGACAATGGTTTTGGAAAAACCACTAATGAGGCGTCCCTTTGAAATTATTAAACAACTCATTCTCTTTTACTATATATACCCACTCATCTGTTCGATTTCCTTCATTCCAAATCCATAAACTTCAAATCAATTGTGTTTTTTACATCTCTAGGATTCCATTTAAGGTTTCCTTATTCCCCAAGGTTAAAACCATCGCGTTCTAGGAGTTACTAAATAATGTTAGGGAATCCTTCACCATTCTCTTTTAGTCAACACATCTTTTGTGTTATCTCTTTGAATTTCTATTCTCAAATGTTGGGATTGATATTAAGTATTAATATTACTATCCTTCTGTGTTCTATATTATGAGGTTCTCTTTTTATGTCATCATTTCATGTTATTAAATTTTAAGTGACATCATTAAGCTGCAGAATTTTCTTAAGGGATCACTCAAGTTTTCATTTATTTTGAAGTTTATCTATTTTGTTTTTCTCTCTTCACCTGCTCTGTCCAGATGACCGTCATAAATATAGTATCATCTAAATAATATAATTATATCATGTGATTTTAATAACTATTATCAAAATTCTTAATCCATCGCTTTAATTTTTATAAATGAAATCAACATCAATGGGGTTCTAATTTATAAAAATCGTTGTCAACGAAGTATCGTTCATCATTTTTAAATACGATACTGGTCATGAAACCATTTAGATTCTTGATATAAACTATAATATAGGTATTATAATATAATTAATATTCATGAACTTTTATATGTTTATATTATTAATTTAAATGATAAAACTAGTTCATAATAATCCAAATACCGCCAAATAATAAAAGTTGTTTTCATCTAAGGATTTATTCAATTTAAAAGGATGGGGCTAAAGCCTTAATTTATTATTAAGTAAAATCCATCTTTACTGGGGTTAGAGGGAGACCTATTACATTGATCGATGTCCCATGACCATGTAGTCAGAATACAAGGCATGAAAGCCCAATTTTTTGGCACAAAGGACCCCTTAGTGATTATTACTGCTACAGTACCTACGCTGCTACAGTACCGCTATAGTACAACTGCCCCTATAGTTATTGCAAGAATTCATCCACTGCTACAGTGCGTCCACTTCTATAGTACCCTGCTATAGTACCCTAGAAATTCTTCCTTGCCTAGATTTGATCCTAGGTCTTTTGGATGCCATGTAGGAGCCTGTACCACTTGGGGATAGGCTCGTTGGCATTTATTCTATTTCCATGTAACCAAATTATAGAAAAATAAAATAAAATTTTTGGATGTCCATATATTATATTTAATTTTAATTATGAAGATTTACGACCATTCCACATGAATTCCATTAATTAAAAACTAGTGAACGAACTATGAAAATCATGAAAACAAACACTCTGGCACGATAGAATTCCAAAAAATGACTTACCATTATGAAAATAAATGAACCAAATAGAATTATCAAAAAAATAAATACATGAATATTAGGGTATGAAATATGTTATAAATGAGTCTAATTTTATATTCTTTGAAATTATGTTCAAGAGCAGAACACATTTAGACTTAAGGTAAGGGTTTTCCACCCGAACCACTATTTTCATTCCGGTCACCTTCATTGACTTATTACCTCAATGAACATATTATGTATTATTATATAATCCACATAAATTAAATGTTAATATTATATATATGTACACCAACCATAATCCTTCCCTATTTTATGGATATTGAAATGTTATTAAATAAACTTTCAAAATAGTTTCCAAAATAAAATCCTGATTCAAGCGAAATTCTCAAATTCTTATCTATTTTTACGACACTATATAATCTGTTTTTTTAATCACCAATTTTATTAGGAAAATACTATCATACTTCACTTTTGTTTTTATAAAAAAATTTTCCCAAAACAACTCTTCTTTTCAAAATAATAGAGTATTTATATCATGAATTACCTAATGATTTTTTAAGAGTATTTTTGTCTGATTCAACACTCTAGTTTATTCTAATTTATTATTGGGTTAAATAATTTATGTAGTCATCTCTCAAATTTTATAGAATGTTTTATGAAAAATTTTATTGTGTATGATCTATCCTAAAAACATTCCCCATATTACTCGGAATGGTTAGTGTTTTATGTTCAATGATAGGGTAATGTTAGTTACATTTGATATGATAGTTTCAATATGAATGTATAATTGGTTTATGTTTATCCTTTATCATATGAGAAATGCATTGGATTTATTATATTATGGGTGGGGCCCACTATATCCCCTTGATTAATTTGT
The DNA here is from genome assembly GCA_963277665.1 of Viscum album. NCBI lineage: Eukaryota > Viridiplantae > Streptophyta > Magnoliopsida > Santalales > Viscaceae > Viscum > Viscum album. Next base: position 1,395,139,614 of record OY728150.1, read on the forward strand.
AGGTCTCAATAGATAAATAGATGTGGAACAGGCTGAGGCCTTTCCCAATATGATATATGGTTTTGGTTGTGGCCTTATTCATTTTTAGATGTATTGGAAGAGGCCTTGACAAAATGTTTCATAATGTCTGGAATATGCACTTCCCTCTTTATAAATATATTAATTGAAATTTCATGTGGTTATTCAACTTGTAGAATACCCATGATTTTGTTTTATTATGGAATTATTTACTCAGATCATATTCCATCCATAATGTATTCATGTTTTTTATTTTTATAGGTATGTGTTTTCAATTATACAACATTTTTTATGATTATTATTTCTTAGGTTGTATTTCATTTCCTTACTAATTATTTGATATCACACCATTCTTATGTTTTATTTCCCCTGGATATGATGAAGTAAATTATGAAATACTTGAAAGCATAATCGTGTGGGCAATGATGTTTCCATTAGAATAAATTAATGTTGTATTTCATTTCTTGATATATAGTTGAACTTATATATGTACCTTGTTTCCAGTACTACTAAACTTTTTGGTCCTTTGGGATTCATATTCCTGGAATATATGATAATGCAATCAAATAAGGCACCGAATCTGGGATACTAGGGGTGGGTCCATACAGTTGGTATCAGATAAAGTTCAGTATAAAAAATGGAAACTAGATTTAGAAAACATAGATTAGAGAATCTTTATTCAGATAGTCTTTGAAGATAAACATACAAGAAAGTCATGGTATTTTTTTAAGAAATAGATTGTGTGGATCTTTCAAGAAATTAATCCATGTCCGGATATGAGTAGGTAGAGGCGGCACTGGTATAGATGTACCTTGGAGGGAATGATCTGAAAATATGATTCTGGCTAGGCCCAAGGTATCTTGGTACATAATAATGGGCCATGTTGGAATCTTGTTTATGAAACTCTCAGGGGATATGCTTAAGATAATTCAGATATTTTTTATTATCCATTATGAAGGATTTAAATGTAATTTTATCCTAAAAAATACTATGTTTTTTATTAAGATATTTTATATGCATAAAAATTTGATTTATGATAAGTACGTTTCTACATTTAGATTATAAATTATGATTCATACCCTAATCTAGTGTATGCTACTATTTTAAAATGGTTCCTAGTGTAAGGAATGGAAACCAGACTAATGCGTGTGTCCCCTGTAAGGATTTCCCCCTGATAAAAGATAATGACGTTGGATTTCATGCAGTGACGTGTGATGAACAACTTATAACTATACTAAGAAAACATACTTAGGTTATGAATAATAACTATACCCATATGGAGTATCTAGATCCACCACAAGGATGATCTATTTTAGATCAATTTCTGTGAAAATAACCACTGTCATTCAATGGGACTACAAATAAATTTTTACTTGGGCAGTGGATATATTCCTTTAAAAAAAATGTTTCATTCTTTGGGGTGTAATAAAAGAGATAAGGCCATTATGGATGGGTATCATCTATTGGGAGATGCATATCAGTGGTGGTCATTACTTGAAAACAAAAAGGAGGAGGAAGAAATAACAGAGTTGGAATATAGGGAAATTAATTAAATCTTCCTAGAGAAATAAATTCCTCGTGAACAGAGAGTGGATATAGAGAGGAAATTCTGGAATCTAAGGTAGAAGAATGATTAGAATGTCGCAACATACAAATCTATGATCATAAGGTCAGAAAGACATGTTGTAGACTACATACGAAATCTAAGGAATTTTTTTAATCAATTCGTTGATGTACTAATGCCATTTCTCTATTGAACACTGGCCTTTCAATGTTTTTCATGATATAAGGATATAATTTCATGTGCTATAATGAAAAAAATTGAATTTTCTATTTTTTTGACTTTATGGGAATGAAAGAGAAGAGGAGGGATGATGAAAACTATAGAAATGTAAATATGGTTACAGGAGAGATGGGAAGAGATGAATTTCCACTTTGTGATAATTTTGAATGGAGACACCATATATCATGCATAAAAAGAAATGTAGTATTCTATAAATGATGTCATAAATGCCATTTTTTGGTGATTTCAAGTGGAAAAGGAATCTATTAACAGTCAATGCTATAATTGTCAGGAGTTGTGGAACTTTTCTAGTTACTGTCTAAAGCATCAATGAAACATACAATAGAAATTTCCAAGGGATAAGGGACATTATTATGCGATAAAAATAGTAGATTTTGATGTTCTGAATGATGTGGGGGTAGGTACATTGATTGTTTCCTCATACTCAGCCAATGATTTATTTGATTCTAGATCATCACATTGATTTATATCTTTCTGGTTTTTCTAGAATATTAGACATGTACAATTTGATTTAATAAATGAGTTATTGGTCAAAAACCATAGTAGATGTATCATTTCATGAAGGCATCTCAATTAGTCCCCATTATGATACATAAATTATCATTATTTTTTTGACCCTATCATCATACCAATGACTAAAGTTTATATAATTATCGGTATGAATTGGATATCAAATTGTGATATGATGATTTATTACGATATGAAGGATGTTAATATTTTTTAGAATGGGGTATAATCACAGTTCATTAGAGAAGAAACCTCTCCATATGATTGTAATCTAAATCCACCCCTGGTAGCTCTTCTGTATTCAATTGTTGGAGAGGAAGGGAATGCAATTACCATGGTTGAGAAAAAGAATGATCATAGAGAGGATGTACTTGTTGTGCAAGAATATATTGACGTATTTCTAGAGGATATACCTGGACATCCTCTTGAGAGAGAAATTGAGTTTTCCATTGATGTAATTTCTAGTTCAAGGCCCATATTAATGACCCCTTGAAGATGCACCACTACAGAGTTTGTGGAACGTGAGAAACAACTAGTGGAATTGAGTGATAAAAGATTTATTTTCCCTAGAATTTCTCTGTAGGGATCCCTTGTTCTTTTCATTGAGAAGAAACATGGGTCTATGATGTTGTGCATTAATTATTGAGAGATCAATGTTATAAAAATAAAGAACAAGTATCTCATACCTCTCATTGATTATTTATTTGATCCACCACATAGATCCCAATATTGTTTGAATATTGATTTTCAATCAGGATACCATTAGTTAGGAAGGATGGTTTTCCTAAAACATTATTTCAAAGAAGGTATGGGAATTACAAGTTTACAGTAATGCCTTTTGAACTAAATAATGCATCATATGTTTTTGGGGTTCTAATGAATTGTCTTTTCAGGGAATATCTTGATAACTTTGTATTGGTGTTTATTGATGACATTCTGGTAAAAACTAAAAGCTATGAAGATCATGAAAATCATATGTGCACCATTCTTAGAGACACTAAGATGAAATTAATTATATGGGATGTTCCACAAGTGTGAATTTTGGATCTAATCAATTTCCATTTTGGAAACAATTGTCTATAATGATGGAATATTTGTGGATCATTCAATGAAAAAGGTCGTGTAAGAATGGAATACTCTAACGAACACAACTAAGGTACATAGTTTTATTGGTTTAGCAGGCTATTATCAGAATTTCTTTCAGAACTTTTCTTATTTAGCCACCCCCAATGACCAATCTCCCATGAAAATAGGCTATGTTCATATGGAAAAAGGAATGTGAAGAATTTTTTGAATAATTAAAGAGAATGTTATTGAATTATTCTATCCAATCCCTACAATTGGGGAAAGATGGATCTGTTATCTATAGTGATGAATCATAGAAAGGACTAGGTTGTGACCTTATGCAGAAGGATCGATTGATATCCTATTCATCTACGAATCTCAAAATTCATGAACAAAACAATCCTACTCACAATCATGAGTTAGGCATAGTAATCATTGCTATGATGATTTAGAGACAATACCTATATGGTGAAAAATGTGAGATATTTACAGATCATAAGAGTTTTAAATATATATTCTCACAGAAAGAACTAAATATCAGACAAAGGATATGGATTGAGTTACTCAATGACTATGATGAAAACATAAACTACCACCCTGGGAATATAAATAATCCCGCATATGTTTTGAGTAGAAAGGACCATGAAATTCTAAGCAATATATGAGTTGATAGGGATCTTCTTTTCATAGATCTCGTAAAGATGGATATGAGAATTATCAAGGAAGGTAGCCCATCTCTCCATTTCAAATAGTTTCCAAAAGTTCATTATCAAATAGGATAAAAATTTCTCAGACTGGTGATGAAGACTTTCAATAGAAAAATGAAGTCGTAAATGATGGTAATTTGATGGATTTCGTATATAAAAGTGGCATTTTGAAATTCTGAATGAGGCTTTGTTTTACAACTATTCTTGAGCTAATGAGGGAAATATTGGATGATGCTCATAGCTCTAATTTCTCTATATAACTTGGTATCAAAAAAATGTATAGAGATCTAAAGTATCATTTTTTGAGGGAAAACATGAAGATGAAGATTGCTAATTATGTATTTATATTTTTTCTATGTCAAAAGGTGAAGGATAAAAGACAATTTCGTGCAGGAGTCATGAAACCCATTCATATTTTTATGAGAAAATGGGATGATATTATAATGGAAATTGTCATGGGGCTACCAAACACTCCACAAGAGAATAGTGAGATATGGTTCATTGTTGGACATCTTAAAAAATCAGCACATTTTCATCCTATAAGAGAATATTTAACAGTTGAAAGATAAACAACACTATATGTTACTGAATTGGTAAGACATGATGGTGTACCTTTATCAATTATTTGTTATCATGATCCTTGTTTTACACCATAAATTTGGAAATGTCTTCAGAAGGTCCAAGGTACTAATCTTCATTTGAGCAGTTCCATCATCCCACAATCTAATTGACAATCAGAATGGGATATTCTAACCATGGAAGTCATGTTGAGATCCGGTTCAAATGACTTTCTAGGTATGTGGGATCAGTATTTACATCTCATATAAGTATCCTGTAATAATATCTTCCATTAAAGAATTCAGATGGAACTATATGAACTGTTATTTGGAAAGTGATGTCGTACCCCAACTTGCTGGGATGATGTTGGGGAGAGTAATCTTGTAAGCCCAGAATATGAGGATGAAACTTTAGAAAAGGTAATGATTATACAAACCCATATCAAATCTTCTCAATGTAGGAAAAAAATATATACTGATAACTGAAGGATGGATTTTGAATTTCAAGAAGGGGATAATGTTTTCATTAAGGTAACTCCATTGAAGTGTATTATATGATTTGGTAAAAAGGGGAAATTAAGTCCTTTGTACATTGGAACTTTTTAAATTCATGAATGAATTGGAGCAGTAGCATACCATTTGGAAATGACACCAAATTTCTCCAATGTTCACAATGTATTCCATGTATCGATGTTAAGAAAATACATGCAAGACCCAACACATGTACTCACCTATGAATAAGTAAAACTTGCGGTTGATATGTATTATTTTGAAGAGACTATATATATTATTGATACTAGAGATAATGTTTTGATAATTCATATGACACATCTGGTAAAGGTGCTTTTGGAGGAACCATAATATTGAGGAAGCAACATGAGAGATTGAGGAGCTTATGTTAGAGACAAAGCAGAATATTTTTTTCTAAAATTTTGTGAATTTCTAGATGAAATTTTCGTAAGGAGAGGAGAATGTAACACCACATGGTTTTTAAAATAAATGCATTTTTATAATCTATCCATTAAACACAATTTTCCCTCTACCTGTTTTGATATTCAAAATACAGTTATCTAGATTTTGAAAAATAAGTCATTTGGACTCTGATAGAACAAACTTGATTTTTGGTGAATAGTGACATGCCCTTATGAATAGTAATATAAATATTAATATGACCCTTATGAATAGTAAATAATTATATTATTTAGTTTTCTTATGGTAATAAGATAATGAGATCTTAAATAATTTTTCTATGTGATATAAAACTAATTATACCGTTCAATTGTTATTTTTCAAATAAATGATGTTTTTATTTAAAAATTAAACTAATAATATTTTGAAAATTAATTTGAAAAATGGAGTTCATTTTTTATTTATAAACATCAAAAAATGTTAGTGGTTATTTTTTTTATTTTTCTATAATACTTGAATTTTCATGAGTAATAGAAAATTGTTTTGCATTTTCGATAATTTAATGACATAATAACTGTTCTAGAAATATTTTGTACTTTACAATATGTTATTAGGTGTCTCGTGTCTCAAATACCATTGGAATGTACAATTAGAAAGCCATGGTGTTTCAAAAACCACTAATGAAGTGTCCATTTTAAATTATTAACCAATTCACTCTATTTTACTATAAATACCAACTCATCCATTCATTTTCCTTCATTACGAATCCCTTATACTAGAATCACTGGGGGTTTTGCATTCCAAAGAATCCTCCCAGGGGGTCCTTAATCCCCCAAGGTCCTAACCATCATATTCTAGTAGTTACTCTATAAGGTAAGGGGATACTTCACCCTCCTCTTTTAGTCGACACTTCTTTTATGTTATCACTTTGAATTTCAATTATCAAATGTTTTGTTTGATATTATATATTAATAATTCATACCAATTTAATTCCATATGATTAGGTACCCTTTTTCTATCATCATTTCATTTCATGAAATTTTATGTGATGATGTGCAGCTGATGAATTTTAATAAGGGATCTCTCAACTTTTATATTATTTTCATGTTCATCCATTATATTTTTCTCTCCTCGCCACCTCTGTCCAAATGACCATGATAATTGGAGTATCATATATATAATTTAATTATTTCATGTTATGGGAATAAACACCATCAATATTATTAATCCCTACCATTTATTTTTATAAATGAAATCAACATCCATGAGTTTCAAATTTATAACCTTTGTGGACAATGAAGTTTCATTTTTTATTTTCTCCATCAGTACTGGTTTTAAAACAATTTAGATGGTTTAAATACACTAAAATATTTTTATTATAATGTAATTAATATTCAGGAACCAGTATATTCACATATTATTCATTTATATGACAAAACAAGTTCATACTAATCAAAATACCGCCCAATAATCAATGTGGTTATCATCTAATGATTCAACCTATTAAAATTTAAACAAATGATAGAAATAACCATTATCAATTATAAATGTTCATAAATTATATTTAATATCAATTTTAAAGATTAAAACCATTCCACATGAATTTATAGATTTAAAAACCAGGGAACTGATAATTAAATTCAAGAAAACTAATATTCTAGAACAATATAATTCAATATAATTAATTATCAATAAGAACATAAATGAATAAAATAGAATTATGATGTACTAAATAATTTTCTATTAGGGTCTTAAATAGGATATTTATATAAATTATTTCATATTCTATGAACATATGTTCATGAGCGGAGGACATTCATACATAATGTATGAGTTTTCCACCCGAACATCCATTTTCATTCGGGTTACTTTAATTGTCTAATTACGTCAATGAAATTTTTATGTATTGTTTTTTAATAATCATAAATTATGTGTGAGTATTATATAAATTCACACCAACCAAATTCCTTCCTTATTTAATATATATTTTCATTTTTTAAAAGAATCATTCAAAACTGATTCCAAAATACAAACTAGATTCAAGGGAAATTCTCATATTCTTATCTATTTTCAAGGGGAAAATATAAATTTTTTTAGAAACCATTATATTTATAAAATCACTAATTTTATAATGAAAATATTTTATTACTTAACTTATGGTTTTATACAATTATTTTTTCAAAATAACTATTCTTTTTAAAATAATATATTTATTTATCTCAAGAATTTCATAGGGATTTTATAAGAGTATTTTCGGATAATTAAACACTCTTGATGATTCAAATTTATTATTGGGTTTAATAATTTAAATTTTAATATACCATATTTTATTTAATTTTTTTATGACTAATTTTATTATGGATGATATTTCCAAAAACCATTCTCCATATTACTCAGAATGGTTAGTGTTTTATGATCAATGTTTGGGGAAAGTTAGTTACAATACATGTGATAGTTTCAATATGAATGTAAATGTTTTTTATGTTTATCCCTGCTCATATGAGGTATTCATTGGAGTTATTATGTGATTGGTGGTGCCCTCTATAGCCCCTAATTGCATCTATATCTCTCAAGAGGCAAATAGAGATGGAATTGGTTGAGCCCTTTCACAATGTGATATATGGTTTTGGTCGATGACTTAATCATTTTTAGACATCCTGTGCGTGGCCTTGAAAAAATGTTTTATAATGCATGGAAAATGAACTTCCCTTAATTATGATTATTCTAATTTAATGTTCACTATATTGTTCAACTAATAGAATACCCATGATTATGTATTAATATGGTATTATTTACTCGTCTCATATTCCTACCATAATCTGTTCGAGTTTATAATTTTCAAAGGAATGTGATTTCAATTATTCACCAAATTTTATGATTATTCTATATTCCGTTGGATAGATTACCATTACTGAGCATTTAAGAGGACTCTTTTATTATGTTTCATTTTTCCCAGGTTATAAAGAATTAAATTATGAATGTAATGAAAGTATAATCTAGAAGGCATATATGTTTCTATTGGAATAAATTAGAGTTGTACTCCCATTCAGGATGTAATGTTGAACTTATTTATTTATCATTTTTACAATTCTACTAAACTACTTTTTCCATTTAAATGCATAATCATTGTTTATATTCCAATGCAATCAAATATGGAACAAACTTTGGGAAACTGGGGTAGTGTACTTACTATAAAAATGGGCCATTCTCTAATGATATACTTCATTATGTCAATAAAGGGATATAAAAAATGTTTTGGAAAATTTTATTGGTAATTTTAATTCTTAGCTTTTTAGTTTAATCTACTCGGTAAACTCATTTTAACCTTAACCACAATAATTAATTTTTACTATTTTCACATTTCATTATAGTAATCACTTAATGTTATGTTTTTATAAAAAAATAATTATTATTATTCAAAATATGTAACTAATATCTAAAACTTCAATTTACATATGTTGCAGAATGAAATTTAAATGTAAACCCACAGACAATATGAAAAATCAGTTTTCCAAAGAGAAATGATTCAATAGATTAAAAGAATTTAATATCATAATTCAATATGAATCTGATTTAGATGAACTGTATTTGTTTAGTTGTAGTATAATTGGAATAATTTTACGCCTAGAAAAATTTATAAAAATATCCAACTATATAAATTTATTAAATGAGAAATAAATTTTTAATTAAAATATGTATTTTTAAATATTTATCCAAAAATTAATCATTTCAAAAGAATCCAAAATATTAACTCTAATATAATGATGAAAATATTATTTTGAAAATGCTATAAATATTTAATAAAAATTATATATAAATGATTTAAAAATTCATATTATCATTATTTTATAAAAAATGAATAAAACCATTTTTGAGAAAATAGAATTTTACAAACATATGAAGACTTTTCCAAAAGAGATGTAATTTTTTATCAATAGTTTTTATTTATATAAAACTATTGTAGTTGATATTTATTTTTTTATATTCATAAATCCATGTTTCTTGGCTAGGTCTTAACAACCATGTTAAATATTAAAATAATTAGTATATGGTCGTTTGTTTAAACATGGTGTTGCTTGTTGCACAGGCTTTCGATGAAATTATATGTGATAAAGAAAACATATTTTATAATATATTTGGATCTTACACTATGGAATATATTTATTGTGGTCTAATATGATATATATTTACACCCTAATAATACCTTTATGGAACATATGTACCCAAAAAAATACTACTTTTCTAATGGTACCTATTCAAGGAAATGCCTCTAAGGTTGTATCTTTTTATCTGGTCCTCCCATGAGGAATAATAATTTACATGTATTAAATTACACTATTATTTATTTTTTAATTTATTTATAATGGATTATTCACTAATTTATATGTGATGTTATTTTTATCTAGTTTACAAGTATATTTTTATTCCACTACTGAATAGATTTGGTTGTCTCATGATGGTAGCTTTGAGACGTTCACTGCTACTGGGACACCACTAGAATAGGTGGAGGCATGCATGATTTAGTTATGATCACTATACTAGGGAAGTGATTTAGGTTATCATTAGTTAGTTCCTGTCAAAGTTGTATCAGTTATATTTTCTGTTGTTTTATAAATTAAGCATTGTGTAAAATAAAATAGGGATGTGTATAAACCTGAGGGAGTGATAAACCCAAGAAGGTGGAAAATTCATTTATCAATGTATTATACTTTTTTTTCAACAATTTCACATGTAAATGTTTTATCTATGTTTCAACTTGTTTGAGACATATTTTTTTTAATTTTATTAGTTTGTAGATTTATAATTATTTATTCATATGAAAGATGGGTGTGGTTATGTCATATACCATTTTTAGAACATAAAGATTCATATTACATTCATTATTCTAGGGAAAAGGGTTGAATATATTTATTTCATGCTAAATGTGATTTATATTATGTTGTTATTATATATTCCATGTTATTTAAGTGATATGTATATATTCTAATAGGAAAATTCTTACTGGTAATAATGGTATTGGTTTTTATATTATTTTCACAATCATATATGATTTTTTTACATATGTATCTATGTGAATGGATTACATAAATATTTTTCTAGGATTGTTACGTGAACCAATGGTTGGTGTAAATGGATTTATGATAGTCTTGATTAAATGACGGTATAATTAGAATATTATATGTTTTTCCTATGTAGCATGTGAATGAAACACTATTTTATAAGACCTTAGTAATGTATAAATATTGGTTTTATATATTAGATAAAATAGTATAAAATGTGAAATTTATCTATTGTGGTAATATATTTCATTGTAAATGTATGTTTTGTGAAGAAAATGGTCGGGTTAAATAAAATCCATGCATAAAATAAAAAATGTGTATTCCTCTATAGATTGTGAATAAGATAATCTTTAATGAACCATGTTATGTGAACCTCCTAAAATGGTGATTATTTAATAAAGAAAATTTTTAAATGTGTTCCCCAGTATATAGGAAAGGTAATTTTTAGGTCTGATGTGTTCTCATTGACCTTGTGAATGGGTTGTGGGGGATGATAAGATCTTGATAATTATGTCATTTATTTTTGATGTAGTGAGATACACCTCATGGGTGTTTTAAAACTTAGTATATAATGAAGTGACCTATGAAAGTGTATTAGAGACTAAAGAAAAATCATAGATTATGAGAACCTTGATATGGGTGTTTGTAATGGTATAAGTTGTGTTACACTAATATGAACATATTTTCTTCCTATAACCTAAATCTGTATGAGAGTATTTGTTTAGGAGATAGGAGGTAGGACACAATTACCCTTGTGCATAACTCACGTTGAGAGAGTCGATTCCTAGTGGTCTTTATAGATAACCTATATAATTAGTTTATACGATCTTAGGATATTCCTTTACATTATGAGGCATGGGAAGGTACATTAGTTTTGACATTAGTTCATGTTCAGTTTTTTCAATTAGCGATTTAATTATAGCTAATCACCCATGCTGATAGGGCCTTTGGTCCATGCTGATTTCGATGGGAAGGATCATTTTATTTATTAATAGTGATAGTTTTGGAAGAGTTTTGGTACATGTTGGTGAAATAGATAAATGTTTTTTATTTTGAAAATAACACACAAAATTAAAGGTGTTCATGTGTATAATCCTAGAACATGAAATTTATCATCTATATTTTATATGAAATTAATATTTTTAATAAATTTATATCCACTGATAGCTTATGTTACAGACAACGCTGAGTTATAAAGATCAATGATATGCTATTAATATTAGTATATAACATGACTAATATAATATAGTATTTAAACGTGACACTTCTAAAAAAATCCCTTATTTAAAAAATGAGAAAAAAATTTAAAAAATCAATTAATATTGGTGAAAAATTACATAATTTTTTCGGTAACGACAAAATATATTCCAAAATTACTATTTTATAAAAAAAATTCATTTTAAAAAAACAATCCATCAAAAAATATTATGATTAATTTTTGAAACATTTATAAATTGTATTTGAAAGAAATTATTTTTTTGGGATCAACATGTCAAAATTATCGTTGGGTAAATTTATTACAATTTTCTGAAAAGATTAATTATTTGATGAATATAAAAAAATTCTTATTTTTAATAAAAACAATTTTTAATGAATTTATTAGATCAATGATATTAGAATATTATTTTAAAATTAACATTAGATTAATTATATTTTTATTAATTCCATTTAGGTCATTGACACTCTTTTTATACAGAAATTTGTTTTTAAGAATATATATACATTGGAAAATTTTCTATCTGGAAAACCACATTGAATCACACTTATGGGATTATTCTTTAATTAGATTCATCAGCATATATGATTGGATTTTAATTAAATTAATTATATATTTTGAATAATAATAATTTATATTATAAATCAAGGTAAAATTCATTTCTATTCTAAAATATTACTTATGATAACAATAAATAATACCATGATTATGGATATAACAATGTTTTACACATTACATATGCTAGTGTAAAAATTAATATCCCACACACATAATATTTTTATTTCATATATTAGATATAATAATTAGATTTTTTAAAAAATAATTATTTATTAATTATCAATTTTATATTATCTTTAATCAATAAATTACTTAGGGGAATAAAAAGACACAAGTTATTGTTATTAAAAATAAGATGGTTTAATTTAATTTAATGTATAATGAATAAAATGTTTTTAAAATTTCATTTTAATGTGGTTTTTTCAACCATATAATCCCTCAAATTCATTATTTATCAAACTTGGAGGCACATTGACTGATATATACATCCCACTATTAAATAATTTTGGGTTTTACCAAAAATGCCAACGCACCTCAATAACAAAAGGAAACTTCCTCCCCTCACTTCATTAAACTGATTAATCCCTTGGTATGGACCATGGTGAACCACAATACCTCACCAAAATCGTTATATTTGTTATAAATTTTATTTTCATTCAAAATTTCTTCAATATTGTCCTCGATAATAGATCTAATAGAGGTTATTCTTAGTGAATGTGATTAAATTCCCTAAACTCTTTGATTTTTTACTTCATAACCTAAATAATAAATTCATGTATTGAAAATTCAAATTAAAAAAACAGAAAATAAAAAATATTTATTTGTTATTTTATTATATTAATAACCTCTATCAAATCACATTATTAATCAAATGGAAAATGAAACCATCAATCTTGTGTACGGAGGACTACCACATCGGAAACCACTGAAATTCGTTTTGCATAACAACTTATAACATGTGTATATAATAATAGATTTAATATATATACATATATATTTATATATGATATATATTACATAACTACCATTCTATAATTATAATTTCTCATATAGAAATTTACAATCCGTTTTTTGGAATGTTACAACGTAGCTCAGGTGTACGACGGACTACCGCCTCGCAAGGAGAGGTGATTCGTTCATTAAAAAATATTTATATAGACAGTATAAATTACAGTTTTAATTAATATATATGTTATATATAACATAAAAATATTTTCATTAAGTTTAATATATATTATTTACCTTTCTTTAATTCCATCTATTGAAAAAATGGAAATAATGTTCATACATAGGCACCACATACCGTCTCCATAAATGAAGTATTTAATTCCATTTGTCTAAATATTATAGAATAATATAAATAAATATATAATTATTATATCTAATATTAATATTATGGATTAAATTTTGGATAGTATGTATTCATGATCTAATAATAGTAACAAAAACACCAAATCAAAACATTCTTGAAATAACAAAGTAGTTATTACCTGAATCATGATTTTGAAATGAATTTTTATTATAAAAGGGTAATAAATGTTTATAAGTAAATAATATATTATGTGATATATATATATGTGTGTATGGTTATTTAATTTATGTATCATATAACTATATTTATTATATTTTAGTTTCTAAAGTGTATGAATGAATTTGAGATATAAGGTATCTGTTTTTTTCCTTTTATTTTATTGAGGATTATGCCATAGTCACCAATTATTTATTTTGTGTATTATGTATATACTGACATTATACATTTTTTATCCGTAATTTTATTATTCTATGTATATTTAGGGTTTCATTTGATGATATTATTTATTACGTCTTCTAATTCAAAATATTACCAAAGCAGTAAAGGATTTGTAACTCACTTTTATTTTTGCGAGGCACATTCCTTATACACCGCTGGATTCTGTTGTGTGATATATATACTACCGAGGATTCTATTTTATGACCCAACACATGATAATTATCTAATATTTATATATCAATGTAATTTTATTTATTTCATGGGATTTATGATTCAAATGTTACAAAAGTTGTAATGCTTTAGTGTTACAATATAACTATTTATTAGGATTATTTAGTATATACATGAAATGATAGAATATTGATATATAAATATCCTATAATAAATTAATTTTATTAAAATTTAGTTATTTAATGAAAATAAATTTTTTAATTCTATTTTACCCACTTTATGAACTAATTATATGAAAAGAAAATTTTTAATAAAAATAGACATTATTTTTCTCTTCAGAAAAAAATGTTTTTTCTTCAATGTCCATATTATATATATAAATTTAAATTATTTTTACTATTCTTCATTGATTTTATAAATGAATTTTAAAACATATTTCCATTTGAAAAAAAATTAAAAGTAATATTCTTTTTATTTTTCTAATGAGGTGGTTTGGACTTTTATCCAAAAATTTGAAAGGAATATTTGATTTTTAAATGAGTATTGGATTAGTGGAATTTTCCACCATCATGACTAATATATGATTTAAATTATATTTTATCTTTTTCTTGAGATTATTTTAAATGAAAGTAATTTTGAAAATTATTTATAACTTTTTACTCTAACTAAGATGTTTTAAAATTCGAATGGATATTTTTCTCAATAAATGTTCCTTGTATTCTTTGGAAACCATTTTCCATCTATGATGACATTATTTGATTTAATTGGGATTTTTTGGCGATATGAACCAATGGTTACAAACTTATTATTTCATTGGATAGGTTATGTATATGATTATTAAATAATTATGAAACCTTATCACCTTTCATGGGATATGCTATTGCTAAATGATAAATTTTTAATGAAATTTGTTTCATTTACATGGGTTATGAGGATGGGTTATGTATATGATTATAAGATAATTATGAAACCTTATCAAATTTCATGGGATATTCTATGGTGAAATGATGAATTTTTAATGAAATTTGTTTCATTTACATGGGTTATGATTTGATGAAATGTTTATGAAACCCATTTATTTTAATGGTTAATGATATGATCCATGTGTTGTGATCTTTTGGGACACAAATGTATGGTTTATGCTATGTATTTGGCCTATATATCCCTCCAATTAACTGGGAAATGATTGATGTTATATATTCTCAAAGGGTGAAGAAGGTGTTATCCCATGCTCGAAATAGGGTACACTAGAGGTTATGAAAATCCCAAATTAGGAATCATGGGAGAATATAAAAAGCATGAAATTGTGTATATCCGATGTTGTTCAATGCCTAATGTAGGTACATGTGTGGATAACCCATTCCTCAAATGTTTTAATTTCTAGGTGGATATCCATGACATAAGATTTTCAATTCTAATCTATATTCAAAATATATATATATATATTATGCCAATGTTATGATCTCTTGGCTTGGGTTATTGTATTCTACTATGAGTCATGACTAATGAACCACCATTATTTATTCCATGACTCATGTTCATGGGGTATGAAATATACTTTATGGTTTTCAAATGTTATTCTATTGTTCTCATAGATTATGCTCATGTTATGATTAAGAGATCATTCATATCTCCCTTAATTAGCCTTACTAAGTATATAGTCTCCCAAATTTCATATGTTTCCTTTCCCCAGGTCATGAAAATCGGTTTTATGTAGGGTATGTCTATGAATAATACTATGTATGAATGATTCCATGGGTGTTGTTGAAGATCATTCATGAAATTGGAATAATGTTTATCCAACATCTAAAGACACTATACAATTACGATCCTTGAAGGAGTTTTTTGAAATGATTATTGAATATTCATCTAAAAGATGTAATATTAATGTATGAAAACCCTAGGTAAGTACAGTTTGTATAAGAGTTATGGTTATGTTATCCTTTAAAAATTTGGATGATAAATATTTATGAGAACCCAAGGTATATTTTTATGTATATGTCTTGGGATATGTCTATAGATATGTCTAGGGATTAGTCAAAATATATGATAATGTAATGTAATTTTTATAGAGTATAGATCTTGTAGTTAACATTACAATACTCAACTTTTAGGATAAATTAATGGGATATTTCTTTAGAATAGAGGTACCTAGGGGTAATAAAACTAAAAGGGTGCATTGAGATCAACTCAATCATCACCTTGTTCATGACAATGAGCCTTGTTTCCCACTCCGTTTGACACTCAGGTTGTATGTTACTTTAAATTAACAATCTCATTATGAACCATCATAATGTATTTTAAAAGATGATGAATATGAGTTACCTAGGATAAATAGAAGGTTTAATAGATTTAAATGTATGAGTCCTATTTTTGAGATCTTATAAATTATTTTGGGAAAACTATATAATTTCCAAATGAAATTATAATTTCTCATACACTTATTTTTGGTTTTAGTCAACAGTTGGAAGGCTAAGGAATATTGTTAATTTTTAATTAAATGGGAAATGGAATGATTTTAGTAAAGATAAATAAAATGTTATATTTTATGGAATGAAAAATTTCATTTCTATGATGAGATAATATTTTCATGTTATGAATCATACTATACATCCAATTGAGAAAGGAAGGGAACAATGGTATTTTATCTCCTAATAAGTTATTGTCGATCTTATTTTATCGGTTCTTCTAATCTAATATTATCTATGAAATGGATCAGAAAAACTGAAATAATATATTACATTCACTAATGTTTAATTAATGAAAAATTAATTTTTTTTATTATTTGAAAGGTGAATAAGATAAATAGAGAACAATATTAAGAATATGTGTTAAGTGGTTGGAATTAACTACATTAAATTGAATGAGTTTTAGAGGATATTTTTTAGGTTTATAATTCAATTATATTCTACAAATATAGGGTGTATAATTAATTTCTCAAAATCAAACGGAAGGATAGAGAATTTATTTGTACAAATCAAGATAATTTTACAATCCATTAACGGTAGGATTATGGTATAATCAGCATACAAAAAACTCAAAATTATTGATTCTTTTGTGGAAAAATCCATGTCTATAAAATGTGTCGGGTATTAGAGATATTAGTATATCTGATGATGTTTTTCAATTATCATTCTATGTAGACATATAAATTAGATATTATGAGCATTCACTTGGGTTTGATAAGAAATGGAAAATCAAGACTTGTGAGAAATTGAATAAATAAAATGGTGAAAGGAAATGTTAGACCCCTATAAGAATAAAATGTTGTAAGAGCCCCTTAGGTTAAATCCTAATAGATATATGAGGGTGTTTCATGTCTGGTAAGCCTGGCCATAAATAAAAATAATGTAGATGTTATGATAATAGGGAAGTAATTTAATCAAATAGAGGGAGATCTCAACAGAATTCACCACCCACACTCAGTTGTTTAAATTGTAAGATGATTTTCCCTTATAAAGAACAATTACACAATCCAAGGGACAATTAGAATAATATTATTCAACAACAATAGAAGACTAAGGTTAAATGGAAAGTGTATCTAATCAAAACAATTAATATAATTAATGATAATATTGTTACTCAATAGTGGAGAATTTCATTTTAGATATTGAATGAATGAGATCTAAAGAAATATTACTTTTCATTAATTTTGAAATATTTTGTGAAAATGATAATTTATTATATGTATATATATGAATTGTTGAATGAGGACATCACATTTGAAATTTTGAATTAACTTATGATTGTTTAACAGTGCAAGGATGAACCCATATTTCCATTGTAAATTATTTTCGCTAAGATAATATTTTATGGAATGAATTAATGGTGACTATCTTTTGTAAGAAAATATAGTTTTAATGTGAAATATTGTAAGTGATTAGGTTTTATAAATTTTGGAATAATAATTAATTATGGTTAAGTAGATCATTAAAGAACATGAAAGAAATCCCATATAATCATTAGAATTCAATGGTAGTTATAAAAATTTAAGAAGGTCCTTATAATTATATTTCTATGGATCATATTAAAAAATCCTTATATGTTATTTGATAAATCATGATAAACATTGTGTTATTATAAAAAAATAGTGGTTTAATGATTATTTTATGGATCTTATGGTGATCTAATTATTTTATGTATGTAAAAATAAAAAATCATGAATTATAATTTCATGGAGTAAAAGATATAGTGGAAATTTATTGAAGAAAAACCTATGTATTAAAATTTTTATTGTGATGTAAAAGAATGATGATCCATTGAATGTTGGTTCCATTTGAAATTATTGATCATATTAGAATAATATCTTATTATTTTAGGATTCTACCATATCTCTCTCGTGTTTATGGTGTGTTCTATGTATTAGTCTTGAGGGAGTTCATACCTAAACAATCATATGTACTGAACAACTAGGTCATACCACTAGATAAATATATTTAATATGTGAATTAATTTTTGGAAATTATGGATCATAGAGAAAAGTTATTTGAAATTATACCAATCATCATGTTATGGGTTTTTGCTAAAACCACCAACTTAAGGATGTTATGTAGAAACCTCGGGATATGACGTGGTAAGGATATCCTCATTTTTTATATTTTATGGATTAATTTCACTGGTGAAATTAATTTTAATGTTTGTATAATGTGACACCAAATGTTTTTATAAAATATATTTAAAAAAAATTAATTTCATTGATTGATTAAGTTATACACAACACGTTTTTTAACGAACTATGATTTAATATTTATATTATTATTTAAACATGATTGTTATAAACTATCTGTTAAGCTTGTAGTTATGAATAAGAATACACTAATTTTAAAAATTACGATTAATGGTTTTATATAAATATTAAATATTGTTAAAAAAGTATATATTTTTTTAAAATACATTTTATGTTTCGAAAATTAAATTTTTCTAAAAAATGGTTTTTTATTATTTCTATGAAAAAATATTAAAATTATTTTTGATAATATTATAATATTTATTTTAAAAGATTAACATCCATTTTTTTAAAAAAATTTCAAAATTATCTTACGATTAATATTTTATAATATTCTTAAAAATTAATGTTACGATGAATAATATAAGAATACTTATTTTTATAACAAAATGGATTTTCATTTAACAGATTTACTAGCTCAAATTAATTTAAGGATTTTTTAATATGTAAGATTTTTTAATATATATATATATATATTAATATAATTTATTTTGTTATAATAAATATCATATTTAATTTTTAAAATAATACTCTATAATCTTTTGAATATTTTCGCTTTGGTTAAAATTTTTCATTAATTATATTATATTATTTATAAAATAAATTATGAAATTTAAATAATATTGTTGTAATCAAATATATTACTTATTTAGAATAATTAATTTGTATATTATAAAATATTTTTTACTTAATATCATTTATGAATATTAATAAAGACAATACAAATTAAATAACATAATTAATTTTAAAAATGAGGGATTACATGTTATATACGCATCTATTAAAATTAATTCTCTAGACACATATGATATTTATTTAATAACTTATACGTAAAATTTATAATCAAAGGATAAGAAATATTTAATAAGTCTAATAGTAATTTTATTTTTTATTGTAAAGTTTCTGAGTTATATAAATACATATTAATGTGTTGAAAACTAAAATTTATGATTAAGTAGACATTAAAGATAAGAAAGAATTTGTTTAAAACATGTGTTTTTTGAATGTTGGAGGTGTGTATAGAACATATGATCGCTAAAACACATTATTTATCAATATTAGATGTACTTTTATTGATTTTGATGTCACATTATTGAATAGTTTTGGGTATTTAAAAATACTACCACTCCTCCTCTATAAAAAGGGAACATTATCCACTCACTTATTGACACTTATTAAGAAATTACTCATGATGAAACCCTAAATAAACAACTCCAAAACATCCTTATAAATTTTCTATATCCATTTTCTTCCTAAAATACTACCCTCGATTCATTAACAAGCGATAAAATTGAGGTTGTTCTATGTGATGGTGATTTTCTTTACTAAACTATTTATTTATTTTACTTCTTCTCTTAACAACATAAATAATTTTTTAATAATTCAATTATAATAACAGTTTTATCTATCGTATTCTGAAAATTTATATTGTTGATATGGGAACCTATATCTATCTCACACTTCATCAAATAGAAAATGAAACCATCAATCGTGTGTACGATGAATTACCTCTTCGTGAACCGATATAATTTGATTTGAATCACCAATTATAATGGCTATTTATAATAATAATTTTAAAATATTTATATTATATTATGGGTATAATTATAATTTGATAATTACAAAATCACACATAAATTTTTTCTTTTCATTGTGTGGGAATACAAAGACATTTGTCGGGTGTATGATGGTCTATTGCCTCAAGAATCGATGTGATTTGATTTACACAATCACTTTAAATAGAATGTAATAAAGATCAGTTAATCGAAATATTTTATATTTTTGGAATAAAAATATCTTTTATGGATAATATCTTATTTACCTTTATTTCATTCCATCTCCTCAAAAAGTAGAGATAATGTTTATTAGTACATATGCAACATTGTCTCCATGAATAGTCTATTTAATTTTCTATCATTATCATTTATTGATTTCTATATATTTATATATAATTAATATATATGATATTTATATTAGGTTTAACACTATTTAAATATTTAAACATGATAAAAGTATTCTTTCACAGTGTTCCAAATCAAAACATACCGACAAAAACAAAACAATTATTACCGCAAATGATATTTCAACAAAAAATTCATAATTTAATGGAAATAAAAGACCATAATAAATTATATATTGCATGATACACATAATTATGTTTCTTGAATTGATTTATTATAGTCCTATATTTATAATATCGTATTCTCAAATGTACAATAAGGAAATCGAGACATAAGGTATGGGATTTCTAATCACTCCTTTATTTCAAGGAGGCTTATTCCACATTTACCACATTTTTCATTCACATGGAGTATGTACATCAGTTTTAAAATTTATATTAGGAATATAATAATTTTAATTATACTTAATTATCCATTTTATGTAATAACTCATTGGGTATTACCATTTAAAATATCCCTAATGCGACAAGTGATTTTCTTCTCAATTTTATTTCTATGGGACACATTCCATATACACCAGTAGTTTCTTTTGTGTTGTGTATTTAATTCCAATGAATCTGTTTTATGATACATATACAGAACATTATAGTAAATAAATACATATATATATTTCTCTATTTCATGGGGCTTACATTTCAAAATATATTATAATGGTAATTATATAATTATACATTCACATTATTTATCTAGATTGTTAATGATATGCTTTCATTACGGAAATACTGTGATATAACTATCTATAAAGACATTAGTTTTTTTATGATATTATTATTTAACAAAAATAATATTTTTAGATTAATTTTTCTTTCTTTTTATGTCTAAAGAATCCTATTTGTTTATATGAAAATAGAATTTATTTTACTAAATGGTTGAAAATTATTATTAATCCATGTAAATGTTTTCTAAATAATTTTTAAAGAATGTTTTTAATATTTTACAATGATTTTTTATTGATATTTTTGGCCTTTTTACTTTTTCAAAATGGTTCAAAATGAATCTACTTGTTATTTTCTAAATGAGGATATTTTTTTAATGAAAATGTGATAGGAGTATTTATGTTTGAATATGAATTACATGAAATGGGTTTTTAAATTTCATGACTGATCATTTATTTAATGTAAAATTTCAAAATCTCCAATGTTATTTCTAAGTAATATGTTTTTTAATTTAATTATAATTTTTTTAATATTTTATTTTCTAATTTGAATGACTATTTCAATCAATAAATGTTCCTAGTGATATTTCAAATTGATTTTCTATATATAATGAAATACTTTAATGTTAATTATTATTTACTAATGATACGATCTAGATGTTTTATCATTATCATTTATTTGTATGGTTTGTTTTTATGAGGATAAGTA
This sequence comes from Viscum album, assembly GCA_963277665.1. Classification (NCBI taxonomy): domain Eukaryota; kingdom Viridiplantae; phylum Streptophyta; class Magnoliopsida; order Santalales; family Viscaceae; genus Viscum; species Viscum album. The sequence goes on from OY728150.1 coordinate 1,395,161,987, forward strand.
TTTAATAAATCAATTTCCTTTTCCACGGGTTAGTTTATAATGTAATGAAGAAATGTTTATGTAAATCATTTCTTTTCTGTGGGTTACGGTATGATCAAATTCTGATGAAGCCCATTTTTTTCGAGTATCCTCTTTTTCTTTAAATTGGAATAGGGTATTCAATATGAATAAATATTCATATGAATAAATGATACATTAAACCCTAAAACCTCATTCAATATTTAATATAATCCATTTCATAAATGGTTATCCTTTTAATCTATATGAATGATTGAAAACAAATAAAATTAAATAATGTTACTAAATTTATCAATATTATCATAACATTGACCCCCAATATATCATAAAGTATTACTTTACTGTATAATACCGAACATATATCTTCTTTTATAATTAATTTTATTAAATCTTGGGAATAACCTTAATTAACATAATAACTTATTAGAAAATTGAATTCTCTCATACTCCTTCAAAAATCATTATAGGAGATATTCCTTAAATAAAAAAATGCATCAAACTCGAAAAGTGATAAAATAAACTTTTTTTAATAAAACCATTATTGGTTCAGAGGTCCTTAATACAATATAATTTTAATTATACAAATAAATAATGTATTTATCTCAAGATAATAATCTAAAATTTCAGAACAAAGAAATGGTAAACATACCCTGAATCATATATTCTATTTGAATTTGACGTTTCTATTATGTAATTTTCTAGGTCAGTAACATATTTCCATGTTTAATTTCATATACATAATGAAAAACAAATAAAAATAATCCTTATATATTTCATGATTCAAAATCCTTGATTTATAATAGATAAGTACTTTCATCATCCCACATCCTTATAAAATATTTAATGAGTTTTTTTCATCATATCTTATGACACATCATTCCTTTCACATGTCATTGGTAGTATCTTAATCATCATTAATATAATTGTTACTTATACCACATCACAGATTATCTTCACAATAATTATTCTTATAAAATAGGTTTTCATAATTATTATACATTAAACCATTATAGAATTCATCCCATGATAATACATTTGGGAGACTATTATTCCTATTCATTTCATTAACTAAACTAATCATTTTTATTTTATAATAACATTATTTGTTTCCTAATTTTCTACATTAAAAACATATTCATGTTCTTATGTGAACTTCACATGGGAATTTCTTCCCACATTCTCATCAAATGAGAAAAATATATATCTTCATTAGTTACAATCACCTGAATGGTCATTTCAATAATTCATAATCTTATTTTCTGAGTGTGAGAGTTATTTATAGTAAATAAGGTTAATCTTGTTCTGTGAAAAATGATTAGGAATAATCACAACATCCGTCACTGCTTTCATTATCTTATTTGGTTTATCACTTTTATAAAATTGTACATAATATTTCATTTTAAAAATATTCTTTTTGTTTACATCCATTGAATAAAAACAAAAATCATAGTGTGGGTAACAATAATCGGTGTCGAAAATAATATAATCATGAAAAATCACCTATAGAATATATAAATAAAGACTCTTTGTTTTAAATATATGACACCTTAGGATTATCCTAGCTCATAAATAGTCATATGATATTTAAATAATTCACGATGGAGAAAAAAGTGTTTGATAATTTACAATGAATGACCGATATGAGTGTGAAACTAGGAGTGCAGTAAGGCCCAATTTTGTGAACCAGTTCTCAATCATGTCTAGCTCAATATAGTGATTCTAGAGTTATTATCCCATGTCACATGTATTCATGAGCATTAACCACATATATTACCAATATAGGCATGCAATTCCTTATAATCCACTCACACTATCATTTACCAAAATTAATGTACATTTTCTTATACTTAAACTCATCCTTAGACATATCATTACATATATATATATATATATATATATATATATATATTTATAAATATTCCTAGGTATCTCAACAATATTTTCTCATTGTAGTTTCTAATGGTTAACTAAACCATTCATTTGATTCTAATTATTGTGACCCAACATTATTATACATGGATATTAAATCTTTTTACATGAATATTTATTAAATCACACAACACAATAAATAAGACTATAATAGTTTAGATCTATTGGTAAATTCAACCATAATGTTATAATTTGGTGAATAAAATTCAATATATCCAAAAAAAATATTCTATCATGGCTCTCCTCATAGGAATAACCTACCGAAACCATTCATCATAACCAGGGGAAGTGATACATTAAAACGATAGAGCATAGATTCTCAGTAAGTGTAACATAAAATAAATCAATATATATTTTTATAAAACATTAAAAAAAGAATAAGGGTATGTGATCATGACCATATCTTTAATAATTTTATAACTAACCTGTCATGGATCATAAACATGAAGATGGAAGATAACATCATTTCAAAAAACATGGTGGATAAGAGGGAGAAATAATCATATATAAATCATGTACTATAATCTAATTTCAAAATAGTGTGCAACCATCATAAATCTATAAATCAATTTAATGTCTTAAGATTAAATAATACTACTATCAGTATAGTGGATCTTGATGAACTTATATCCCATTATAGATTTGGACACACCAATTTCACATTATAGATCAGAAAAAATCTATTTCTCATTGAGGATCAAGCCTATAAATTTGTTTTCGATTTTTATATCATGGGTTAAAAATCACTAGACATTGTATTTGAGGGTGGAATATATCCAACATGTCACATAATGAAAATCATACATGTGTGTTCAAAAATTTCATAAAAAATCATCGTATCATAACCCATGAAATAATATGGGTTTCATTAATACATCATTATATAAAAACCTCTGTAAATGAGACAGGTTTCACCATCAATTCATCATTTAATAATCTGTGAAAATAATCGTGTTTTATAAGCATCATGAATTCAAAACATAAACCTTTCAGAGAAACAATGTGAAAGGTATCCTAGGATTATATCCAAAATAAGGCATAGATAAAAAAATATCTTTCATATTAGAGGAAAAATAATTTAAACTTTTCATTTAAATAATTTTTGGGTGAAAACATTCTTACTACATTATAAAAAACTTTTTAAAACATAAAATATTTAGTATCCAATTTTATTTGAAAATAGATTTGAAAAAATATTAAAAAATATATGAAAATAATTTAAAACCTATTTAACAATAAAAAAAATTAAGTTAGTATATTATAAAATAATCATAAATTATTATTTAAAAATTCCATGAATATTTTTTTGGAATACATGTTTTGGAATAACAAAATTCCGCCCCAAAAGTGATATAATGTCAAATTTTATTATAAACAATAAATAATGACCATAAGTAACAAAGATGGGAAATTAGAAGAATTACATTAATATACAATGAAATAACATAGGAGAATATTAATAGTTTAGTTTCTAGATCTATGGATCACAATATTTAAACCATGGAAACTTAATCATAAACAATCATAATAAATGAATGTATTGTAAGATAAATTCATTACAACTTTGGTAAAATTAAATCATAATCCACATAAAAGAATAACATAAAATGGAAATAAAAATATCACTTAGAAAAATATATTCCTAATATTATAATTAAATGAGTCATTATATACACCTCATTGAATAATATTGGTTCAGAACATAATGTCCTAAGAAAGACAAATTGATATGAAAATACATTACCTATTTGGTAACATTTGAACCGCACACCCCATGAAATAAAGATACTAAAATTGATATGTATATAATAAAAATGTTATGTAGAATAATTGTAATGTAAATTCATGGTTTGTATATACAACACATAAAGGAATCACATGGTGGATATGGCATTTGTCCTCTAAAAAGTAAAAGTGGTATGAAATCCTTTACCTTAAGTCTTCACTTCCATCATACTCATTCATACCATGGGTATAAAAAATATAATTTTAGTATACATATATTAAAAACAATAATAAAATATATTATACCATATATTATTTTTTATGTCTATTTATTAAATATTTATTAACAATTCTATGTTAAAGATGCCTTCCAGTTAATAACCTCATTGTTTTTCGAATAAGTTTGGATGTGATATATTTTTTGTCCTATTACGTAGATCATGGATTAATCACCACAAAAATTATTACCATGATATAAATATCATATATATTTATTATATATGTTTTTATTTTAGTCCATTAAATATTTTGAATCGAAATGAAATTCACTATTCATGACAACGGTAGGTTGCACATATGCATAAACAAAACATTTCATTTTATAATTGTGATGGGAGATGGAAATAAAAATGATATATAATATCATTATATAATCATTTTTATGTTATATATATAATTATATTAAAAAAAATCCTTAATACAATACATGTAAATCATGAACGAATCATATCGATTCACGAGGTAGTAATTTTCCATATACATGAAAGATGTTATAATATTGACAAAAAATTAGAAGAAGGAAAGTATGAGTGATATAAAAATTTTAAAATCATAATAACATTATAAATATCATATATATAATATATTACCAATAATTGTTTCATTATACCCAACCTTGAAATATTGTTAACGAAAAAAATTGACATCGCCTCGCGATGCGGTAGTCCGCTTTACAAAAGAATGGTGATTTCGTAACCTATTTGATGGATATGTGTGTGGTTATATGTATTATCCCTAAAATTAAAAAATATAATTATATATAATACACTATGATTATTATATAATAATGGTGTTATATAAATTTATGTTTATAGATAAATAAATGAAATGAAAATGTTGGTTGATGAACTTTACCTCTTATTCGGGTATCCTCTAATGGATTGAAATAAATCCATTTATGGTTGAAGTTATTTCCAAAATAAGGATTCTAGGATATCTTTATTGAGAGGGGGAAATTAATTAGTAATATATTGTTATATCAAGATGGCATGATAGGTGTGAATATGTGGCGAGAGTGTGTACCCTTTATGTTTTAGGAGGAGGGGAATTAATTTAAATACATATGGTTTTCACTATTGCTGGTTTGATATTACCTCAAGTGGCTCCAATGTGACAATTAAAGGTGTGTATGGATTAATGGTCATAGAATTCATACACAAAAAATTAAAACACATGTTTTAAATATTATTTTTCACTCACATCCAAGTATTTCCAATTTAAACTTTTAGGTTTTCACTATGGTATCTATTTTTTGAACATAGGTAGTTTATCCGTCAATGTCACGTATCTGATTTCATTTTGAGGTATTTTTTTATTTAATCTGGTTATTACATTTTCTTATTAGGGTTTCCTTCGATTTTTTAGAGAAAAGGGTGATATTTTGGGCGGATAGCTTGTGGCGTAAGGTTGGAGCCCATTAAGTGGGAACTGTGCAACCTGCCTATGTAATTGTGTGGTAGGTGGCTGGGTGAGGCATAAACTACCACAAATCCAATGAAAAGTTAGCCATACCATGGTCCTCATCCAAGATACCCATGTATTAGATGTCCTATTTAGGTAGTAGCTACCACATGGCCAACACATAGTTAGTCAGACCGTCCGGGGTAACAGTGTGGTAGGTTCTGTTTATACAATAAAGGAAGCACTGTCGCTGCATAGTTTTTTAGACTATATGGACTAACCATGTGTCCTATCTAGGTCATTAATATTAGGGTTGTGGGTATCTATGTATCTAATTTTTATGCCCCAGACCATATTTTATTGATCCTAATCATGATTCTTCTCCCTAGGTGCCTCCCCCAACCCTCTTCCTTCATCAAATCATTCATTTCAAGGAAAATCTGGGGCGATTACTCATCAATTGTTCATGTATGTCTTCTTCTCTCAAATTTTCATACTTCAACATGGGTCTTTCATTCCTTTTCTTTGGGTATTCCATTCTCTAGCGGGTAAGGAACCATTTTTATATATAACTTATGATTATTTGGGGTTAATCATGATTTATTGTGTTTGATATTTCTTCATGAAGGTGTGAATAGTGTTTTTCACTAGATTTTGGATGTTTATACACCTAAGGTAGGTGATTCTATGCAGAAACATTATATAATGAACTTATTATTCTTTATTGATCATTTTGAGATGTTCCAGGATTTATGTGTGTGGTGTGAAAGGTTTTTTTAAAGGACATGATGTGCATTTGGATTGAAAATGGGTTTTCTATATGAAATTGGATGTATTTCTTGTGAATCCCCTTGTTTTATTCATTAATATGTTTTATAAATTAATCAAGATCATTATTAAATTATTCTTGTTATATGAATCATTGTTTAAAATGTTTTTCATGTGATTTTGATTTATAAAAGTATATTTTATGTGTGTAACTAATGGCATAATGTGTGTGTGTTGCACTGACTGACTTGAATAATAGTAAACTAATTTGTTATATGCCATGTTTAACCTACTATAACAAAAATAGAATCTTGTATAACTATATGGATGGGATATTACAAGAAAAATAAATGATTTGGATGTGGTTCATCCATATTTCATATAACATGATTGAAGCTACAACACTAACAAAACAATGTGATGATTAGAGACCACTAGCACCATGGGGTTTCCCATACTAGTGGATCATGCTTGAGAAAGCTATGATCATGGTTTTTATAACACCCTTCAACAAGAATCAATGTACCCAGGGTCTCATTTATAGATAATTTATAAATGGTTTTCCCAAGAGTTTTTCTCTATAGTGATGTCACACATCTAGTTGGTATACAGTATACTTTGTTGGTTATTTAAAATGAAAACATGTTTTCTTTGAAAGTGGTTTCCAATAAATTGTTTCTAGTATTTCTTCATAAATCCAAAAGTTTTATTTATATTATAATACATATTAACATAGAATGATTGTTTGGTAGAATCCCATTGGGACTTGTCTAACAATATACTTAAACCATTCAGTGTTAGTAGAACTGGGTATGGTTGAACCATGTAATGGAAATTAATTTGGATACGGCGGACCGGGTTTATTGAGGTCTATACTATAAGGATTGATTCTGATTGTTTGAGGGTGATGATACAATAAACATGTGGTGGTTTTAGGGGTAGATCATTATTTTCTTTCTATTGTATCCATTCATGTTTTTGATTAAACATTGTAACTAAAATCGAGAATATTTTGAACGTCTTATTTAGATTCCAATTTTCAGTTCTTTGTCATAAATTTTTTGGTTTTTTTGTTATAAATATTTATAAATCATTCTTTTGTTCTATTGTTGACACCATAGAAATTTATGTTATCCCGTGGGGTTTAGGAACACCGTACGAGCCATGCCACATACTGGGTGAGGTGCCTATTCAAATGAAGACTGACCATGGTTCCTAAATAATGGTATCTGGTGAGGTTAAAGCGCTTTTGGTTCATGTTATTTGGGATGTCCCTAAAGAGACTCGGTGTAGTATTGTCAGGTCTATGAGTTATAGTTATGAGTGGGGTTCTTAGATTGCAAACCGTGTGAAATATTAATATGTTTCCATGGGATATTGAATTATTTATTTTACTTATCCTCTAGGAAAGATGCCGAGGATGTAGAATGTACATGGAAATTGGGTATTGGTGAATTGGTTTGGTCATTATGTTTTGGTGAAGAGTTTATAATTATTTTTATTTGTTGTTATCACTGTAAATATTCAGATTTGTTGTATTGAGGATGTTTCTTATGATAGTTTCTTTTTGTAACAATATTCCACCGCATATAATTCCATTGAAACCAAATAAATAATACATAGAGTAATATCTATCACCAATTGATAAATGACTCGTTGAAGTTGGGGACTATGGTGTTTAGGATATGGGAAAGGGAGTGTGTCCTTGTCCTATTTTTTTCATGGATGCAAAATTTGGTCCTAAGAAGGACTGGGCCCAGGAGTTCCAATAAAACCTCCATAATTTCGAGGTAGAAAAAAGTGTTAGGAAGTGGAGGAGTAGCCTGAGAAGAAAGAGATAATTATTTAATACCTCGACTCACCTGTGAATGTTAGGGTGAAATAAGCCTCGTTTCTATAAAAAGGTCCCAGTCCATGGAGATGGAACTCATTGGTCCAAATGGTGATGTAGGAGTTTATGAATTGGAAGGACATTGAGGTTATCTTAAATGACCTATATTAACCTATGGTCATGTCTTATTCCAGACCCCTAGAGTTTATGGATCTTAATTAGGGGGGCCATTTTGTAATATATTATTCCATCAACTATTCTAATCTAGATTGGTATGCACCGGAAAATTCTTCCAACGAGAAGATGAAGTAATAGATGTTCAAAAGGGGTTTATGGCTTGAGAGCTATCCCAATGTATATCTGTTCAAGAAAAATACCTATGTAAATGTAGTTGATCAGGATATTCTGTTGTATATCATCCATAATTTCTAGTATCGTTCCTCTAGAGCTATATAAGTGATGGAAAGTACTAGTTCATCTTTGAAGAATAGGAAGCGACAGGAGTACTGGAAAAGGGTTAGTGAATGTTCGGTACATCCATCATGATATTCATCATTTGTGGCTTCTAGTGTAGGTTTTTTTGGGTTCCAATAGCATTGGAGGGCTGGGTAGGCTCGACTTACGTGTATGTCCCCTCTAAAAAATTTCATCAATGTGGTTCTCTGTGATGCCTACAATAATTTTTGAGGTGATGTGCCCCTACCAGAGTGGGGTGGGATATGGGTCATGTAGGGGAATCTCAACCTAGTCAGATTCTTTGAGGATATAGTGCTATCCTTTCAAGGGTCGTGATGAATGGACTAGATATTTTTTGGGTTAGAGTCCGTTCAGCGCTGATCTATGGTTTATTGGTCGAATTTATACTTATTCAAAAGCCATATATCATTGTGATGTTGATCAAGAACTAGCGGGATCAAATGTAGTGACCTCGATAGTTCGAATTAAAATTCTTATTGAATCTTTTATTATAGATTTTTTCATCTATAATAATTCTTTTTTTTCTTTTATCCCTTCCCATATGATAATTTTTTTAACATTCCAACTAATCTTATGTCTTTTTTTATGGTGTTGGTTATGTCATTTTGTAAGAAGATGAGGCAGGGCCTTAGGTTCCCATCTGGTGAATTATAATTGTTAAGCATTCAAATAAAATAATATTTTTTAGTTTTTTGATATAGAGATTTTTAATTTCATCCTTGTCATGGATTGGATGGTGAACTTAAAATAATATACTTATTTTTATATTCACGGGGAATTCTTAATGAAACTTGATGGGATTAATCAGGTTTTTCATGGAGAGTGGGATCCTTCGTTTGGTTGTGATGAACCTCCACTCCTAGAGTTGGTAATGATGTTTTTCAATTATCATCACATGTGTTGTAGGATGATTGTGGTATGCATGAGAGTATATTACCTTAGGTATAGGATAATTTCCTAGTTGTATTTGTTGTTGACATTTTATGTTTACCCCTGGAGTGGGATGTGGAGTTCTTGATTGTTTTGGAAACGGGGTCTCAACCTATATCTCTTCTCTCATATCATATGGATGCCCTCAATTTGAGAAAATTATTGACATAACTGGATGATTTGGAATCCAAAGCTTTTATTCAGATAAGCATATCTCCTTGGGAGGCCCCAATTTTTCATTCAAATAAGGCATATGGATCTCTCATCTCGTGTATCAATTACTAGAGGATGAATAAGTAAACCAACAAGGACAATTATCCTTCTCCCCAATGACTTATTTGATTAGTTAAAAGTGGAAAGGTGTCTATCTAAGATATAATTGCATTCTGTTTACCACTATGTCATGGTGAAAGAATCAGAGATAAAAATATAGATTTCAAAGGATGATAAAACCACATAGGGTACTTGGTATTTGTTTTGGGACTATTCAATGATCTAGTTTTATTAATGGATATAATGAATGGGGTGTTAAAATAGTATCTCAACCCATTTGTTGTGGTGATTGTTGATGAAATATTGGATTATTTTGGATCTGAGGAAGATCATGAGAAACATTTGAGGATTGTATTGGGTACTCTACAAGATCATCATCTCAATGTATTTTTTTTAAATGAACTTTATAGATAAGGGATGTGATGTTTCTAGGCCCTGTCATCTCAGGGAAAGGGGTCATGATGGAACTTAAGAAGATAAGTGAAATTATTTAATGGTAGTAGCCAAGGATTCTGTTTTATATAAGGATTTCTCTTTCCCTAGATGTTTATTATAAGTTTTTTGTCAATGAATTTTCTTGACATGCCTCATCCATGAAATAACTAACATAGATAGGGATAATGTTTGAATGGAGACTGAAATGCCATGCATCAAATGAAGTGAAAATATAGTAGTTGACTACCATGCCTATGTTGATCTTTCCCGAGTTATGAAAGGGATATATGGGGTATTGTGATTCTTCAGGTATGTGTCTCATATGTGTGGTTATGAAAGATTGTCATGTTGTGGAATAAGGCTCCTGTCTTCTTTGACCACATGAAAAAAACTACCCAACCCCTGACATGGTGTTTTCAGCATTGATGCATTCCATGAAGATGTGGTAAAATTATCTTTTTGGTAGAAATTTATGGTTTACTCTCATCATAAGAATTTAGCCTATATATTTTCTCTATGTGATCTAAATTTGAAGGAGCTTTGTTTGATCGATTATCTATATGGGTTATAATTTTTTATCATCTATATCTCAAGAAAGCTTAACATTATTGTAGATACCATGAGATGAAATGTGCCAGTGGATGAATTGAGAATGTATATGGATCAGTGGACCTTGATTAAGTTCCATTCCCAGATGCACTTGGAGGACAAGGAGCACTATGGCAGTTCATTCATTGGTAGTGTTCTGTTAAATCATTCTATTATAGATCTAATTTTGTAGGAGATACCTGGAGATTATCTTCTCTAAAAGAATATGTTGGGTCCTTATGATGGGAACACATCTAGTGGTCGGGCATAGAATCCAGAGGGAATCTTATGCATTAATGTTCGTTTTTTGGTGTCGTTGTCTGTGAGGAAGGTGGTGATCTGGGATAACCTCTATTCATTGTGATCCTTCCATAATAGATATACCAAGATGTTTTATGATGTTTTTTTATAGTTCTGGTTTCCATGTTTGAGGCCCGCTAAAGCAGATTTGGTCTCACACTATTATAATTGTCATTTGATGAACATAGAGCTCCAAAAGGTCTCTTATTTTCTTCAACCCCTGCCGATTAATACCTATAAGTTGAAAGAGGATGATATGGATTTTTTTATTGTATTTAATTTTAAACCTTGGGGAAATAATTCCATTTTTTGGTAATTAAATGTTTGACCAAATCATCCCATTTCATTTGGATCAATGATTTAGTGAAGGTATGAGAATTGGGTTGGGTGTACATATAAGATGTGGTAAATAATCATTGTATTATCTCAACAATTGTTTTTGATAGAGACCCCTTTTTTAAGGTGTATGTAACACCAAAAATTTTCATATGAGATTAGAAATAAATTTGAAATATCATTTAAAACATTTCTTAATATCAATATCCTATCTTATTTGAAATCACTTTTTAAAACGTAAAATAGTTTTTAAACCATTAACATTGAAAATAACTTTGATAAAGTATAAATTACAATTTCATAACCAATTAAAGGAATTTTTAAGGGTAATAAATTATAAAAATAATTTTATATTAAAATTAATTTAAATATATATTAAAAACATCATTAGAAACATTTTTGGAATACACAGTTTGGGAATAAAAAATATTTTTGACAGAAAAGAAAATATAGTTGAATTTTATTTTAAGAACATTGTTGAAGATATTAAGAACAAAATAGTGGAAAAATTATACCATTACAAAAAGAGATATAATTATTAACTATAGTATTATAAAAAATAATTATTTTCCTAAAATATGGATCATATGATCTGATCACTGGACACATATTCATAAACAATATCGAAAAATGATGGGATTGTATCCTAAAATAATTTCCCCTTTAGTAAAATTGTATAATAAAACCCATAAATGAATAACATAAAATGGATCTCAAAATATCAAATGGTTGAATAAATTCATGATATTAACTTACAAAGGAGTTATACATACACATCATGTAATAATATAGATTCATAACATAATGCATGTCTCAAAGAAGGAAAATTGAGACAAAAATCTATTACTTATTTGGTAACATTGGAACCATATACTCCACAATATAAGGATATTAAAAAGGATATTTAAATACCACGAAGATTATGTATATGAATACTAAAATAAATTCATGGAAATTATATATACTACATAAGTGAAAAATGTCTTAAATATTGAATTTGTCTAATAAAAGTAAAAGTGAGATGGAAATCTATTATGTTAATTATTGACTTCTATCATACTCATTCAATTCTCCTGCATAAACCATATAATATATTTATAAATATATTAAAAAACCATATTCACATATATCATACCATATATGATTTTAATATAACATTATATTACACGTTTATTGACAATTCCATGTTTAAGTTGTGTTTTAGATAACATCAGCTTTGTTTTTTATATAAATATTGATTTATTAAGTTTTTTAACACTTACATGGTCAAGGTTCCAAAAAAATATAACTATAAAAATGATACAAATTTCATATATATATATATTAATTATATATATAATAAGATAATCCATAGTGTTTAGTGATATCTGATGAAATACACCATTCCTGATGTTGGTAGGTCGTATATATACATGAATGTTGTTTTTTTTCTTATTAGAATAAAAGAATGAAAATTAATTGATATATATTTTATTATTACCAAATAATTTATATGTTTTATATTTCATAAATTTTAATTAAACCCATCTTAAATAATTAACACATCACATCGCTTCGTGAGTTGGTAGTCCTCCTTATATATGAATGATGTTAATCTATTTACCCAGAATGGAAATCATGAAGCTGTGTGTGGTATAAAAATTATGAAATAAAAAAATTTAAATGTCATATATATCGTATATTTAAAATAAATCAATCAGACTTCCCATCATTGGAATGCGTTCATGAAAAAAATATTTCCATCGAGGTAGTAGTTCGTTGTACATAAGAAAACTAATTTCGCAACCTAATTGATTGATATTTGTGAAATTGAATGTAGTAAACATGAAATAAAAAGTATCATCATATATAATACAATATTTTTATTAAATAATTATGTAATATTAATAATGAAAGGGGGTATATAAATAAAAAAATGAAAACCATCATTGACTAATGATACCTCTTCTTCGAGTATCCTCTTTTGCTTTAAACTGTATACCTTATGTGTGCGATTTTTGTCCAAAATAATCCTTATAGGATGAGTATAGGTTTTTTTGAATGTGATCTTTGTGAATCATGGTTTATTAAAATTAATTTAGATGTGTTAATTAGTGTCGAGAGTGAGTGACTTATCATAGTTGAGGAGTAACATTTTTGTAAATACTCAATGGTACTCACTATTGGGATGCCAATATAACCTAAAGTGTATCAAAGCATGACAATTAAAGGTATTAAGGGATTATATGGTATATATAAAAATCTAACTCATATTAAAACTCATGTTTTACACATTTATTTCAACAACATCCAAGAATACATATTTTTACAATTTTGGGTTTTCACTACGATAACTAGTCGTTAATCATAGGTAATTTATCCATTATGACTAAATTAAAGTGGTAGTTATTATATGATTTGAATCCAATTATTTTAAATAATATATATAATTTATATGGATTAAATTTTTGGCAATTTGGATATTAATTTTAAAATAATATCATTTAACGTTCAAAAACAACGCTTTAACCTCAACTTTGCTAATTGAGTGTATACTATTCTTAGGTACAAATGTTAATTAAAACGGGTCAATGATACCATTAAAGAATCATATTTTATATTTATAAAATTTTAAAAGTCACTTAGATTAAATAATTTTAAATCATTTATTGTTTAATAATATAAATCTCAAATTTGATATAATATGCATATTTTTCTTTTATATATAAAAATTAAATGAGATAATTAGAATATAATAAGATAATAAATATGAAATATTATATATTCATATAAAAATTTATATAATATAATAATTCACTCTATTTACTTCATTTTCATTGTTAATAGTATAATTTATATTTGTTCAATTCAAACTAAATTACTTATGTGTTGGAATTTTATATGTCTTCTATGTAACTAATTAATCTATTAAAATTTAAATATAAATTATTATGATAACAAAAACACATTTTTATTTCAAAATAATACATATACAAAAGAAACCTTGTTGTTTTACCTATCTTAAATCATAATAGATATTAAAATTAAAAAAAAGTATCATTTTCATCATTCTCATTATATACATTTTTATATGTATCATATTCAATGGGAAATGGAATGAAATTTCAATTTTTAAATTATTGTGATAGAAAATTATAAAAAATATCATCAAAGTAAATTATTGTAATAATTTAGGATATATTTTCTCTTATCATTCTAGTTTAAGCCTCCATAAAACAAATTTTTTAATTCAACTGTGATAATTAAATAATAATTCATTCTCTATTCATTTTGGTCAAAAATTACATTTAAAATTTTAGAAACAAAAAATAATGATTAATTAAAATATATAATCTATTTTTACAATTCTAATTCAAATAATTTAAAAAATTATTTAAAATTTATCTCACAAACATGATGAGAAATTTGTATTTTATAACAAAAATTATCAATATTTTATAATATTTATTATATCAAATTTTAATATGAGATTGGATCTAATGTCTTGAATTGGATTAATGGATGTATAATTAATATAATTATTCTTTAAATCCTACTAAAATTATAAATTAACATAACAACTAAGTTATAAAATTATTAGGTTTCAATTAACATTTATATTTTTTTCACTATTCATAAAAATATAATTTTTTAGAAAATACCGAAAAATTCACCATAAGTTGTAATTTTTATTCAAAAAATTACATTTTGGTTAAAAAAATTATAAAATTCAAAAAATAAAATTTTTATTATTGTTCAAAAAAACAAAAAGTTTAATTTTCATAAAGAATAAAACAATTTTAAGACATTTAAAGTCATTACCCAAAATTGCATATTTTATTATAAACACATTTTATTTATATAAATACATTACAAATATTATTTTAAAATAAGTTGTTACTTTTTATATCACAATTTTTATGGAATATTTTATAATGGTCTAGTTTATGTAATTATATTACTAATATATTAGGTTTTTGTTAAACCAGTGTCACATGTAACACATTCTAAGATATAGTTGATTGTAGTGGAATTTAAATTTGGTTTTTTTACAACACAAGTCTCCAATGAAGTTTAATTTATTCAAAAAAAATAACTCATTAAAACTAAGGTTTTTACCTTCCACCCCATCTTAAAATAAATTTCACCCTTGAAATTCACTCGGTCCTCAAATATTTAACATTTAAATTTTTATTCATTTTAACACACATAATAAAATTATAAATACATGTTCCCTTAAAAGGAAAATGTTTGAAGCATTATGGTTACAAAAATTAAACAATAACTATGATTCCACATAAGGGAACATAGATGGTCTGTTAAAA
Organism: Viscum album; assembly: GCA_963277665.1. Classification (NCBI taxonomy): domain Eukaryota; kingdom Viridiplantae; phylum Streptophyta; class Magnoliopsida; order Santalales; family Viscaceae; genus Viscum; species Viscum album. Next base: position 1,395,177,581 of record OY728150.1, read on the forward strand.
CATGGACATGGAGGAGAAAAATTACACCCAAATACTGATTGAGAGTGATAAAGAACATTGATCACAAGGCACAGAATGATCTAAAGAAGGTTTGAAACCCCAAAACCATAAATCATTTATGATTTAATGGGCCATTTGATTAACCAAAAAAGGAATTTTTTGGATAACTTTATTTCTTAGGATCCTTTCGAAATGCATTTTAATTTTTGTGTGTAGACATACTTCTGGGATTTCGTTCATTTCATAGTAATAATAATACACTTTTTTGTTCCTAAATTAGTCTCCATTTAATATATTACACCATGAAATTAAGGTGAATTTTTTGTTACTACATTATTACAATATCATAAGATCCATATATAGAATGATAAATTATACGATGTTTCTTTAGTAATATTTAAAAAATTGCAATAGGATATTCAATATGAATAGATATTCATATGAATAAATGATACATTAAACCCTAAAACCTCATTCAATATTTAATATAATCCATTTCATAAATGGTTATCCTTTTAATCTATATGAATGATTGAAAAAAATACAATTAAATAATGTTACTAAATTTATCAATATTATCATAACATTGACCCCCAATATATCATAATGTATCACTTTAGTGTATAATACCAAACATATAACTTCTTTTATAAATAATTTTATTAAATCTTGGGAACAACCTTAATTAACATAATAACTTATTCGAAAAATTAATGCTTCCATACTCCTTCAAAAATCATTATAGGAGATATTCCTTAAATAAAAAAATGCATCAAACTCGAAAAGTGATAAAATAAATTTTTTTTAATAAAACCATTATTGGTTCAGAAGTCCTTAATACTATCTAATTTTAATTATACAAATAAATAATATATTTATCTCAAGATAATAATCTAAAATTTTAGAACAAATAAATGGTAAACTTACCCTGAATCATATATTCTATTTGAATTTGAGGTTTTTATTAAGTAATTTTCTAGGTCAGTAACATATTTCCATGTTTAATTTCATATACATAATGAAAAACATATAAAAAATAATCCTTATATATTTCATGATTCAGAATCCTTGAATTATAATAGATAATTACTTTCATCATCCCACATCCTTATAAAATATTTAATGAGTTTTTTCATCATATCTTATGACACATCATTCCATTCACATGACATTGGTAGTATCTTAATCATCATTAATATAATTGTTACTTATACCACGTCACAAATTATCTTCACAATAATTATTCTTATAAAATAGGTTTTCATAATTATTATACATTAAACCATTATAGAATTCATCCCATGTTAATACATTAGGGAGACTAATATTCCCATTCATTTCATTAACTAAACTATTCATTTTTATGTTGTAATAACATTCTTTGTTTTCTAATTTTCTATATTAAAAACATATTCATGTTTTTATGTGAACTTCACATGGGAATTTCTTCCCACATTCTAATCAAATGAGAGAAAAATATATTTTCATTAGTTACAATCACCTGAATGGTCATTTCAATAATTCATAATATTATTTTTTGAGTCTGAGAGTTATTTATAGTAAATACTATTAATCTTGTTCTGTGAAAAATGATTAGGAATAATAAAAACATCCTTCACTGCATTCATTATCTTATTTGGTTTATCACTTTTATAAAATTTTACATAATATTTCATGTTTAAAATATTCCTTTTGTTTACATCCATTGACTAAAAACAAAAATCATAGTGTGGGTAACAATAATCGCTGTCAGAAATAATATAATCATGAAAAATCACATATAGAATATATAAATAAAGACTATTTGTTTTAAATATATGACACCTTAGGTTTATCCTAGCTCATAAATAGACATATGATATTTAAATAATTCACGATGGAGAAAAAAGTGTTTGATAATTTACAATGAATGACCGATATGAGCGTCAAACTAGGAGTGCAGTAATGCCAATTTTTTTGAACCAGTTCTCAATCATGCCTAGCTCAATATAGTGTTTCTAGAGTTATTAGCCCATGTTACATGTATTCATGAGCATTAACCACGTATATTATCAATATAGGCAACCAATTCCTTATAATCCACTCACACTATCATTTACCAAAATTAATATACATTTTCTTATACTTAAACTCATCCTTATACTTATCATTACATAAATATAGATATATTTATATTTATAAATATTCCTAGGTATCTCAACAATATTTTCTCATTGTAGTTTCCAATGGTTAACTAAACCATTCATTTGATTCTAATTATTGTGACCCAACATTATTATACATGGATATTAAATATTTTTACATGAATATTTATTAAATTACACAACAAAATAAATAAGACTATAATAGTTTAGATCTATTGGTAAATTCAACCATAATATTATAATTTGGTGAATAAAATTCAATATATCCAAAAAAAATATTCTATCATGGCTCTCCTCATAGGAATAACCTACCTAAACCATTCATAATAACCAGGGGAAATGATACATTAAAACTATAGATCATAGATTCTCAGTAAGTGTAATATAAAATAAATCAATATATATTTTTATAAAATCATAAAAAAAAAGAATAATGGTAAGTGATCATGACCATAACTTAAATAATTTTATAACTAACCTGTCATGGATCATAAACATGACGATGGAAGACAACATCATTTCAAAAAATATGGTGGATAAGAGTAAGAAATCATCATATATAAATCATGTACTATAATCTAATTTCAAAATAGTGTGCAACCATCATAAATCTAGAAATCAATTTAATGTCTTAAGATTAAATAATACTACTATCAGTATAGTGGATCATGATGAACTTATATCCCATTATATATTTGGACACACCAATTTCACATTATGGACCATAATAAATCTATTTCTCATTGAGGATCAAGCCTAAGATTTGTTTTCCATTATTATATCATGGGTTAAAAATCACTAGACATTGTATTTGAGGGTGGAATACATCCAACATGTCACATAATGAAAATCATACATGTTTGTTCAAAATTTTCATAAAAAAATCATCGTATCATAACCCATGAAATAATATGGATTTCATTAATACATCATTATATAAAAACATATGTAAATGGGACAGGTTTCACCATCAATTCATCATTTAATAATCTGTGAAAAAAATCGGGTTTTATAAGCATCATGAATTCAAAACATAAACCTTTCAGAGAAACAATATGAAAGGTATCCTGGGATTATATCCAAAATAAGGCATAGATAAAAAAATATCTTTAATATTAGAAAAAAAATAATTTAAACTTTTCATTTAAATAATTTTTGGGTGAAAACATTCTTACGACATTCTAAAAAACTTTTTAAAACATAAAATATTTGGTAACCAATTTTCATTGAAAATAGATTTGAAAAAATATAAAAAAATATATGAAAATCATTTAAAACATATTTAAAAATAAAAAAATTAAATTAGTATATTATAAAATAATCATAATTTTTTTTTTAAAAATTCCATGAATATGTTTTTGGAATACATGTTTTGGAATAACAAAATTCAGTCCCAAAAGTGATATAATGTCAAATTTTATTATAAACAATTCATAATGAACATAAGTAACAAAGATGGAAAATTAGAAGAATTACATGAATATACCATGAAATAACATAGGAGAATATTAATAGTTTAGTTTCTAGATCTATGGATCACAATATTTAAACCATGGAAACTTAATCATAAACAATTGTAGTAAATGAATGTATTGTAAGATAAATTCATTACAACTTTGGTAAAATTAAATCATAACCCACATGAAGGAATAACATAAAATGGAAATAAAAATATCACATAGAAAAATATATTCCTAATATTGAAATTAAATGGGTCATTATATACACCTCATGGAATAATATTGGTTCAGAACATAATGTCCTAAAAAAGACAAATTGATATGAAAAACCATTAACTATTTGGTAACATTTGAACTGCACACCCCATGAAATATAGATACTAAAATGGATATGTAAATAATAATAATGTTATGTAGAATAATTGTAACCTAAATTCATGGTTTTTATATACAACACATAAAGGAATCACATGGTGGATATGGCATTTGTCCTCTAAAAAGTAAAAGTGGTATGAAATACCTTACCTTAAGTCTTCACTTCCATCATACTCATTCATACCACGGGTATAAAAAATATAATTTTATTTTACATATATTAAAAAAAATAATAAAATATATTATACCATATATTATTTTTTATGTCTATTTATTAAATATTTATTAAAAATTCTATGTTAAAGATGCCTTTCAGTTAATAACCGCATTGTTTTTCGAATAAGATTGGATGTGATATATTTTTTCTCCTATTACATAGATCATGATTTAATCACCTCAAAAATTATTACCATGATATAAATATCATATATATTTGTTATATATGTTTTTATTTTAGTCCATTAAATATTTTTAATCGAAATGAAATACATTATTCATGACAACGGTAGGTTGCACATATGCATAAAAGAAACATTTCATTTTATAATTCTGATCGGAGATGGAAATAAAAATGATATATAATATCATTATATAATCATTTTTATGTTATATATATAATTATTTTAAAAAACATCCTTAATACAATACATGTAAATCATGAACGAATCATATCGATTCACGAGGTAGTAGTTTTCCATATACACGAACGATGTTATCATATTAAAAAAAATTAGAAGATGGAATGTATGAGTGATATAAAAATTTTAAAATCATAATAACATTATAAATTTCATATATATAATATATTACCAATAATTTTTTCATTATACCAAACCTTGAAATATTGTTAACGAAAAAAATTGACATCGCTTCGCGATGCGGTAGTCCGCTTTACAAAAGAATGGTGATTTCGTAACCTATTTGATGGATATGTGTGTGGTTATATGTATTAACCTTAAAATTAAAAAATATAATTATATTTAATATAATATGATTATTATATAATAAAGGTGTTATATAAATTTATGTTTGTAGATAAATAAATGAAATGAAAATGCTGGTTGATGAACTTTACCTCTTATTCGGGTATCCTCTAATGGATTGAAATAAATCCATTCATGGTTGGATTTATTTCGAAAATAATGATTCTAAGATATCATTATTGAAAGGGGGAAATTAATTTTTAATATATTGTTATATCATGATGGCAGGATAGGTGTGAATATGTGGCGAGAGTGTGTACCCTTTATGTTTTAGGAGGAGGGGAATTAATTTAAATACATATGGTTTTCACTATTGCTAGTTTGATATTACCTCAAGTGGATCCAATGTGACAATTAAAGGTGTGTATGGATTAATGGTCGTAGAATTCCTACACAAAAAATTAAAACACATGTTTTAAATATTATTTTTCACTCACATCCAAGTATTTCCAATTTAAGCTTTTAGGTTTTCACTATGGTATCTATTTTGTGAACATAGGTAGTTTATCCATCAACATCTCATATCTGATTTCATTTTGAGGTATTTTTTTATTTAATCTGGGTATTACATTTTCTCATTAGGTTTTCCTTCTATTTTTTAGAGAAAAATGGTGATATTTTGGACGGATAGCGTGTGGCGTAAGGTTGGAGCCCATTAAGTGGAAACTGTGCAACCTGCCTACGTAATTGTGTGGTAGGTGGCTGGGTGAGGCATAAACTACCACACATCCAATGAAAAGTTAGCCATACCATGGTCCTCAGCCAAGATACCCTTGTATTAGATGTCCTGTTTAGGTAGTAGCTACCACATGGCCAACACATGGTTAGTCAGACTGTGCGGGGTAACAGTGTGGTAGGTTCTGCTTATACAATAAAAGAAGTACTGTCGCTGCATAGTTTTTTAGACTATATGGACTATCCATGTGTCCTATCTAGGTCATTAATATTAGGGTTTTGGGTATCTATGTCTCTAATTTTTATGCCCCAGACCATATTTTATTGATCCCAATCATGATTCTTCTCCATAGGTTCCTCCCCCAACCCTCTTCCTCCATCAAATCATTGATTTCAAGGAAAATCTGGGGCGATTACTCATCAATTGTTCATGTATGTCTTCTTCTCTCAAATTTTCATACTTCAATATGGGTCTTTTATTCCTTTTCTATGGGTATTCCATTCTCCAGTGGGTAAGGAACCATTTTTTTATATAAAATATGATTATTTGGGGTTAATCCTGATTTATAGTGTTTGATAATTCTTCTTGAAGGCGTGAATAGTGTTTTTCACTAGATTTTGGATGTTTATACACCTAAGGTAGGTGATTATATGATGAAACATTATATAATGAATTTATTATTCTTTATTGATCATTTTGAGATGTTCTAGGATTTATGTGTGTGGTGTGAAAGGTTTTTTTTAAAGGACATGATGTGCATTTGGTTTGAAAATGGGTTTTCTATATGAAATTGGATTTATTTCTTGTGAATCCCCTTGTTTTTTTGATTAATATGTTTTATAAATTAATCAATATCGTTATTAAATTATTCTTGTTATATGAATCATTGTTTGAAATGTTTTTAATGCGATTTTGATTTATAAAAGTTTATTTTGTGTGTGTAACTGATGGCATAATGTGTGTGTGTTGCACTGACTGACATGAATAATAGTAAACTAATTTGTTATGTTCCATGTTTAACATACTATAACAAAAATATAATCCTGTATAACTATATGGATGGGATATTACAAGTAAAATAAATGATTTGGAAGTGGTTCATCCATATTTCATATAACATTATTGATGCTACAACACTAACAAAACAATGTGATGATTTGAGACCACTAGCACCATTGGGTTTCCCATACTAGTGGATCATGCTTGAGAAAGCTATGATCATGGTTTTTATAAAACCCTTCACCAAGAATCAATGTACCCAGGGTCTCATTTATAGATAATTTATAGATGGTTTTACCAAGAGTTTTTCTCTATAGTGATGTCACACATCTTGTTGGTATACAGTATACATTATAGGTTATTTTAAATGAAAAAATATTTTCTTTCAAAGTGTTTTCAAATAAATTGTTTCTATTATTTCTTTATAAATCCAAAAGGTTTATTTATATTATAATACATATTAACATAGAATGATTGTTTGGTAGAATCCCATTGGGACTTGTCTAACAATATACTTAAACCTTTCGGTGTTAGTAGACCTGTGTATGGTTGAACCATGTAATGGAAATGAATTTGGATACGGTGGACCGGGTTTATGGAGCTCTATACTATAAGGATTGATTATGATTGTTTGAGGGTGATGATTCTATAAACATGTGGTGGTTTTTATGGATAGATCATTATTTTCTTTCTATTGTATCCATTCATGTTTTTCTTTAAATATTGTAACTAAAATCGAGAATATTATGCACTTCTTATTTAGTTTCCAATTTTCAGTTCTTTGTTATAAAATTTTTGGCTTTTTTATTATAAATATTTATAAATAATTCCCTTGTTGTATTATTGACACCTTAGAAATTTATGTTATCTCGTGGGGTTTAGGAACACTGTACGAGCCATGCCACATACTAGGTGAGGTGCCTATTCAAAGGAAGACTGACCATGGTTCCTAAATAATGGTATCTGGTGAGGTTAAAGTGCTTTTGGGTCATGTTATTTGGGATGTCCCTAAATAGACTCAGGGTAGTATTGTTAGGTCTAGGAGTTCTAGTTACGAGTGGGGTTCTTAGATTGCAAACCTTTTGAAATATTAATATGTTTCCATGGGATATTGAAATATTTATTTTACTTCTCCTCTAGGAAAGATGCCAAGGATGTAGAATGTACATGGAAATTGGGTATTGGTGAATTGGTTTGGTCATTATGTTTTGGTGACGAGTTTATAATTATTTTTATATGTTTTTATCACTAAAAATATTCAGATTTGTTGTATTGAGGATGTTTCTTATGAATGTTTATTTTTGTAACAATATTCCACCGCATAAAATTCCATTGAAATAAAATAAATAATACATAGAGTGTTATCTATCACCAGTTGATAAGTGACTCATTGAAGTTGGGGCATATGGTGTTTAGGATATGGGAAAGGGAGTGTGTCCTTGTCCTACTTTTTTCATGAATGAAAAATTTGGTCCTAAGAAGGACTTAGCCCAGGAGTTCCAATAAAACCTCCATAATTTCTAGGTAGAAAAAAGTGTTAGGAAGTGGAGGAGTGGCCTGAGAAGATAGAGATAACTATTTAATACCTCGAATCACCTGTGGAAGTTAGGGAGAAATAATCCTTGTTTCTATAAAAAGGTCCCAGTCCATGGAGATGGAACTCATTGGTCCAAATGGTGATGTAGGTGTTTATGAATTGGAAGGACATTGAGGTTGTCTTAAATGACCTATATTAACATATGGTCATGTCTTATTCCAGACCCCTAGAGTTTATGGATATTAATTAGGGGGCCATTTTGTAATAGATTATTCCATCAACTATTCTAATCTAGATTGGTATGCACCTAAAAATTCTTCCAACGAGAAGATGAAGCCATAGATGTTCAAAAGGGGTTTACAGCTTGAGAGCTATCCCAAGGTATATCTGTTCAAGAAAAATACCTATGTTAAAGTAGTTGATCGGGATTTTATATTGTATATCATGCATAATTTCTAGTATCGTTCCTCTAGAGCTATATAAGGGATGGAATGTACTAGTTCATCTTTGAAGAAGAGGAAGCGACATGAGAACTGGAAAACGGTATTTGAATGTTCGGTACATCCATCATGATATTAATCATTTGTGGCTTCTAGTGTAGGTTTTTTTGGGTACCACTATCATTAGAGGGCTGGGTAGGCTCGACTTACAAGTATGTCCCCTCTAAACCATTTAATCAATGTGGTTCTTTGTGACGCCTACAATGTTTTTTGCGGTGATGTGCCCCTACCAGAGTGGGGTGGGATATGGGGCATGTAGGGAAATCTCAACACAGACAGATTCTTCGAGGATATAGTTCTCTCCTTTCAAGGGTCGTGATGAATGGACAAGATATTTTTTGGGTTAGAGTTCGTTCAGTGCTGATCTTTGGTTTATTGGTCGAGTATATACTTATTCAAAAGCCATATATCATTGTGATGTGGATCAAGAACTAGCGGGATCAAATGTAGTGACCTTGACAGTTCGAATTAAAATTCTTATTGAATATTTTATTATAGATTTTTTCATCTATAATAATTCTTTTGTTTCTTTTATCCCTTCCCATATTTTAATGTTTTTTAACATTCCAACTGATCTTATGTCTTTTTTTATGGTGTTGGTTATGTCGTTTTGTAAGAAGATGAGGCAGGGCCTCAGGTTCCCATCTGGTGAATTATCATTGTTAAGCGTTCAAATAAAATACGATTTTTTAGTTTTCTGATATATACATTTTAAATTTAATCCTTTTCATGGATTGGATGGTGAACATAAAATCATATACTTATTTTTATAGTCGGGGGGAATTCTTAATGAAACTTGATGGGAGTAATCAGGTTTTTCATGGAGAGTGGGATCCTTAGTTTGGTTGTAATGAACCTCCACTCCTAGAGATGGTAATGATGTTTTTCAATTATCATCACATGTGTTGTAGGATTATTTTGGTACACATGAGAGTATATTACCTTAGGTATAGGATAAGTTCCTAGTTTTATTTGTTGTTGGCATTTTACGTTTACCCCTGGAGTGGGATGTGGAGTTCTTGATTGTTTTGGAAACGGGGTATCAACCTATATCTCTTCTCTCTTATCATATGAATGCCATCAATTTGAGAAAATCAATGACATAACTGGATGATTTGGAATCCAAAGCGTTTGTTCAGCTAAGCATATCTCCTTGGGAGGCCCCAATGTTTCATTCAAATAGGGCATATGGATCTCTCATCTCGTGTATCAATTACTAGAGGAAGAATAAGTAAACCATCAAGGACAATTATCATTTTCCCCAATGACTTATTTGATTAGTTAAAAGTGGAAAGGTGTCTATCTAAGATATAATTGCATTCTTTTTACCACTATTTCATGGTGAAAGAATCAGAGATAAAAATATGGCTTTCAAAGGATGATAAAACCACATAGGGTACTTGTTATTTGTTTTGGGAGTATTCAATCATCTAGTTTTATTCATGGATATTATGAATGGGGTGTTAAACTAGTATCTCAACACATTTTTTGTGGGGATTTTTGATGAAATATTGGATTATTTTGGATATGAGGAAGATATTAAGAAACATTTTAGGATTGTATTGGGTACTCTACAAGATCATCATCTCAATGTATTTATTTTGAAAATGAAATTTCTGGATAAGGGATGTGATGTGTCTAGGCCCTGTCATCTCAGTGAAAGGGGTCATGATGGAACTTAAGAAGATAAGTGAAATTATTTAATGGTATTAGCCAAGGATTCTGTTTTAGATAAGGATTTTACTTTCCCTAGATCATTATTATAAGTTTTTTTTCAATGAATTTTCTTGACATGCCTCATCCATGAAATAACTAACATAGATAGGGATGATGTTTGAATGGAGACTGCAATTCCATGCATCAAATGAAGTGAAAATATAGTAGTTGACTGCCATGCCTATGTTGATCTTTCCTGAGTTATGAACGGGATATATGGGGTATGGTGATTCTTTAGGTATGTGTCTCATATGTGTGGTTATGAAAGATTATCATGTTGTGGAATAAGGCTCCTGTCGTCTTTGACCACATGAAAAGAACTACCCAACCCCTGACATGGTGTTTTCAGCATTGATGCATTCCATGAAGATGTTGTAAAATTATCTTTTTGGTAGAAATTTATGGTTTACTCTCATCATAAGAGTTTATCCTACATATTTTCTCTATGTGATCTAAATTTGAAGGAGCTCCATTTGATCGATTATCTATATGGGTTATAATTTTTTATCATCTATATCTAAAGAAAGGTTAACATTGTTGTAGATACCATGAGATGAAATGTGCCAGTAGAAGAATTGAGAAAGTATATGGATCAATGGACCTTGATTAAGTTCCATTCCCAGATGCACTTGGAGGACAAGGAGCACTATGGCGGTTCATTCTTTGGTAGTGTTCAGTTAAATCATTCTATTATAGATCTAATTTTGTAGGAGATACCTGGAGATTATCTTCTCTAATAGAATATGTTGTATCCTTATGATGGGAACACATCTAGTAGTTGGACATAGTATCCAGAGGGAATCTTATGCATTAATGTTCGTTTTTTGGTTCCGTTGTCTGTGAGGAAGGTGGTGATCTTGGATAACCTCTATTCATAGTGATCCTTTCATAATAGATATACCAAGATGATTTATGATGTTTTTTTATAGTTCTGGTGGCCATGTTTGAGGCCTGATAAAGAAGATTTGGTCTCACACTACTATAATTGTCATTTGATGAACATAGAGCTCCAAAAGGCCTCTTATTTTCTTCAACCCCTGCCGATTAATACCTATAAGTTGAAAGAGGATGATATGGATTTTTTTCTTGTATTTAATTTTAAACCTTGGGGAAATAATTCCATTTTTTTGGTAATTGAATGTTTGACCAAGTCATCCCATTTCATTTGGATCAATGATTTAGTGAAGGTAGGAGAATTGGGTTGCGTGTACATATATAATGTGGTAAATAATCATTGTATTATCTCAAAAATTGTTTTTGATAGAGACCCATTTTTTACATCCCGTTTCATGGAAGTAATTCAATGAAAATTGGGGTTAAAAATGAAGATGTCTACAAACAACCATTATTAAACAGGGTGTCAGATGAAGTGAGAAAACCAGATTATGGAAGACATGATTTACTCATGTGTCTTGGATTTCTATGGATCATGGGATATCCATTTGTAATTTCTTGAATTTACATATAATAAATGTTACTGGTAAAATATTCAGATGGATGCTTTTTTAGGTGCTCTATGGTTGGTTGTGGTGGTCTCCATTGTGCTTGGATGAGGTGCATGAGAACTCACTTTTAGGACAATGTTTAGTGAAGAGACATCTGATAAGTTTTAATTGATCAGGAAATAGAAATTAACTACTAAGATATTCCATAATTATTTTTCTAATCAGATGTGCTGAGATATTTATTTTTATGTGGTTGACAATGTGTTCTTAGAGTCATCACCTCATTTGGGTCATCATCAATTGGGAAATCAATGGACGCTAATGGAAAGATATAGAAGACCTTTTGGGATGACCATACGTATTGTAAAGGAGGAATATACTTACAATTTTATATCTTAGTTGAGGTAAATTAATGAATTATTTCATGTGTCCCAATAGAAGAATTATAATTCAGTCCTATCTCATTTTTTGAGTAGGGAAAAATTGGAGAAAGATGCTAATTTTTCAATTTTTGAATATCCATTGAAGATAGTGGATTCCCAAGGGAATTTTATTCATGATAAGTCTATTACAGTGTATTGTGTCCTTAAGAATCATGATAATTTTATGTATGATACTCGAGTGTGGCTGTATTGTGTTCAAAAATAGTACCTATTCGTATTTTCTAATCAATATTGTAGTTGTCGTTGTGGGGGACGAGAGTTTTCACGGTGCAGAAAATTGGCACCTATGTAATTTTCATTTGAGGTATATTTACATTTAATTTTCATCTAACTTTTTCCAATTGGGGTTTTCAATGAGTTATTATATAAAAAAGAGGAAATTTTATATGCACAATGTCTGGTGCATGGTTAGTGGTAACCATGCACCCAGATAAGGAAACTGTGCGGTATTTGTCTTGGTGAGGGAGAAAATATGTCACTACTAGCACATGATTAGTCTGATCATGCACCTCATATAAGGTAACTATTCAATAGGTGGTCAGTTTGATGTAGCATCTACAAAGCATCTTGTGTATGGTTAGTTAAACTATGCACGAGTAACCAATATGAAGGTTAATTCTTTGAATGTGAAGGACACATTGTCACATCAATGTTTTTCAAACCATGTAGTCTAACCAAGTGGCTTGTTCAGTTCATTAAAATTTCGTTTTCATGTTTCCCTCTCCCCAATTTGTAGGCCATAAACCAAATATTTCTCAACCCACTGAGGATTACTCTCCCCAGGTACCTCCCCAACCCTCTTCCTTTTACAGATATTTGAGTTCATGGAATATTTGGGAAAATTACTCATTGATTACTCAAGTAAGTATTCTTCTATATTATTTTCTTCCACCAATATTGAGGTTTCATTCATTTTATTAGTGGTTATATTCTATTGGGGGTAGGGAATCATTTTGGGGGTTAGATATTGATTCTATGGGTTTAATCATTATGACTAGGGTTCGATCTTACTTCTTGATGGTGTGGTTAAGGTGTAGATGGAGTTTCACATAAGATTATGTATGTATCTATATCAAAGGTAGTTGATTCCATGATTAAAAATTATTTGATGATTTTATCAGTATTTATTGTGTATATTTGATATGTTCAATGATTTATGTGTTTGGGGAAAAATGATTTTTAATAGGATTTGATGTGCATTTTGTTTTAAAATGGCGTATCATTAAGAAATTCTGTTTTTTTTTTGAAAACCCGAATTGTGTTCCCCGATGATGTTTTATAAATTATAAAATATGGTTATAAAATTAGGAAAGTGATTATAATCATTTTTAATGGTTTTTTTGTGTGTTTTATTAATATGTGATTATTTTTAGGGTGAAGGAGATTGAATAATATGTGTGATTCATTGTTGGGATTGAATAATAGGAATGTGATGTGTTATATGACATGAAGAAAATGCATTATAACATAAGGAAACCTATACAATGAGACAAATATATTTGGAAGAGTACCCTAGATGATTTTTAAGTGGTTATTCCTGATTTCGTGTAGCAGGATTGATGCTATAACTTTAACTAAGCATTTTGTTGAATAGAGACTGCTACCCCTATGTGGTTTACCCTTATAATGGCTCTTGTATGAGAAAGATGTGATCATTATTCCTATACCACCCATCACCAAGACACGAAGAAACTAGTGTCTGATTTTTATCTAGGGCCTAGAGGGCTCTCCCATGACTTGTGATCTATGGTTATATTACACTTACCATAGACATATGGTATAAATTGTTGGTCATTTGAAAAGCACCCATGTTTTATTTGAAACTTCTTTTCCATGAAATGTATCCAGTATTTCATTATAAAACCTCAATTTTTATTTATCATATAATGCTTATATCATGTAATCTTTTTTGTGTGGCATCCTATTGGGATTTGTCTCACACCATTTTTAAACTTTTGGGTGTAAGTAGACTTGTTTTAGTTTGACTGAGTTAATGGAATGGAATTTGGTGATGGTGGATTAGGTTGTTAGAGGTCCAATTTTTGAGGATTGATGGTGATGGATTCAAGGAGATTATCATCTCATCATGTGATGGTTTTTGGGGATAGATATTTTTTCCTTTTTTGTAGCCATTCTGGTTTTTGATTAAAATTCATATCTCAAATAGAAAAAATTATATATGCATTATTTGGATAGTGATTTTTAGTTTTGGTTTATATATTTTTTGGTCGTTTTATTAATATAATATAGGGTAAATCATTACAATGTTTTATTAATGATACCCATGATTATATTTTTTACGTATGCTGACCAGGAATCCCTTTGGTCCATGCCAAAGACTAGGTTAGGCGCTGATTCAGATGATTACCCAACTTTGTTGGCATCCTTGAAGACTATATTAAAATGAACATTGTAAAATAATCATTAAAATATAATTATAAATATTATATCAAATTTTGAAATTTTAAATAATATCTCTGAAGAAAGGTACTTTTAACTCAAGATCATGTAACATGAAAAAACTCTCATATCACCATAATTTCACTGATAGGGTTTTTAGTATTTGGGGGGCCAATCTATTGATTATTAAATGTAAATTTCTCCATTAATGGATTATTTTTTATTTTTATTATAATTTGAAAATAACATGGATGAATATTGGTTTTTATTAATTTTAATTCATTTTATTAAATATAATTTATTATAGAAAACATTAATGTCAATTTTGACATAATTTATTTAATTTGAATTTAAAAATAAAAAAAATGATGTAATTAGAATTTATTAATTTCAATCCATTGTACCATGACATATTAATCTACAAATTTAATGGAATACAATAATTTATTCAATTTTCTTCAATTTGAATTTCTTTCGTACCATTTATTTTAGAAAAATATTATCTATGTAATTAAAACATTGTTGTTTCCAATGTATCTATGTATCAAATTCATCTATTAAAATTTAATATAAAATAATATGAAAATTGAAAATAAATTATAATTAAATATAATATTTATAACATGACCTTTTGTTTGTATCCTAATGTATTATTGATATTAAATTTCTTAAAAATGTCTTTTTGGTCTTTTTCATTATGTAATTTATTGTATAGTTCATATTAAAAAAATAAAGAAACTAATTACCTTATTTCTGATAAATTGATGGAAAACATTATATAAACTCACTAAATAAAATTATGATAATAATTTTGGTAAATTTAACTATTATCATTATAGTTTAACACTATGGTAAACATATTTATTACCATCATGATATACATTAAATTTTACTACGTTCACTATTAATTTTGGTGAAGAATTAATTTGATCATATTAGAAATTAGAAATTATGATTATTCAATAAATTAAATCCATTGCTACCAATTCACTTAACATATGTGGAAAATATAAAAATAAATTTAATCACAGAGACATGATGGGGGAGAAGGTTTTTATAGGAAAAAATATCATACATTTACATAGTTAAAATATTTAATTGGAATATAAAATTTATTGAAATAAACTAAATTGAATTTATATATTTATAATCGAAATAATTATATATTTAAAAAAATTAAAATATAATTGATCTTTAAAAAAATATTTAACCAAACGTATGTTTTCAATTAAATATCAATATTTTTTTGTATTCATAGAAAAATAAAACATTTCATAAAATAACCAAAAATTAAACAAATACTAATTTTCAAAATAATATTAAAAAAATAAATATTATTTTATAATGATAATTTTCTAAAAGTGAAAAAAATAATGTTAGTAGTGTTTAAAAAATACATAAAAACATTTTTGTCGAAAAATGTCTTTTTGAAAAATATAAATACATTACCAAACGTTATGTGTATATATATATGGTTTCATTATATAAAACCACTAAATTTAATATTGAAAAAATATCAATAACTACTCCTATCACTATGTTTAATAGTTTGGTTATAACTGCCATGTTTATATAATTATATTAATAATATATCATTGTTACGTTAAAACTCTATGATTCATGTAATGCAAGAAAATCCATAGTTACGTATAGAAAAAGAAAAAATTGGTCTTCCATGTAAAAATCGAATCCAATAAATTTAATTTTTTATAAAAATATTTCATATAAACTCATGTTGTTACAAATTCCATTAGGGTGCCCATTATAAAATATTAAGATAAATTCTATAGATTTTTTTCAAATATAAGGGATGGAATCTTATGTAGTGTGGACCCTAATTTCACTCATTAATTGATATCCAAATTTAGAAATACTACTGGTTCACTAAATTTGGGTTTGATAAAGTAGAATTTACTAAGTAGAAATCCGAATTTTTGAATAAAAACATAATCCTAGGTGAGTATACGAACATAACTAGTAACAATATATGGAAAATTTCATAATGTTAAAGAGATAATATCCATAGAGGGAAAAAATTAGATTTATAAACACATAACTTTGAGAATAAGTGACTTGATAAATGTATCAATGTAAAAAACCGAACTTTTATTTGGTGAAAAAAAGTCATCGATAAAATAATTGTTGAAAAAATGTTATATCCGATAGTGGGGAATAAATTTCCTAATAAGGTATCATTAATATTTCAATTACTTTTATGTCAGGTAATTGGGATTTATTTGAGTAAATTCCCTAATCCAATGGCTATCTACAATACATGTGTTAGAAATATACTATGTGGACCACTAATGTGGATAATGGTAGTTAATTAAATATTATCCTTAACTTTGGAGTTGGGGATGTTATGTGGAAATTAGTAAGAATGTTCCATCGTAGAATAAAATTTTACATCTTTTGCTAGATTGAAATGAAATATCTTTATTTTATTATGTGTATTTATATATAGAATTTATCAACTACAAAGGGAAGTAAAATTTGTGTTTTTTAATCAACTAATGTTATTATTTTCGTGTGTGTCTGAATATGATATTCTAATAGAAATTACTTGCAATGTCAGGGTCTTACTACCTATACAAGAGGGAAATATACCTCAAATTGATTGGTTGAAACTAAATATTTAATATAATCATATTGTTCAAGAATACACTAATTTATGTTTCAATGACATGTACAGTCTTACTCTATGTATGGTGTGTAGTTTTTAACTGATAATATAGATGATGCTACAAATTTATAATAAACTACATATAGAATGTCCCCAATTTAGTTTTTTTAATTGATAAAGGGACTACAATGGAATCATTAAAAGGGACTCACACTCCCTATTGTGTCACCATGGGGTTTAACCATTCTTTATTTCATTAATTATGATTGGTAAATTTACCTTTTACCTGATTATAGTGAACTTATCACGTTAAATAAAATTGAAATGTTTTTTCTACATTGTATTAGGGGATACTTTGATTAACTACCTAGATTACAAAACCCTTTCAATATTGAAATTAATTCTAGATATCATAAATTGACAGTCAAGAAAGGATATTAAATAATTAAGTCATTATATATGATGTATATTGATTATTTATCTACTATGATTCCATTTTCATTTACCATTTCCAATGATATATTCATGTATGTAATGAATAAAGTATTTAAAGATTATGTAGACTCATTTTTAGTATTATATATAGTTTATATTTTTATATATTACAATAAAAAGTAATATAACAAATATTATTTTGTGATTTCATCCAAAAAACCAGAGGACAGAGAAGAAATATTACATATTTTCCATACTTAATGATTTTTTATAGATTGTTTCTTTCTTGGGTCTTATATTTTCAAGTGAGGTATTATTAGTGCATCATTTAAATATAGACGATTGTATTAAATATGGAAATATAATAAATGTAACCTAGATCCATATATTACATTTGTGTGGTATATACTATTGATTCTTCTTAAGATATTTCTTATTGAAATGTAAACCATAAAAATGTTTATAAGGAACAAAAACATATTCCTTTAGAATTGTCAATATTACGAAAATTTTAATTATATGAAGTGGTGTCTGGGTATTGATCCTATACTCCCACTACCATATATTAATGTGGTTTTATCGATCTATAGTGAAGAATAAAATTAAGGACGAAGTTGAATCTATATATTGAATAGTATTTTGGATCCTTATACCTCATATAAATTCATAATTAATGATAAAAATTACCTGACCCATGATTTGGAGTTTACCACTGGAATATTCACATTAAAACTAAAAAGGCATTAACATTATGGTGAATAAAGTGTTATATATACTAACAATGAAATATTGAAGTATATATTCTCATAGAGAGATTTGAATATACCCCGAATGATATATTTGGAGTTGATTAAATGTTATGATTGTTTAATATATTACCACCATGTGAATGAGATCTAGGTGGACGATGCTTTAGATCACAAAGGCCAAGCTAGTTTGTCAATGATTAGGATTGAATGATATTTAATGCTTTTTTATTTCTAGAATTTGATTATTGAAACTATGAAGAAATGAATAAATTCATATATTACTTAGAATAATGTTCAATTATCCACCCATGTGAGTGTTAAATATACTCAAAAGGTTGTTGTGGAAATATAAAATAATGTTTGGAATTTTCCTCTTTACAACCATGGCTATGATAAAATAAAAAGTTTATAGAAGATAATTGGTATCTTTTAAAAACATTATTTAGATAAGGTTATATTTAAAATTCCTTGTATATAATTATTTTCTATTAATTCAAGAAGTATTAAATTTTATAGATATATGAAAGAGCATTTCAAGTGAAAAAAACATTAAAAGGATTATTTTAGAGTTTATTACTTAATTACTATTATATGAAATTGGTAATGATCATAGATATAGACCCATGGTTCTTTGAAAACCGTAACACATATCAGAACAAAAATGGAAAAAAACATTGTGGATTTCATGAACAGACTCCCAAAAATATCAGAAGGTTATAATTTTATTCTAGTATTAGTCTATAACCATATGAAATCGGGAAATTTAATTGATATCGTAGAATACTTCACTTTTGACAGGAGTTCCAGGATATACATTGTTGGAGTGGTAATGTTTCATGGAGTTCCATATTCTATTATATCTAATCGGGGTCATGGTTCACAATATTTCAATAGATAATTTTTTAGAAATATTTGTATATATTTCTAAAAACTAGAATTTCATATCATTATAATATTTATGTTTAGTCCGAGAGTACAATTCAAAACATATATGAAAAGATGAGTTCTTTTTCATTGGATTTCAATGGTGCTTGGGATTAACCATTCTCTAGCTGAGTTTTCATATAAAAATATCTTTCAATTAAGAATTCAGATTTCACATTATGAAACCCTCTATTCAAGGAAGTGGGGAACTCCAATGTGTTGGGATGATGTTTTTGAATGAAAAATATTGGTTCATTATAATGAAATAAAAATGGGAGAGGTTTTTATATCCATTCAATATAATATTAGGGTAGCATAATGTTAACATAAAATTTATTCATAAAATCATCAATGAAATATAAAATTTAATGATTTGGATAATTTACTGTAATAAATACCCCCTTTAATGGTGGTAATAATATTTAGACTGATGTGAAAGTTGATCTGAAGATACATTGGTTCCTTTAAAATTCATCATTACATAGTTAATACTTCTTATCCCTCGATTTATCCTAAAAATATATCTCAGTTTAAATATGTGTTCCATGTAATTACCTAAATTATGTATATATTATATCCCTAAAATGTACCTAACATTGTTTTCGTACAACTGGGGAATGGTATCTCTTATATGGAATAATCAGTGGTGATTTTTAATGTAATAAGGAAATTCTACAGAACATAACCACATACCAGGTCATTATTTAGTGGTAAAAGTTTGAATTTGAAAAGGTATATACGAACCAAGGAATGTGATGAGGTGAAAGTATCATTAATAATTTTAATTAATGTTATATAACTTCATGGGAGAAATTTATATAATTTAGGTATTTTTTATCATGATTATATTTTATTATATGTTTATCTTTAAATATATTTTTATGTTTTTGATAGTTTTCATTACACACAACACTATTTTTAAAAGAGCTATGATATTCAATTCCAATAATTTTTCTAAATATCAAAATAATCAACTAAATAATAAATTTAAGGTTATGAATAGGACTAAACAAATAAAAAATAATTATTTCTTAAACCTATATAAAATGAATATAGTGGTTCTCAATTTATTATAAATTTAGATAAAGTATTTAAATGAAAAAATTAATCATTTTTCTAAAAAATTTAGTATACACATACTGAATTTTTAAAATTAAATTATTAATTATTAATTATTTTTCTAATGAAATGTTTATATAATATATTTAATAACATATTTTAACATTTATCTATGAATTTTTACAAGGTATGGAATAATAATAAATTTTAATTTGTTATTTGAAATAATTTTTTTAAAAATGATTTTCACTGTGTTTTGTGAAATTATTTTAAAACAAAATTCATCGAATTATATAAATTTATTATAAAAAATTGTTTGAATATTTAAAATAATTTTGTACATATTTATTTTCAAAATATAATTTAATTTTTTTCATTTTTAATGGTATCTAGGGTAAAAAATCATTACTACACTAAATGTTAAAAGGGACGATGATTGGTTAAATTACGGTGATAATTGTTAAAAAACATAAAACATGTGTAAATATTATTTGTTAAGTGGATATCTACCCAGAACTATAATTTCATCAAATAAGATAATATTTTTGTGCCACTTAAACTTGAATATTACTTTACTAGATTTCAAAGTGTAAAGTATTTACAAGAGTGCACCACCCAGACATTTAAATGGGAACCTCATCTCCACTGAAATACACACCACATAAAACATTTAATTATTCCAATATATACACAAATAAACTCCTCCATTCATTTTATATAAAATTTTACTAGGTTATATTTTGAAAAAAATGATTTTAGAATCATTATAAAACATCTCAGAAGTGGATACCTTAAAAAGCGGTATATGTTATTACAGTTATGTATCTAGATTATTTCATCTTAAACCACCTAAAAATGTTATTTACATTATCATAATGGAATCAATAACTTTATTATATATATATATATTTGTTTGTGTTTTTTTCAATTTTATTTCCATTTTCTATCACTATAACCCCATTTAAAAAATTTTAATAGTGCACATGCTTGCATGTGCAGTACCACCTCCACAAGGTGATGTGATTCAATTTTAAATTGATTATTTACAAGGATTGAAATAAAAATATATTTAATGAATATATATGAAAATTATTTTATAATTACTATTTATATTTGAATTATATAATACATTTATTTCATAAATGATTTATATAAATGAATAAATTATTACATATATAATTAATAAATATTAAACTATTAAAATTATTTTGATATTATAGATAATTATACCATGTTAATGGTGAAAGTAGAAGAACCACTGAATATAAACATGTATATAAAATTGATATGTTCTCCCCAGAATGATAATTTTAATAAATTACTATTAATAAAACGATAGTTAAAAATTATAATATAATTATATATTATATTTTTTTGTATTAATATAGTTTTTTAATATATTTATCATAAATATATATTTATTATATATAATTTTTATAAAACAATAAGAGATAAGAGACTTGATATAAGGGTGTATTTTATAATCTCATTTCTTTTCAAGACTGTCACTATTAAAAATCATTCAAATGAAATTATATGATCTTCATCATTTGAAACCCATCTATTTTATTTGCATCCATTTGTTATAATAATATTTTTTATTATTATCATTTATCTGTTTGTAATTAGATAGACATATAAAATATTTTTTTCATCAAAAACAAATATTTTTTCCACATTGATTGATGCACCTTTTATTCCATTCCAATTTTCAATAAAACGGGATCATGAAATTAATATACAATATTTAAATGATTCGTCAATGATTTATTAAACCATATATTACATTCATTTTATGGGTTTTCAAAAAATTATTAAATATTTTCAAATATGTTATTAAAAATATTTTTAAAAAAAGTTTAATGTGAATATTTATTTTATCATTTACCACATATTATATATTTCCATCCAACATGATAATTATTTTCATTGAATTTTCCTTTACAATAATTCATGGTTATTTTTAAATAAGTGTTATTCTAAATTTTATGTAAATTATTAGTTTTTAAATATAAATTAATTATTTTATACTTTCATTATATTATAATAAAAGTTAAAATTCATAGTTAATGTAATTTTTTATGTACCTTAACAAAAATTGATGAATTTTATTCTCCATTATGGATATGATCTTATGATAACTTAACCATTCTTTATATATATGGCCTATGGTGATATGAATTTAAGTATAACTCAATGAAACCCATTTATTTCCAATTTTAAAAAAAAATTGTTTTGAGGTATTTGTGAAAAACATTTATTTTATAAGAGTTATTTTATAATGACCTGGAAAAATGTTTATGAATCTCATTTATATTCCAAGGGTTGTGATATGATAAAATGTAAAATGTTTTTATTATATCAGTTTCATTAAAGTATGGGTAAGAAAAAAATTAAATATCCCTCTAATGAATTCGGCAATGATTTATATCTTCTTATATGGTATGAAGTAGAATAGGGTTTAAAATATATTCTATAAGAGACTATATCCCTTATGATTAACTTGGGAGTGAAAAATGTTTAGGGACATTATATAATGGGTACTGAATTAAATCCACTATTATAGTCCTTGAAATGAACATTCAAAAAGGTATGGTTTATATTCATATATGTATTCCTCCAAATAATGTATTATGGTTATGATATATTATAATGTATAATGATTGATTATTGATGATTCTGTACTCGTATGGATTATTTATTTTCTTTATAAAAATTCCATAAACAATGATTCATGATTAAATATCAATGACTAATTAGGATTAAATATCATATGTTATGATCAATATATCATAATATTATTATTATCATATTATCACTTAGGATCATTGACTGAAATGTCCTACGATTTCTTATACTGGGAATCTTGTCTCATCGTTACATATGTTCCCATTTCCAAGGTTATAATGAAATGATCATATAGGATTCATATTATAAGTGTTCAATGATATAAAACAATTATGGGTGATTTTGATGAACATTCATGAAATATTATTATTATGTATCTAGTCTCCAAATACAAAAAACCTTTGTAGTTATAGTGTGTTAATTTCAATGATATTTATATATTATTCATTTATAATAGTGTAATATTTTTGCATGTATGGCTTGGGTCACCTTTGTTTTTATCATAGTATTTTTTATAAATTTTTGAATACTAGTGTTAGAGATATATAGTGAAAACCCTTGGAATATGTATATGTATATGATAAGAAAATATTATTGGGGTAATGTATGAATTGAAAATTTTTCTATAAATTACAACACTATATTGATACTAGAATTTTTATGTGGTTGTGGAAAATATTCACCTCGGTGTAAACACCCAAAAAATGTTCGTTGTTTATTAACTCAATATTAACATGGTCCTTGATGATTGGTCCTAATACAATAAACCAATATAAAAACTATAAGAGATATGATTTGGTTAAATAAAATTATATTTATTAACATTTTTTATGTATCATGGTATGAAATATTTGAAAAATAGGATATTCCACAGTGAAATAAAATGATATTTTTGATTCCCTATAAGTACAATATATTCCTTAGTTTGTGTTTAGTTTAGTAATGGATCTATTCTTGATGATTTTGGAAACTGGGGCATTTAAAAATGAGTTTTTGTTGAAGGAAATCAAGGTTTAAAGATAGGGAATATTTTTATTCTTATTAATTAATAAACTATATTGTGTGGCACTATGTTGTATCAATGTAATTTTCCATGGTTTTGGCATGGTTAATCAAATGGTTATGCTATCCTCAAAGATTGTGTGGGTTTATGGGTAGTTATGTATTGTTTTTGAAAGAATTTAGAATGATTTTCCCAAACCATGTAACTCATATCTAATAAACATTGTTCAATATTTCACAATTGGTTAGGCACACACATGGTTATAACATGGGTTTTCAAAAAGTGTGGCCAAATGTTACAACCAAATTTGGATATCTATTCTAATTGATTTCATTTTCTCAGGATCTCTAAACCATTTTTCTAAATCCTTATTCTTATGTTTTTTCCCACAATGAAATTTTATCTCAAACCCTTGTTCAATTGATCCCCATGGTACCCTTTAAAAATGTATGGGATCAATGATATATTGGATCTCTTTATGAATATTAATTACTAATGTTTTTTTAGTCCTATGGTTTTGTTTTTATATACATTGTCATCAAAGACACTAGAAATCACATTCATTGGATTGTACTCCCATATATTATTATTCATAAAACCCTGTAATGTTATCATTAAAAGTCTAGAATCACTATATCTTATATCAGAGGATGGTCTAATTATTTTTAATGATTATGAATAGTGAAATTCTATAATAACACTAGGTATGAGACTATTTATAATAAAAACCCCTAAATATTGGTAAGTATATAGTAAGTGGTTTATCAAGAATATAAATTCATGTCTAGATTCATGAATGGAGATGTGGATCTTCATAGATGTATCTAGAAGAAAAACATGAAAACACATCTTGGAGGTAGAATCCAACGAGAACAGGTGCACATAAATTGTCCATGCTACACTATTGGTTTGACATTTCCATGGGATATTCTTTGGTAATTTCATTAGGCTGGTAAAAAAAATTATTAAGGGAAGAAAAATATGATCCCATAAGAATATATGTTATGAAATAGATCACAGTTAACCTATATTGAAACATAGGGAACAAAAGTCATGATACATTTCTCATTTACATGTTTATCCTCTAATGTTCAATGATATAATTTTTAGGCTAAAATTTTATGTATTCATGCCCCCTAATTATAAGTTATTTTTCGTAAATTATGTTAAGAAGTATAAGAACTGATTCCAATATCCAATGTCATATTGAATGTGAAGATTTTCTTAATGATATGTCAAATATGATGGGAGAAGGTGCTGAAAAAAAATTACATCATGAGTAGGCTCAAGTTATGAATAATTAAAATAATCATGTTGAAAAACCACCTCCCCTAATGAATGATAATGTTTTCGTTGAATCATTTATATGAAAAATTTCTTCCAGGTTTAGTGGATATTCTGATCCCCTCCTATAAGAATATTGTATTAACTCCATTGAAAGGAAGTTTTCTATCCTCCAATGCTCAGATGATGTGATAGTCGTACTGGCGGTCTATAGTTTGGATGGGTATGCAGATCAGTGAGGGTAAATGTTGAAGAATACAAATCCCCAAGATGAAATTGATTCCATGGATTGGGTGGAATTCAAGAGAATATTTTTTTCAGTAAATATTTTCCCTGACCCTCAATCACAATATGGAAAATTAGTTCCTCAAACACAACAAGAAGGAAGATGAGTCAATTGGGGTTTGTGAAGAAAACATTATCCTTCTAGCTCGGAATGCCTCTAGCTTTTACAGGAACACAAAAATCAAGGTGGAAATGTATATTTGATGCAGTCAGTGGTATCATGGGCCCAATGCAAAAAAATTGGAAAAATGAATCTATTATTGGTAGTTATAAAAATAAATTCCGAGAATTAATTAAACACAAACATTCAATAAGTAAAAATTTCTGGAAGAATCATATTTTGTACTATATAAAGGGAACCATTGATTTCTTAAAATTTTGGGAAAAAGGACTTGGTGATAAAAACTAATGAAGGGATATGAAAAATACCACAAATTTGGAAGAGTAAAGAATGTTTTAGATTAATTTGTAGCCATTGGTGTAGTGTTTCAACAGCAAGGAACATGACCATTATGTGAAAATATTTCTATATCAAGGATTGTTACAGTAAATCAACAACAACATCCAATGAAACAATGAAGGGAATATTCAATTAATAATATTAATGTGGAGCCAAAAAATGATTTGGTGATTGGTACTATAGTTATTAATTCAATAATAGTGAACTTACTATTTGATTCAGGTTATATGAATTCTTTCATATCAAGCATGTTTATTAAATCTATTCAAACACCACCTCAAAATTTGGAGGATAATTTATCTATAACAATCTAGAATGGGGATATTATTGTCTTAAGGGTTTATAAATCCTCCACATATAACGATTGTGTATTTATCCTCCCAAAAAATCTTGTTATGCATCCTTTAATAGAGTTCGACTCAATCGTGGTCATGGATTAACTATCTTTATACAAAGCCAAAAACACATGTTGATAAAGGGAGATCACTTATCACATCCTTAAAAAATCCAATAATTATTTATAATTTTAAGGTGGACAATGAATCCCCTATATAATATTTTTCTCAAGTGTAGATTACAATTTATTAAGACCTATAATGTCTAGCTCAAATGATTGATACAAAAGATAGAATCATACTTGATGAAGATCAATTATGAAGGATTACAATAGTTTATTCCATGAAGAGTTAAATGGTCTTCTTCCTACTCTAGAGGTTTATTTCTCAATTGAACATATTAATAGATCCCTAACTATATCGAATAAACCTTATAGCATAGCCACAATAGAGCTGGAGGGGTAGATGAAGCAATTATAGGAGAATCTAAATATAAGTTTTATACGTCGGAGTGCTTCACCACTGGGTGCACCAGTCCACTTCCTCAATACGAAGTATTGATCATTGAACCTTGACATTAATTATCTTAAGCTCAATAAAATCATGATAAAGAATAAGTTTCATACTCCATAGATATATTACTTGTTTGATCACCATCATAGGGTCAGTTATTTATCTAAAATAGACCTGTAGTCGAGATATCACCAATTAATTCTACATAAGGAATATATTCCCAAGACTACATTTTAAAAAATGATTGAAATCTATAAAATCATAGTTATACCCATTCAAACTCACTAATACAATAGAAATTTTTATGAATTTAATGAATAGATCCTTATGAGATTACCTCAAAAAAATTTAGTAGTCTTTGTGGAGAATATTAGGTTATACATTACATGTAAGGAGGAACATGAAGATCATTTGTATGCCATGTTAAAATCTTTGAGAAGGGAGAAGATGTATGAAAATTACAATGACTATATTTTATGTATGGAGGATGTATCATTCTTGGGCCTTTTATCACCGGTAAATGGATATCTATAGATCATTGAAATATTAAGGGAATTGAACAGTGGACCAAGCCAATACCTATAATAGAGATCCACATCATTCTGCGTCTAGCCAGGTATTATTGAATATTTTTTGATAACATCTCTAGATTGTGAATCCCAATGACCAAGTTGACATAAAAGGGAGTGATGTTTTTTTCAGACTCAAGAATGTGAAGACTTCTTTAAGGTGCGGAAAAAGAGGCTCATCACTATGGAAATACTCAAACTCCTAATGACTGTAGACCTCATTGTGGTGTAATGTGATACTTCAAAGAAGTTATGTGGTTGTGTCCCGAGGGAAAATTATAATGTGATATCCTTCTCCATATGACAGCTGAAAATCAATTGTCAAAACTATCGTACAAAAGATCTAGTGTCTCCAGCTATGCTACTTTTGTTAAAAATAATATGTGATTATATCGATGGAGATAATTATGAGATATATAATAATCACAAGAGTCTCAAATACATATTTACTAAAAAAAATTAATATGAACCAGTGAAGATAGACAGATCTCATCAATGATTATGACTACTCAATCAACTACCATCTTGGTAAGGTAAACAAGGTGGTATATCCTCTATGTAATAAGGATCCTACATCATTATCAATAATGAGAAATGAAATGAATCAAATATTCATCTATTTAAAATGAATTTACATGGGAATAATTAAGGGAGGAATATCATTAATCCCATAAGATATTATTGGTCAACCATCCCTCATGGAGAAAATAAATGATGATCAATGAAAATATTCTGAAATTTAGAGAAATATTAATTCAATTTGAAATTGGAAATCCTTTGATTTTATGATTTATTTAGAAGGAGATGTATGATTTGGGTCATGATTATGTGTACCATCTGTTCCAGATATATTGAATGATCTTTTGAATGATGCACATAGCTTAACCTTCATTATTCACCCAGGAGGTACAAAGATGTATCAAGATCTCCCAGAGAATATTTGGTGGGACAATATGAAGAAGGATAATGTTATGTTTACCCCATAGTGCCTGGTTTTTCAATATGTGAAAGATTATAGACCGATGTCTAAGGGGATGCTGCAATCACTACACATACCAACATAGATGTGGGAGATCATCACCATGGACATTGTCACAGGAAATCCAACGACATCGATGGGAAACAATGATATATGGGTCATTGTGGACAGTCATACAAAGAATTTACACCATATAGAAATGAGAGATGAATTCTCATGGGATCAACGTTCACATATATATATATCAAAGAGGTGGTAATGCTTCATGGATTACCACTATATATTTTTCCTAACAGAGATTTGAGATTCACCTTGATGTTCAAGAAAACTCTCATACATGCTCTAAAAACGGGATTGAACTTCAGTATGGATGATCATCCTCAAACTAATGGCCAAAATGAGAGAACTATTCATACGTTAGAATATATGATAGGGGATTGCTCTACAAATATTAATGTATGATGGGACTTACATCCTCTACTGGTTGAGTTCTCCTACAACAATAGATTCCACATGACCATCTGAATGAAACCATATGAATCCCATTATGGGAAATGGTGGAAACACCAGCATATAGGGATAAAGTTGATGAGTGTAAGCTATTAGGACTTAAAATGGATGAGAAATTGGCGGGGAAGGTGAAAACCATTAAACAACACATCCCGGTATCCCAATATCGACAACAGAGTTATACATACAATCATTGAGGAGACCTTGATTTAAATGTTGGAGACATGGTATTTTAAAACATTTCTCTCTGGATGATGGTAAATGGGTTTGGGAACAAAGGAAAGTTGAGTCCCAGGTACATCATCCCCTTCATGGTTCTTGATCGTGATGTATTTGTAGCCTGGTGAATAGAACATCCACCTACAATGTATAATATACATGATGTCATCCATGTATCCCTCTTAAATAATTACATATCAGCCCCTTCACATGTAATCTCTTCCGAGTTGGTACAGTTGGAGAATGAACATAATTATAATGAGAAGCCACTGATGATACTATATTATAGAGATAAATTTACATGTAACATAAATTCTCACATGGTAAATTATTTATGGAGGAATAAGAAGAATGAAGGGGAAACATTGGAACTAGAGGATGAAATTAATTAAAAGTACCTGTTAATGTTAACGACATAGAATGTAAAATTAAATTTCGAGGGAAAATTTTCATACCAGAGGAATAATGTAATGACCTAATGTTTTATAGAAGGAAATTACTTCCTATAATTATTTAATATAATCAAATGAAATCATAACACAATGAATAAATAAGTACTATGTGACTATTAAACAAAATATTACCACTAATGTGTCTTGAATTTCAAAAATCTGACTTACACAATTGTGATCAGTATGATTTTTGGAGAATTATGAATTATAATTTGACCCTTATGATATGTAAATCAACTAACAAAAGAGTAACCTCACTCTTGAATGCATAAATAAAATTTAAGTGTCTTATAAGTGATAATATGACCATAGTAAATGTATTGGTATTTTTGTAATCAATAAATAAATAATTATAATTAATTAAATAAATAAAAGGAAAAATATTTTCTTAAACGTTTTCCATAATTTAAAATTTATATGTCTTGTAGTTTTATTATAGTTTTATAAGACCTTATGTAATTTTTGAAAGCATCATAAAATCAGTTATAGTTGTACAATATGTATTTTTCAAGTAAATTATTATTTTCATTAAAAATTAAATTATTCATTTTTCGGAAATAAATTTTGAAAAATCTATCTCATTAATGGATTCTAAATGTCAAAAAATGGATAGGCTGAATATTTTCAATTTTTCTAAAATACTTGATTTTTTGACGAAAAGTGAAATACACTAATTTTTCATATATATACATTATATGTTAAATATAGAATTTATTTAGTTATGGATGATGCAATCACCTTGGGTTCAGACTCACATGAAAATTTTACAGTTTTTAATTACATGAATAATAACTATTTATTGTCTGCTAGAAAAATAATAATATAATGTTTAAAATATTAAAAAAACCATCCTCCCCTCCACTATAAACATAACCAAAACTTTTCTCTTTTCATCACTCCTCTTAAGCCATGTCACTTCCCTAAATTCCATTAATATCTCACCCCAATATCATCCATTAGATCTAGAAATACATGGTATCCTCAAAAAACTAAATCATTTCATCATAAGAGGCTCTCGAGGAAGAATAAATCAAGAGGTAAATTCCACTATTCTATTCTTTCATTTTATTTTCATGTTCCATTGTTATATTTTCTTTCCAATACTCTCCTCACCTAAATGGTTTGAAAAATCTAGTTCCATAAATTTTCTAGATGATTTGATGCTAATAGTATAATTCATTATCATCTCCCCTTTCCCCTTCATATTTATGAAACAAATGAAAACACCGTCCGAGATGTCTTATTTTACAACAGTCCTGGACAACGATTTATAAATTTCTTTTACCATATTCAAATATGATCATGCAGCAAATATTATGGTTTAACCAGTAAATTACATATTAATTTTAAATTATGTATTGTTATAGTATCCTTTTACACACACGGTATAAAATTATAATACAAATCAATTTAATTGTGAGGGAAATCTTCAAATTAATCCTAGCGTTTATAATTAATGTTTCATACAATGAATCAACTTCACTCCAAGTTACCAAATTAAATTTAAAAATGTGTAATAATATTTATATATATTGAAAAATACAATGTAACTCTCTTTATATACAACCATAGTCATTTTACATGATTATCAATTCATTTATATAAGTAAACTGAACAAGAATAAAACGGGCCCGAACAATGAAATTGAACCTCATAACCAATAAAAATGTCTATGAATGAACATAAAAAGGTTATAATATATAAATTAAATGTAAAATTGGTTTCTAATTATTAATTGATGAACATAGTTATTTTTATTCCGGTCATTAATATCACGTGGAGAACACTATCAAACATAACGTAAGGGATCCTCTATATCTCACATATATTCAGGAATCTCCTCTTTGATACATCAATTAATGTGTAGTTCCTAATGATGCAGATTGATTTCACACCACCCATTTACTTCACTAATAATATATAAAATAATAGAAGCCAATTTCATTCTCTCATGAACCCCTCCTATGTTCATGTGATACCATAATGATATTTTGTAAGGGATTCTACCTAACCCTCAACTATTCTTTCCGGTTGCATTATATTTATTTTTATCTAAATGAATTTGTATTATATTGTTACTTATAAATTATAAATATTGTTTATATACTCCAAAATCATGTTTCAAGATCTTTCTCTCATTCTCTTTCATGGATAAACATGTTTTTAAATGATTCCATCCTCAATAATTTTCGTAAAGCAAACCCATTTTAAGTGAACATTCTAAATTCTTACCCATCCCCATGTACACTATACAATCTATTTCTACACCAACATTGTATTTATAAAACATCACATTTTATTAAAAAATCTTTCCTAGTCCAATTCAAGTTTTATATAAATCATCATTCCCTTTTATGTTTTAAATTAATTTTCGTATTTTTCTTTAACCACTTCAGACTGTATATATCATATTGTTTCAAAAAAACAATTTTTCATGTTGTTACTTTATGTTGACATAAAATTTCAATACTTATGCCTATATTATACTATTATTACCTTGGATTTCTCTAATTTCATTCTTTCATGTACACTATTATGATACATTCTTTTGTTATGACTTATTTCATGAATATGATACCCAATTATTTCTTGGGGTGACCCTTATATTTATATATGGTTTATCATGGATGATTTATTTGGAATGAGTATTCATGAAAATGTTAATATGGGTGTTCATAGATTGCGCTACAATTAATTGGGTAAATTTAACTTCCATGAGATGTTTTGTGAAATAGTATTAGCATATTGCTTTGAGTCATGTAATAATGTTAAACAACCTTAGTGGTTATCCATGACATGATATCCTCTATGTGAAACAATCCATGACCTGTTATAAAGTCATGATTTATAATTATATCACTTGTATATTATTAAATGTCTATATTATCCAATGTTCATATCTTATGATTCTATATTCCTTTTTACATCATTATGTCATGATCTCCAATAGATGTGCAAATGCCTTATTCAGTATGATTTTTCACGTATTTGGATTTTAGCTCATCCCTTCCTTCATGTGATCCCCACGACGCCATTCATAGATGTAAGGGCTCAAAGGATGTTATGAAATCATTATTATGATTAAATGATGAAGTTATTTCTAGTCCAATGTTTATAGTGTTATGTATAGGATCAATGTATGAATTTATATGCTCAATTACAATAGGGGGTGAATTGTATGTTTAATAACATTCATTTTTAACATTAAGGTAAAAAATGATTAACAAAGTTTTGATAGGGAAAATTCAAATGAACTCTCCTAGTTCTAAAAATTTTCTAGGTTCTAGTAGTATAGTTTCAAAATTGAAACCTAAGAGACTATAAATGAAAAATATTCCACCCTAATGCATATATAATCTTACTAATTAGAGTATAAAAATGAACAAGAATGTATAAGAAAAATATAATTTCTACCATTATCAAAATATAGTGGAAATGAACTTTAAAAAAACATGTAACAAGTATGAAATATTTTAACGCAATGAGCTTGGTATCTACTAACCATGGATAAAGGTCCCATGATTTATACATTCAAGAAAGTCTATCATAACCACACTATGGTAAGAACTTGATAAGAATTTCAAAATCTATCTTACAATCCCTAAAAACCCTTGAAATATTAGCTAGTCATCACCTCTTTTTTTATATCCCTGTGATTTGTCGATAATTAAGGTAGTTAACACCTCTATATTCCTATCCCTAGAAATACTTGATTGTACACAACAAAAATCAGAGACACACGAAGCAAGATGAACAATATGTTCGGAATGCACAAGGAATGACAGTCTCTCTCTCTATAAATCACTTCAAGAGCATGAAATCTATATAGTGATATAGTCATTATTTATTTTGAGCTCATTCAAATGAGATTTTTTATAGGCACTTCTCCAACGGCCTATTCCATCCACCAAAGGTAAAAATTTTCCTTTAATTTTGGAGGGAACTATACACGTGTCACTCAAAAAATGTATAGTTAGAAACAAAATGTACAACATTTTTTCATAACCCTAACTATAGTATAAAAAATTAGGGTTATTAATGAAGTATATTTTTTTCAATGTCTAATGAAAAATTACTGTTTGGATTCTATGAAAGTAATAATTTGGCGAAAATAAATCTTGGATATTCAGATTCTGTTTTACGTAGAATTCAGAAACTGAATTCTATAGATTTTAGAATATAAATCCTTATGACTTCAAAGTCTGAATTCTTAGGAAATAAAAGTCTAAATTTTTTGGAATTCATAGCCTGAATCTTGAATAATTCAATGTCTGAATTTTGAGTAATTAGACGTCTAAATTCTGAGGAATTTAGAGTATGAATTTTAAAGAATTCGGAGTCTGAATTTCAGAGAATTTGGAGTCTTAATTTTAGAGAATTGGGGTTCTGAAAACAGAATACAGAGTCTAATTTTCAATGACTTTAGAGTATGATTTTTAGATAATTCAGAGTCTAAAAACAGAATCCTCTATAACTAAATATTTTTAGGATGATGAGGTTGCAACTATGAAACTAAATTTTAATATTTAGGAATAAATCGAATTAGATTTAGAGATACTATAAAATGAAAAATTAAAACATGGTTAAGGATAAAATTTACTTGAGGATGGGAAACATTCCTTATTAAGATAATTTTTAGGGAAAAATAAATATAGTTATGATAGAGAGTTTTGTATTTCTAAAACATAGTGGAATGGAAAAGTTATAAGGATACCATATTGACTAAACTAGCTCCCCCTTTTTGGAAGGCACAAACATACTTAAGAAAAATAATATAAGGAAATAGAATTTTTATTTATAAACAAAAAATAAATATTATCTCCCTTTATATATGAATCATAGTATATATTATTAACTGCCCCTTAGATTTTGAAATCCCAAAGGATTGTATTCCTGATTTCCAGAGTGAAATTTTAAATTTTCATGCATAAAAAATCATATTTGATAATAACGCCCCTTTATATGAACTACACCTTACGTAGGGTAATCTCTTCATTACATAGAATTCCTTTTATCATTTCTTTCTAACCCAATGTGATTTTCATAAAGGAATAAATAGAATGGGAAAAAATATATTACGAGAAAAACATGTATTAAACAACCACGTATATGAAGAACAACCAAAATTTCATTATAATTGAAGGAATTTGTACCAAGAAGAAAATAAAACTAAATATTAAAATCGGGTATAATTATTTTTCTTTATCTTCGGAAATTAACTTCTTGAAAATGGTTTTCATCTTCTTAATCTAATTGTCATATTCTTCTACACATTTGAGTAGCTGATCCTGATCTTCATTTTTCTTCTATAAGTATTTTATCTTTTATTTATGTTCCTTAAGAATGTCTTCATAAGAATATATTTTCAAAAGCATCACTCACATTATCTTGAAATCCATAAAAGGATCTCAGATCTTTGATTGTCTTACTTGACCAACATGTAATCTTATTTCATAAACTTTTATAAATAGTATATTTAATGAAAAAGGTTTTGAAGTATCTCTCAATAATTACCAAATTATCAATAAATAGGGATACATAATCTTCATTCTGATTAATGTAGTGCTGAAGCATCTGGAACCATGAGTAAATATTTGACAATAAGTGACTGGTATCAACCAACTTCATCATATATTTTACCCCGAAATCATGTCAAAGAGATGACGATTCCGAATCAGAGTGTTCAGTTTGTGATGTTTTCTTCAAATTGTATGATGAAGAACCAATACCTTTCTTTATCACCACATATTTCTTTGGTGTATCAACCACCACCGTCTTTCCTTATCAACTCTCAGAATAATCTCTTCTTTTTTGGGTGATTAATGCTCACAATCTTATATGTGAAGAATCTTATCTTCCTAATGGTTTTTTTCAGCACCTTCTATAATATCATATTTCTGAATGAAGTCATGGTTGCTAATTTCTTTTTTAGATAGCTTATTGATATATTCATGACATTTTATTCTTTTCCTAGAGAATAAAGTTTGGAAGATTCAGCTTAAGATGTTCATATTGATAGTTTTTCTTAAATGCTATCCTTCTCATGATAATCCTCTAATTGACTTATCATCTATTTGGTATCACCACTACCTTCTTCAACTTCTTATTTTTATACATCTTCTTTTACTTATTCCTATTGTATAATTTATTCGTTGTGTTATGTTTCCAAAATTACTACCTTCATTACCGGAGTCACAGGATGTGATTCTTAAAAAAATGATTCCAGTACCTGGATTTGTTTAGAGGCTTTCTCAGCATCCTTAAGATGATATGGAATTATTTCATCCTCTGAAATCTTCAACCTCTACTTCTTTTTATCTCTTACTTCTAATAATCTTCAATAGCCTTTATCTTTAAAGATTTTCCTCATCATAATCCAATCCAAAAGTAGGATTTCCTTCCATCATGTTCTTCTTGTCCTGTCCTCACATAGCCACTAATTCATCAGGGTATGTATTTGGATTCATTAGTTTTTGGGGGTTCTGATTGAGTTTCTGTAGCCGCATGTATGTTTTGTCTCACTTTCGGTTCATTTTCCTTCCTATTCCTTCCACTATTTTTGGAGGTCTCAGCCACATCTGGTTTCCTTGATTCAGATTCTATTTCTGATTCAGTCAAATATTAAAAATCGGTGGATTTAAAACGAAAGTAAACCTTCATCCTTCTCATGGTATTGTCGCTAAGAAGCATAACCTAGTAATTTCATGGTGTATAATTGTAAGGAATTTTGAAAGATTGAATAAAAAGAACAGTAATATTGGAGAGAATTGCTAGATACATGATGATTTGAGACATCAAATTTCCAATTTTGATATTCTCAGTTGTAATCCAAATATACATCACCAAATTTATCATCTTGAGGGTCACTATGAAATACAGAAAACATATATCACTTTTCATTAGGGAATCCTGATCCCTAATGATAAAATGATGAACCCATTATTCACGAATTTGGATGTTTGTGGGTAGATGAAAAACCTTCAGAGTCTTCAATTCATTCAGACCAAGGCATTTGAAATGATGGTTCAACTTCTTTGATTAATACAATAGTTG
Source organism: Viscum album (assembly GCA_963277665.1). NCBI lineage: Eukaryota > Viridiplantae > Streptophyta > Magnoliopsida > Santalales > Viscaceae > Viscum > Viscum album. The sequence continues at coordinate 1,395,214,339 of OY728150.1, forward strand.
AAAAAATCTTGATCTGACCAAATTGATGAGATGATAGTCGAAGAAGGGATTTGGTAGGTTCTAATCTTTTGAAGGTTTTTAAGATTAACATTGTGATTTAACAGAAAGTTAATCTAAAAATGATTCATAAATAAGATAAAAATACTAACATGTAAAAATATAATTACAAAAAATAATGAAATAAAACATACCTTCATGATTTCCTGGAAAAATATTCATAATGAAGAAAATTTGTCATGAAAAACATTAGATTTTGAAAAATTTACATAAAATTAAATGATAATTTTGATTAAAAATATATTTTATTACAAAAAAAATTGATTACAAAAATCCGATTATGAAATAATTTAGATTATGAAATTTAGATTATGAAAAAAAATATGATTACATAAATTTTGATTATAAACAATTTGATTAAAAATAATATGATTATGAAAATTTTTATTACGAAAATATTGATTCAAAAGAAATTGTACTCCCCCTATGAAAAGAAGTTTCTTACATTAAAGATATAGGTTTCCACAAGAAATTAATATGGATGATTACCTTATTGTTATAATTCCTAACATTTATATAATCTATTAAAATCTATTGGAGGGTAACGTTTTTTTAAAATTATCAGCATGTTGATCATGTGTTCAGATAAATTAAGGAATTATTTCTCCTTTTCTGTGGTCCCTAACAAAGTGATTCCTAATATCAATGTGTTTTTCATGAGAGTGATGTAATGGGTTTTTAAATATGGAAATTTCACTTGTACTATCACACAATATTTTTATTGTGGTAAAACATATACCATAGTCTGTGACTATGTGTTGCATGCACAACACATGAGCAAAACAACTTTTAACTGCTACATATTCAGGTTTAGCAGTAGAAAGTGATATTGAGTGTTTCTATTTTCATGACCAAGAAACTGATGAATATCATAAATAATTACACGTTTCAGATGTACATTACTACCCATTAAATATCCACCAATGTCAATATCTAAAAATCTTTTTGAAACAAAATCATTTTTAAGTATAATAGAATCATAAATCCATGGTTCCCTTAATGTAGCGAAATATTCTTTTCACTTCTTATAAATTAGATTCTTTATCATTATATTGATATATTATTCATAATAATACTGAAAAAATTATGTTTGGATGACTACATATCATTTATAGTAAACTAACATTTATACCTATAATTAATTTTGATCTACTAGTATACCAGCTTCATCAAGATTAAGTGAATTTGAGGAACTGATGAGAGTAAAAATACTCTTATTGTTTTCATATCCATACTTTTTAAGAAGACATATAATAACTTATGTTGTGATATATATGCTCATTTTGGTTTTTGAGAAGTAATGAATCCTAGGAAAAATGTTAACTCACCCATCTTACTAATTTCAAACATAGAATTCATTAGATCCACAAATGAATAAATTATATATTAATTTTTTAACCCATATATAATTTTATGGACATAAATTCAAACGGTTAATACATTTTTTATAATTTCCTTTATAATGAGGGTTGGATCAACATTTCCCATAATGTAATTTTTTGGTAACAAAAATTATGTAATTCTATCAAACCAGGCTCTAGGGTATTGTTCAAGACTATATAATTCGTTGGTATGTATGAAAACCTGTTTAGGATGTTTTGTGTTGTCAAAACTAAGAGGTTGTTCAAGAAAAAATTTCTATTGAACATATCCATTAAGGAAATCACATTTAACATCCATTTGAAAATTTTAATGTTGAAGAATGCTACAATGGAAAGTAGAATATGGATAGATTCAAGTCTAGATACTAAATTATAGGTGTCTTCATAGTCTATTCCTTCTTGTTTATTATATCCATTAGCAAATAATATTGATTTAATTTATACTATGATTATATTTTGGTCACACTTATTTTTAATGAACCATTTTACTCCAATTATAGATGTTACCTTAGGTCATTCTACAATGGCCCAAAATTTATCCCTTTTGAATTAATTTAGCTCATCTTGCATAGATTTTATCCAATATTCATCACCAAAAGCATCATCGGTTATTTTTTGTTCAATTTTAAAAGGAATACTAGATTTCCTACATTATTTATAAAAGATGATCTAGACCATACTAGTTTATTTAAATCACCAATGAAACTATCACTGGATGATTCTTAAGAAACAACTAATGTTTATTTTCTATAACCTATTTCTAAATACATGGTCATAAATATTCAAGAGTTAATACTTCAGAAACCTTTTCTTGAACATTTTCCTTATCATAAAGATCTCCTATTAAGGGTTGAGAATCAGTTATTAAAAATAAATTGAAGATGTATAGTGAGGTTGTTTAAAAACAAATGGATCAGTTTCACTAAATTTAACATGTACTGTTTCATCAAAAGTACATGTTTTTTTTATTAAAAACTCTATAAACCATAAATGTTATGGAGTAGCCTATGATAATTCCTTAATCTGATTTGAGTGTGAATTTAGGGAAATTACCTTTAGTATTTAGAATGAATACTTTGAATCCAAATACCTTATTGTTGGAATTTTTAGGATTTCAACCATTCCTCAATTCGTAAGGGGTTTTATTTTGAAATGGTCTAATCAAAACACAATTTATAGTATAATAGACATTACTTACAACTTCAGACCAATACTGTTTAGCCATCAAATATTTACCCGACATGGTTCTTGTAATCTCTTGAAAAATTCGGTTTCTTCTATCAACAACACCATTTTGTTGAGGAGTTCATGGTGATGAGTATTAATGAGTAATACCTTTTCGAATACAAAATGTTCCAAAATTAAAATTTTGAGATTCTCCCACATGATCACTATGATTAGTTATCAATGGATGTTTTTTCTCATTTTTCACATGAACTCTAAATATTTTAAAATAAGAAAACTCTTTATATTTTTTTTCATGATAATAGTCCCTTGTAAATCTAGTAATATAATCAACTATGAAAAAACATAGTATTTTACTCAAATTATTCTGGTTTTTTATGATCAAAAAGATCTATTTGGACCAACTATAATGAATTAGAAATAGAGACTTCACCAATTTATTTTAGAGATTGATTTATGTTTCTCGCCATTTTGAAAAGGATCACTATCTTTTGAAAAATCATGTATATGCTCTGGTATATACTTAACTAGTCTTTTCATAGAGACTTTACATATATTCTTAAGGATACAATGTCTTACCCTTCTATGAAACAACCAATATTGGACTTCCATTGCACTAAGATAAGGTAATCATGGATGCTAAGGTTTTCTAAGTTTACTATGTATAAATTATCTTTCTTATGGGAAAAAAGAATAAACACTTCCTTGGAATTGTTTAATAAGAATTTATCATTCCTAAAAATCACAAGGTATCCTTCATTACATAATTTAATTATACTAATGAGGATGTGCTTAAGACCATTAAAAAATAAAAAATTTAATTTCTATTTTTTTTAAATAAGAACAATGTTACCTCTACCAATATTTTCTCACTGACGATTATCTCCAAAAGTCAATTTTCCTCCTTTTGTCTTGATAATATTTTCAAAGAAGTTTTTGTTACCAGTCATATGTTGGGAACATCCACTTTCCATGTACCATTTATTGTTGTTGTTAATATCTTTATTTTCCTAAGAATATGAGTTTTAGACTTTTGAATCCCAATAATTATGGATCTGGAAACATTAGATAGAAAAATTTTAGTTATCCACATTTTCATAGAAAAATAGTTTTTATGAAAACCTAATTACCGAGTATTTTTTATAGAATAATTGTTTTCCCAATGCCCAACACCATGAAATTTTGTCCATAATGGAGAACATTGAGGTTCAAAAAAATTATAATTACAAACCAGTGTAGAATGAGTATAACCAAATCAATAATAATTCCATAGTGGTAGAATTTGGGAATATATCACATCAATGATTTACATACCTAAGGTAATGTTTCACAAACACTTCCTCCAGGAAAATATTTATGACTTTTGTTTATTAACTATGTTTTTGTCTTCAAAATCTATAGATTTAAAATAATAGTCAGTCCCTAAAATATTTTTATTAGAAATTTCATTTTCCAGATCTTCATAAATTTTATCTTTCTCAAAATTAACTTCATAAAGGTTTTTAGAAATACTATCAAAATAATAAATTTTCTTAATATGATCATTAGAAATATCTGATACTACATTAGTAAGAATAAAAATTCTATAATTTTATTTATCATGTTTTTTCTTGAGTTTAGAATTTTCATTCTCCAGAAGATTAGCAAACCTGGATAGTTCATTTTAAGTAGACAATGTATTATCTTTATCAGAATAAGATTATTCAACCGAATATTTATAATATTTAATATCACTATAATTTGTATTTAAGGATACATTAGTTATGGATTTATCATATTGTACCATGTACATTATACAATGAATTTCAAGATATAGCTTTGCAAGTAAACCAATATTTTTTGGTCATGAAAACTCATACTCTAAGGGTTCATCCAAAGAATCTCCCCCACTGGCACTCCATCTATCATTATCCTTCAAACATTTCTATCTTAAGCATTGAAGTAATTAGTTCTATTCATCTGAGAATTAATTTCCTTTTTATACATTTATTTAAGCGTAGGAAAATCTGACATTATATTCCCTACTCTTTTTCATTCATAACAAGTGACATTAGAGTCTTTATTGTCTTATCGTTATTTCTTCATAAATCTATACTAAAAGCCTTTCTTACAAACATGATTGTTCATACTTCAAGCAATATTAGCTAGCTTATTTTAAGAATGCTCACTTTAATTATATTAAGATAAAATAGTGAATTTCATTGACATAGATCTTTTAACTCTTTTAAGAGTCATTGTTATAGAAGTAGTAAAGGCTACATTACCATTTCCATTCTACTTCTTATCATATTAGCATATCTTTTCATTCTTGTCTCATGTAGAAGAAGAGTTCCAAAAATCTCTTCAATGGTAATTTGAGATAGTTTCTTATCCTCATCGATAGCTGTTTTAATTGATTCCCACTCCTTAGTCCTGATATCTATAATATTGTCTACATGTGCCTCATCATATAATGCCTTTTCACCAATTGATTGTAAACTATTTAAAATAGACATAGACCTTTTTTTAAATAGCACATGGGTTATTCATAAGGAACTATAAATCCATGATATTATTTTCGTAGCATTGATCTTCTAGTTTTTATAACATTTGAGTTACAAAATGAGTAACCTCCAATTTCATCCAATTGCAATTTACTGCTTCAATGAAGAAATATATCAATATATATTACAAGTCAAGGAACACAACAATGTATTATGTACCTTGTTTTTTATTTGATAATAAGACTTTCCATGACTAGTAAAAGTTTTGAATTATTTATCAAGAATCTTGTAATTTCTAGTCAGCATAAAAAAATTGTCTACTCTAGTATTAATAAAAAAAGTCTTCATATGATATCTCCAATATTTAGAATCATTCCCATCAAATATAAGTGGTCTAGTAGGATTTATATTGTCAATTGAACATACATTAATTCCTTCTATCTAGATGGAAATTTCTTTCCACAAAATTATATTTATGGTAAATGGTTATAAACAAGGATAAAAATCATAAGCATGAAATATATTTAGATCGGTGAAAAATTTAGAATGAAAACCTATAAGTTAATATGTGTTTTTTAGATACCTCATCTGATTCCAATTGTAGGATTGAAATATTAATGTAGGTTATTAATTACAAGAGGGTGTTGAATTATATGTTTTAGAAATTTTAATTTTAACCTTAAGGAAAACTTGGTTTAACAAAAATAAACATGGTAAATTCACAAGACCTCTCACAGTTATACTAAATTTCAAGGTTCCAGAAATATGTTTTGGAAATGAAACTTAAGAAAAGTTTATAGGAAAAAAATTCCACCATAAAGCGTGTAGTTGGGGTTTGGATTAGTGGTAAGAACCATGTAATCCTACATGAAAAATTGGGGTTCAAATCCCATGGTGCACTGGTACTATTGTCGTACTATAGTAGCGGTGGTATTGTTGATCGCCGGGTATTGTAGCGGTGGTAGGATACTATAGCGGCGGTAGGGCACTGTAGCAGCGACAGGTAATGTAGCAGCCATGTTACAATTCACAGAATGGGCCTTAGGACAAATATATGGGCCTACAGGATATGTTATGGGATACATGCCCACTAGGCCTTCGGGCTATGTAATGGGACTCCCCCTTGCCAGTTAAAAGAGGTCCTTGGTTCGCTTTAATAATAAAATGAGGCTATGTCCCCACCATTTAAAAAAAAAATTCTACCATAAAGCATATAGAATCATACATATCAGTGTATACAAATGAATAATAATGTATTAGAATATTATAAATCCATCGTTTATCAAAATACAACAGAAATAAACTTGACACAAAAAAAGTAAAAATTACTAAATAAATTTACCCAAATATTAGGGTATCCAACAAACTTGGATAATGGTCCCTTGATTTATACATTCATTAATGTATGTCTTACCCACAATAGGGTACGCCCTTATTAGGAATATAGGAATATTTCTTACTATCCTTGAAAGCCCTTGAACATTATGTTAGTCGGCACATCTTTCTTCATATCATTAGAAGTCCTTGATCTTTAAGGTAGTAGACACATCTGTCTTCATATCTTTAGAAGCCCCAAATTTTACACAGCAGCAATCGGAGTTGCAAGATGAAATCTAAACAAGATATTAGCACAAACTAGGAAAGACAATCTCTCTATATTAATAAATCAATTCATCAGCTTCTAATATCTAGAGTGATCGATTAATTTTTTAGTGAATTTAAATTAACATCTATATATATGAGCTTCACTAATGGTTGGCTCCATCCTCCAACATTCATATTTTTCATTGAATTTTTAGTGGCACCTGTATACATGTCTCTCAAACATCAGTTAGTAAGAAATAGAATGTATGACATCATTTTAAAACCATAAAATATATAGGAAAAATAAAGTTTTCTTACCAAGTCTATTTTTTTGGAGTCTACGGAAAAATAAAATTATAGAGTCTATGAAAATAATAATTTAGAGACTATAAATCATGGATATTCTGATTCTATTTTCCAAAGAATTCGGAACTTGATTTATATCAATTTTGGAATCTAAATTCTAATTAATTTGAAGTCCAAATTCATAGGAATTTGGTGACTGAATTATGAGGAATTCAGATTGCGAATTATGAGGAATTCAGAGTCTAAATTCTGAGAAATTTGGTGTCAGAATTCTGAGGAATTTGGAGACTGAATTCTGGGAATTTGGAGTCAGAATTATGTGGAATTAAAATTCTAAATTTCAGAGAATGCGGAATCTGAAAATAGAATACAATGTCCTATTTTTTAAGAATTTGGGGTCTGATTTTCAGAGAATTCAGTGTCTGAAAATAGAATACACTATAACCAAGGATTTATAGGATCTTGGGGTTTTAGATATGAAACTGAATTTTAAAATTTATGAATATAAAAAATTATATTTATAAAAATAATAAAAAAATAATGAAAACATATATAAGGATAAAAGTTCGTTGTGGAGGGAAATTTTTTCTTATTTAAATAATTCATAGGGAAAATATTATTTTCATTAAGATAGAGTGTTTTTGATTTTCAAAACATAGTAGAATAGAAAAATTCACAAGGAAACCATATTGACGCAACATTATGTACCTGGTCTTCAAAGACACTAGACTTCACGAACCATGGCTTATACTCTGATTTTTAATTATGGTTAAAATCATGTACTGTTACGTGTAAAATGAGAGGGTAACTATAAAATCAATATTCTCAATCATGATAAACGTATCCATAATATTGGAATGGATTGTATTATCATTGATATGGCCCAGATTAAATGTTATAATCATTTATTACCATTTGTATCTCTTGGTAGAGAATATCATTCCATTCGTGGTTAGTGGTATTTTATATAAGTAGAGTGAGGTTTGTTTTTCATTTATTTTGTTGAACATTCTTTGAAAAACCCAATAGATGCAATAGTTAGTGCATACACTGCGGCATTTCCTTACAATTTTTCAAATTTAACACCATAATGAGACGTCGAGTTTACTATTAACATACTCACTATTGTGTTTCTAATTTAAATAAAAAAAATTCTCCTGGAAACTACTATGTTTGAGGTACTTAAGGTCAATCTTTCTAATATTGTGTCCATGGGATTTATTATTCCTACCCTATCACCTTCTATATAACCCATCGTTCTTCTACGAGGTAGTCGAGAGCCTCAAACATTTCATTGATTATTGAAAGTTATATCATATGATCAATATAAACAAGTATCCATTTAGATGATTTTTTGATATCATTGATAAAATCATTTTGGATCATTTATTTTTGAAAATTGAACTCCATCTAGTGTACCATTTAATGATATCCCAGGAACAAGTTATATGTACGACAAAATTTTAGTATAGGTAGGTAATTTTTGAATTTTTTGTAATTCTCTTTTTCTCACATATTATTTTCTATAATTCCTGGTGTTGATAAAAATAATATTTCATACATTCTTATAATCCTTCATTGTCATGTTCTTTGTTGATATTTTGGTATACTCAAGGTTGTTGGAGGAGTACCTAGATCATTTTTATATCATCCTTAAAATCCTGATATAACATTAGTTGTATAGTAACCACTAAATGTGGCAATTTTGATCAAATAAGTGATATTTTTATGAAATTATATATATAGGTGGTTGATTTTAGTGGATCATGAAAATATTTATGAAGAAATTCTGTTGGAGTATACCAAAAATGTATTTTAGATACGAAGATACTAATTAATTTCTAGTTGTTACAATTAATTTATTCACAACTTCTCTAATATTGTATCTATAACGATATATTTGACCGACATTGGTGTAATGATTGAGAGGAATGAAAACATTTGTATATGTTTTTTGAAACTAGAGGTATAGTTTTTTTCATCTCCAATTTTGATTCGTTTGGAACCACGTTCGAGTTATGATATAAACTCTGATGCTTTGAGTATGTGTTCGTGAAGCTATAAAATCATGACATGGAATATTGATCAAAAAAATTATTACCTCATGAGAATAATTAACCACCACCGAATATTATGTTTGTCTTTCAATAGTACTTACATTAAAATGTGGTGTCTCTATCTCTTTTTTGATTAGTTTTGGGTATATTCTGATCTCATTATCCTAATGTATATTATTAATCATATGGATTTGAAAATAAGATAAATACAATGGGATGATTGTATTAATGTCTTTAAATTTTATATTTCTTATAACCATGGGGAAAAGTGTACGATCGATAATTCTTATTTTAATAAATTCCTACCCTCTTTCATAAAGGAATCGATAGAGGAGTGGTATTTGAAATTTTGACGAATTAAATGAGATTAAAACTTCAAGAATATATTAATAATTTATTATTGGATAATATAAATGAATACTCATTATATTTTGATCATTTTCATATGGATCAAATAATATAAAATTTCTATAGTGATTTAGCTAAATCTTAAATGGTGGAGAGACAGTAGATGAGTAGTCTCGGAATCCTGTTAATGCATTTTATTTCCAAATAAGATTGGATGTTTCTATATTTCATAAAAATCAATATATGGATTATGAACACTGACCATACATTTCCCTAAACCATAGGTCTAACATGTTATATCATGTTATTATACATTGAAATTTATTCTCATGGATGATATGGTTGATCGCAGACTTCTTGTCATGGTTCCTTGTCAGAGAATTAAGGTGGAGCACCAAAGACCTAGTGGTTTGTTGCAACCCTTTACAATTCTAGTAAAAAAGAGGGATGAGATTTATTTTAAATTTACTTTTGAATAAACAAGGAATCATTGGTGTAAAAATAATTTTTTTTTATCTTTCATCAAATTAAGAAATCATATTATTTCCACTATATAATAGAGATGATGATGGTGGAGGTGATCATTTACATTTATGGCTGAGAGGTTTTGGGACATTATGAGGTTCCTTTTGGAATTTTGTTTCTGAAAATGATTCTTTGTCCAAATAATAGTTTTGGAATTTTTATAAGAGGTGATGGTTTTCTAGTAGAAATTAAGTATGAAATATTATCTGTGGATTAATGAGCATGAATAAAGGAATATTCAGGTTTATGGAGATATGATCTAGGCAGGAATACTTGATTTCAATGGTTGTTGGGGAAAAGAATTTTCCTATAGTTTAAATATACTATAATAATAGATATTATGATTATTATATGAATTTACCCTTGGATTATTTTTATTGGAGGAAATATATCCTCTTTATTATTAGTTGAGTTTGGAATAAAATTATTTGTTAGACTTATCGCAGTTTAGTAGATGAGGAAAGTGGTTTAGCTAATAAAAAATAGATTCATTATGGAACAGAGTCATCATAACTTTTATATTTACAATCTTTATTTTTAAATAGATTTATAATATTGGGATATGATTTTTTATAGAGATTCACATTGTTTGGAACACCATTGTTTGGGTAAGCAATGTATGTTAGCAATAAGGTTTATTTCCCCCATTGATATCTCTAGGTAACATAAAATGGTTGATAATCTATTGAAATTCCTAACTAACATGATGTTGATTCAATATTTATTTCATGTTTCCCAACCTATGAGATGTCAAACTAACCATTTTTATATGATTGAATGGAATGTCATTGATTTTTAGTGTGTAAATACTATTTTGGGGAAACCAATGCAAATTATGGATCGTTGAGAAAAGGAATTATGCGATGAAACAATTTCTAATATTATTATAATCTGGTAATTTATATGGTATATCCATAAGTCATGAGATGGGGTATCATTGAGGAGGATACAATGGCCTTCTATATTTATGGTTTTAGACTCTTGAGGAATTTCTAGGGATTGTAAAATTTATATAGTGGGAATATTTATAATTTCTATTGAGTGAAAAATATTCCTTATTTCAATCAATGATAATGCCTAGGGTTTTTCTTGTGTCTTTAATTAATATGGGGTAAAAAAATGAAATTTTTTATAAGATATCACAAGAACATTGTTAGGGTTCAAATTTAGTATAAACCATGTAGTAATTGTGTTGTGGGGGCTTTACGAGGTTCCAGAATAATTTTCATGGTTAATAAAATTTTATGGATCACAAAGTAGACCGTTAATGTATATAGGATATTTTATCGGTGTATTTCATGACATGAATATGAATTCTCAAAATATTTGAATCATCTCCATGAAATGGTGTGCCATTTGTTCAATGAGAATCATCCATAGATGATTGGTGCACAAATTTTATAATCATGTGGACTAAACATATACCCCGACAAGAACCTCATATTTTTTTTAATTTAACAATTTTATCATTAATTTTGATGTCCATCCACACCCAATCATAATTTATATCAATCTAAACTATTCCAAGTTCTCTATAGGCTTATCTGATTCGATTCTTTGGGGAATTCCTTTGTTATGGATGGGTCTTTTCAGGTTATATTCTTTGTTTTATATAATTTTCTCACTTCTTCAAAGATTCTTTATAGATCACTCATCTCATTATCTTATTGGATTCCAAATGTCTTTTAAATCCTGATATATGGGGTTTTATAGAGTCTTCATATTGTTTCTAATTGGTAAATTCTCATAATGATTGGATCTACTTGTTTCAGATCCTTTTTTAAATGAGAGCAGTATACCTATGTTTTTGTGGTAGGTGTTTAAATATTAAGGTTCTGATTCATTAAATCCATGATGTTAATTTATAATTTAAATGTATTGTTTTATATAATTAATAAATATTATTTCATCGTGTATTTAATCATGAAGTCAAAATTTTAAGGGGGTATTCTTTAAAAATAGATTTATTCAAGATATGTGTTGGATGGAATGACTTAAAAATTATTTTGAATCAATATGGATTTCCATGAATTTAAAGAGTAATTATTTAACAGAAAATTTTATTTATATAGTGAGAATGGTTTTTTTCATTATTTTGGAAACTTAGTAGATTGGGAGTATTTGGTATGTCATGAAATTGACACCTCATTATAATGTCTTTAATGTCACCAGAGGGTTTTATATTGATAGAAAGTAACATTACATGATATCTTCTAGATTCAAATGATTGCTAGATTAATTTTTTATTTATATATCTGAGTATATATTCAAATATTATAGAGAGAGAATCTTTTGATTTGTCAATTATTCATGGTTTTACACATTATGGTATATTTCATCATTTAATTCTCAGTTACATATCATATTGTATATCAATTGTTTATTTTTATTTTTCACTCACGATTTCTTATATATAATTTTCATATTCATATATTATTTTAATTTGGATGGATTTGATGAAAACAAAATGATTATTTATCAAATTGTTTAACATAAAGAAATTATTTATGAACTATTTTGGGTTTTAGTGCCTTAGTAAGCATTTTCATAGAAATAAAATTTTATATATTGTTTGGTTAAATATTACATAGATTTTTCTCTAAAAATAATCATTTTGATATAAATGCATATAGATGTGGTTTTGAGTTCTATATTAAAAATTAAGGAATTTGGTGTTTTTTAGGAATATCTTGGTTGTATTCTCATAATAGTGGGATATATTTGTGGTGATGGGTGGTCTCATGGAGTTTTAGCATATGAATAGTCTAATTTTACATTTCATGTTATCCCTTTGGGCATGACATTGTATTACTCATGGATATGTCCACATTTTATTAGTTCTAACTTATTTTTTATATATTGATACATGAGACTGATTAAATGTTTTGTTTCACTGGAACTAGTGGGGTACATTCATGGGTGAGTGGTTTGGTTGTCCCGGGTTGGTTAATACTAAATTAATGGGTCATGAGTGTGAATATTGTGTCTCAATTTACTACATCAAAAGAATGATTCTCAATATCATTTGATTAACTACTCTAACTTTTTGTGATTTATAATGTAACATCCCAGGTAAATAAAGAATAAATAATTTTCATATTTATAAATATTTACAAATTAAATATTAATTTTACTTTAAAGGGGGTGTTATGTTCGATAGCGTGCCCGATACACAACCAAGATATTCTTTGAAATCTTACGTTGCACACTAGTAATAAAATAATATTATTTTAAATGGTAGTTAACACTTAGCCTTTGTATTGGCAGGAATGAATGGAAATAACTAAAATATGGTTATATATTTTTGTTAAATTTTTTTACATTTATCCAATAAAAGATTAAGGCTTAAAATATGAAAATAATTCAATTTTAGGCATATATACTCTAACATTCACTAAAGGTCGACTTTTCACCTTTTGATGGCAAACCATCTATAAATATAGTTTTGGTCACTGTTATACATTCTATTGGTCCAAATAAAATTCTTTTTTAGAATTGGGAAATCAAAATTTACTTTGTGTAAAATTTTGGTATTTTTCTGATAAAGTTCATTTTTAATGAATAGTAAAAAAGGTCGCATTTTAATTCAAAACCTCTTTTTAATATAATTTATTTATCTGATGAAATTATCTTTTGAATTGTTTTTAAAGTGAAATTAGAATATATTCTTACCATTTAATCCAATAGTAGTCGTTGGAATTAATTTCACCTTGAAATTGGAAATAAACTAGTGTCAATCTTTTGATACATATTGTTTCATAAAAACACACTATTTGTTTTGACAGTAGAAATTAATTATTAAATTAAATAATGTAACTTATATGTTTTGAATTTTTTAAAATAGACATCATTTTTGAATCCGTAATATCAAATATATCTTAGGGTGATTTTTGGTATTTTTCTGAAAAGCATCAATTTTTGATGAATAGTGAAACCACTAAGTGGTACTTAAAAATCAGATTTTTCGTTTCAATGAAATTTTACCACCTCTGTGATTTGAATTTCAAAATTCCGACATGCATGGTTGTTATTAAGAAGTAAAATGTGGTTCAATGGGATTGAAATAATTTTTTTGTGAATAGTAACTTTTATTTTTTTAATCGCGATTAGATGTAATTAGTGTAATTTATGGTAAAAATAATGTTTTAATAATATGAAATGACCTAGACACATGTCCTACCCTTATTGGATGTGTCATGGACGACCATGAAAACCCATGTGTCGATTTGTGGGACCCCATGGAGCCATTTGGGTATGAAAAAGACATTAATGCCTTTTAATTAAAGTAAAAGTAAAAATTACCCAAACATGAGTTATTTTACTAAAAAAAATTAAATGTGGTTATACACGTCATATTTTTCACTATAAATATTAATTAGAAATCTAAAAATATTTCCTATATCATGATATTTTTCCATATAATTTTTAGACATTAAATAAATTAAATTATTTATGACACCATGATGATGCAGTGATGATCTCATTATTTAACGATTTGAAAAAGATGAAAATATAATGTAAAATATAAGACCTAAACTTTTCAAAAACCTATTTTCTTGGTTTATTTCTAACCATTATCACCTTATTCTAGAATTTTATAATTGTGGGACCGTTTTTATCTGAAAATCATTTTATAACAAAGTATCTTTTATTATCTTTCCAAGAGTGACCCTCCTCTTCTCTTATAAAAGGCCCCCACCTCTACCTCCTTACCCACACCACTCAAGCCTTTGGGTCGGCCAAACCCTGTTAATTTTGTCTCTCCACATCCCTCTCTTACTCCTAGATTCCTCACTTTGGGCAGAATTCTTCCCAAAGTATCCATTGAGCTCAAATCAAAAAGAGTTACTCGATTTAAAGGTAGTGTCTTCTCTTGTGTTCTTATGTTATATTTTGCTTCTCCAACCTCCTAAACTCTTTTTATTCATTTCTTTTGTAACAACACCAGTATCATCCCTATACTATTATGTTTTTATAAGATGGATTCGAGCTACACTTACATACACCTACATTTAATGGTTAAAGAACATACTATTTCCGTGGATGGCGAATTTCTGCCTCACGAAATGATGATTGTTCAATATTATTTTAACACCATCAAAGGTGGCCATTTAGATGTAACTATATTTATATATGATATATAATATCTTTATTTTTTACTTAAGATTATATATTTTTCATTAATGGCATACCTTTATGGTTTCCATTATGGGTAAACGTGATATCTTTATTTTAGGAAGTGCGGACTAGCGCCCCCTCAAAGTGATTTGATTCGTTAATACCATATGTGGTACGTATAAAGGATGTATTTAATGATATTATATATGATACCATACTGGAATTATAATACTATTATGTATCATTATGTTTTAATTCCATAAAATATGAAATAGAAATGAAAGTAGCGTTCATGCGTACGTACGGCTTACTGTCTCCATGAACGGTGCATTTCATTTCTTACCTATAAACGTTATGTAATTTTATAAATTCATGTATATACTGGATATATATGATATATATGGCATCTACATCATGAATATAATTCTTGAGATAATGGATATTTGACTATGTGAACAACTTTTAAATATAATTAGTTCACTTTTGACTCAAGTACCAAATATCGACAAAACGTCGGTTATTAACTTAAAAGATCAGATAATGTTCATAACATGGTTATAAGTGATATTAAAAGAATAATGAAATTGAAAAGGTTGTTAATAAAGTATAAATTAACTCAAGTTTATTATTCAGGATAATAAAGAACGATCGACTCAAGTCTGACCTGAGGTATGGGACTTCGTCTCAATCTCCTTTCATTGAGGATTATTTTTTTTATACACAACCTTCCTTTATATGGTGTATAAACCCCTTTTACTTTTACATTTATTCAAAAAGAATATTTTTTATACGAAAAATTTACTAAACGAAAAAAGGGAATGTTTTTTTATCACACGTATGCGGCGACAACGACTTCTCCGCCGCCGTGACCATTATTTGAGTTTCGGCTTCCTCTACAAGCCGTACCTTTTTTTTAATTGAAAAATAAATACAATGTTTTAATTTTCATTTATTTTGGTATTGAAAATGGTTTTCATAATGTTTTTATATCAATGTGTTGTCTTGATATCTTGTGATTGAATAGTGAAAATGTTATGTTTCCTTTATGCATGTTTTATGTGATACGGTTATGTTATGGTTCTTGGAAATTATTATGAAGACGGGTGGTTCTGTGATAAACTAAGGCTGGGTGAGCCCGATATATCTCTCCAATGCATTGGGTAACGCGAAGGAGTTAAACGTTAAGGTTTCTCCTAATAGATTTAAAAAATATATTGTGATGTGTATTCCAAACGTAACCAAGAGGGTTACTCCCTATGTAATAATGTTATGAATGCCTCAAGTTAACTTTATGTATTATGATTTCAATGATTTATTCCTGATTTTATGAGGTATGTTAATGTTTTTATGTTTTATGATTAGAGTATGATTTCATTGATTCATATGTATACATGTACTCATGTTTCCTCTCCATATTTTTATATCCCTTATTGAGATTTTTATGCTCATCCCATGTTTTTGAAATGTTTTTCGTAGGTCAAGGGAAGGGTACATGATATGATGATAGTGTCAAGGAAGTGTCAAGAAAGAATCCATGTTTTTCTTTAAATATGTTTCCATTAATGGATAAAAATTAATACTATCTTTTATTGTAAACATTTTGTTTAAATGTGGGATGTAATACAAGTTTTATGATCTAAATCTCTAAAACTATAGACCTGAAAAGATCCTCAATTTGTAATCTTTTAATAACTCAAGATTAAGTAAGGTTTAAGGCTGGGGCCTTATAGTTGGTATTAGAGGTCGGTTTAGATAACTTTATGAGTTAGAATTCTATTAAATGATTATCCAAAAGTATTTTTTTATGGTCAAATTGAAATGATATAGCATTTGAATATTACCATGTTGCTTCATCTAAGACATGTTTGTTCAGAATGGTTTTCCATAGAGGAAATAGGGAAGCAGTGCTAGGAAGGCATATAAAAGGAAATAACCTTCCGAATTAGCATCCTGAGATGGTCGAAATTGGAACTGAACAGTTTTTTGCAGTTATGGCGCTGTTGACTCAATCGATAAATGGTGGTGGTATCCATGCACGAGATCATCCAGATCAACCGCAGAGGAACATGTCAGTGGTGGAACATTTCATGAGGAAACATCCCCCATCATTCAGAGGATCATCTGACCCTGTGCTAGCTGAAGGGTGGATTAAATCACTGGAAAGATTTTTGATGTCATGGGGTGTTCAGAAAATCAAAAAGTTAGTCTTGCTATTTACCATTTGGATGGTGAAGCAGATCAGTGGTGTTCAATGGTTAAAAATATCAGGTACGCTGATGATAATGATGCTCTCGACTGGGATGAATTCAAAGGTATGTTTCTTGAGAAATATTTTCCTAAGGTTGTTCAACTTAGGATGGAAAATCAATTCTTGGAATTGAGGCTAGAGGAAGACTCAGTGGCTGCCTATGAAGAAAGGCTCACTCGATTGGCAAGGTATGCTCCAAATTTTATCCGAGACCTTGATAGTAAAACCAATCGTTGTTACACAGGATTAAAGCCAAAATATCTAAGTTCATTAGCTTCTTGTGAGTTCAAAAGTTATAAAAATATTTTTCGATGTGCTGAAAAGGTGGAAATGGAGTTTTCCGATGATCAAGTGTTCTATAAAAACCAACAGAAGAAGAGACTGAGGGGGCAGGAGAAAGGAAAGAATTCTTCAAAAAAGTCTGCTGGTAAGAAAACTGAGTTTCCAGATTGTGATAAATGTGGTAAAAGTCATGCTGGGGAATGTCTTCTGAATTCTGTAAAGTGCTACCGATGTGTTAAGATGGGACATAAGGCTCGTGATTTCACTGAAAAAGAACAAGGTGATGGTAAGACCAAATTTGATTTATTGTTAGTGAAATGTTTTAAGTGCAATGAGATGGGTCACTATGCAAACGAGTGTCTGACAAAGATCTTGAGTGATGGGAAGTAGTTAGACTACAAGAAGAAAGGTGTGGTGAAATCCATTGCAACTACTTCAGCAGATGTCAGACCCTCAAATTAAGTTGAATCAGGTACTTTTTTTGTTTTTTTATATGATGCCAATGTGTTGTTTGATTCGGGGTCAACACATTCTTTCATCTATAAAAACATTTCTAGTAAAATGGAAATACCATCTCAAGAAATGACTCATGAACTTGTGGTAAAAACACCTGGGGGAAATGTTGAGTCAAAAATTATTTATAAGAATATTACTATCCTAATTCGTGGAAAGAACCTACTTGGAAACTATATTGTTTTACCTCTAGTAGAGTTTGATGTTATCCTGGGTATGTATTGGCTCTCTATTTACCATGCTAATATTGACCATAGAGCTAAAGAAGATTATTTTCAGAAAGACTCTCAGTTTGTGTACAAGAATGAACCCTAACTGTTGATAACTTATCAAGAGGCCGAGAAACATGTAAAAAATGGAAATGAATGTTACCTTGCACACATCGTTGAAAATAAAGGAACTGTTCAGATTAATGATGTGCCAGTGGTAAATGAGTATCTAGATGTTTTTTTGATGAGTTGACTGGAATAATACCAGATCGGGAAGCTGAATTTACTGTGGAATTAGTTCCTAATGCTAATCCAATTTCAAAACCCCCTTATCGAATGGCTCAAACTGAACTTTTAGAGTTGAAGGAGAAATTACAAGATTTATTAGAGAAAGGTTTCATTCGACCTAGCACATCACCATGGGGTGCTCCTGTTTTATTTGTTAAAAAGAAATATGGTTCAATGAGACCATGCATTGATTATAGATCCTTGAATAACATCACTATTAAGAACAAATATCCTTTTCCTCATATCGATGATTTGTTTTATTAGCTCGAGGGAGCTCAGTTTTTTTTAAAGATTGACCTGAGATCGGGGTACCATCATTTGATGGGAAAGGAAGCATATATTTCAAAATCTGTATTTCGTATAAGATATGGCCATTATGAATTTTTAGTTATGCCTTTTGGGATAACCAATGCACCAGCTGTATTCACGGACTTGATGAATAGAATTTTCCATGAGTTCATTGATAAGTTTGTTGTTGTTTTCATTGATGATATTTTGGTGTTTTCTAAAAGTAAATAGGAGCATGAAATACATTTAAGGGTTATTTTTCAAACCATGAAAGAAAAGACATTGTATGGGAAATTTAGAAAGTGTGAGTTTTGGTTGTAACAAATTTCTTTCATTGGTCATATTTTTTCTAAAGATGGGATACATGTTGATACTGCAAAAACAAAGGTTCTAGAAGAATGGCCAAGACACACAAATGTAACCGAGATTCGTAGCTTCCTTGGTTTGGAAGGCTATTACCGAAGGACTGTTAGAAATTTTTCATGGTTTTCTAGTCCAATGACTATGCTAACTCGAAAGGGTGTAAAGTTTATCTGGACAAAAGAATGTGATGATTGTTTTCAGGAACTGAAAAGAAGATTGGTGAATGCTCCAGTTTTGGCACTACCTTCCAGGAATGGGGAGTTTGTTATCTATAGTGATGCTTCATTTAAAGGAGTTGGTTGCGTCCTAATGTAGAATGATGATGTAATTGATTATGCTTCACGACAGTTGAAAACTCATGAGGTAAATTACCCTACACATGATTTGGAATTAGCTGTTGTTGTTTTCGCTTTAAAAATTTGGAGGCATCATTTGTATGGAATAAAGTGTGAAATATATACTAATTACAAAAGTCCAAATTATATATTCACTAAGAATGAATTGAACATCAGAGAGAAGAGATGGCTATAATTAATCAATGATTATTATTGTACAATTCATTACCATCCTGGAAAAGCAAATAAAGTGGCTGATGCTTTGAGTCGAAAAAGTAATTCTTCATTAACCATGCTACGTTTGGAAGAAGATCCTTTGGTTTTTGATTTGATTAACTTTGTAATAGAAGTTGTTGGTATAGAAAGTTCTTCTTTTTTGTTTCAGGTATCAGTGAGATAATCCCTATTAGACAAAATTAAGCAAACGCAGAAGAAAGACAGTGGGTTTCAGAAAAAGGTAGAGCTGGTTCAGAAGGGAATGTTGACTGAATTAAACATTGATAAGGATTGTGGTTTTGAGATTTGGGAAGAGATTGTGTGTTCCTTGTGATTTACAGTTGAAGAGAGAGTTGTCATTTGAAGCTCATAGTTCTCCATTTTCAGTTCATCCTGGTAGTACTAAGATATACAGAGATCTGCGGGAGTATTACTGGTGGGATGGAATGAAAAGAGATATAGATTATTTTTATAGTGAAGTGTTTGACTTGTCAATAGGTTAAAGCAGAGCAGTAGTTACCATAAGGGATACTTCAGCGTTTACCAATACTAGAGTGGAAATGGGAGAATATATCCATGGACATTGTTGAGGGATTGCCGAAGAAACCTTGAGGTAATAATGCAATCTGGGTTATTGTTGACCGCTTAACTAAATCTGCTCATTTCCTTGCTATACGAGATAATTTTTTCCCAGATACACTTTCCCATTTGTATCCTAAAGAGATATTCAAGTTACATGGAGTTCCTCTCTCCATTGTATCTGATGGTGATCCCAGGTTTACTTCTATCTTTTTGATGGGCCTTCAGAAGTCGTTGGGTACTGAATTAAATTTTAGTACAGCTTCTCATCCTCAATCAGATGGGCAGTCAGAATGAACAATTCATACCTTGGAAGATATGCTACGTGCTTGTTAGATGGATTATTAGGGAATTTAGGACCAACATCTTTCTTTGGTTAAATTGTCATATAATAACAGTTTTCATTCTAGTATACATATGGCACCATTTGAGGCGTTATATGGGAAGCGGTGTCGAACTCCAGCTTTCTAGGATGAAGTGGGTGAAAGGAAGCTGATGGGAGAGAATTGGTAGAAGATATGGCAGCAAAAGTTCAGTTGATTCAGAATCACATGAGAACAGCTCAGAGTAGGCAGAAGAGTTATGCAGATAACCAGAGGAAGGATATATCTTTCGAGGAAGGTGATCATGTTTTTCTCAAAGTTTCGCCATGGAAAAGTGTGATGTGATTTGGTAAGAAAGGAAAGCTGAGTCCAAGGTTCATTGGACCATATGAAATTCTAGAGAGAGTTGGATCACTTGCTTACCAAGTGGCTTTACCTCTGAGTTAATTTCAGGTACACACGGTTTTTCATGTTTCGATGTTGAGAAATGTATATGCCAGATCCATCTCATTTTTTGAGCCCATAGGTAGATCAGTTGGAAGAGAATATTTCTTATTAAGAACAGCCAATCTAGATTCTTGACCGAAGGGAGCAAGTGTTGGAAAATAAGGTAATTCACTAGGTAATGGTTTTGTGGAAAAACCATATGGTTGAAGAGGCAACGTGATAAATCTGAAAATGCTATGACAGATAAATACCCCCACTTATTTTGAAAGTGAATAAAATTGTGAGGACACAATTCCCAAAAGGCGGAGGGATGTAACATCCAAGGTAAATAAAGAATAAATAATTTTAATAGTTATTAATATTTACAAATTAAATATTAATTTTACTTTAAAGGGGTTTCTATGTTCAATAGCGTGCCCGATACGCAACCAGGAGATTCTTTGAAATCTTACATTGCACACTAGTAATAAAATAATATTATTTTAATTGATAGTTAACAAGTAGCCATTTTATTGGTGGGAATGAATGGAAATAACTAAAATATGGTTATATATGTTTGTTAAATGTTTTTACATTTATCCAATAAAAGATTAAGGCTTAAAATATGAAAATAATTCAATTTTAGGCATATATACTCTAGCATTCACTAAAGGTCGACTTATCCCCTTTTGATGGAAAACCATCTATAAATATAGTTTTGGTCACTCTTATACAATCTATTGGACCAAATAAAATTCTTATTTATAATCGGGACAACAAAATTTACATTGTGTAACTTTTTGGTATTTTTCTGATAAAGTTCATTTTTAATGAATAGTGAAAAAGGTTGAATTTTAATTCAAAAACACTTTTTAATATAATTTATTTATATGATTAGATTATATTTATAATTGTTTTTAAAATGTAATTATAATATATTTTTACCATTTAATCCAATAGTGGTCGTTGGAATTAATTTCACCTTGAAATTGGACTTTAACTACTGTCAATCTTTTGATACATATTGTTTCATAAAAACACGCAATTTGTTTTCATAGCGGTTATTAATTATTAAATTAATTAATATAACTTATAAGTTTTTAATTTTGTAAAATAGACATAATTTTTGAATCCAGAATATCAAATATAGCTTACGGTGATGTTTTGGTATTTTTCTGAAAAGCATCAATTTTTGATGAATTGTGAATCCACTATGTGGTACTTAAAAAAATGATTTTTCGTTTAAATGAAATTTTACCACCTCTATGATTTGAATTTCAAATGTCTGACATACATGGTTTTCATTAAGAAGTAAAATGTGGTTCAATGGGATTAAAATAATTTTCTGGTGAATAGTAACTTTTATGTTTTTATTCGCGATTAGAGGTAATTAGTATAATTTATGGTAAAAACAATATTTTAATAATATGAAATGACCTAGACACATGTCCTACCCTTATTGGATGTGTCATGGACGACCATTAAAACCCATGGGTCGATTTTAGGGACCCCATGGAGCCACTTGGGTAAGAAAAAGACATTAATTCCTTTTATTTAAAGTAAAAGTAAAAATTACACAAACATGAGTTATTTTACTAAAAAAAAATTAAATGTGGTTATACAAGTCATATTGTTGACTATAAAAATTAATTAGAGAGCTAAAATGATTTCCTACATCATGATATTTTTCTTTATAATTTTTAGACATTAAATAAATTAAATTATTTATGACACCATGATGATGTAGCGATGACCTCATTATTTAACGATTTAAATAAAATGAAAATATAATGTAAAATCTAAGACCTACAGTTGTCAAAAACCTATTTTATCAGTCGATTATGAACTATTATCACATTATCCTTTAATTTTATAATTTTGGGACCATTTTTATCCAAAACTCATTTTATAACAAAGTATCTTTTATTAACTTTCCAAGAGTGCCCCTCCTATCTTCTTATAAAAGGCCCCACCTCTACCTCCTTACCCACACCTCTCAAGCCTTTAGATCGGCCAACCCCTATTCATTTTGTCTCTCCACATCCCTTTTTTACTCCTAGATGCTTCACTTTTGGCAGATGTCTTCCCAAGGAAGCCATTGAGCTCAAGTCAAAAAGAGTTACCCGATTTAAAGGTAGTGTCTTCTCTTGTGTTCTTATGTTATATTTTGCTTCTCCAACCCCCTAAACTCATTTTATTCATTTATTTTGTAACAAAACCATTATCTTCCATATACTATGATGTTTTTATAAAATGTATTTTAGCTACACTTACACACACCTACATCTAATGGTTAAAGAACATATTGTTTCCGTGGATGGCGAATTTCTGCCTCACGAAATGATGATTGTTGAAAATTATTTTAACACCTTAAAAGGTGGCCATTTATAGGTAACTATATTTATATATGATATATAATATGTGTATGTTTTACTTAAGCTTCTGTATTTTTCATTTATGGCATACCTTTATGGTTTCAATTATGGGTAAACGCGGTATCTTCGTTTTAGGAAATGCGGACTACCGCCCCTTCAAAGTGATTTGATACATTAATACCATATGTGGTATGTATAATGGATGGATTTAATGATATTATATATGATACCATACTGTAATTATAATACTATTATGTATCATTATGTTTTAATTCCATAAAATACGAAATAGAAATGAAAGTAGCGTTCATGCGTACGTACGACTTACCGTCTCCATGAACAGTGCATTTCATTTCTTACCTCTAAACGTTATGTAATATTAGAAATTCATGTATATATTGGATACATATGATATATATGGAATATAAATCATGAATATCATTCTTGAGATAATGGATATTTGACTACGTGAACCACATGTAAATATAATAAGTTTACTTTTGACTAAAGTACCAAATATCGACCAAACGTCAGTTATTAACATAAATGATCACATAATGTTCATAACATGGTTAGAAGTGATATTAAAAGAATAATAAATTTGAAAAGGTTCTTAATAAAGTATAAATTAACTCAAGTTTATTATTCAGGACAATAAAGAACGATCGAGTCAAGTCGGACCCGAGGTATGGGACTTCGTCTAAATCTCCTTTCATTGGGGCTTATTTTGTTTTATACACAACCTTCTTTTATACGGTTTATAAACCCCTTTGACTTTTACATTTATTAAAAAAGAATCTTTTTTATATGAGGCATTTACTAAACGAAAAAAGGGAATGTTTTTTTGTCACACGTATGCGGCGACAATGTCTTCTCTACTACCGTGACCATTTTTTGAGTTTTGGATTCCTCTATAAGCCGTACCATTTTTTTAATTGAAAAATAATTACGATTTTTAATTTTCTTTTATTTTGGTATTGAAAATGGTTTTCATAATGTTTTTATATCAATGTGTTGTCTTTATATCTTGTGATTGAAAAGTGGAAATGTTACGTTTCCTTTATGCATGTTTTTTGTGATACGATTATGTTATGGTTCTTGTAAATTATTATGAAGACGGGTGGTTCCGTGATAATCTAAGGCTGGGTGATCCTGATATAGCTCTCCAATTCATTGGGTAACGTGAAGGAGTTAAACGTTAAGGTTTCTCCGAATCGATTTAGGGAATATACTGTGATGTGTATTCCAAACGTAACCAAGAGGGTTACTCCCTATGTAAGAATGTTATTAATGCCTCAAGTTACCTTTATGTCTTATGATTTCTATGAATTATTCATGATTTTATGAGGTATGTTAATGTTCTTATGTTTTATGAGTAGATTATGATTTCAATGATTCATATGTATTCATGTACTCATTTTTCCTCTCCATATTTTTATATCCCTTACTGAGCTTTTTATGCTCATACCATGTTTTTGAAATGTTTTTCGCAGGTCAAGGGAAGGGTATATGATATGATGATAGTGTCAAAGAAGTGTCAAAAAATAATCCATGTTTTACTTTAAATATGTTTCCATTAATGGAAAAAAAATTGAATACTATCTTTTATTGTAACCATTTTGTTTAAATGTGGGATGTAATGCAAGTTTTATGATCTAATTCACTAATACTCTAAACCTGAAAAGATATTCAATTTGAAATCATGTAACAACTCAAGATTAAGTAAGGTTTAAGGCTGGGGCCTTATAGTTGGTATCAGAGGTCAGTTTAGATAACTTTAGGAGTTATAATTCTATTAAATGACTATCCGAAAGTATTTTTTTATGTTCAAATTGAAATGATATAGAATTTGAATATTACCATGTTGCTTCATCAAAGACATGTTTGTTCAGAATGGTTTTCCATAGAGGAAACATGGAAGCAGTTCTAGGAAGGCATACATAAGGAAATAACATTCCGAATTAGCATCTTGAGATGGTTGGAATTGGAACTGAACAGTTTTTTGCAGTAATGGCGCATTTGAATCAAGCGATAAATGGTGGTGGTATCCATGCACGAGATCAGCCAGATCAACCACATAGGAACATGTCAGTGGTGGAACATTTCATAAGGAAACATCCCCCATCAATCAGAGGATCATTTAACTCTGTTCTAGGTGAAGGGTGGATTAAAGCACTGGAGAAGATTTTCGATGTCATGGGGTGTTCAGAAAATCAAAAGGTTAGTCTTGTTATTTACCGTTTGGAGGGTGAAGCAGATCAGTGGTGGTAAATGGTTAAAAATATCATGGACGCTGATGATAATGATGCTCTCGACTGGGTTGAATTCAAAGGTATGTTTCTTGATAATTACTTTCCTAAGGGTATTCAACTTAGGATGGAAGATCAATTCCTAGAATTGAGGCTAGAGGAAGACTCAATGGCTGCCTATGAAGAAAGGTTCACTCGATTGGCAAGGTATGCTCCAAATTTTATACGAGACCTTGATAGTAAAACCAATCGTTTTTACTCAGGATTAAAGCCAAAATATCGAAGGTCATTAGCTTCTTGTGAGTTCAAAAGTTATAAAAATATAGTTCGACGTGCTGAGAAGGTGGAAATGGAGTTTGCCGATGATCAAGTGTTCTATAACAACCAACAAAAGAAGAGACTGAGGTGGCAGGAGAAAGGAAAGAATTCTTCAAAAAAGTTTGTTGGTAGGAAAACTATGTTTCCAGTTTGTGATAAATGTGGTAAAAGGCATGCTAGGGAATGTCTTCTGAATTCTAGAAAGTGCTAATGATGTGGTAAGATGGGACATGAGGCTCTTGATTGAAATGAAAAAGATCAAGGTGATGGTAAGACCAAATTTTATTTATAGTTAGTGAAATGTTTTAAGTGCAATTAGATGGGTCACTATGTAAATGAGTGTCCGACAAAGAGCTTGAGTGATGGGAAGCAGTTAGACTGCAAGTAGAAAGGGGTGGTGAAATCCTTTTCAACTACTTCAGAAGATGTTAGGCCCTCAAATGAAGTTGTATCAGGTACTTTTTTTGTTTTTTCAGATTATGCCAGTGTGTTGTTTGATTCGGGGTAAAAACATTCTTTCATCTCTAAAAACATTTCTAGTAAAATGGGAATACCATCTCAATAAATGACTCATAAACTTGTGGTAAAAACACCTCGGGGAAATGTTGGGGCAAAAAGTATTTATAAGAATATTCCTATCCTTATTCGTGGAAAGAACCTACTTGAAATCCTTATTGTTTCACCTCTAGTAGAGTTTGATGTTATCCTGGGTATGTATTGGATCTTTATTTACCATGCTAAGATGGACCTTAGAGCTAAAGAAGTTTCTTTTCAGAAAGAATTTTAGTTTGTGTAGAAGAATGAACCCTAACTGTTGATAACTTATCAAGAGGCCGAGAAACTTGTAAAAAATCGAAATGAATGTTACCATGCACACATCGTTGAAAATAAAGGAACTGTTCAGATTAATGATGTGCTAGTGGTAAATGAGTATATTGATGTTTTCTTGATTAGTTTCTTGGAATAATACAAGATCGGGAAGTTGAATTTACTGTTTACTTAGTTCCTAATGCTAATCCAATTTCAAAACCCCCTTATCGAATGGCTCAAACTCAACTTTTAGAGTTGAAGGGGAAATTACAAGATTTATTAGAGAAAGGTTTCATTCAACCTAGCACATCACCGTGGGGTGCTCCTGTTTTATTTGTTAAAAATAAAGATGGTTCAATGAGACATTGCATTGATTATATAGTCTTGAATAACATAACTGTTAAGAATAGATATCTTTTTCCTCATACCGATGATTTTTTTATTAGCTCTAGAGAGCTCAGTTTTTTTCAAAGATTGACCTCTGATCGGGGTACCATCATTTGATGGGAAAGGAAGCAGATATTCCGAAATCTGTGTTTCATATAAGATATGGCCATTATGAATTTGTAGTTATGCCTTTTGGGGTAACCAATGCACCAGCTGTATTCATGGACTTGATGAATAGAATTTTCCATGAGTTCTTTGATAAGTTTGTGGTTGTTTTCATTGATGATATTTTGGTGTTTTCTAAAAGTAAAGAGGAGCATGAAATATATTTATGGTTTATTTTTCAAACCTTGAAAGAAAAGAAATTGTATGGGAAATTCAGCAATTGTGAGTTTTGGTTGTAACAAATTTCTTTCTTTAGTCATATTGTTTCTAAATATGGTATAACTGTTGATTCTGCAAAAACAAAGGTTGTGGAAGAATAGCCAAGACCCACAAATGTTATTGAGATTCGTAGAATCCTTGTTTTGGCAGGCTATTACCGAAGGACTATTAGAAATTTTTCACGGTTATCTAGTCCAATGACTAAGATAACTCGGAAAGGTGTAAAGTTTATCTGGAAAAAAGAATGTGATGATTGTTTTCAGGAATTGAAAAGAAGATTGGTGAATGCTCCAGTTTTGGCACTACCTTCCAGGAATGGGGAGTTTGTTGTCTATAATGATGCTTCATTGAAAGGACTTGGTTGCGTCCTAATGCAGAATGATCAGGTAATTGCTTATACTACACGACAGTTGAAAACTCATGAGGTAAATTACCCTGCACATGATTTGGAATTAGCTGTTGTTGTTTTCGCTTTAAAATTTTGGAGGCATCATTTGTATGGAATAAAGTGTGAAATATATACTGATCACAAAAGTTTAAAGTATATATTCACTCAGAAAGAATTGAACATGAGACATACGAGATGGCTAGAATTAATCAAAGATTATTATTGTACAATTCATTACCATCCGAGAAAAGCAAATAAAGTGGCTGATGCTTTGAGTCAAAAAAGTAATGCTTCATTGTATATGCTACGTTTTGAAGAAGATACATTGGTTTTTGATTTGATGAACTTTGGAATAGAAATTTTTAGTGCAGGAAGTTATTCTGTTTTGTTTCAGGTATCAGTGAGGTAATCCCTATCAAACAAAATTACGCAAACGCAGAAGAAAGACAATGCGTTGCATAAAAAGGTAGAACTGGTTCAGAAGGGTATGTTGACTGAATTCAACAGTGATAATGATTGTTTTTTTGAGATTTGGGAAGATATTGTGTGTGCCTTGTGATTTACAGTTTAAGAGAGAGTTGTTATTTGAAGCTCATAGTTCTCCGTTTTCAGTTCATCCTGGTAGTACTACGATATACGGAGATCTGCGGGAGTATTACTGGTGGGATGTAATGAAAAGAGATGTAGATTATTTTAGAGTGAAGTGTTTGACTTGTCAACAGGTTAAAGCAGAGCAGCAGTTAACAAAAGAGATGCTTCAACCTTTACCAGTACTAGATTGGAAATGGGAGAATATATCTGTGGACTTCGTTGAGGGATTTCTGAAGACACCTCGAGGTAATATCGCAATCTTGGTTATTGTTGATCGCTTGACTAAATCTGTTCATTTCCTTGCTATACGAGCTAATTTTTCCCAGATCAACTTTCCTATTTGTATCTTAAATAGATATTCATGTTACATGGATTTCCTCTCTCCATTGTATCTGATCGTGATCCCAGGTTTACTTCTAACTTTTGGAAGGGCCTTCAGAAGTCGTTGGGTACTGAATTAAATTTTAGTACAGATTCTCATCATCAATCAGATGGGAAATTAGAATGACCAATTAATACCTTGGAAGATATGCTACGTTCTTGTTAGATGGATTATTTGGGAAGATGGGACCAGCATCTTTCATTGGATAAATTTTCATATAATAATAGTTTTCATTCCAGTATACATATGGAACCATTTGAGGCGTTATATGGGACGCGGAGTCGAACTCCAGCTTTCTAGGATGAAGTGGGTGAAAGGAAGCTGATGGGAGATGAATTGGTAGAAGAAATGGAAAAAAAGGTTCAGTTGGTTCAGAGACACATGAGAACAGCTCAGAGCAGGCAGAAGAGTTATTCAGATAATCAGAGGAAGGATATATCTTTCGAGGTAGGTGATCATGTTTTTCTCAATGATTCACCATGGAAAAGTGTGATGCGATTTGGTAAGAAAGGAAAGCTGAGTCCATGGTTTATTGGACCATATGAAATTCTAGAGAGAGTTGGATCAGTTTCTTACCGAGTGGCTTTACCTCTGAATTTATCTCAGGTACACAATGTTTTTCATGTTTCGATGTTGAGAAAGTATATTCCAGATCCATCTCATTTTTTGAGTCCATAGGTAGATCAGTTGGAAGAGAATATTTCTTATGAAGAATAACCAGTCCAGATTCTTGACCGAAGAGAGCAAGTGTTGCGAAATAAGTTAATTCACTAGGTAAAGGTTTCGTGGAAAAACCATATGGTTGAAGAGGCCACATGGTAATCTGAAAATGCTATGAAGGATAAATACCCCCCCCCCCTTATTTTGAAAGTGAATAAAATTGCGAGGACACAATTCCCAAAAGGGGGGAAGGATGTAACATCCCAGGTAAATAAAGAATAATGCATTTTCATATTTATTAATATTTACGAATTAAATATTAATTTTACTTTAAAGGGGTTGCTATGTTCGATAGCGTGCCCGATAAGCAACCATGAGATTCTTTGAAATCTTACGTTGCACATTAGTAATAAAATAATATTATTTTAAATGATAGTTAACACCTAGCTATTTTATTGGTGGGAATCAATGGAAATAACTAAAATATGGTTATATATGTTTTTTAAATGTTTTTACATTTATTCAATAAAGGGTTAAGGATTAAAATAAGAAAATAATTGAATTTTAGGCATATATACTCTAACATTCACTAAAAGTCGACTTATCGCCTTTTGATGGAGAACCATCTATTAATATAGTTTTGTTCACTCTTATACATTCTATTGGACCAAATAAAATTCTTATTTAGAATCAGAACATCAAAAGTTACTTTGTGTAAATTTTTGGTATTTTTCCGATAACGTTCATTTTTAATGAATAGTGAAAAAGGTTGTATTTTTATTCAAAACCTCTTTTTAATATAATTTATTTATATGATTAGATTATCTTGGAATTGGTTTTAAAGTGAAATTAGAATATATTTTTACCATTTAATCCAATAGTGGTCGTTGGAATTAATTTCACCTTAAAATTGGACTTAAACTAGTGTTAATCTTTTGATATATATTGTTTCATAAAAACACGCAATTTGTATTGACAACGGGAATTAATTATTAAATTAATTAATATAACTTATATGTTTTGAATTTTGTAAAATAGACATCATTTTTTAATCCGGAATATCAAATATAGCTTAGGGTGATATTTTGGTATTTTTCTGAAAAGCTTCAATTTTTTATGAATAGTGAATCCACTAAGTGGTACTTAAAAAACTGATTTTTCATTTAAATGAAAATTTACCACCTCTGTGTTTTGAAATTCAAAAATCCAACATACATGGTTTTCATTAAGAAGTAAAATGTGGTTCAATGGGATTAAAATAATTTTTTGGTGAATAGTAACTTTTATGTTTTTAATCGCGATTAAAGGTAATTAGTGTAATTTAAGGTAAAAATAATGTTTTAATAATATGAAATGACCTAGACACATGTCCAACCCTTATTTTATGTGTCATGGACGACCAAGACAACCCATGGGTCGATTTTTGGGACCCCATGGAGCCACATGGGTAAGACAAAGACATTAATGCCTTTTATTTAATGTAAAAGTAAAAATGACACAAACATGAGTTGTTTTACTAAAAAAAAAATTTAAATGGGGTTATAAAAGACATATTGTTGACTATTACTATTAATTTGAAAGCTAAAACGATTTCATACATCATGATATATTTTTATAATTTTTATACGTTAAATAAATTAAATTATTTATGACACCATGATGATGCAGCGATGACCTCATTATTTAACGATTTAAAAAAATGAAAATATAATATAAAATCTAATACCTACACTTGTCAAAAACCTATTTAATGGGTGGGTTTCGAACCCTTATAACTATATCCTTGAATTTTATAATTTTGGGACCTTTTGTATCCGAAAATCATTTTATAACAAATTATCTTTTCTTAACTTTCCAAGAGTGCCCCTCCTCTACTCTTATAAAAGGCCCCCACCTCTACCTCCATACCCACACCTCTCAAGCCTTTGGCTCGGCCAACCCCTGCTCATTTTGTCTCTCCACACCCTTATCTTACTCCTACAAGTCTCACATTGGTCAGAAGTCTTCCCAAGGAAGCCTTTGAGCTCAAATCTAAAAGAGTTACCTGATTTAAAGGTAGTGTCTTCTCTTGTGTTCTTATGTTTTATTTTTCTTCTCCAACCACCTAAAATCTTTTTATTCATTTCATTTGTAACAAAAACAGTATCTTCCATATACTATGATGTTGTTATAATACGGATTTGAGCTACACATACACACACCTACATCTAATGGTTAAAAAAAATATTGTTTCTGTGGATGGCGAATTTCTGCCTCACGAAATGATGATTGTTCATTATTTTTCTAACACCTTCAAATGTGGACATTAATATGTCACTATATTTTTATATGATATATAATATGTTTATTTTTTACTTAAGATTCTTTATTTTTCATTTATGGCATACCCTTATGGTTTCCATTATGGGTAAACGTGATATCTTCATTTTAGGAAGTGCGGACTACCGCCACCTCAAAGTGATTTGATTCGTTAACACCATATGTGGTACATATAAAGGATGGATTTAATGATATTATATATGATACCATACTATAATTATAATACTATTATGTATCATTATATTTTGATTCCATAAAATATGAAATATAAATGAAAGTAGTGTTCATGCGTACGTACGGCTTACTGTCTCCATGAACAGTGCATTTCATTTCTTACCTCTAAATGTTATGTAATAGTATAAATTCATGTATATACTAGATATATATGATATATATGGCATCTACATCTTGAATATAATTCTTTAGATAATGTATATTTGACTATGTGAACAACTTGTAAATATAAGAAGTTCACTTTTGACTCAATTACCAAATATCGACAAAATGACCGTTATTAACTTAAATGATTAAATAATGTTCATAACATGGTAATAAGTGATATAAAAGGAGTAATTAACATTAAATGGTTCTTAAGAAAGTATAAATTAACTCAAGTTTATTATTCAAGACAATAAATAAATATTGAATCAAGTCGGACCCAAGGTATGGGACTTCGTCTCAATCTCCTTTCATTGAGGCTTATTTTGTTTTATAAACAACCTTCTTTTATACGGTGTATAAACCCCTTTGAATCTTATGATTATTCAAAAGGAATATTTTTTATACAAATAATTTACTAAACTAAAAAAGGTAATGTTTTTTTTTCATACGTATGCGGCGACAACGACTTTTCCGCCGCCGCGACCATTATTTGAGTTTCGACTTCCTCTACAAGCCATAACTTTTTTTAAAATGAAAAATAAATACCATGTTTTACTTTTCATTTATTTTGGTATTGAAAATGGTTTTCATAATGTTTTTATATCAATGTGTTGTATTGATATCTTGTGATTGAAAAGTGGAAATGTTTTCTTTCCTTTATGCATGTTTTATGTGATACGATTAAGTTATGGTTCTTGGGCATTATTATGAATATGGGTTGTTCCGTGATAAACTAAGGGCGGGTGAGCACGATATAGCTCTCCAATGCATTGCGTAATGTGAATGAGTTAAACGTTAAGGTTTCTCCGAAGAGATTTATAGAATATACTATGATGGGTATTCCAAACGTAACCAAGTGGGTTACTCCCTACGTAAGAATGTTATGAATGCCTCAAGTTACCTTTATGTCTTATGATTTCTATGATTTATTCATTATTTGATGAGGTATGTTAAATTGCTTATGTTTTATGAGTAGAGTATGATTTTATTGATTCTTATGTATACATGTACTCATTTTTCCTTTCCATATTTTTATATCCCTTACTGAGCTTTTTATGATCATCCCATGTTTTTGAAATGTTTTTCACAGGTCAAGGGAAGGGTACATGATATGATGATAGTGTCAAGGAAGTGTCAAGAAAGAATCCATGTTTTAATTTAAATTTGTTTTCAGTGATGGATAAAATGAATAGTATCTTTTATTGTAACCATTTTGTTTAAATGTGGGATATAATGCATGTTTTATGATATAAATCTCTAAAACTCTAAACCTGAAAGGATCCTCAATGTGTAATCTTATAATAACTCAAGATTAGGTAAGTTTTATGGATGTGGCCTTATATATAATCTTACTATGTATTTTGTTTTAGTAAAATACTTAAAATATAAGTAATTATGTAAGAAATAGGTTAATTAAATATTTAGTGGTTGTTAGTATAGAAAATAATAGAGATAAGAACTATAATAAAAAATAATTTTTTTATTCTTAACATGATATCTTAGTTAATTACATATAAAAAGAACAATTATAAGATTCCCTGAAAAACTAGAACTAGATAAAAGTTTTTTCCAAAAAATTCAGTTGATAAAGACTACTTAGGTAATATTAATTTATCTCCAAAGTGCTAGAAATGTAGGGTTAAGTACCCATGAAAATCTCATAGTCTAATTGTACGATTTTTGTTTTGAGGAAACAAATGAAACAGGAATACTATTTACCATATAATAATGTAGAGTTTGATTGAGGTATATAATGATCATCATAATGTACCAATAATATTGCAATGTATTATACGTGGGTAACATGGTCCTTATCCAAGTGAGTCCCCTAATCCAAGTTATATATCTTAGACAATGGAAGGGATTGTAGTTTATATATTGTAGAAGTGGGTCATGCTGGTTGAGGGACCCTTATATTTCACAACGGTGTTTAACATGTGATGTTAATGTTTTTAAGAATGATACTTTTTAAAAAATATTATTATACAATCTTACAGGTAATTTAATGCAATTTAGGGAATTAGATACCACTATTTATTTGATCCTATATCAATTTCCATGAAATGAATACCCCATTTTATATTCGGAACCAACTTATGATTGTGTTTTATTATGTGTAATTATATAAATTTCCCTTGTAAATTTATTCCTTTGTTTGGGGAATAAAAATTATTATTTTATGATATTTATCTCAAATTAATGGAGAGAATGAAAAAATATATGATATTAATATTTTTCATTGATATAAAAATTTATTTTATGATTCTATGCCATGTATTTTATCAGGCTTTTTTTCAATAATTTACATGTTCCCATTTATATGATTTATATCCAACATATATAGAAAATATTAATGTCCTAAATATCATATATAATCATTAACTACATTTTTAGAACTATAATTTAATTTTAATCTAATAAAATGAGTCAGATCGATTCATCGAGACGGTATGTCATATGTACGCAAAATTGTTGATATCATTTCTAAATTGTTTAAATGGAAAGGATGTGGATGGTATAATATTATACTATAATGAATATAATTTTCGAATTATCACATATATATATATATATCCATTTAGCATATTATTTGAACCATCCATGTATGGTGGTGATTATAAATGAATTACACCTAATCATAGAGACGATAAGACATACGTGCACACGAATGGTGCTTTCATTTTTCATAGGATGGATAAAAAGATGAATATGATATTTAATAACTATAATAACATATCAGAATATAAATGATACAATATATATTATTTTATCATGGTTACAAAACATGAATAAGATTTTGAATAATAAATAAACATGAAAGAGACGGTAAAGTAGATTTACTCTTCTTTAGTAGAGTCATTTAGATCAATTTTTAAGGACATTATATATGTGCCTTTTTTAAGAAAAATACTTTCAAAATAGGTCTATATATTATTAGAATAGAAATTTTTAAGAATTGGTCAGTCTATAGGACTCAATGTGATGCGAATAATTGAGTAATTTGTTCTCTATTTATAATTTTCATGAGGAATTATTTTTGAATTTATCAAATTATTAAATTATAATAAATTTATTTATTCCAAAAAGTATCTAAATTGAAATGGATTCAAAGATAAGATGGAATATGGTTTTAATATAATGAAATAGTATCATTTAGACAAGTTTTTTTGTAATTAAAAACTGTATAATTATTGTAAACCCATTAGCTATATATTAAAAACCTTAACCATGGTAACCATTATTTTAATCCCAAAGGATTTATAATTATAAAATAAATTATAAAATGACTCATAAATGGATCAATTATGATGTTTTTCCATTATACTAGTCAAATGGATGAATAAAATGTTTTTATTACTTTTAAATAATTTTATAATATATTATTTTGAAAAAGTATCATTAATATCAATCATGAAACTATTAATTTACTATAACTTCCTATACAAATAAAAAAATTTAAAATTATAAAAAAATCATTAAAAATAATATAGTATTTAATTTTTATATTTATAGTTCATTTAAAATATTAAATAATTTAAATTATACCGAAATTAGTATTTGAAAATCATTTATTTTATTTTAATATTAATAATATAAATATTGTATAAGTATTATAGATGAATTGAAGAATAATTTGTAATTTCTATAAATGTAAAGAAAAATTCTTATAATAAAAATCCTTTAATTTATATCAATATTTAAATTTACTTTGAATCATATGTTTGATTTTTCCATATTTGATCACAAAAAAGTTACTAAATAAAAAGAGAGTGACATTTTGTAGATATAATGGTTTCAAATAATACATTAGCAATTTTTATTGAAAAAAACCCATTAAATAACCCAAATATCAGAATATTGTTATAAGTGTCCAATATTATTTATCCTATTATTATTTCAATAGGTTATAGTCATTGTTATTCCATTATCATGTTGTTTTAACCCTTATTCAACAACATTAACTATTACCTTAACTACTTGGATTTCTACACAATGAAGGTTAATATAGTTACTATAAAATTCCAAATTACCTTTATATGTATCATTTATGAAATTTTAGCCTTATAAATTTTTTTTTATTAATATAATATTTTTTTTATTTTTATATCATTTTATAATAATTATTCACTATAAAATATTATGAAGGTCAATTTTATTCATTACATTGATTTCAATAATTTAAAAATATATCTAATAACATCAATTTGTTAATATATTCTTATTTTGTCTCATATGTCTATAAAATCATTGTATGAATTTATTTTGATCGTATTACTTTTATTTTATCATTTTTATTTTCTCTTATTTGATATTTCAATTAATAAAATAATTACTAAATCATTATTATATAATTATATAATCAAATTATTTGTTAACTAAAAATGTAATATAAATTACAATGATATATATATATATATATTATTTAAAAGGAATATTTATTGGAAAATATATCTTATGAATGATATAATATTGAAAATGTTAGAGTTATGATAAATATGAATGGTAAATCATTGAGTTTTCTCTAAAGAAAATATTATAAATATTATAACCTCATAAACAATTCCTTAAATAGTTATTTAACATAACCATAAATTATAATTTAAAATATTTCTATTACAATAAAATCCAGACCCATGTTATGGTCATTATATTTCACTTATCATTTTATTTTAAACATATAAGACCCTATTTATCCTTTATCATTGTAAAAAAATGTTCATAGATTTCAATTCATGTTGATAAAAATTAAATTGGATATATTTACTAAATTTTGACATCATTAGTTAATATATGGAATTAAAATTTTAATATTCCCTACATAGAGGTTTTATAATTTAATTTTATATTAATCCCAAACAACATAACTAATGTTTCCATGAAAATGTGGTTTTAGGGAAAAAATGTACTAATACTATAATAGGTTATCAGGTTAATGAAAATGTAATTAATAATATTATATATATAAAATGGAACTTAAGTTATATGGTGAGTATATTTTTATCATACATGTGATTTTAATATAATAAAATTCACAATTTTATAAAAACATGTATTTTTTAACTATTCACTAAAAATCTATCTTTCAAAAATTTTAAAAAAAATTAAAATAAAATAATTATATTATTATAATATTAAAAAATTCATTGTCATTTTGTTATATTATGGACATAAATGTTTAAAAAATTAATTATATTTAAATAAAAATATATCATGGTTTGATTAAGGTATGTATTGGTTGCAATATAACTATCGAAGATATTAAATTTATTTAAGATGAAACATACCGTAATATATTTGGGTGTTACATTATCCTCTAATTCAATAAATTTAATCCTATATATTTTAAATTTCACTTCAAAAATTAGTGGTTGATATTTGAAAATTACATTGTTGGAATCCCATATAGTAAATAGGGTTAACAAAACATTCACTTAATACAATGGAATTGAAAATCGAAAAGTCACCAAAAAACTAGGATTATGAATAATATAATATTAGTGAACATAAATACATGGAATAGAAATATAACAACCATGTTGTAGTAGTGACATATTGAGAACATGATCATTAGAAAATTCAGCTTAAAAACTATAAATTTTTTATGGGTTAAAATACCATTGAATTCTTATTTATAAAAGTAAAAAAGTATTATTTGTGATCAAAATTCATTTATCCATATTTGAGGTATCTAGATTAAAATTTGAGAAAACATACTTGAATTCTTTCTATGTCATAATCTCATCAATTTTTTTAGTTGATCAATTTTCAATTCATCTCTTATGAAAGGAAATGTACGTCCAAGATGAGTTTTATAAGATTAATGAATCATACAATATAAAATTTAATCCTTCAACAATTAAATTTTTGTCGAAACTGATATTTTTAGTAAAATAATATATATATTTCATTTCAATTCAGTCAATAATTAGTTAATCATAATAATCATATTGTTTACATCTTTCCAAACTGAAAAAATTTAAATGAATGGTCACTAAATTTACAAAATATACATATCATCTAATTTCCCCCAAAATCTAATGTATCTATTATCCCAAAATATATTTATTCCTCTATATCCTATGAACAATAATTACAAAAAATCATGATTCCTAAAAAATATATTTGGTTATTGAATGTATTCATTAAATCCAGACATCAACTAATCACAGAACACAAAACTTAAACTATGAAATCACTAACCACCTTCTTGGAACGAAATACTAACCCATACATATATCTTTATAATTATTATCTCAATAAAGAAATATTTTAATATTATCTCCCCCCAATCAAGTGATATTTAATATATAAACATTCCAAATAATCAATTCTCTTTGTTAAAAATATTATTCACCACATACCACAAAATCCATAAATAAATAATACTATAGTAAAATCCTTACAACAAATTTCTTGGTTCCAAATACACAAGTGTTGTAATCATTCTACATTGGTTATATCAATAACTTAATCTAGAACATAGACATTCATATTCGTCTAAGTTATATTCTCTTTATTCATGGGGTATTTATTTCCATAGATCCTCATATAGTTACATAAAATCATTTAAAATTAGAAAAATGTTTCTTAACCTATGAAATCATGAGCCTAGTGACCTTTTTACAAACACTTGAAGCAAAATCCTTTTTCTTTTAAACAATTACCAAGTTGTTTCCCTCCACATGTATAAAATGTTAGAAAATACTCCATTCCCTTGATCCTTTTATCTATATTTTCCAATATCATCCCCTTCATCTCATTCTTCCCTACTAATAAATAAGACATGTAGAATTATTTTTAATTATTTTAGAATAAGACAATATGTACTCAAATGATGATAATCATTGGGTGTCAAGTTCCCTATATAATATTTGCATAAACCCGTCATGTAAATGACTATTATTAATCTTTTAATTAGTTGCATTGATATAGTCTCCATTCTTTATGTAGTACCATTTGTAAATAAATAAATAATCTATATTATATAATTAAAATTTATAATAAAATGTATACTCTAAAAAAACTGATACACAAAACATTAATTGAAAATTTAGGTATTTATTGTGTGTAAATCATATGTTTGGATTCTCTGGGAATATTTCAAATTCATATCATTTATTTTTCATTCTATAATAATTTTCTTCCTAAATATAGTTCCCAAGGAATATAATATGATTTAATTAACATAAACTATAATGACCCCAAACCCAGTATCTTAGACCTAGTTGTTAATATATTATATTAGAATAAAATACAATGAATTAGATTTTAAGGGAAAATGTTGTTTTTTAGTATTGGTAAAATTCATACATACATGATTCCCATAATATTTGAAAAATATACAAAAATAAAAATTTTAATTAGAACACATTATTACTTGTATTATATCCTTGCATAATAGTCTTAGTGCACATTGTGGATTTCTAGGAAGAGAGTAATAAAAAGGGTTTAGATAAAATGTTAAGTATGGGATATCATTCAACAAAATATACTTCCAATCAATACGAATAATAAAAATGGAATGATAAATAACTATAAAACATTCCATATAAATCAGTAACTGATAAAAAATTCCTCCACATATAATAATTTTTTTAAATTTTACAGATAATATGAACATAAATACATAATAGAGGTAATTCATAATTATTGGAGTCCCTGATATCATGCATCATGGAACCATTACCATCATGATCTTATATATGATGATTTAAAAACACCGGGTACAAATCAATTAGGTCTCACTAACTTCATCCATTCAATCAATTCCTTCACAAGATAGTATTAAAATACGAGTTAAAAAATAATTAGTTTTAGAAAACTAATATCTCTATTGAGACCTACCGATTCAACCATAAGATTTATAAATATCTTTCCCTTCCATTAATTCATATTCAAATCATTCCTCATATATCAAATAACTGATTTAATACATGAACAATGTTTCTTACCATCAAGAATCTGTATTGAGTAAAATATATAGATTTATCAATATTTACCCATTTAAAACAATCATAACCCATTTAAATAAATTTTGTGAATAATATAATTAGGCTACCTAGCCAACATAAGATTAATTAAGGTATATATATATATATATATATAAATACATTAATGATATTACTAGATTATTTCATTAGTGAAAGTACATTTTTTACTTTGAAAATAGTTTTTAAAATTTAAAAAATATTAACATAAAAAAGAAATAAGATTCATTGAATAGAATTGTGTAAACCTGTAAAAAAATATTTAAATAATTAAGGTTTTATTATAGAGGAAACATATCTTTATAATGTATATGTAAAAAATAGTTCATTTATCATTTTTTATGTAAAATCATAAAAACTGTTTTTAAAAAATGACAGAAATATGTATTTTCAAAATTTTTTCAGAATTTCATAATGGGGTAAAAATTAATTTAAAAATTAATTGGTTATTTTCATGTACATTTAAAAAAAATTCTAGAAAACATGGAAATGGAAATTAAATATTCCTCACCATACCAATACTACATTAACAAACTCGAATAATGATGAGATTGTGAAGTAAACTCTTACAACTAGGGTATGTTATGAATCCTAATCCCCAAGAATTAATAACATTTATCATTACATTAAATATAATTAGAATAATGAAATTAATGTTATAAAATGTCAAAGGGGTTGCATATACCCAAAAAAATTAAATAAGAGGTAAATAATTATGTGTTCCATATAAATATTTATTACTATTCATTATTTATGAACATATAAACTTAAGCATATTTCTTTGTGGAGATAGTATGTTGTACATATAAACGGGCAATGATATCATTTATAAATGGTTGAAATATTAAGGAAGTGGATGGTATATTAATTTTATATAATCAATATCATGTAATTACTATCATATATATCAATATTTCCCATAATTATAACCATCAATATAAAGTGGTGATGATAAATGAATTACACT
Organism: Viscum album; assembly: GCA_963277665.1. NCBI lineage: Eukaryota > Viridiplantae > Streptophyta > Magnoliopsida > Santalales > Viscaceae > Viscum > Viscum album. Next base: position 1,395,255,653 of record OY728150.1, read on the forward strand.
GCTATGTGGAGACAATTTTCCTTAACTATGAACATGTGGTGCATTAATTTTTCATCGAATGGTTAAAAGTATAAAATAATTTTTAATAATCAAAATTACATATATAAATATATTTAATAATTTACTTATTAATATACACAGAAACAACACATGAAGAGTTAGTAGATGAATAAATAAACATGAAATAGTTGGTAAGGATTATTACCTCTTCATCAGCATACCTCATTTAGATTTATTCGGAACAAACTATGGTTAGACATTTTGGAAGACCAATAACTCAAAATTTTGGAATAGTATGATTTTATTAGAAATTGGGATGGCTTGATGATATAGATTACATGAGATCATTAGAATTATTGAGGAAGAAGGATTCCATTTATGACTTCAATGGGTGACACTTTTTGAATTTCTCAAAATATTATGTGATTATAAATTAATTTATAATAAAAGCCATCAAATGGAACGATATTATAATTTATAATATGATAGTTTTTTATCATCATTATTTATAATGTAGAAAATTTTTGGTGAAATTTAATCCTTATAACTTTTGTTAACCACTAGGTTAGAAATTGTTGACTATAACTTTTGTAACCATTTTTTTTATCACAAAGGCTTAATAAGACTATCATAAATGAAAAAATAACTCATAAGTGGAAGACATATTATTTTTTAATCTATATTACATACACAAGGAAAATATAATAGTTTTATTAATTTTAAATAATTTATTATTATATTATTTATGATAAATTGTCAGTAATGTCAATTTTGATGATATTCATTTACTGTGACGTTAAATTGATAAAAAATTGATATTTTTAATATATTTATTTAAAAATTCTATAATATTTAATTTATTTCTAAAAAAATTCATTTTTAAAATTAAATAATTTAAATTATATCAAAAATGATAATATAAAATCATTTATTTAATGTGTTATTAATTAAAAAAATATTTCATTAGTTTCAAACAAGATTTTAATGTAATTATATAATTCATAAAAACATAAAAAAAAATTATATAATGATAAATATTTCATTGATATAAATATATACATTTAGTTTTGTTTTTACATGTTTATCCTATATGTGAACACATAAAAGACATTAATATACAAAGAGATAGACATTTTCTACCGCTGTTTTATTTACAAAATATATAATCAATTTAAAGGGATGTTTTCCCATAAAAAACTAAATTTTTAGGTTATGGTAATAATGGTAGAATAATATTGAACCAATTGTTTTATAGTCATCTTTAGGGAATTTTTATGACCTTATCATTATTTTTTAACCCTTATTTAACCACATCAACTCTTAACTTGACAACAAGGTTTTCAATTTATTGAAGGATATTATAGTTACTCTAAATTTTACAAAAAACAAATAAATGGATCATAAATGAAATTTTCTATAGTATAGAAATTACATAACCAAATATAATATTTAAAGAAAATTATATCATTTACGAAATTATTATTTACGATAAAATATTCATAATGTCGATTTTCTGAACTATTCATAAGATTGACTTTAATATTATTAATAAAACAAGATAAATTTGAAAAAAAATTACATATATAATATGTCTATTATTTATATAAAATTTGTGGATGACAATAATTTTATAAAATAATATTTATTTTAATATATTTAATAACATTTATTGGATATATTCAACAATAAAATAATATACGCATCATTGTTGAATAATAATTTAAGGTAATTATATCTTCATATAAAATTCAAAATTTATTTCAATGATGTATATAATAATTTTTTATTTTATTACAAATGTTATATAGGAATATTTACTCTAAATAATACATTATTACAAATGATATATATATTAGAAACATGAATAAGTCGTCCTTTACTTTTCATTAAATAAAATATAATAAATAACCTCCCCTCATCCAAATGGCCATAAATGGTCATATAAATGAACAATATATGATTATATACTATCATTAATCATACAATAGAAAATTTTCACGTATTATTGTCATTTTATAGTTCTTATCATTTTATTTTTAACATATATTACCCAATCTATCCTTTACCGTGGTAACCAGAAATTACAAAGGTTACTATTCATATTGGAAAAGAATAAATATAATTCCTTAGCATTAAAAAATTACATAATCATGAATTAAATGAATAATTCACATTGAGTATCTTTTCAGGTTTAAAGTTTTAGATAATTAAAACATAACTATTACATCTCAATGATTACAAAGTAGACACATCTACTCAGTTTCCGTTTTTTTCAAAAAATTAAATCTCTTGAACTAAAGATTCATGTCATGTCGCATGATTTAAACAAAATGACTTTTCCTTGATCCCATCCTTGACTCAATTCCACTTTATTTCCTGTGAAAAACATTTTCAGAAACATTAGATGAGTATAAAAAGCTCAGAAAGGGATATAAAAATACTGAATGAAAAGATTATTCCATATAAAAATAAGAATCAACAAAATCATACATTTCTCATAAAACATATGCACTTTAACATACCTCATTAAATAATGAGATTTATCAATAACTCATAGAAATCATAAGACACAATTGTAACTTTATGCAACCATAACATTCTTACGTAGGGAGTAACCCTCATGGTTATGTTTTGAATAACCATCAAAGTATATTCCCTAAATCTCGTCAGGGAAACCATATAGATTAACTCCCTCATGTTATCCAATTCATTGGGGAGCTATCTCGGGCTCACACGGCCTTAGTTTATCAAGGAAACACCCGACTTCATAATTAATGCCCAAAAATCATAAAATAATCATATCACATAAAACTTGCATAAAGAAAACATATCATTTCCACATTACAATAAGAATATAACATTATATGATATTGAAATAGGTAATACATTTTAAAATAAAAATTCAATACCAAAATACATAAAAATACTATTTGGTATTTATTTTTATTTTGAAAACATTACATCTTGTTGAGGAAGACATAGATCAAATAATACTCGCGGCGGCGAAAAAGGTCGTTGTCACCGCTTTCATTAAAAAAAAGAAACATTCCTTTTGTCGTTTAGTAAAATTTTTTAGATAAAATATTACCTTTTAATAAAATGAAATATAAAAATGATTTTATACACCATATAAAACAATGTCGTGTAGAAAACAAAATATGCCTCAATGAAAGGAGATTGAGACAAAGTCCCGTGCAAAGACGTTATCCTTAGATTATAGATAAATAAATTACATAATTATTTGTGAAAAACATAAATAAACATAATATATGTGGATATTATGTGTAAAAAAATCATAGTTCATCCAAACATATTAATAGAACAACATAATAAATAAGAAGAGGTTTAACCCAAAGAATTGAAATTGGGTTACGATGTTCTGTTACAGAAATTTGATAGCATAACAGCATCACATTAAAATTATTAACATGAGTTGATGAGACATAAAAAAGGTATCTCATCACATGGACATAAAATTTATAGAAATAAGGACGTATAATATCAAATCTCATCATTATGAAGATGTAAATTAAAAGACCTAACAAAAGAAGTCTTTTAAAAATAGGAGGGTGAAAGGTTCCCTTACCGATTTGGATAACATTCGAAATGTACACCCCATGAAAGAAGGACTATACAACATTGATGTAAATACCAATAAAAAAAGTATATTACACAAATATTAGAAAAATGGGATGTACATACACCACACAAAAGAAAATATTGGAAAATGTAGCATGAATCTCACAGGAATAATAAGTGAGATAAAAACCTCTTACCTCGTCGTAATCAATCAAGTCATATGACCAAAAGATAATAAAAACCAAATGAATCACATAATACCATGAATATAAAAATAATAATGATAATACATATCAAATTTATGTACAAAATACACCACATGAAATAAATAATTGGCGAAAAATGGAAATCTCATAGAATTAAAAGTAAGATTAGAAATCCCCTTACATCAGGTCCGACTTGTCTTGTTTGTTTCTTTATATTACTGAATAATAAACTTTTTTCAATTTATAATTGATTAAGGAATTACTTTAATGTTTATTATTCAATTAAAATCACATATTATCATGTTATAATAATTAGTTAATTATCTGACTTCATATCATACATTTTGTGGATGTTCAGTACACGAGTAAAGAAATGAAATTGTTTGAAGAGAATTGTCCATGTAGATATAAGTACATCATCTACATATTGGGGTTAATTATTTAAATACCACATATATAAATTATATATTTTTTAAATAATATTCTATAATGTTTTGAGATAAGAAATGAAATGTACAATTCATGAAGACGTTAGGTCGTACGTTCGCATGAACAATACATTCAGTTTTTTGTCATATTAATGGACATTAAAACTAAATTAGACATAGATATATTAAAATTCCAGTATAATATATATTTTATAAAGATAAAATAAGTTCAATAATTACATTATTTATAAATTCCATGTCTCGAATGAATGAGTCACATCACATGAGGGGGCGGTAGTCCACACTTCTTCAGATGAATTTATCGCAATTTCACAACATGAAATTCCTAAAGGTATGTTTTAAATATAAAATAAAGAAGACTAAAGAGGACATAAATATAATATATATCATATATAAATATAGTTCCATCATATTGGACACCATGAAAGGTGTTAAAATATTATTGAACAATCATCGTTTCGTGAGCCACTAATTCGCCACCCAGAGAAAAAATATGTTCTTTAACTATTAGACAGTGGTGTGTGTAATTGTATCTATAATCCATATCATAACAACATAATAGTATATTGAGGATACTGGTGTTATTATGGGATCAAATAAAAACAGGATATTGGTGAGTGAAGAAGGAAAATAAAATCAAGAAACTCGAGAGAAGACATTATCTCTAAATCAGGTAACTATTTTTGATTTGAGCCAAATGCTTCATTGGAAACACTTATGCCCAATGTGAGGCTTCTAGTAGTAATATAGGTATGTGGAGAGATAATATGAGAAGATTTTAAACTATCAAAGTGCTTGATAGGTGTGGGTACAGGGGTTAAGGTGGGGGCATTTTATAAGAGGTGAGAGGGTCACTTTTGGAATGTCATGAAATGTTAAATTATTATAAAATGGATTTCCGATATTAATGGTCCTACAATGATATATTTCTAGGATAAGGTGATAAGGGTTATAAATCCACCCATCCAATAGGTTTTCAATAAATGTAATTCTTAGATTTTACCTTATATTTTCATGTTATTTAAATTGTTCATTATTCAGGTAATCACTGCATCATCATGGTGTCATAAATAAATTTATTTATTTAATGTCTAAAATTTATAAAAAATATACCATGATGTAGGAAATATTTTTAGATTTTTAATGAATATTTATATTCCAAGAGATCATTTATGTAAACAAAATTAACTTTTTTTTACATAGGATATACAAACCATTGTTATATTTCTCTTCTTTTTTAATAATAATGTCATAAATGTCTCTATCAAACCCATGTGACTCCATGGGCACTATAGATTTTAAATAAGCTTCAAATGGTCAGCCATGACTCAAAAACTATGATTCGGACACAATTTTGGAACGTTTTATATTATTATGATATTATTTTATTACCCTTAACTTCCAGATTACTAATTAATAACGATAATTAAAGATAATTACAGTCATTACTATTCATATTGTCCAAAAACAAAAGAATCTTAATTACATAATTTGGAACTTTTAATTCCAAATATGGAATTAATTTTACCAAATTCCAAACACAGATATTTCAGTAATTATTTAAAAATAATTCTAATTGTCACAACCAAAGACAGGTTTTAATGAAGTAAAACTTATAAAAACATTGACTTATTTTTTAAATCCAATTGAAAAGTTAAATTACCTCCAATGACCAACATTGTATTACGTGATAAAAATATAATTCAATTACAATTTAAAAAAAATAAAAAGAAAAATCTAACTATATAATAAAATCAGATGAAGAAGCAGTTTTGAATTAAAAAGCAATATTTTTCAATATTCATTAAAAATAATTATTTGTCAGAAAAATACCAAAAATTTATCCAAATTAAATTCAATATTCCAAATTCAAATTTTTATTCCAATTTACCAAATTAAAACCATAGATGTTTAATTAATTATTTTTATAATTAATTCCCACTGTCAAAACAAATAGCGTGTATTTATGAAACATTATCTTTCAAAATATTGACACTTGTTTATGTCCAATATCAAAGTGAAATTAATTACAATGGCCACAATTGAATTAAATGGTAAAAATATATTCTTATTAAACTTTAAAAAAATTAAAAAGCTAATCTAACTATATAAATAAATTAGATTAAAAGGAGGGTTTGAATTAAAATAAAGCATTTTCACTATTCATAAAAAATGAACTATCTTGGAAAAATAACAAAACATTACACAATGTAATTTTGGATGTCCTAATTCTAAAGAAGGATTATATGTTGTCAAATATAACATATAATATAGGAAAATGGTGGATTCAAAAAGGGCTCACCATCAAAAGGCAGTTAATCGACCTTTTAAAGAATATTAGAATATTTATTCTTAAAATTGGATTCATTTGAATTTTAAGCCTCTATAATTTATTGGGTAAATATAAAAATATTTAACAAACATATATAATAATTTTTTATTTATTTCTGCTCATTCCCGAAATTACAATGACTAGGCGTTAACAACCATTTAAAATAATATTATTATCTTATTAGTGAGCAATGTAAGGTTTCAAAGATACTCATTGTTGTGTATTGGGTACGCCATTGAACATAACATCCCATTTAATGTAATATTAATATTTTATTGAAAAATATTAATAAATATGAAAATTTCATATTCTATATTTACATGGGATGTTACATCCTTCCCCCCTTTTGGAAATTGCATCCTTTTAATTTTAAATTTGGGCTCGGAAACTTCATTGAAATCCCCACATTGGCAAAGGATGAAATTAAACTATACCTTTTAAAGAATCAATGAAACGTAAAAGGGTCTACCGAGACAACAGATACTAGGATTCCATGGAAACATTGATATGTAAGAGAAAACAAATGGTCAAGTTCTAATGGAGAGTGATAGAAAACATGTCTTGGAGAAAGTAAACTAACAGACAATCACAATCCTGTGATGGGTTAAATGGTATCAGATTCCCCAGTAGGAAAAGATAATAGACAACGTTTTTGTTTTAAGAAAAATTTCATCAAGGAATTTATTTAGGAGCTTAACTAAATCATAATGAATCATACTTACTTTCAGGTAGACTTTCATGTCTTACTATATTTCTAACACAAACTCATATTTTCTCCAAATGATGAGTATTCAAGATGACCTGTTCACATTAAGAGTGCTAAAATCAACATACAGAGAATCACATAATCCATAAAAGATGAAATATATATTTCCCATTTCTTTAGACCTTACCCAAATCCAAAATTGCTAGTACAAGATCAGATAATCCCCAAAAGGATAATATTTTATAAAATTAAATACTACTCTTAATCTCCAAAATTCAAAAAAAAACCAAGGTTCGAGAAAGACCATTAAATAAAAATCTATCCATATAATTCTTCAATGTAATCCAACCTAGATTGAATACCAAATCTCTGAAGGATTTAACCACATTATCTTCCAAGGTAAATCATAACATTTATCTCCAAATAAAAATAGTTACTATTTAAGTATCATATTGAAAATTAATTAACCTAATCACATAACCTCTATGATAGGTTAATAATATCCATAGATAACCCAAAATCAACTTATTATTGATTCATAATATCATATAACAAAAAATAATTAGTCATAATAACCAGGACTTCATGTAGTCCAGTGGTAGGTGATAAATACCAGTCACACTTTGGTTGTGGGTTCGATTCCCACAGCTTCGTCTGATGTGACGGGTTGTCACATGGTGTGCATGTTGTCTCTTTTCAAATACTACATAATTTTATAACATTCCTATGAATAGATAAACTCCAAAAAAATAACCATAACATATTTTAACCACAAAGGTTATCTAATAAATTTATTTTTTCATCCCAAAATGTATTAACCTGTAATTTCCTCAAATTAAAGGGTCATATAAACCCAAATGGTTCTTTATAACTATATCCACAAAAGAAAAGATAATTATTCCTTGAATAAAATTATCATATATAAAACATCAGGGTTACACATACTATAAAAATTCTTCTAATTCAATCCCATCATCAAAAGAGCTTTAATAAATTTTATAATTTCACCATTCTAAAATCTACCATAACTCTTGAATCCCATATATGTTTACTTCTTACTCATTAAACATTATTCATGATCCATTAACCATTCCTTTCAATCTTATTCTTAAATACTTCTTTCCAACGAAATAATCATGAAACATATCCTAAGATTTCAATAATACTAAAATATATGTTATGAAATAATCCATACCATTCTTTGTCCATTGTAAGTTTCATCATCCTCAATCGGAATGGCATTAGTTATTGGTAAACGAATATTTTTATGATCCTGGTGATCCCATTCCCAAAACTTCTTCGTAGGACATGTGTTTTCTTAATGATCAGTCACACCACATTTAAAACATTCAATTGATCCTTTAGAAAGAACTTATTTTTCTTTCCTAGAGTCAACTAGATGCTTCCTTTTTCCATGGTAGGTTCTTACTTTATGGCGTTCATTTCCACATCTATAGAATCTTTTTGTCCCTTTGAAACTTTTTCCTCGGTGTTTCTTTCCACATCTTTGACATGTAGGTTTTTGAACACACTTCCCATTATGATTATTTCCTGAACATATGTAGGGATTTGTTTCTCGCATATATGATGACTTATAAAAATCACTAAGGGTCAGGTGGTCAATCATGACTCTAGATAGTTGGGTGAGAATAACCATAAGGGGTCTCATTGCAGCTACCATATCATTCAGTTCCTCGTTCAGAAAACCATCATAGTTTTCTTCACATCCTCTGTTACTTCGATGCCCACTAGATCCAACCATTTACTAATAAAAAATTGGTAAGGGTGAGTATATCAGTAAAATAATCATATAAAACTAAGATATAATTATTCATGTTGTCTTAAACTCATTCACTTTATCTAAAAAATATGACTCTTTCTGAAATCCTAACAATTATGGTAGTGTCACATATGCTTAAAGAATACCCTAACATCAAAAGTTATCTAAAACAACCTTTGATACCAACTATATGTCCTTGACCATAAGACATTATATAATAAAGAATTAAATGAATAATTCACATTAAGCATCTTTTCAGATTTAGTGTTTTAGAGAATTTGGACATAACTATTACAACTCAATGATTACAAAGTAGACACATCTACCCAGCTTCCATTTTTTTCACAAAATAAATACTCTTAAATAAAAGAGTCATGTCTACTTCCATGTTTTAGATACCATGACATTTCCTTGATCCCATCCATGACCCTATTTCACTTTATCTCCTGTGAAAAACATTTTCAAAAACATGGGAGAAGCATAAAAAGCTCAGTAAGGGATATAAAAATATGTAATGAAAAAAATAGTCAATTATACCTAAGAATCAATGAAATGATACTTTACTCATAAAACATAAGAACTTTAACATACCTCATGAAATCATAATATTTATGAATAACTCATAGAAATTATAAGACCAAAAAGTAACTTGAGGCATTCATAACATTCTTACGTAGGAAGTAACCCTCATGGTTTTGTTTGGAATACGCATCACAGTATATTTCCTAAATCTCTTTGTAGAAACCATAGAATTTAACTCCTTCATGTTACCCAATGCATTAGAGAGCTATCTCAGGCTCACCCGCACTTATTCTATCATGGAACCACCAAACATCATAAATAATCCACAAAAACCAGAACATAATCGTATCACATAAAACATGCATAAAGGAAACATAACACATCCACATTGAAATAACAATATAAAATTTTATGATATTAAAATAATAAATCAATTCTAAAAACCATTTTTAATACCAAAATACGTAAAAAGTGTATATGGTATTTATTTTTCTTCTGAAAACATTACGACTTGTTAAGGAATCCATAGATCAAATAATACTCGCAGCGGCGGAAAAGGTCGTTCTCACTACTTACCTTAAAAAAAGAAACATTCCTTTTTGTCATTTAGTAAAATGCTTCATAGAGAAAATATTCCCTTTGAATGATATTAAAAGTCAAAAGGGTTTTATACACCGTATAATATAAATTTTTGTAGAAAACAAAATATTCCTCAATGAAAGGAGATTGAGACGAAGTCCCTTACAAAAACGGTATCCTTCGATTAAGGATAAATAAATTACATGATTATATGTGAAAATTATAAATACACCCAATATAAGTGGATATTATGTGTAAAAAAATAAGAGGTCATACATGACTATTCATAGCATGACATAATCAAGAAGTATAGATTTAACCAAAAGAATTGAAATTGGGATAAGATGTTCCCTTACATAAATTCGATAGCCTAACGACGTCATGTTAAAATTCCGAAAATGAGTTGATGAGAGATAAAAAGGGTATCTCATCACTTGTACATAAAATTTATAGCATTAAGGACATATATGAACATATCCCAACATTAATAATATATAAATTAAAAGACCTAACAAAATATCTCTTTTAAAAAAAGGACGGTGAAAGTTTACATTATCGATTTGGGTAACTATCGAAACGTACACCCCATGAAAGAAAGACTATACAAAGTTGACGTAAATACCCATAAATTAAAGTATATTACAAAAATATTAGAATAATGGGAAGTACATACACCACACAAAAGAAAATAGTGGCAGATGTAGCATGAATCTCACGGGAATAAAAAGTGAGATAAAAACCCCTTACCTCGTTGTAATCAATCAATTCGTATGACCAAAATATAATAAGAACCAAATGTATCACAAAATACCATGAATATAAATAGAATCATGATAATATATATCAAATGGAAGTACACAATACACCACATGAAATAAATAATTGACAAATAATGGAAATCTCAGGGAATAAAAAGTGAGATTAAAAATCCCCTTACCTCAGGTCCGACTTGTCTTGTTCATTTCTTTATATTCTTGAATAATAAACTTTGGTCAATTTATAATTGCTTAAGTACATCCTTTAATTTTTATTATTCAGTTCATATCACATATTATCATGTTATAATAATTAGTTAATAAGGTCAGTTCATATCATATGTTTTGTCGATGTTCGGTACCTGAGTATACAATGAACTTGTTTGAAGAGAATTGTCCATGTAGTTATAAGTACATCATCTCTGGAATGTTGTTCATGATTTAAATATCATATATATCCAGTGTATATGTATTTAATAATATTTCATAATGTTTGGAGATATGAAATGAAATGTACAGTTCATGGAGACGGTAGGTCGTACATATGCATGAATGCTACTGTCATTTTTATTTCATATTAAGGGACATTAAAACTAAATTAGACGTAGATATATTATAATTTCAGTATAATATATTTGTTATATAGGTAACATATGTTCATAATTACAATATTTATAAATTCTATGTTTGGCATGAATGAGTCACATCACTTCCGGGGGCGGTAGTCCACACTTCCTCCGATGAAATTATCGAATTTCCACAACATGCAAAGAATAAAGGTATGTTTTAAATACACAATAAAGAAGAATAGAGAGGACATAAATATAATATTTATCATATATAAATATATTTCCATCATAAATTCCACCATGATAGGTGCTAAAAGATGATCAAACAATCATTGTTTCATGATGCAGTAATTCGTCACCCATAGAAATAGTATGATCTTTAACCATTAGACGAAGTTGTGTGTAAGTGTTGGTAGAATACCTATCATAACAATATAATAGTATGTTTAGGATACTGGTTTTATTATGTTATAAAATAATAATAAGATATTGGTGAGTAAATATGGAAAATAAAATGATGAAACTCGAGAGAAGACAGTTCCTCTAAATCAAGAAACTCTTTTTAGTTTTAGCCAAAGGCTTCCTTGGAAAGACTCCATCCCAAATTGAGCCTTATAGGAGTAAGAGAGGGATGTGGAGAGATAATATGATCAGAGGATAGATGAGCCAAGGTCTTGATATGTGTGGGGAAGGGGGTAGATTTTGGGGCCTTTTATAAGAGGGAGGAGGGTCACTTTTGGAAATTCTTCAAATGTTACTTTATTATAAAATGGTTTTCGGATTTTAAAGGTCCCACAATGATATATTTCGAGGATATGGTGATAAGGGTTATAATTCCACCCATAAAATAGGTTTTTGACAAGTTTAAGTCTTATATTTTTCCTTATCATTTCATTTTATTTAAATCATTCCTTAATGAGGTAATCACTACATCATTATGGTGTCATAAATAAATTTATTAATTCAATTTCTAAAAATATGAAAATAAATACCATGATGTTGGAAATATTTGTTGCTTTAAAATTACTATATATAGTCTAAGAGATCATATATGTAAACAAAATTAAAATTTTATTACTTAGGATATAGAAACCATTGTTATATTTCTCTTCTTTTTTAAAAATAATGTCATAAATGTCAATATCACACCCATGTGACTCCATTGGCCCTAAAGTTTGGAAAAACGTTCCCCATTGACATCATGACTCAAACAAGAGGACTTGGACACATGTTGGGGACATTTTATATTATTGTGATATTATTTTATTACCCTTAACTACGTGATTACTAATTAATCACGATAAATATAGATTTTTTCCGTGATTACAATTCATATTGTCCAATAAAAAAAGTCTCTTAATTAAATAATTTGGAACTTATTATTTCAAATATGGAATTAAAATTACCAAATTACAAACACAAAAATTTCAGTAATTAATTTAAAAAAATTCTCATTGTCACAACCAAAGACTGGTTTTTAAGAAGTAAATCCTATCAAATAATTGACTTGTTTTTTTACATTCAATTGAAAAGTGAAATTACTTCCAAAGAACAAAATTGTATTAAGTGATAAAAATATAATTCAATTACACATTAAAAACAATTAAAAGGAAAATCTAACTATATGACTAAATTAGATGAAAAAGCAGTTTTAAAGTAAAATGTTGTATTTTTCACTATTCATTAAAAATAAACATTTGTTAAAAAATACAAAAAAATTATCCAAAGTAATTTTGAAATTCCATGTTAAGAAATGATATCCATTTTACCAAATTAAAAAAATAGCAGTTTTGTTAATGAATTTTATAATTAATTCACGCTATCAAAACAAATAGCGTGTTTTTAAGAAACAATATCTATCAAAATATTACCACTTTTTTATGTCCAATTTCAAAGTGAAATTAATTCCAATGACAAAAATTGAATTAAATGGTAAAAATATATTCTAATTCACATTAAAACCAATGAAAAAGATAATCAAACCATATAAATAATTTATATTAAAAGGAGGTTTGGAATTAAAATACATCATTTTTCACCATTCATAAATAAATGAACTTTATCAGAAAAATAAAAAAAAATTACACAAAATAAATTTTGAAGTCCCGATTCTAAAGAAGGATTTTATTTTGTCAAATATAACATATAAAATTGGCAAAAATCGGATTTAAAAGGGGTTCTCAATCAAAAGGTGGTTAATCGACCTTTTAAAGAAAACTAGAATATTTATGCTTAAAATTGGATTCATTCTCATTTTAAGACTCTATCATTTATTTGGTAAATGTAGAAATATTTAACAAACATACGTGGTCATTTCTTATTTAGTTCTGTTCATTCCTGCCATTACAATAGCTAGGTGTTAACAACCATTTAAATAATATTATTATATTGTGAGTGTGAAATGTAAGGTTTGAAAGAAAGTCGTTTTTATGTACTGGGTACGCCATCGAACATGGCATCCTTTTTAAAGTAATATTAATAATTTATTCCAAAATATTAATAAATATGAAAATGTCATATTCTTTATTTATCTGGGATGTTAAAATAAAATGGACTTATTTAATAAATTTGTAATTTTGGAATCAAAATAGGGAATCTTGTTTCGTGATTCAAAATATGAATGTTTCGTAATTTAAATTAATACTAATCCTAAAAAATGCAATAAAAAACATTTTACTTGGAAATGCATTTTTAATCCTAAAAATAAACTTATAAAACAATACGGTATAATGAAAATTAAAATTTAATTTATTATATTACAAAAAACAAATTTTTTTATTTTATTAAAATTAGATAATATCCCAATCATAAGGGGACCGTTAGTATAAAAAATAGATATTATTGTAAAAATTTATATATTTTCAGAATTCAATGAAATGTGAATGATTTTAGAAAATTACTAAAAATTACCACAAGATAATGATAATATGGTAATATTAAAATTTTAATTTTAATTTATTGATTAAAATTTCAATGTTTTTTAAATAATTATTTATATATTAATAATAATAATTCATTTTTGGTTTAATATGGGTGTTTCTTATAACATAAACTATCATATAGAATAGATTTTAAAAAAAATGCACCTTCCGTAAAATATTGGGGTATTATAAAACTCATAAATGGTGATAAACCAATTTCAATGATTCCCTATATAATGGCGCATATTGAGTTTCATGAATTGAATAAGAAACATCATAAGAATCTAAAAAATGGTTCATATGATATAGTTTGTCCTCATAGGTTAAATTATTATTTTTGTTAAGATGAAATATGGGAAATGTATATTTGAATTGATTATCCATAACAAATGAATATCTCATTCAATAAAGTCACTTTTACAAAATATTGATGTCTTGTTTGATATGCTACATTGGGCTCAATATATTCCCCTCATTGAACATTCTCTTATATATCATTAATTTATTTTCATGATAGAGGATATACCAAATGTTTTCTTGCATTTGATTATTGGTAATTATAAATTCTTAATGATTCTATATGAATTTTATAATTATCATATTATCTTCTTGGATTTAATTAATATATATTTTATAAATTATCACAATAATTTTGTGGACTAATGTATTGATGATTTGATTATATATGCCTATAAATATTAATAGTATAAAGATCATTTTAGGATAATATTTATGATCCTAAGAAAGGAAACATTTTATGACAGATTTTAAAAGTATTAATTTTATCTATATAATGACTCATCTTTTGGTCATACAATTTCAAACATCGGTATATTAGAGAATCTTTTATTGATAGACGTTATATAAAATGTCCTAGATGAAACATGGAATCTGAAATCCATTGTTTTTTTTATGTTTGATGGATATTATTAATGGTTTCTGAGAAATTTCAAAAATTCATCTAATCATTTAACTATGTTTAAACTAAATGGATCCCATTTCTTTTTAAAAAATTAATACGATGAAAATTTCAATGATTTGAATAAAAGGATGATGTTTCACCTCAACTCACTCAACCATATAGAGGATGTGGGCTTATGATATATAGTGATTAATGAAATAATTTACTAAGATGAATCCCTAATATGAATAAAAAATTTATTACATTGATATGATCCTAATATAATTTAATGATAATAATTACCTGAATCATTAATTTGAGTAGGCAATGGAAATTTTTCCACTGACAATATGGATGCATTATATTTATTGAGAGAAATGTTTTAGAATTAATGATAATAAAATAAAAACGTATATATTACAACAGAAAGATTTAAATATGTGGAAAATGATATGTATGGATTTGATTTAAGATTATCACTACTCAATATATTACCAAAATTGGAAGTTGAACAAGTTTACTGAGGCATTAAGTTTGAAAGACTAAGTAGGGTTTACACAATAAGGATTTAAAGAGATAAAATAATTATGGATTTCTATAAGAGAATTCTTGAAATCCTAATGAAATGGGTAAGACCAAATATTTCTCATATGAATTATCATATATCCATACATGTGATCATTAATGAGTCACATGATTAGAACATAGAACTGTAGATTAAATTGAGTAATGATCTAGAATATAAACCTGATTAGGGTAGAATGATATTGTTTAGTGAAAGAGTGTGTGTCTCATTAATATCATATTTTATTAAGGGTCTATTGGATGAATCTCATATTTTATCATTCCTTCTACATCATACAATTATGATGGTATAGAGATAGGTAAGGGATTATTTTTAGTGGGAATATATGAAATGTGATATTTTATAGTATATATATTAATGCCCCATAATTCAACATGGTAAGGCCAAGGGAAAATTTTTTAAGTCAGATATGGGGAAAATTACATGTTGTTTAATGGAAACAAGAAACCATTATTATCATTCTCATCACCAGACTCCCCATATCATCTCATATCCATAATTCTATTTGGGTTGTAGACTATAACTTTTGGAATTCATCGACATTCATTGAAAATACAAGAAAATAAAACTCCTTATTTTCTTGATAGTATATAAATATGAATATAGTAATGTTTTATGGACTAACCCATCCATCTGTATCTGATGGAGATATGAGGATTACCTAAATGATCTAGTTAATCCTTAAGTAATCAGTGAATAAAATGTAGGACAATTACACTGCAAATAATAATCAGAATGATTGGAAGTCTGAGAAGAAAATAAAAACCCCATAACATATGTTTAGAGACTGACATATATGTTTCAATGGTGGTTGGTGTTAATACCATTGTATAATGTAGTATTCATTCAAAAGTTTCATTCACTCAAGCATATAAATAGACCCTTAAAATAGAATATGGTATGAATTATATAAATCCATTGTTTTTGGATAAATATGAAAAATTAATGTTATAGATATATGATACATCTATTAAAATTATAGATATTTTTAAAACCATTTGAAATAAATTAAGACAATATAAGAGTCAATATAAAAATTATACTGACAATCATTTGTGAGATATAGAATTTGAAGTTGGGGATAATATATTCTAATAAATATCCCATTTCATGGTGGTTTTTATACTTTTAATAAATATAATTTCGGGACCTAATTATATCCTAGAGAAATTATTAAATCATATCATGATTGTTTCTTATCTCTTGGAGCTTCCACGGAATATCTCTAAAATTCACGTTGTATTTCATGAATCACACCTATGTATATACATAGAAGATACTTAAAATTACCATAACTCTGGGGGTCATACCTCTATATCTTGACCTATCTTATAAGGAAAAACATATGGACACTCAAAAATAAAGATAATATTTACTATAAAACAAGACAAATTATTTGGTCAATGTTTTTTGGATAAAAAGAAAATTAGTGGAAGCCATATGGGAATACTATTATATGATGAGATAAATGTTTCCAGATAAGTTTGTATTAGAGTGAATTTATTTTAAGGAATATATTCTTATAATGGGTATATAATATAATTCCATTTTATTTTATGATATATTTCTCTTTAATTAAAATGTTATGTGTTTTACAGTTTCGTTAAATTTAACAGTGTATTTATATGAACTATTATATAATATTTAAATATTATTATTAAATGTGATAGTTTTCACCTATATATTATATAAAAGAGTTTAAATTCTGGGAAATAAATTATAAAAAATTTATTCTTGGACATATATAATATTAATTCATTGATTATTATTTAAATTGAGATGAATCTAAAGGATCTAAATGTAAAAGACAAATTTTTTAATAGGAGTTTTCTTTATACATGTAAAAAATATTTATAAGTAAAAATAATCCCTAATATAAAATTATTATAATGAAAATTTTATATATTTTATTAAATATTATTTTAAAAAAATTAATCAAAATAATTTTTCCAGTTTCAAGAGAATGAAAATATTTAGTGTTATGCTAAAAATATATTTTCTATAAAAAAATTATTATCATTTGATCACTTTTTTAAATGAATTTATAATCTTATATAAATGTTATATAATTTTTTTCCCATATTTAGAGTAATTATTTCCCAATTTTGAATGGAGTTGAATTTAATTTTCGATCATTAAAAAATGTAACAATGGTAAAAATCATTATTATTGTAACAAGGAAATTTTTTAAAGAGGGGTTTAACAATATAAATAAAAGTTATAATGACCTAAAAATGTATAAATATTATTATATAAGGGTATTTAAAACTATCAACATCTAATAATATAATTTGGTTTTTTTGTCCTAGTTTCACTATAATATTTTTTAAATGAATATTTATATTTACATTATATTCTAAAGAGCCACTCTACTTATATAAAAATTTTAAAATCCTCCGCTCACTTATTTAAACAAAATGATCCAATTATCTAAACAAATATCTATCCAAATACCATCGAAAATTCATTATCCATGATCATGTGGTACTATTCTTACAAAAAAACATCTTAATGATTCTTTAAGGTTCTTCTTAAAGGATGATACTTGTTGAAGAGGCATACTTTCTATTGATAATTTTCAAGAATATATCTTGATATAACATAGTCAAATATACTAGAATTATCTTAAAATTAGTGAATAAATATATATATTGTACTGATATGTTTTATTAATGTTATATAAATTCTATATCTCATTCTTGTCCATCTGGATATGATAAGGTTGCTCATGTGTACATGTGGACAACCACCTCCAAAAATTATCGTGATCAATTTTCATAATTCCAAACATAAATGGATTTTAATAATGATTTATTTAATTAATATATATATGATAATAATTATTTAATTAATAAATAAATAATCCATATTGTATTAATGAATTATTCCTTTTGATATTTCAATTCATATGTCTGTATTTTTTATTGCATCAGGCTTGGTGTTTGGGTGTCTTGGGAATCAGAAAATTAATATATAATAAAATTAATATATTTTAAATAACACACCTGAATAACATTGATTTACATTGTTTCTAATTTTTTTAATTCATTTTGAAAATACACTACAATAGTTGTTTCTGAAATGGTAGGTTTTCCATAGGTGAAACCTAAACATGGAAAGCATCAGACGTTCTATGGGAGGGGATCATTGGATACAATGTTTAATAAAATAAATAAATAAAAAATTTATTTATATTAAATGACCTAAAACCTAAGCATCCTTTATAAATTTCTATATATGGAAAATCACTTCAGTTACCTATAATATCCTTGAATATATGGAGAGGAGAATTTTTTTTGATGTAATTAAAACACCCAAGGTTGTGAATCGTGGAATGAATCAAGTTGAACCTTGATATGTGCATTTTATACATTGTATATTCTTAGACATCACTATAATATGAATACTTCACCAATAATAAATCCATAATATATGTTGGAATTTTTAGGTTTTGTTTCCTCTCATTTGATTAAATAGTTAAAACATGGATTTTATCTATTTTATTCATTTATGTTCTTTAAATGATCCCGACAATAAATTTTTATAGAATTAGTTTCATTAAGGTAATGCATTCTCCTTCACTCAAGTTCCTGTTTATTTCATTGATGTTTACGTATAGAATTCTCAATTATGGATTCACCCCGTTCATATGCTCCACCATCATTCTCCACATTCATCACTATTGGCCCATGGGGTCGCGATTAAACAATAACATGGTGGGATTGAGCGTGATCAAACCATAAATTATTGGGGGCTTCAAGAATAATGTATGGTTATAAAATTTCAGAAAATTAGAGCATAATTGGGTGTTATAGGTTATGGTTTCATTGATTCCGGATCTGAAGTAGTGCTGATAAGTGTGAAAACATATAAAGGGTGATCATATTTCATGTTAAAGCACATTTGATTCCATATATCAATGTTTGACGATGGACCCTTTGAATTTTTATGGTTAAATGCCAAGTTATTTATTTGAAATAGAGTATTCGGAATCCATAATCCATGTACACCTACCAATAATACATGTTTGTACCCAAAATGTGATTCTTATGGACACATTCTCTGTATTTCCATGGTTTTTATTTCTAGGGTTTTAAAAGATAAAAATATAACACACGTTTTACAGATCATACAAACCATGCGACCCAGTGATGACCACATTGTGTGTACTCAAAAAGTACCTAAGAATGATCATGGTCATGTATATAAGAATAAATAGAGTTTACATGCATGAACATATACACAAACATGGAAAAGATCCTAGACCTGGAAATTGAACATAACCATGGTATGCAGTACACATGCATGAAATGGAAGGACACATATAGGCTCCAAGAGGAAAACACACACATTGTACCACCATTACAGAACATGAAATACCATATGGATGAAAATCCATATGCTATAGAAGACATATATTTGATTCTATGAGAGTCCATATTCCATGTACTTATTTCCAGATCTTCTATATTTTTTATCTCTTTCTTCAGAAATTGGAATTTTTATGATAGAAGACCTATAAAGAGTGGTTCTCCTTGTATGATGTAATGGAATATTCATTTTGAAATCTGTGAAAAAATGTAAGGTGTTCAGGGCATGGTTCGTGTTCAGGTTACACATGGCCGATGGACGTGATCTGGAAGGATCATCTTAAAAATATTAATGTGAGTACTCACTTATCACACAATGTAATTGGATCTCCATAATCATTACACAAGTAGAGTTTTTAAATTATCAAACCAAACCAGTGTGTCGGATCTCTCTCTAATTTGTGGGGCTACACCTTTTTCACTTTCTATATTGGAGTTTGTTCTCTATTATTGTTTTGATCCTTTGGACGTGGAGTGTAGTAGCCATGTGTGAGCCCCACGAAATTGATTCTTGTGAGGTACCCCATAGTTATAGTATTTGAACATACACAGTTACAATAGTTAAAGGACTCATTATACATAGATATTTTTTAGATATATTAATCTTATTTATTCCTCGCATGGGTTTATTTATGAGCAGATATATCAGTTTTCATTCCATATAGTTATGGGTTCAGATTACTTTTATTATGAAATTATATTTCTCCCATTATGGTTTTCAAAATGCATTAATTGTTATATATATATATATATACCATGTTATGATTTCCTTGAACCTGAACTGTCTAATGAATATTATAAATAGATCAATACTAACTTTTATTACCTATGTTATGGTGGAACATAGTATAAATTTGGTAGATTAAATAAATTCTACTATTTGAAATGGAGATCAAGAGATGAGATCTCTATTCTATTTTCTTTTTTTAGAAGTTGTCAGGATGAGATTTAATTTTATATTGGGAATTTATTTTTTCAATTTTATTATTTGTTTATATTTCATTACTCTTATTTATTTTCTAGTGTATATTTCATTCAAGGTTTTACACTAGATGATGAAGTATTTTTTATTCATCTTTACTTTTTTCATGTATATAGTTGTTTGAATTTGTAAACTTATGTTATGATATGTCCAACCAATTAAATTTATTTATTATTGATCATTACCCCCACTCCAAGACAAATAATGTGGTCTTGAGGTGTTACACTCAGCATTCCACAGAACTAGATGGTCATTGTTAGTAGGTTCATGACAGAGTGGTATTATAGGTATTTTTCCATCGTAATAGTGTTATAGTGGATCCAATGTTGTAAATTAATTTATGTAATTAGGGAAATGGTTTCAAGGATTATTTAAGATATCTTTCATGATTTGAAACCTAGATATGGTGCATTGGAAAACATATATATTCACCAATACTCTAACTACCACTTTTTTGAATCAACATACTAAGAAATCAGTTGTAGGAAAAAATAGTATATTCCTCATATAGGATTGTTTCTTTTGAATATATTTTTTGTGTGATCTCTTTATGAATTATAAACCAACAATGGTGTGTATTAATCACTTTCAGGAATACCCCATTAAAATAGATATCCAGGTTATCAATAAAGTTACATCAAGACAATTAATTTTCAGATGAGGTATTAGTTCAAACACTACCTCAAGAGGTGTCTCCTCTAGTTAGAATGGTATATTTCTAAACAATTATTGATAAATAGATAGTTTCAATAGGACAGTACTATGATTTGAACTGTCTTGTAGATCTGCCATTGTTTTAATTAGATAAAACATTTAATGTTTCATGGTGGTCCAAACCTGCAGGCATTAGAGGATTGGAATGAATTTGTTATCTAAGACTTGAGGATTATTCATACCCTGTAATATAATATTGACTTCCTTCAATACAAAATTATTCCTGGGGTATTACGGATTAGGTTGAGTCATATGATAATGATATATTTATTTCATGATTATACATAAAGTGGGTAGTACATGATTTGTATTACCCTTTATTATTGTGATCATACGGATACAATATCCTCTCAATCGACAACAAAATTATATGATGGTATCAGTGTATGAAGTGAGGTTTATTTACATAATGTGTTAATATCATGATATGGTGAAATATTGTTTCATTCATACATAGAAGTTTTAGAAGTGACATCTTAGGTACATTCATATTTTTGTAGTCTCCTTGTTCCATCCTACTTATGTCTGAGTACAAGAGTAGCCTCAAGATATTGATAGATTCCTATTAGAGGGATGCTATGTAGATGGTACCTTTGGTGTACATTGTGGGGATAAGTTATCTTCATCATCTAGCTGGTATCAAATGGTAATATCGTGACACATTATGTATAATCAAACCTAGAGTCAGACACATGGATTTTCAACTTAGTGATCTCTTATATGATGTAGATATCTAGGTGAGGGCCCATGTAAAATTTTTAATATGATATTCTACATGGGTTATGATTTCCTATCATGAAATTACAAGGAGGGTAGTTAGAGACTTTTTGGACCACCACTATAGAGGCATCACCATGATTCTGGATCTCTTAGGAATGGTTAGGGTATCTTACAGGGGCGTGGAGTTGGTAGTGATCCAAGTAGAACACCAAAAGGAGGAAATGTTGGTGAGGTTCAACACTATGATAAACTTTCCACAAAACCACCATGAAGACAATGATCAGCTCAAGGAGATGGAATCTGAGGCCTTAAAAAGATGCAAGAAATGCAGTGTTATAACTTAGAAAATCATAAGATTATTCACGGTATAATTAGTGAATTTTCTTCTCTTGTTGCAGTACTAGTAAGAATAGGCTTAAGACATTACATCATCTCCACATATCAAATTTGATATATAGATAACCCCATAAATAAATAACCCCAATATCCAAGGATAGAGGTTATTATAAGTATCAAATATTTAATATCACAAATCTAATTATTCTGTGAGTTTACACTCAATGGAGAGGGTTTCTATTTGGACCTCTTGGCCATAAATGTGAAACCGTATGTTGTTGTCTAGGATTTGGACTATTCTTTCATAGTTCATTGATTGATTTATTTTCATCATAGGTGAGATATATTCCATCTAATTGATGGTATGATATCATATTTTAAGATTGAGTGGGATCTCATGACTAAGCGAGTGAACCATTTGAGTAGGATGCTGAAACCCATCACCCAATAGTTTAAGAGTCTTTCCCTTGACATTCAGGGATATTTAGGTATCTAGATTCGATCAAAGGTAGAGAAACATATGTAAATATTACCTCTAGATATTATTAGACAATCTCTAAGGTTATGGATATAGTTTTTCGTTGAATAGTTTCCTATGACCACAAAGATAACTTATGCAGCATAACAGATGGACTATAACTTGTTCTAAGAAATAAGGGGGTAGTTGGGGGACCATAAAGAATATGGTATTATTAGAAAAAGATATTACATATATGAATATTCATTTTTGTTCCTAAAATTTTTTATTAGATTTTGTTGATTTGTGTGCATTGGTATCTCCTAGATAGTTTAATGATAAGGAATGGGTATTCCTTGTGAGCATTGACGAAATATTTAACATGTTGAGAGGTTTGATTTGATTCTCAATGTTGGATGTCTACTATGACTGCAACGTTTTTAGGTTTAATGAGAATGATATTCATAGAGAGGATTTCTAATGTCACAATTGATACTACATATTCCTTGTAATTCATTTATATATGAGGAATTACCCCACTATTTTTATGGATACTATGAACCCAAAAACCCTTTCATATTTAGAATAATTCCAAATTTTTCTCAAAGAAGACACACTCATTTACTCTACGTCAGTTGAGGTGTGTTCTAATCATATGAGTATGGTTATCAACAAACTACAAGATCACCAAATTTATTGTAATCTCTTGATGTACATGGTTTGAATCGTATATGTTTCCTTCTTTGGTAATTTCAAATATGATCATGTTTTAGATTTGGAATTGTCGAATATTGATGATGTGATGGAATGCGTGTGACTATAATGCTTGACGGGGGTGCGGTGATTCCTTATATTTTTAGGGTACTAAATGAGTTTTTTTTGGAATACTTCTTTAAAATAATGATTCTATTGACCACCTAGACCCGAAAATGTCATCCATTAATTTGGACTAAGTAATGTTAGAGGTCAATTTAAGTGATAAGGTAGAGGTTGTATAGTTCCCTTGTTTCAAGACTATTGGAATTCAATTATTAGTACAAGGTTTTTGCGATTACTCCATTATAGAGTTTCTTTGTGTATTGATGCAGAGGTAGTCCATAATAACCTTTTGGTTTACAGAGTATAGACCTCAAAAGTAGAAATATGAAACTCTTACCCTAGAGTTGGTATTTTTAGTTTTTTTTCTATATATGACAATAGAACTATCTTCTTGGTGAGTTTTTTCCAATTTACTCAGACTACCAGAGTCTTAATTACATATTCACTAAGTGATATATTTAAATAAGGATGATGTATTTGTTTTATTTCCTATTGAAAAATTAGATATAGATAGCCTATACTCCTAGGAATGGAAATGTGGTGGATGATTCCCTATGTAGTAAGTATCATTCCTGTTCGGTGAAGAATATTCTATATAGTTGGCCTTATTGCTGGTGACCCTGATTGAGTTGGGAGGTATTGTTTTTCCTCTATTAATAGTTGTAACTAAAATACTTATTCTATTTGTGAGAGAGGATCAGTTGGGATTCACTAACCCAGAGTTTCCTTGTGATAAATTTTCCTTCAGGACATATAGTCATTGGATATATTGAAGGAGTGGAGCACATCATTAATTTTTTAGAATGGATGGTGAATCAAATTTTGTCTAGGTGAGGACTTGTTGAGCAATTTTCTCACTTCCCCCTTGATTGGATAACACTATGTGGAAAATTTGTAACACAATTAATTGGAGTTTTATTGGGATTAAATAAGTCATATTTTCCCCAAATTTGACTTTTAGTGTATTAAATGTCAGTAAGAAAAGGATAAGTGTTAGGTTCCTGATATATTGACATTGATTGTTGAAATAAAAGAGTGAAAAATGGATGATATATATATATATTATATATTATTGGGTTTTCAAGGACGAAATGAGGCCATTTTTCTAACTACTTGATTTATTACATACATACAATGTTGACATAATCTGTTTCCATTGGGAAAGTGTCTGGTTGTGTCTGGTATAGTTATACATACAAGATATCATAAAACATAATGTGGCATATTAAAATATGATCTTAAAACATGATGATTGATTCCCCTTTTATTTTTAGTGATTCTTATAGTGGTTATTTATGAAAAATTTATAAATGGGAATGGTTATTCACTGACAAATATATGGGTAAATTTAGTGGACCATCCATGTATTGAAGGGTATACTAAGAGCCTATGTTTTAGATTGAGACCATACCTAAGATGACAACTTAATAATAATGGGTTTTGATTATAATAATATTTTTGAATCAAATATAGGCATAAAACTCATTTAGGCACTATATCGGAGACCTCACATGTCACCCTTATATGGGACTGAGGTTTGTGAGAATTCACATTACAATCTCAAGATGGTGTGGGTGATGACATAAAAGGTTCATGTAATACAAGAGAATATGAGGAGTTTTTAGTGTAGATAGATATAATATATATATTACATTATTAATCATTTTTATTTTGATTAAGGAGAATATGTGTTCCTGAGAGTCTCCCCATGATAAAGAATATGGAGTTCTGTACATAGATGTAGACTATCCTTAAGGTTTCTTGGGAAATTTGAGATCCTATAGAGTGTTGGTGTGATTTTTTATCCATTGTCATTCCCCCCATAGTTTTACTCGGTACATTATGTCTTTCATGTGTCACAAATGTGGAGATACGTACTAAATCCAACACGTTTTATTGACAATCCTATGATAGAAAATGTAGTCTGATCCACCTTCACAGAGTACCTGACATTGATAAAGGTTTAGGACAGGAGGATGCTGCATAGGAGGTCCTCTCTCTCGGTTTATGTGCTTTAGCAGTACATGTGTTTGGATGAGTGATGCATGTTGTGGGAGATCCCCATGTGGGATTAGGGCCCTAAATATTTGTAAACCTTGTGTTTTATGGGGGAAAGCCCTTGATGGGCGAGAAAATGTAATAAGTTTATTTTTGGGATATTAGTTATTTGAATATTTCCATGAATATGTATGGATGATTCATCATAGTCAGCATAGTATCTATGAGCCTCACAAAACATTAATTTAATATATATACATATATATATATATACATATATATATATATATTAATGTATATGTATACATAATTTCTGGATAAATGGTTTTCTCCTTCATTGGGGCCTCATATGGGAAATATTAGACCTCAATTAATTTTTTATTGTAGGTGTACCCTAGCTAATACCTAATGTTAGTCAATGTTGAATTTTCCAAGTGTGGGGAAAGTCGGTGGGTACGTTTGAAAAAATAAGTTATAAATTTTTTTACTACTATTAATGTTCCAAAAACCTAATAATATTTTATAAATAATTAATTATGGAAAATCTGAATTTTTTTTGCATATCCTAGTGGGATTTGAAAGGTGGATATTTATTATTCATTGAAATGGAATCCCTGAGGATGTATATAGATGGATGCATTAAGGAACACATAGATATTGATGGAGAACATAATAGATATTCTTTTAAATTACAAGAGTGTTAATACTTCAAAAAAGATATATCTATAATCAATATCAGACTCATTATTTTATGATTCTATTTATCTAATTAAATTTTTATGTATTGATTTTATATTTTTTGTTTGATTTATGTTTTTCTAAAGATCCAGAAAATAAATTATGATTGAACCCATTTTATTATTATTATGAATTTTCCAATATCCTAATTTTGATTTTTTTATGATCATTCTTCATGACCGAATATTCGGTTGGTTGATTCACCTAATTATTTAGATTTTTCCCTACTGTTCTACATGTTCTATTCCATTGGACTACAGGTTCAAAGTACAACATTTCCAGTGTGGGTTCATGCAATATCAAATCATTTGATTTGTGGTTGTTTCATGAACATTGTTTAGATCATCTTTTTGGGGATCAATTGAAATTGTTTTTGGGTTTAAAGATATAGATTCATGTGTTTAAAATCTAAAGAGAAGATTTTAGGTGAGAGGGATTTGCACAAGTGATTAGATTTTTTATTTTTTAAAACCAAAGTCCAAAGATTGATTATTATTAATGTCCATTCAAATTCATATGATCAAATATCGATATTTTTAGTGGGAATGGTGGGATGATAATAATAATGAAGACAAACATTCACTAACTTTTAAAAAATAAACTATAATTCATGTTGATTATATGTGAACACACTATGCAGTCCCTTGGTAGTAGCATCTATGAATTTGGAGAGATATATATATTTGAAATATTGTATGGACTGTCCACATTGTGTGATCCAGTGATAGTGGCTAAACCTGTAAATTTAGAGTACATGGGTATAGAAACATCTAGGGACATCAGAACTACCAGAGTACATGGGAATAATCATATTCTCAAACACATCTTAGGATTCAGAATATGGAAAGTGTGCATGGGCATGGTCAGAACAACATATTCATGGAGAGGAAGGATGTGGGAATGATCCATGTGGAAAAAAAACATTGTCTACCACCTGTACATTTAGTGTAGTAAAACATGGATAGCCAATCCATGTGAAAGAGAGTACATGACCATAAGTACCAGATAGATCACATGTCTTGTGGCCTTAGGGACATTATGTGTACCTCATTTGAGATATTTTACCTTTTGTATCTCTTTCAGGACTTGAATTTTTTTCTATGAGTATCATATCCATATTGGGTTTCCACAATGTATGATATGGAAGCCTTTATTGTGGCATCGAATATGTTCTGTGTGGTTTTTGTAGTGTAACATTCTTTAATGTAATGTCATACCGATGATATTGATCAGGTTGGATAATCAGACTGATGATGGGGTTGGTACTCCCCTATCACTCTAGGGTGTGGGTGTATAATACTCTTTTACATATGTAAAATTGGTACACCCAATACAATATTAGGGAATGGGTTATCTATCATTGGATTGGTACTCCCTTATCTTCAATATTTTCAGTGGTGTAGTTACAACAGTAGATTTTTGGATTCCTATGCTATAGAGTGAAACAACGATGTGTGGGCCCCTCCACATAGATTGTATAGAGGTTTCATGAGATATAGGGAATCATATATATACCTTTGGAGTTTCAAAAAGTCACATTTGACTTTGTTGGGATATAGTTTTGAAGGTCCCTAGTCTCTATTGTTTGGGAATCATTATGTGATTATTAATGGGGTTTCATTAAATCTTTTTATGGGATGAGTTATCTTTTTTTATATATTTCTCCCTTTATGGTTTTAGATTATTTGTACAGGTAATGAATATTATCACCCCTACATGTTATTTTCCCACACAGTTCATGTCCTATACAGATGAAAGGAAGATCTGTTGTGATCTTTCTACACCAGTATATGGTAGGGGATACAAACCCTTGGGTTAATTGATAATGATTGATGGTCAGACACGGAGATCAAGAGAAAATAAATATATCTATTTTCCCCATTTATAATTATTTCTTTTTTGGGAGTTAATTTCTAATTGGGCATATTTGTTTCCCCTTTCAATTTTTTATTGTTTTACTCAAATTTACTCCCATGTTGTTATTTCATGGGTGTTTTTACTCAAGATATTGTGAAATTTTTTATTTATATTCACATTTTCATGGAGGTGGTTGTATGAATGAATACATAAATGTTTGGATAAGGACACACATTTCCGATAATTCCCTCTTTGAGCTTGTCACCTGCCTCTAACATATTATAGGCAATCTTGGTTTCTCACACTTGGAATGCCTCCATCTAGGTGGGCCCGGATAGACCCGGTTATGAAAACATATTATACTTATGACATAATTAATATTCTATCGTTTTTGGTACCATGTCTTATGTAAAATATTATTTAACATAAGGAATAAACATTCATATAAAATAGTCGATAATTCACATGAATATTGATTTTAATGATGTATTATTAAAAAAAGGATAATTAGAAATTATAATGAAATGATAAATAGTATGTTATGCTTAAATATATTTAATTGATATATTTATAACAAATATATATTTATTATAAAGATTTATTGAGAATGTATGATTTAGGATATGACATGATGTTAGGGATTATATTAAAATATCATATATTTTTTGGCTTGTTTATGTTATGTTTCAAATGTGAAAAAAAGTATGATCATATTTTTTAAAAACCCATATATTTTATTCATATTGGTTGATTCCTAGAAATATTTATCACAAAAATCATCATCTATAATTTATTATTGGAAAATATTGTAAATTTGTTTTTAATTAAAAATGATCAAAATGTATCTTTGGTCAATGGAAAATTTCTTCCTCATGCGTGTTATTTATAATTTTTTCAGGTATGTTTTTTTCTCGTTTGAAATGATTATTTTAATATTTTATTATCTATATTTTACTTTCATATAAATGTTATATAATATAATTTTTAATTTTTTATCAAGATATTTATGACTTTTTCAATAAATGTTAAAGGTATAATTTTTATAATAATAAAATCATTAAAAAAAATTACCATATTCATCGCAATCCAATTATTATTATAATAAACTATATATTCCTATGTTTAATTTGAAGTAAATTTTTCGTATTTATATTATATATATTATTAGTTTTGAATTTTATTAATGGAAAATAATATTTTTAGCAGTTTCCGTAAGATATTAATATTCTATTATAAATGCTTTTTTATTCTATGTCAACATAATTTATGAATTCTTATGATATAGTAGGGATATGATCCTATGATACCATCCCAATTATTTCTATTGATAAATTATTATGCAGTTTATTTATAGATGATTCTTTGAAACCCATTTATTTTCGACGGATTAATTATGTTGTGATTAAATAATTACGAGACCTATTTCCATCTTAGTGGTTTTATTATGAAGAAGTAATGAAATGTTTATGTATCCCATTTCATTTCCACTAGTAGTTATATAATCATAATATAATTATTCTAATGATAATGAGGCAAAAAAACATATGGTTTACAATATATGATGGGTGGGGTTTTCATTATATTAGCATAGGTTGCATCGTGTATATATTGGTATAATTTAAAAAATATTAATTACAATTAGGATTTAATCTTGCAAAATAAAGGATATTATCCATTATAATTAACTTTTTATTTAACTATGAATTTAGATATGATCATATGTGTAGTACTCAAAATATACTATAATATTTATGGTTTTGATTCTAAAATAAAGATATTAATTTCATTGCTTATTTGTATTCCAAAAAATCATCTTATTTTTTTGATATTTTCACATAGAGCATGCTTGATTGCTGATGATTATTTAATCATATTACATATATATTTTGTTATGTCAAAACCATATTCCATGATACCAGATTAATGATTCTTAACACATTAGGATTGAATTTCATGAGGTTTGGTAAAATCATCATACCATTATTCCTTTGGTATTCTCACTTATGATCATTGATTGATATGTATTTTGTTTTCCCTATCTAAGAATCTGACCTCACCCATTCTTATGTTACATTTCAGGATGGTATGAATAATTGTTATAAGTAATTTCTATGAAGAATTTCTTCTATGTGAGAGGAATGTTATCATAGAATTTGTTAATAATTCATTAACTAAGGTTATTTTTTATCTAGTCCCAAAATACACTAAACAATTAAATTTGTGGGGAATAAATGTTAATGATATATATGTAAAATTCAACAAAATGATAAAATATTTATGTATGTAATGTTCAAGTAAACAAAAATTGCATCATTTATTAAATTTTTCTTCAAAATGATCCACCAAAGTACCCATACATGATTTAATAATAGTTATATTATTTTGTTAATGTTCATGAGTAATTTAGAAACATATAAAATGGGTGATATTAGATGATTAGTAATGGAAACCATGTTAACATGATATATAGCATTCATAATCAGAACATTCCATGATTGAAAACCTAATTTTTTTGGAATAAATTATTAATAGTATAATGTCAAAAAATAAAATCAAATAATCCTAAAACATGATTGAGTAATAATAGATTTTAAAAACATTGTATCATTCATTTGAATTAATATATGAAATTACATATTCCCTTTAGATTGAACATTTTTTTGCTAAAATGTTTTATTTTTTTTATATTTTGGATGATTATTGGGATCCTTGTATTATTTTAACTCTTTAATTAAACTGCGTAGATTGTTAAAGTTTCATTACATTGGCTATCACACAGTTTTTATATGATATGGTCAATTATGACTGTAATCCATCAACCATATTTAAAATGAATTGTTTTTCCAATTTGAGGTATTTTATTTCAGGATGCATCCATTGGATTTCCTATTTCAATGTGGTTTCACAAGTCATATTTAAAACATAATCCTCTCCCTCTCCACCCATGATATAATTATAGTTATTTCATAGTGTTTATCATCCAAATCATATGGATAGTGTCCCTTTTTCCTTCTCCATAAATATTATCCATATTAATTCCTTGGTTCTAGTCTATTATCTATTTTTAGTTTTAATAGTTCCCAAAATTTAGGCATACGGTTTTCTCAATTGTTAGTCTCTTCAAGGGATTACGAAGCTCATTCGATGACATAATATTATACTATTCATAAATGGTGACATGATATCATTGATGGAGGTAGTTGTATTAATTTCACACCTTTTATTTTGGATTTACAATGATTATGGACTTTTGGATATTGTTTTTGCAAACTATAGATATATAATTATATATAATATAAATTTAATTATAACTGAAAAAAATTCTTTTCCTTTTTTTCCTTTTGTAAATTTTTAGGAGTTTTAGGATTATAACCTTTTTTAAAAAAAATTCTAAGACACATATTAATCAAAATGTTTAATATGTTTTATCTCTAAATGAAATTATTATTACATAATGTATTGAGCATAAAATGTTTTAATATTTTATAAATTAATTTATTTATGAGTTGTATTTATTCATGAAGGTTTTTTTTATTTGTATTACATTTTTATGAACTATTTTATATTTATTATAATTTGAGATTATTTATGTGGCCTTCAAATCTTCTGTAATGTTAATATGGTTTTCAAAAAAAATATATTTTAGTAGTTAATATCCTAATAAAAGTAATGGTTGGAACATTAAACCAAACTGATTTCAATTTTTATTTATTTTTCAATTTTAAAAACATTTTGATATCTAATATTAATATTTAAATGATTTTTGAGTTTTTGAATAATTTATTGATTCACGTTAATTTTGAAACGTTAAATTTATTATAATTTTATTGGTGGTGGGTTGGATAATTGATATTATGATTAATTTTCCCATGTTATATTACAACTATGTTACTTGTTAAAAATAAATTTAGCCAATATCAAAACATTTTCATTCTGAATTATATTTACATATGTGGGAAATAAATGTCGAATTTTATACCAGTTGATATTATCCATTTTCAAATAGCCCATAGTTCAATTGTATTCTCTAACCAGAGGTTTCCATGATGATTCTATAGAGATAATGTTGACTTGATATATCCAATTAACAATGTATAAGTATATAGTTAGTTCTGCATAGGAATGTATAATATTTTTTCATGTGTCCCTTTGTGATTTCTAATGATATGTATTACATCTTAAATTATTTTATATATTTTCTAGCCTATTTGTGTTTATTTTTTGAATTTATTAAACTATTTATATAATGAGTACTTTATTACTTAATTTGATGTTAAAATGATTTATGTTTAATTGTTTATTTTATCTTATTCTCTATTGTACATGAATTCTATTTAAAAGTATTTGAAAAATTATATTTTCATATATTAAGGTGTGTTAAAAAAATATTTAAAAATGTGTGTAATTTTATGGTCTCTAATATTCTACTAAATCATTATTTAAGATCTTATTTTACCAATATAAACATAATGTTTTCAATGGTAAATTTCTAAATGAATAATTAAAATAATACTTTGGATTTCTAAATGTGATCTATATAAAAATGGAACATTTCTATATTTTTTATTTTATAGTAATGTAATGTAATATAAAACACTAAAATACTTTTTTATTTTTAAGAAATAATTTTTAATTCAACTACTAAAAGGTATTAAATGGAATCATTTATATATCATACTGAGAATTCTCTCACATCCTATACAATCATATTGGGGTTATGAAATCTTCATTACTATATAGTTGTTTTATTTTCCCCCTAATATAGAATTAATTCAACACATATAAAGTAATTAGAGTGGATTTTTATTGTTAGTGGGTTACATTGACTCTTTTGTTGGTTGTCAGGTTGGTTTTGTAGGACCTCCATTTTTGTTTTTAAATTTTTTTATTTTAACTGCTTTGGATAGGATTAAATTTTTTAATTGATTCTTATATATTTTAAAACTTCATAAATAAGACATTATATTTGGGTTAATTTCCTTTTATTTTTTTCATTATATCTGATGTGTTATACTCATTTTTGATTGGTTTCATCTATTTTATAAATCTATTTATGTTCATATAATCCTATGTTATGAATAAATTTTACAAATTTTGAAGGTTATTTTTTTGGATTGATTTATTTTGTTATTTGGGGAAGTAATTTTTTAATGGATGAAATTTACAACGTCAGTTTTTATCATTATCTCATGGTAATGAAAATTCTCTTCAGTCCATGGGAGTTATGGATTGACTGACGGTTCCAGTCAACATAAGTCAATTTATTATAAATTTTTATTAAAAATACCTCTTATGATTTTATGGTAACAGTAGGTCAAATATAATACTATCAAAGAATTATATGTTGGTTCATGGGTATTAATAACAATCTTTTCTTCAGACTAAGTTTCAAATAAGAAAGTATGGTATCGTTTTTTTTCTTTTTAGGATTTTTAATTGAACACTAATGTGGTTCTTTAATTATTTTTGACGATAATATGGGTTTTTATATATACTATTTTGTATATAGAGAAATTGTATTATTCAAGGTGAAAATGAGAGTAATATAAGTGGTCTACAGTTTGGGTTCTTGGATTGTATAATAGTATTTAAAAATAATGATCTATTGTGGGAAATTTCTAGTACCTCTCACACAGATGTATTACAGTCTAGCAATATGTGTGAAAAAACATTGCACAATTATGTATCCTTAAATTTTTATGTTTTTTCTTTGTCTTTTTTAAAATTTATACAACTATGTTTTTTCATTTTTATGAGTAATTCATTGTGTTTTATAGGTTGTGTATTTTATTTTTTTCGGTTGATGGTGATGTCTAATTAATTGAATATTTTATTTTCTTATGAAAAATAGGTTTACGTGTTGTGAATTGTTCTTCATTAATTTTATAATAAAAAAATAAATGATTTGAATAAATGACATTATTTTGTTATTTAATTTTATAAAGATGGAATCTTATCATTTTCATATAAAATGATGTTATATTTTAACATATGTGATAATGTTTATGGTTTTGATAATTCATAGTATTAGGTGGAATTTCATGTTCCCATAAAGTGTTTTGATAACCATGTTTGTTGTTTCAAAATGAATTAATGTTTTTTTGAAGTATGCAATAAATTTTTTTGAAATATAGATATACACGATCTTTAATAAAAGTGTTTCTTTGTTTTTAATTTATAGGTATGTGATGTAAATGATTTTAAAATTATTTAAATTTATTCCATAAAGGAAGTTCAAATGTCATTCAATATTTAGACTATGATATTATTTCCTCAATATTGTAATTTTATATACATTATGATATAATGTTAATGTATTTGTAATTTTATAATATAACACCATATAAGGAATCAAAAATTATATTAAGGGATTATTTAGGAGGTCACTTTTTAGGTATCCATTCTAAAGACACTATAGTAATCCTTCAAGTCAACAAATATTCCCAAAATCTCATCAATGTAGTAAAATGTAATTCATTATGGATCATAAATCATGTTTCAATGTTTATAAATCATTACCTAATTTATTATTTTCTAGATAAAGGTACCCATGAGGCAGTGAAGTGGATATATGAGGTTATGGGAATTTTAAATTATATTGAAACACATTATGCCTCTAAGGTGAAATGTGTCACCTTATTATTTGAGGGAATGAATCCATACCAGTGGAATATTCTAAACCATTACCAATTTCATATGGTATTTTCATGGTAATACCTTAAGGCCTTTTTCTCAATATAATTTATACGACGATGTGATCGTATATATGGCATTGTATATCATAGGCCTTCTTCAAGATGATAATTCTGTAAATAAATCTATTGAACACTTTATCTGGCTTGTACCATTACAACTATATATTTTCTTGAATGATATGATTTATTCTATGTTCATTTAATGTTTCATTCATAAAAAATATTAGTTTATTAGTGGCCTTATTTGAAAGGACCATGTATATAAAATTAGTCAATAGGGAAATCACCTTTGAAGTGATTCTTATAAGAGATCATGTGGAAAGTGATTATATTTCTATATCTTCCATATATAAGGGTTCTCTGACCAATTTAGAATATATGACATATGAGATGAGGTAAGGAGGTTAGGTATATTTGAAACTACATTATAAACTTATTTTCACTATTATTTTAATGTTAAAGAATATTTTTTTCATGATTTTAGTATTTATGAAACCTATGACCTATTTTATCATAGATTTAAGTGATTATCAAGACTGTGTTTATATAAATTTATATCAATAGATTTGTATGCTGAATGGGTACAAGATGAATAATCCTAAGATACACCTTAATCATTGATATTAGTTTGAGGTTTCACCTCTAATTGATGTGTTTGAAGTTGAGTTGTTGTTTTGGGGGAACTGTATTTTGTAAAAATATTTTTTCCTATTATATATCATATGTGAACCACGTAAAGTTTATATTAATTTATAAATGTGTTTTCACCATAGGGTTTTTCCTTTTGGTACGTTTAATGTTTTATACATAGAATCAAAAGAATTAATGACAATATAGAATTTGGAATTAGATGATGTTTAATGAAATTATTACTTTATATTGTACTCTTATTAAGTGTATAGATTCTTCGAGATGAATTTTAGTTTTAATAGAATGATTCTAATGATTTTTCATCACATTATGGT
The DNA here is from genome assembly GCA_963277665.1 of Viscum album. Taxonomy (NCBI): domain Eukaryota; kingdom Viridiplantae; phylum Streptophyta; class Magnoliopsida; order Santalales; family Viscaceae; genus Viscum; species Viscum album. The sequence goes on from OY728150.1 coordinate 1,395,292,189, forward strand.
AACTATAATTTTTGGATAAGAAAATATTAGGTATCCTTGTGCACTATATTTTCATGTAGATTAATCATTATAGATGTGAATTGATTAAAATGTGTTGTTTATTATTTTTATTTCAAACCATGGTTGTTTCTATGATTTTAGTTCATTTTTTATTACATTTGATATCATTATTTTTTGTAATAATTTCAATGTGATGATGTTTTATTATCTTCCATGTCAAGGTAGATTTGAGATATAAGTAATCTATTGATTATCCTATAAGGGATATTTATTTTTTATTTATTAACTTATTATATAAATGAGGATCCTCTCTAGGTATACAAGATTAATATAAGTTTATATGATAGAATAATTGAATATAATGAATACATACCATATTTTATATGTTATTGTAGTTTTATTAAAATGAGGGTCTCATTGGATCTTTAAGGTTTGTTAAACCATGAAACATATCCCAAAATTTATATTGATTATTTTTTTTTAAATGTTGGTCTTACTTAATTTGATTTTACAGATTTACAAGAATATATTAGATACTATTAAAAGGTAATAAATTCCCACAATAGTAATTACAAAGTGGAATATTTGTTATTTTTTGTAGGTTTTCCAAAAAATCATAATTTTAGTGACTCTTTATCTTTATCCTCAAATATTCTATTTATAGTTCCCTTAGTTCTTTTCCTTACTCAAACCCTAAAGGTCTATATGGCCATACATCAAGTGGAGGGATTTTTAATGTGTGTTTTCTTCCATTTATAGACATTTAATCACCTTTTGTGTCATAATTTGGTGGTATTAATAAAAGGGGACATGATTGAATATGTTTAGGTGGTGTTTACAATTTACCCCATTCATTTTGAATATCCCTTCAAAATTGACCTTCAAAACATGTTTTACCTTAGTATATTTGTAATATAGGGGATACATTAAATGTTTTTATCTTTAAAAACATTACTTTTCTGTGCCTACCTTATGAATTTTTTTATGGAATTTAGAATGATCTGACCATTTGGATTAAAGATTTATTTTAATGTATGTCACATTGGTGACAAAAATTTCAATGGAATTTTTCTTTAAAGGAAATGATATTAACATGTTGTTATAAACTCGATTCCATTTTATTAATTTATGAAATCATTAATTTATATGTTATACCAACTTTTGAAGGTTGTTTTTGAATTATGGAAATGTACGTTTGACTTTATTCATATAGTGTGACCACGATTTTATTTTATTATATTTTATTTACAATTTATGTAGATTTATTATTTTTTCAAAATGGTTTTTAATTTTTTAAGTGGTTAATATAATAATGAATTCATGTTTGGAAGTGAATATAATTTTTTTTAAAGGATATATTCTTCAACCATTTTTTGGACCATTTAATATTTAATTTTCATATTTTTATGTGTTTTTAGATGATGAATTATTGATTTATGCTAAAAATATATTGGAAGGGGATCATAATGAAACTTGTGTCAGAGGTGGGATGGAATGAATATTTTTGATATGTGTGTTTATGTAATTAATTAATGTTATGTTTTTGATGAATGATAAATATTCCCCACCAATATTAGCTAATTTAATACTATTCCATTATTAACTATGGGGGAAATCAAGAAACATTTATCGTAATATTTGAAATAATGCATCTTTTTTAAGCCCCTAGATGTATGCTACAACATAGATAAGAGATGTGATTCAAATATAGATGTTTTTGGATGTTGGTAAAGTGGTTGTGTCATATTTATGAAACATAGACATCAATTTGGTTCCACCTAGGAAATTCAATTATTGTCTCATTGATACAACAGTTACACACCACACTGAGTATAATATATTTTGTTGTTATTATTAATTATTTTGAATATTAGTTAATCATTGTATATATTATTTTATAATGTTTATGGAAGAGTAATTATTGTCTTAACAATATAATAAGAAGTTATTCTATTTAATGTTTATTTTCAATTATTCTGGAGATTCATTAATGATTCTTTAATAGTGTCTGTACCTTATTATGAGTATTTTTTTTGATTGTGTTAAGATTTACTAACAAGATGGGTTGGATATTTCTAAATTCTAATATAATTTTAATAATCACTGAAACACATTTTTTAATTACATAAAAGGAATTTTTTCAAATTTTATTTTATAAGTACTAACTGGGATCATGTTATTTTTTTAAATGAAAATTTCCAAAGAAATGAATATTGATGTGTTTCTTCCAATCATAAAAATGTAAACAAAAATTACATCTTACTATTTTTTAACTATTTTTTGGGGTTCTATTTATAAATAAATAGAATTATTTCTTGGTGGAATCCAATAAAGAATTGGATAAGATACTATATACTCAAAATGTTGGGTATGGAATCTTCATTTCTATATTTGAATACAGTTTTTACCATTACCATAGGATCATTCTACAAATAATTTGGAATTTGGCTGATTTTTTATTCATGGGCGATGATTTTGATTCATGTGGTGGCAGGATTGTTGGTTTAAGATGATATTTAGATCGGTTCATGGATAGTTACGTATTGTCCCCATCAACCTTCATTTCATTTTTTATTTGTCTTATGGATTTAAAACTTCTGTAATGAAAATTACGTGTCATTGTTAATGTTTTTAAATGACTATTGTGTTATTATTATAATTATATTATAAATTATTTTGTTTTATTCTTCATATTTTCATCTATTTATATACATTCTATTATGTAAATGTAGTTGATAAATCATGAATGATTTCAGGGAATAATTTTCACTTTTTTTATTTGTTAAAAACTGTTAAACTAATAAAAAAATGGTTATATTTGATACCCATGGTTCTTATCACCTACCTATGGTGTTGAAATATTCACTTTATACATTGTTGTAGAGTTACCGGGAAAATATATTTGGCTAACTATATATTGTTCATTGCACTATTTAGAATGGAAAAAATATAGAACAAAAAAAGATTCAATTCAAAATTTGAACATTTACTGTTGAAGTGCAATGTGATATCATAATAAAATATTTTTGAGACATATAAAAACCGTAAGAATGAGTCTCATACATAATAATATTAAATTATAACATATAATCAGTATACCATCCATGAACATAATTATATTTTTGGAAAAGCTAATTTTTTTATATGCGTGTAAAACAAAGTGTACTAGGATGACCATTGATTCCCACAATATAAAATCACATGAGATATATTCATTAAAAAAATGCATTAGAGGGATATATAATTCCATGATCATATTTCTCAAAAGTATAAAACATATAATTTTTTTCAAATGAAATAAATCATAAATATTTATTTATTTACCCATGTAAATGAAAATGTATTATGAAAAATTTAATGGGGTATTGAATATGAAGAAATAAAAAATGAATGGGAACATACAAAAAATTCATCCTACAATAGAAAAAAATATCATTTTAGTATTTAATTTTTCATATAAGAAACATAATTCCTATGATAAGGGATCTATTTTATTTAGAGATAAAAAGGCAAGAGATCTCGTGAGTAGAGTTTCTTTTACCATTTTGTTAGGCAGTCATATAGGTGATGTTAAAAAGATCATTAAAAATCATTTCCAAAGGTGAAAAAATAAATTTAAAAAAATAATTTAAAAGTTATTTGATAATAATTAATCAGTGAAAAATAAATTAAGGCTAAAAATTAGTAATTAATGATTGTAAGATATAAAATTTAAATAAGTAGAATGATGTACCCTTTTAATTAGTTTCTTCAATTTTAATGAAACAACATCAGTAAAAATTATTATAAAATTTATATTTGAAAATTTATAAATATAAACATGAATGGTAGAATAAATAATTACACATATCTCTTAAAAATTTGTGGTTTATTTGAAATAACACTAATATGGGATATAAATTACCAATATAGTGGTGAGAATTATCTATTACAACATCAAATTGTTATCAGGTATGAAATAAATCAAATAAGATTATTTTGATATAAATGTCTAATTTAATATAAATAAATGTAATTTTAAATAAATAATAGATAATTTTTTTAATATATAAATCATGGGAGAAAATGGTCAATTTTTAATGAGGATTACTTAATGGAATGGTGATTGAGTCCTTAAATCCCTTACCGTGGTTTCCTGCTTGGTCAGACAAACACTATGTCCTAGTATAATAAATATAATATTTTAGTTAATCAATTTGATAACCTTAATTATATGAATTTTTACACAATTACATTAACTATTTTTTCATATAAGCCATTTATTTGTTATTTTATATTTAAATTTAATATTGGGTGTTATTTGTTTCATTTTTCTATGATTTCTTCCATATAGAGATTAAATTAATTGCTCCACGATCAATTGTACTTCACCCACAAAATTATTCTATAGTATCTATGGATGTTTTTGGTTGTGTTATAGATTAATTTGATTGTTATTATATAATTATTGTTTACATTAATAAGGTATATATTTCCATTTTTTAATTAATGAATCAATTAGAAGACTTTATTTTATTAATGAAAATACATAACTTTTAGTCAATAAATAATTCAAAACATATCTTATACATAAAATTATTATATGATATTAAAATAATTTATGTTTAATTAATAATAAAATATATAATTTCGAGGTTATTATTCATCTATGTAGTAAAATTGTCCAAAAAATAAGTTTTCATAATGAATGAAAGATTAAAAATATAGTATTTTTTACAGGTAATATTATATGGAAGAATCTTATTAATGGTCTGAAATATGCTATCAATTTTTTTTATAAGATTAAAAATTATCATAAATGATATGATAAATGTAAAAAAAGAATAATATTTTATAGATACTTTGATTGAAATTATATATCTATTAGCATCTTCTATAAGAATGATTGATATAGGTCCACATCGTATGAACAAATTCCATATTGTAATGACCCATAATTTTATTAATGGAATTTCTCTTAATAATATGTAATTGTGTCAAATTTAATATTATTTTATTATATATATCATATGCACCGTGTGATAAAACTACCATCCTTTTATTGTTTTTATTAGATCATTACAATTATAAAAAAAATATTTCTATAAAAATCAACAACACTATAACTGGATAAAATTGAAAAAATATATTGAAAATATGAAAATATAGATCTATATGATCTAATATAATGGCCAAACTCATGAGAAACATTGTACAAATGAATTAGGAAATCTGAAATGAAATATTATTTTTTAAAATTAGATTATTAAAAAACATTATAGAAAATATAAATGAATGAATAATGAATTATATATGTTGTATTTATAGAATGTAAGGATCTCATTCGACTATTAAAAATCCAACTATTGGAATTTTCATCTGACAATTGGAATTCTATTGTGACTATTATGAGTTGTAACATGACTGTAACATCACCAATGTAATTTAGAATAATATTTAGTAACCATATAAACAAAAAAATTAAAAAATTAATATCATGATACAAATAAACAACTATTTTAAAAATGATAAATTTTGTGTTTGTGTTTCCGTAAAACTTTTGTTCTTCATTTATATATAAATGATAAATATAAAAAAATAAAATAAAATAAATTTTTATAAAATATTATTCTAATAAATATGTATTACTACTTTAAAGATAATATATTTTTATGCAAGAATGTCTAATTTTCTAAAGGGTCAGAAAATTGATCATAATATTAAAATTGGTATTTTTTTTAAAACAAATAAATTTTTTGGGGATTAATTTTTTCGTATTTAGAAAAATATTTTCATAAAATGTATTTTTTTGGAATTTAAATTTTGATGAATAGTTAGGGAAATTTTTTTTATTATTCCAAAATAATTTAATTTTTAGTGAATAGTGAAATATGAAATAATTTAATATTTAACAGTATCGGAAAAATTGATGATTTAAGGATACATAGATGATTTTAAAAAATAGGATTCCTAAATCATAATCCTTAATTACTTTATATAGTTATAGGAATCTATAGAACTTGTAGAATTAAGATAAAATAATAAAAATATGAATATAATATTCAAAAGCACACCTCTCATCCATTTATAAATACCACCCTCACACCCCATTATATTCAAACTTTTTATGATCCTAATGTGAACAAATATTATAAAAATTATTTCAATATTTATCCCTCCATGTTCCTAGTATCTCTCATGTCATAAAATTTCAAATCCATCATTCATTGATGGGAATATTATTAGGATAAATCTGAATGAGAAAGTATTTCCATCAACTAAGTGTTTTAATTTTTCTCCACAGAAATATTCAAAAAAGTATATAGAACAAAATATATTGGCAATAATATTATGAATATAATTTTTTTATTATCTTAAGGGAGTATCCATCGTCTAACCTCTTCTTGTTTCACATTATAATGAAAATGTTGTTCATAGAATGGTCTTCTCACCACTATCACAAACAATATATTTAATTTTTCTCAACCACCTAAAAATATTTTATGAAAATAATATTATAGTAAATTTTGAATATAATAATTAAATTATAAATTATTTCATAGTATTTGATATATTAATAGTCATTTAATTAAATAAAATCCATCTAGTTTATGTTAGTCGGTCATGTTACAATGATAAACTAACTATATAACGATTACATTTATTAAATATTAATAATCTCTATATTAGGACACCTATTTTTATTATGGAAGATATAACTTTGTCTAAAAACATTAATATATTTTAATTTACCTTATGTTTTTGTTTTCCCAATTTATATGAACTTCCAAAATTATTCACACATGTTTCAACCATTAAACCTTGAAATGAATTCCTTTAGAATAATAAAATTAAACATGATATCTCACTAAAATAATTGTTAATAAAAAAATAAAAAGTGTACATAAAATATAGATTTTAATGGATTTTAATTAAGTAATTAATGAGGCCAATTTTAATATTTTTAATGTTATGTGAATGTCAATAATTATTCCATACTGAAGGTATTGGATCTCCTTGAACCACAGTATTTTATTTAGGTCATGATTTCTCTCTCATTACCTAAATTTGATTAAATATTATTTTTACATTAATCATATATATTGTTTTTTTCTCAATCATTTAATCCATATTTAATTCCCCTTTATATAATTGAGATTTATTTTAAAGGATACAATCTCAATTTCATTCACTAAGTGGAGCCGATTAAAGTGAACATATATTTTTTTTCATTCCTTATTACAAATTAATGAAATAATTTATTAAATTTACATGGTTTCAAAACAAACTAATTTTATAATGGAAAAATTTTACTCCATCTCTTGTTTTATGGAAATTATTACACCATTACTGTAACTAGTGATTATTTAAAATTTTTTCCCAAATACCAACTCTAATATATTATTTCCAAAATTATTTCCCCAACTATTTTTTATCTTCAATTCACATAGCTATATTTTTCATATCATATATTAATGTATTTTTCAATAAATTACCGTGAATTATTTAATCTCTTATTTTTTGTTATTCATTATAATATTCCATTTGGTATTGTTATACGACATAATTAAGTAACACATTTCATTTTTAGGGAATTCATTGATTCTTACTCCTTGCATGTGATTACACATTTGGAACATGTATTATTGTACATGTTATAATGGAATCAAATATATAGTTTTCTAATGAATTCAGTAATATGTATGTATCATGAGAAAATAAATATGGTATTATGGAGTAAACCTATTCCACATTTTTAATATATAAAATAATTGATGTTGTCTTGGTAGTAAACCATTAATTATGCTTATGTCATGATTTATGTTTTTACCACATGACCACGATTCCTTGATCATATGTTTAATTTATATTTATCTAATGAAACCATATGATCATTCACGTTTTGTTACAGTTATTATATCATGATCTTCCACATTATTCTTATGTTATACTTCATTATAATAATTAATCCATTACAATATATTTTAGCTAACCCCTTATATATATGTATTCCCCTTGTTATCATATGCTATGTTTTGAGATAAATGGGATTTATGATCAAATTGTTGTTAATAAAATAATGAAGTTATGTTTATCCACCTTTTATGTATTATGAACCTAGTCATCCAAAGACACTAGGCCTCTTTATCATTGGTTTTTTATTGGATATTTATTTGAACATATAGTATTAATTGGTGTAAGAGACTTGAGTTTATATTGATGGTATCAGAGAAGAGACTCATTTTTATTGGGGTCTAGAAAATGATTATCTTAGTAAAACCCAAATGATATTTATATATTTTGGAATGAAATTTAAAATTATTTTGATTCATAGAGTGAGTGGTTTCCAAGAAATTACATCCATGTATAAATACATCAAGTGGGTGTGGATCTGGAAAAGATGTACTTTAGAGTGAACACTACAAAGGATTTATTGGGTATTAACATTACCATTTCCTAGTAAATTATAAGGATGAGTCTCTACACACCTAATTTGACACTCCATTGGGACATGATTTAGAAAAAACAAAAACTCATTAGGAACCATTATGTATGAATGGAATATATTATTAGGTTATAAAACAATATATGATTGGATAAACTATATTGAAACCTATAAACTATTATGTTAAGATATATATGTCATTTATATGTTATTACATATATGATAATAGACTCCCTTTGATATATATATATATATATATTGAATAATCATATTCTTAATTTTATTTCATTTATTTTAGTTAATGGAGATAAATTTGTGGAACCACACCAACAACAAATGTGATCAATAATGTGATGATTTACCTAATATGATATCTCAACTAATGGTAAAAGGAGATTAGAAATACATGTTAGTGGTCACACAACTAAATCATATTATGAATAATTACATGAATCAATTTTTTATCACACTCCATTCGTTCTGAATTGAATTTCTTTTCTTCATTTAAATAATAAATGCCTCCAAATTTCATTGGATCTTATTATCTTGTTATCAATAAATAATGAATTAATAATATTTAATTGATATTACCAATCATACTAGGTTATAAAAAATATATATTTATATTGGATTTCATGTTTTTGGAGGGGGGATAATATCAATGATGTAAACTATACATGAATATATTTCCCAAGGTAGTAATCAAGTCCACTGAAACTTAACAAATCAGTAAAAAAATCAATAAATATTTTCATATAACTCACTATCATAAAATGTTGTATGTAACTACCATGGTTTTAATCCTTAAAAAAATATTTTGTTTTATGGTTACACAACAAAGACCACCAAAAAACAATCAAATATAGATCATCATAATGTATTTGTTCAATTATTATGTATAAAAAATTATAACATAATTTTAGAATATTTATACTTGAATATATATTTATATAAAAAAATTCACCATAAATATTGAACATAAATAATTTATGACTTATTTTAGTTTTTTATAAAATATATACCATTGTTGAATAAATTTTTTTACATTGAATGTTATAAGATTATCTAGGGATATATTGGGAAATATGCATCATTTACTCAACATATATATTTGATAATAAGAATAATGTCTCTGATATTAAATAAATAAATAAATATTATAGTGATTATTTGGTCTTGTATTGATGGGTGTTTCCTTGTATAATATAGACCCTTGATTCATCAATATGACTCATGAGATAAATAATTTGACTAAATTAAAGTGGTGTCTTCTTGAGATATTTAAACTATCGTGTGAAGGGTCTCAATAGTAGACGTACCATGATTCCCCAGATCACCATGTTCAATAATAAATCATTTCATTCATTAATAATTTTAATATTATTTTTCAGGATATTTTATGATGATATTATCTCTATATTAAATTCATTCTTAGTCTATTGACTAATTATAATGTGTTTTATGTTATTTATATTTTCATGATGATTATATAATTTCAATTCATATAATCATGTTATTTAAATTGAATGTGTATTTACCTATTCAACATCCATATTGATAATTCCTCATTGATTCTTAGTAGATTCGATTATAGATAACCCTTAATAATAATTTTAACACACCCTTAGTTTTTCCATTCAACATGGATATACAATATATATCTTTGAAAAAGTTTTCAACTATGAATTTCATTTTATTTTGTAATAGATTATGTTTTATTTTCTATTACCAACAATAAATAGGTATTACTTATGTGTCTAGTTTACCAATTATAATAGAATATTCGGTCTTCCAGGATGTGATTCTTTTTGTTTTATGAGAATATACTAAATTAAATATCTTTTGTCTATTGGGTTTGGGGTCACTACATTATCATACATGTCTATTTCTAACATTTTTTGTTTAACATTCTTTTTAAATTATTTAATTCTCAATATTCATTTTTATTTTAATGTTTTTGAACTAAAAATTTTGGAATTTTTTATATTATTATTTATTGAGTATTAGATAAGAACTCTTATTATGTTTTCTAATTCTTTGGATATGAAGTTGAGTATATAGTAATAAATTCAAAAAGGTCAACATATATTGTGATGATATGTTCACCTTATGTGAAATAAGTATTTTTCTATCATCCTAGACACTAAACCATTAGGCACAAGTACCGTGGGACTATTTGTGTTATATATAATTCATCTATCATATAAATTTATTATTTATGCATGTTTATCTTGGTAAATATCATTTATTATTAAAGTAGGGTTTTTTTATATTTTGAGATTAAAATAGATAATTTGGGGATTTTTATAGCGAACCATAGTTAAAACATAATGATGATTATATGTATTAGTAGATAAATGGAATAATTCTTTAAGAATTTTGTATATGGACTTCCCTAAAAATACATCCCTATCAGGATATATCATGTTAATGTTAGATTTAACATAGATCATCAAATGGAAAATAACCATGGAAATGTAATTTTGGGTATTAATTCAATCTTTACATGGTTAAAAACAACGTGGTATAACACTAAAGATTGTTTGACAGTCCCTGGTGATATTCTTGGGTTGACCACTTTCTCATTAAAATCCACTATACAATATTGAATTCTTGTTTATATATATTTATTTGGTTTAAAATAATAATATAACCTACTAAAATGTAACCTAGGTCTTAATAAAATTTGTATAGGTATTACCAAAGGAACTATTTTACAATGAGATGCTTTTAAAGGGAATTATGTTATAAGGATTAATCCTTTTTATAATATTTTTTATAATCATTTCACTATGATGATAATGGGTTTTCACTGAAGATAGCAGTTTTTAATACATATTTTTGGAGCTAGAAGAAATTGGTTTAAACATTGTGTGTGATATATGATTAGATGATTTCCGCATTGATCAACACATTAGATTGGGATGTGTATTGAGAAATATAGTGATTATTAAAAACATGATATCATGATATATAAATAATATTGTTAGCATATTCAAAATCAAAAACACACTAATGTAATTATGGAGTGAGTCACGTGAAATATTAATTGAGAAACACAATGAAAGAATAATTTTCCAATTTACTATATGTTAGAAAATTCGAATAACACATTAAGGTAATTGTCTCATGGGTATTGAAATTTACATTACCTATAGAAAAGGAGGTCATTATGATTCAAAATGTTGATGGAAAATGAATAGTTCTATTATCATAGGGATTGATGATTTAACACTTCTTAGGAAACTAGTATTAAATAAATTTAATATTTATAGAGATCTTTTTAATATTCCAAGTTAGTGATATAATCTATGGAATGCGGATTGTGATTGAAATAAATAACCTCCATGACAAATGTATTAATTATTTTTTAGGTTTGTTTAAATTAGGTTTCTTCATATAGGGATTTTAGTGGACTGAATATAATGGAAGAGAAGTCTATCAGGGTGTTTGAGGAAATTGTCAAAAATCATTCATGGTAAACATCTACATTTACTCTCTATCTATATATAAAAGTTAAAAAAATATTATTGAAAAAATGAAATTATTTAAAATATATTGAGATATTTGATTCTTTGTTGGTGATGATAAAATTTTAAATAATTCCCTAAATGTCTGGATGTATATTTGTGATTTATTATGTTATATATATTCTATAGATGAGAGATAGAGATATATTTTATTTCATGATAATCATTATATAAATATAATATGGGAATTAAAACATTATTCCATGTGTGTTAATAGTGCAGGATGAAGCACCATGACAACTTTTCCAGGAGACCATGAGATTATTACTGTGCGGTAAATGGGGGAGTCTGTTTAATAAATTTCAAATGTTTATAATGAATCCCAAAAATATTATATAACAAAAAAATTTCAAGTCAAAGATCAACATAATATCTAATGTTTTAACTATACAGACTATATACACGATATAAACCATTACTCAAATTTAAGTCTTTGGGATGAAAACAAAAAAAAATTGCATAGTGAATAGATAATGGAATGTATCATGTTATAACATTCACATCGGTGACCCTAATAATAATGTGGTGGTAGGAATAATAGTTAGTAGTTCAATATTTGAAAACATTTTATTGTACAAGAGTTCTAGATATTTCTTATTATCTTGAATGATTCGTAAAAAACTCAAAAACCACCTCCAACATGGAGTTTGTGTCATCAATGAGAATAGAAATTTGTGCTACTAATGTATCCCAAGTATAAAACACCTTGCATGTAAATATATATGGATATAATTTCCAAATTAACCTTGTAAAAATTACATTATTGGGAATTGATGATATATTATGTATGGATTGTTTTTCACTATATAATTCAAACATCATATGATGTCAGATATAAGTAACACTTCATCTCCGAATTAATCATCCAATTCTGTACTGCTGTAATAATGAAGATATATATCATTTAGAATATTCTTATCATTAATGGATTTTATTAATAAATGGGTATGAATAAGTAACATAAATTATTGAGAAAAGGAATTATCATTATCAAAGACATATTCATTATAAGGGACAATGCTGATATATTCCCTCAATAGTGTCAAAGTATTCCCTTGGAATTGGTGGTTGGTTTCTAAATTAAACTAACTCTTGGATACCATACCATATCCATGATTCCTCAAATAATAGCCTCCATTTATTTGGAATAACAAAATAAATAGTTACCATACAATATAGTCTAAGGTTTTATATAATGAGTACATCAACATGGGTTTCGCTGGTCCTCTTCCTAAATAACAAAGTTGGGTATGTGAATGTCAATATTTATTATCATGATTTCAAAAAGATCATGATAATGAAAATATATCACAATCCACATATTTATGACTTTTTTTAAACTATGAGGGTCCCATATATCTTAATGGTGAATCTTCGGTTAAGATATTCCAGATTAAATGTGATGAGGAAATATATTCTTATGGATTCCTTTAAAATAATATTCGGGAATAGTGAGTCAAAAATTACAACTTTCGTTATATCACTATTTTATAAATATTCATGGTCTTAATGAATAGATTATTAAGTGATCACATTGAAATCTTTCTTGTTATTATTAATAGATTTATTTTTTATATTCTCTATGATAAATTATGTACAACATGAGAACTTGAATTTTAGGCTAATGACATTACAAAACGAAACTCTATTTGAATATTACATTAATTGTGTGTTCTTAATTGAGAAATTTATATTCTGGGAATTGTTTTACTATATATATAAACAACATTCTAAGAAATTGTTGATTAATGAATTTAATTAAATAAAATATATAATAGATATCCCTAGTTTCAATGGACTCACTTTGTATACGTGATACTTTTTTAGAAACATCTCGCGATTTTATAACCCAATAAAGAAGTTAAACTAGAAGGGGTGATGTTTTTTTGTATTAAAGAACATTAAGATAGTTTAATCCATTTTCATAATAGTCTTATAACTAAACTTGTACTCACAAAAAGATGAATTGGGGAAATATTCCTAGAATATAGTTATTCTTGAAAACAAATCATTGAATAATTTTTGATGAAAAATGGAAAGGAGATAACTTATTACTCAATTTAGCTAAATTATTATGGGAATAACAATAACATATATGATATGGTGTTGGATATGTCAATCTCCAAATTCCAAATCTTGTGAAGTTATCATTATGGTTTGATGTGTGGGATAAAAATAAATCAATTAACACATATGAATCATAATATGCATCAACGAAGATATTTAGTTTTGATTACATATAATGATTAAACAATCCACTACCACTATGTGAATGTGAATAAAGATAAATATTTTTCTGTTGAAAATATTAAAAAATATTATCCAATTTAATGATTGGGAGCAATAAAATCATCTAAAATGTTTATAAGGATGGACATAAAAATCATGATATAAGTGAAATCATTCATCCATCCTCAAATGATTATTTCACCATCCCTTATAGAGAAAACTAGTGATGATCATAAAAAAACATAGAAATATAGAAGAAATAGTATGATATATTGAAAGGTAAACCCAATGCTTTTAAAACTAAATATTAACGAGTTTTATGATTTTGGATAATAATCTAATCTCCCTCAAATCCTAGGGTAAAGAATCCTCTACTAAATAATGCACGTAGCATGGAATCCTCATCCAAAATAGATAGAAAAAAGATATATCATGATCTTTGAGAACACTACCAATGAGAAAAATATGATGAATATAACTAAATATATATATCAAATTTTATGATATGGTAGCATGTCAATGTAAATAAGAAATGTATTTTGAGTTGATGAAACCATTATCCACATGCATATGGAAATTAAGGAACAACTCAACAAGTTTTTTCATTTCCATTATATATAAATATAATGTGAATAATTTCATAAAGTTTGTGATGTACCCTATTTGAAATTTTATCTCTTTTTATTTAAATTAAAAAGGAATTATCACAATATAATCAAGCAAGGATTTTCATCAGATAATTGGTGATGCTGCATAGAACACCACAATGGATTTTATCTAGTTGAGATCCAACTATTACTTCACATATTAAGATTGTATCAAATATGAGATAAACACAAATTTTTAATTATTATATATTATGACAATGAGAATGATTATAAATTATACTACACTATTCGTACACATGATGAAATGATGAGTGATTTCATGATGGAAATCATTTGATGTTAGTATCAACATTTTCATTTAGATTAGTTATCAAATAATAAGATCATTTTCTCTAACATCATAATATACCCATATGATTATCTATATTTGGAGCTATGTATACCTCCTATGTGTTGAGATTATGTTGGTGAGAACACATTTATAGCACTTTAATTGGTCAATAAAATTGTAAACAATTTCTAGACCATACCATAATACACCCACGCATCTCAAGGTTCTCAAAAGATCAATGATGATAATCATAGGAAAGACATAGAGTTTGAATTTGGTGATAAATTGTTCCTCTATATATCATTGTATAATATAATAATTTTATATTGGATTATAAAAAATCTATATCCTTGATACATCTCCCTCTTTGATATTCTTGATCACATCAGACATGTTTCTTGTCAATTATCACTCCCATCCACCCTATTTCAAGTAAAATACATGTTAAATTTATACCTATCGGGGATCTTGATACCCAATCCCTCGAAGGTAATAAATAAAATTGTTATATAATTTGATAATGATCTCTTTTATCTAAATAATTAAATTAATATATTGGACCATATAAAAAATTTTCTATGAAAAAAATTCCACTGATCAAGCCAAATAATAATGATGGAACCATAAGTAAGAGAAGGTGAAATATGAATTGGAAGATGTATTGAAGTAGAATTACCTTTTAATGTTTACACAATAGTTTTTAAAAGGAAATTTCTAAGAAAAAATCATTAGGGTTGAAGAATGTAAAAAACCACAATTTTTTCAACTGTGTTTTATTTTTGAATATTTAATTGTTTCATATTTAGTAATGTAGCATTATAAATAAAAAACAACACATGATAAAAACCAAACCTTGTATTTTATGGATTTGAACATTATGTTTTGAAAATAATTTTCACCATAATAATTGAAATTATTACAATGTGATAAATTATTTAAAACAAGATAAATTTAATATGAATATTCGTATCTTACCAATCCCTATAATGATCTATCCCATTAACAACAATTTAGTAATTATTTTCAATATTAGTAATGAAATATATATATATAGAAAATAAATATATATAAAACATTTTGGGAAAATTGAATTGAATGAAAAATGAATTAAATAAGAGGTATTTAATAAATTTAAGGATCATATATGATTATTATAAATCCGAGCATAATAATTACTTCCATACATTTATGTTTGAAAAATGAACAGTTATATTGATAACCTAATTATTATTATTTTTAAATAAAATTTATATACATTATCAAACGAAAAATAGAATAATTATATAACGATATGAGTAAAAAAAATATAAAGTTGATAAAACAAGTGTATATATTTTTGTAAAAAATATGTTCTATTTATATTTTTATGATAAATATAAATATTTTACAATAAATCTGTTTTCATAAAATTGTTTTATAAAGAATATTATGTTGTATTTTGTTAATTTTATATTTGTATGTGGCCATATGTAATTTCAATAGTGGTCCAAAAATGGATTATAATGTTAAAATTTATATTATTCAGTTATATAGAAATTGATTTATATCATTCTTATTAAATAATTATAATATTACTTGGATAAAATTTATTTCTTTTTTGGAACCTATAATTCGACAAATAATGTTTCTCAAATTTTTGTATTTTTGTAAAATAGTTTTATTATTATAAATAGTGAAATATGATAAAATACAATATTTAACATTATAGGTTGATTACCTGAATTAATGATTTATTGATAATGTAAGAAAACCATTATTTT
Organism: Viscum album; assembly: GCA_963277665.1. Taxonomy (NCBI): domain Eukaryota; kingdom Viridiplantae; phylum Streptophyta; class Magnoliopsida; order Santalales; family Viscaceae; genus Viscum; species Viscum album. The sequence goes on from OY728150.1 coordinate 1,395,309,072, forward strand.
GAAACAAAATTCATTCACAAAAATATATAGTCAAATTAAAAAATGCTATTTGTAATATTATGCTAAAAATATTACAAAAATGAATATAATATTTAAAAACCCCACACAAATCCCATTATAAATAACACACGTAACATACCCTTATACTCACACATTGTATATCCTTACTATAAAAACAATAAAAAAACATATTCATATCAGCCTTTATGACCCTAGAAGAATTTTTCTCATCCAAATACCCATTCATGGTTCCTTATTAAGATTCCTTAGAGGATTCATATAAATTAGAAGTTAATAAGCTCTACTAAAAAAAATTATTCTTCTTCTTCCTAATCCTCTAAAACAAAAATATTAAATAGGATATTATTTCTCAATTATGATTAATATATTTAAATTATATCATATTAATTAAATAACCACCATCAAAACACTTCTTGTTTCATTATGAATAGAAACCTTTGTTCACAAAAGGTATGGATCACCACCTTCATAAAAAATGCCCTTAGAATTTATAAACTTCCATAAAAAATTATTATGGTCATATATTATAATATTATATATATTGTAACTTATTTTATTTATTTTAAAAATTAATAATAAATTGACTGAATAAAATGACTCTAGTTCATGTTGTAATATATGACAACCAAAATAAACTAATCATATAAGGAAAAAGATTATTATAAATTAATAACCCCATTATTATAAAAAATATTATTGTTTTGGAACATGTACATTTATAGATTTATGTCAAAATAAATTAATTTTAGATATATAGTTCTTTTAAAATTTTATGAGAGATTTCATAATTATCCACAAGTGATACAACCTTCGAACGTCAAAACCAATTCCCTCACCACAATGAAATTAAAAATTATATTTCATTTAAATAGTTGTAAATAATAATAATATAATTATATAAAAATATAGATAATATATTTTATATATTATTAAATTATTTACTCTAATTTGATTACTTATAATATTATGGGAATGTACAGAATGATTCTGATCCTACAGTACATGATAACTTCAAAGTACACTTTTTCATTGGGTTATGGTTTTTATCTTTTAAGTTAACATTATTTCATTAAAAATATTACCTTATTATATATCTATATATCCCAAAAATATATAAATTTAATTTCACCTTATCTTGATGGATGTGATATTTTTTAAAATTCCACTTCTCAATACATTTTGTTATGTAGAGACGATTGAAGAAACATTATTTATTTATTTACATCATTATCACAGAATGATATATTTAATTGACATATTATTGTTTTAGAAAGCCAAAATTTTGTTAGAGAAAACCAATTTATACCATTTCTTATTTTATGAATACAATTAAGCACTAACCCTTTTTATTGATTCTTTGATCTTTTTACAAAAACCATATTTAAAAGGAACTTTACAAAATTATTTACACATTGTTTTTAATATCCTATATTCTCATTAACTTAATATTTATTTTATATGATTATTTATATAATTATGGAAATCCATGAATGGTATAGTCAGTTATTTCATGGAATTCATTGTTATATGGTATTTGGCTATGTTATATTACATTATTATATAACTCAGATCTTTTATATGTTGTATTATAATTATTATTCTTAATATATGATTTCATTTTGTGGAATAAATATGTAGGTAAAACATATTATATGTTCACCTAGACAAGAATCATTTTCATAGTGTAATATTTATATCTCATGTGATGATTTTTATGGTATTATGGTGTAAATGTAATCTATGATGGAAATATTTTCATATAGTGATGTTTTCTTAGTGGTTTTCCATGAATTATTCTTATATAACATTCAATGATTCTTTCACATAAAAATAGATAATTCATATTACTTTTCGTACTAACTTTTTCCCTCATGTGTTCATTCTTGAATGTATCTTCTTATGCTCACTGAATTTTGTTTTTGATACAAATTACATTTTTCTTTATCAAATTTATTCATTTATCATGCCTTTTAAACCCCCATAATTTTATATATCAATAGATATTCATATCCAGTTTTAGTATCTAAATATTATTTACTACCATATTATAGAGAATAAAATAAATTCATTTTCTTATCATGTAATTTTGAAGTATTATTATCCTAGTCTTACAATGACACATGTTCTTTCGATCATTGGGAATTTTTTTGGATATTTATGTTAGAACACATGTAATAGTTTATGTAATAAAGTAGAGTTACTATATAAAAAATTTTAATTTCCTTTAGATAAATTAATTTAATATGATGTCAATTACAATACAAATGTATATAAGTTCATTTGTGTATGTATGAATACACACTTTTTACTTGGAAAATGAAGCACATCTCATTGCACATTTGAATTATGTTAACGGTAATATTTGAATAGAATTAGTTTTTTGTAAGGAATTGTGTTTTGGAATTTTATGATTCACTTTAACATATAAAATATTATTTAATAATTTTATAATAATAATTTAATTAAAAAATTTGGATATATTTCATTTCACCCTGATTTACCTTCAATTTCTTAATTTAATTATTAAACTTGGATTCTTTACTTATAAAATTAAAATATATATCCTATTTTAAAATTCCATTATACCTATTATTATTTTCATGTTTTTAATAAAATTTAAATTATAATTAATCAAAATTTATCTTATATGTACAAATATATATGATATAAGAAATAATGTTTTAAAAAAACCATACTTAAATTATAAAATTATTGTGTTCTTATGTATTCATCTCTAATATAATTAAATTAGATTGAATGACCCATTATTAATGAACATAAATGATATGGTCCACAATTTGATGATGTAAAATAATGAATTTATTAACCATAAAAATATTCATATAGACAATAAGAATAAGAACCCAATAATCCCCATAAAAAATAATAAATATCATGATATAAAAAATGTATATCATGAAACATCGTCTTCATGACAGTAAGAATAAAAACTCAAATATAATGAAATTTTGGAAAAATCTATTATCCCATAAATAATAATAGTTTTTATTCTAAAAAATTATGTCTTAAATTAGAGTATTCATTTATATGACTTTTCTTTTCCATTGAAGAAGATAATAATCTATTAGCATAATAAAAACTCAATTTAATAATATAATAATTTTAAGGATTTGTTTCTCTATAGATGCATTTATCATAATCAAGAAAAAAAAATGTGACCCATCATATTTTAAAACCTTGAAGACCACCTCAAATCATTGATATCCTAATTGAAACCATTACCCCTTTTCTCATATACATCACTAAATTATAAGGAAATTGTCTTGACAATAACTATTTGTCCCAAAAATAAATATTCATACTAACAACACTCACCATTATCCTTAGAAGAAAAATTTTATTGATATGAATAATATAGAAACACCAATGTGAAAATAATTTATTTCCCATCCATTATATATTTCCACCCATGTTGATAAAGGAAAAAAAATATGTTCCTATTGAGAATATGGGTGTATCCATGTATTTACCCTTCTATATCTGGTTTCTCAATGTAGAAAAACATCAATATTTTCTATCAGACATTTGTTAAATTATAGATCAAGACAATAGGCCTTATGAAGCCTCGAATGAGCTTTATTTAGTATTAGGTGAGGGTAAAAAATTATTTATCATGTAGTAATACTTCATAAGATCCTAAATGAAATATTCCTATATTTAAAAAAATGTAATTTATGAATGGTGATTAATTTTGAAGAGTATAACACCATATAATTGAGAATGTTGACTAGGAAAAATTTATTATTCTTCGAATTATTCTGATTTTCCATTTAATCTAAATTCTGCGTAACAAAAAACAAGCGATACCTCAGATGAAAAAATTTCCCAAATATATTTAGATCTATAGGGTAAACAACATTATTATATTTTTTTATGAGAACAATAAACTTCTAATGTATCATACATCATTGAAGGTAATGTTATAGTCTCTATCATATAATACATATCTCTTTTATAGAGGTAATTTTTTATCATAAACAATTTTTTATAATGACTTAATTAATCATGTTCAACTAAAATGTTTAGATTTAGATTATAGATGAATATTTATTATAAAATCTATATCTATTAGCACCATATAGTAATTTTTTAAAAATAGTTAAAACCAAAGATCTTATCATTTTATTATTAGTATGAAAATTTAATTTTAATGTCTTGCAAAAGAAATAAATATTTAAAACAAAATTTACTGTGAAAAACAAATATTCGGAGATACTATAACAAAATTCTCAAATTTTCATCATTAATGATCAATTTCAATCAGGATTTGTAGAAATTTCATTTACCTTGAACTTATAGTTCCATGATAAATAATAATAAATACACAAATATTTGATGAAACGTACCACAAAAAATATAGTATTAAAAAATGAGTTATGCCCTATAATTTTGATCTATACAAATGTGATTGAGTTTTTTTCTTCCCAATATTGATAAAATGATCTCATTTTTATGCATCAATGTACCAGTCTTAAGTGAAATAAAACCAAATCCAGAGACCCAATACATAAATTTTTTCAAAGGATATACCATATGGGTAAACCACTTCGTAATGTCACTAAATTATCAATCACATGAAAACAAATCATTGAGCATTAATTTTAGACCCCAAATGATCTAATTCTGATCTCTAATCAAATACATTCGACTCATGAATTAAATAATATACTTAAAATCCTACCAATTGAAAATGCATTTATCTACTTCTAAAAATATGTCATGGTTCAATTCATTTAAATTCATTAAAAATGATATGTTTCCTCATGAACAAGATTTGAAAATGTATTGAAATTGATATCCTAGGAAGAAAAGCATCACCTTGAATACTTCATTATCAACTGAACATGAATATTTATATTTAAATTATCTTGATCATTAGTTCAAAGTGATTCTTTATCATTCAAATGTGGAAAAAAAATCCTTTATAAGGTTAATGTATCCACTGATAGGGGATTATGATTAAAATAAATTAATGAAACTCCATTGAATCACAAAATAAGTTCTCCCAACATCCACTATCCTCTCTATCAAAAACTTATTAACAATAGATAATCATTTGATGAATTTTAATTTATTTCTATTTATATATGACAAATTGACATATTCAAAATAATTCATTAAAAGTGATTATTTTATGTTTTATGAATGTCCTAAAAACACTTTCAAAACCAATTCATCAAATAATACAACATTTATCATTAATTAAATCTAATCATATTTCCTTTAATTAATTTAATTATTTACTATACATATATTTAATTGTATAAATAATTAAATTTTTAAATAATTTTATATAATTTTATTAACTAATTTTTTATGTAATTAATTTTTTACAATTTCCTAATGTATAAAATTAAATATAGTTCAAAAAACATATCTGTCAAAATATTATTTATTTTTATAAATATAACATAATTAATTATTCATATCATCCACATATAGAGTCTATTATGTCCATGACATTATCCATAATGGTCATAAAATTAATCCTTCTAGTATTAAGTATTGATTTAGATACAAATAACCCCATTAATAGTTCATGACTAGTTAATACTTCAATCATCAATTTTTGGGATGGTTTAGGTTTAAACATTTCCCAAAAACAATCATCCCCCTTTAATCATATTTTACCTAATGTGTTTCTAATATTTAAAATTGACCTAATATATTATTATCAAGTGTGAAACTCCCATTTCCATTATCAAAAGACTGTATTTTTTTAGAAGGACATTATCTATTCATCAATATGTTGTTATGGTCATTTAATAATACATTACATTCATTAAAAAGAGTGAATAAATTTGTTAATGTGTTTTGTATGTCTGGTTTTCCAAAGGGGTAAAAATAATATCTTTTTAAATATATTAATTTGAACACATTTTTACACCACCATTTTCATTTGAAATTAATTTTTTTTATAAGATTAATTTTTTTTTCTGAAATAAATTTCTATTCTCGGTGATTTATTATAACTTTTATCATAAATAAATGTTTTAAAATGAACATGTATATATTTTATTTCATAATAGATTTTTATGAAACACCTAAGAATAATTTTCATTTATGTGCACGTACTTTTACATAACATATTCTAGAACAAGGATATTCTCTTTATGTTTTCATTCATATTATTTCACTATATGTATAATGTTATATCATTCACTTTTAGAAGAATTATCCAGCAATTTATTTTCTTTTCATAATAATTCTATTATATATATTTTGGATTTATAAAAATGATATATTTTTTCTAAATATCTATATTTCCTTCATATGATTGAATGAAGTTAACCAGGATTCTATACATCAATTGATCTAGGAAATTAATTATTTAATTATACGGCCTTTGTGTATTTAGTGAAAACACCTTATGTTATATTATATTGATTGATAATATTAATCATTAGATTTAATTAAATTAATTGGATACTGATTTATTTATCATGGATATTAGATTTCATTGATTTAATTATAATTTTTCTCATTATAGCACAATTACACATATAAATAACATTTTATGATGGGGGTGGTGGAAATTCTTATAACACACCAATTCATTAGCTAATTATTTTTATCTCATTATATATTATGTATGGGATTAAGGAGTGAACTTAATCCACTATGGGACCTTTTACAAAATGTTATGATGTTATTTTTTGTTATCCTTGAATTATGTTTATGGTGCCATGCATTATTTTGCAGTTAGAAACATAATATGAGAATATCCATTGTTAATTTCATTATTAAAAATCCTCTTGAAATGATTTTAGTCCCATAAAAAATGTGTTATTGGGTTTGAATACTATAATTTATGGTCATGTTAATTCCTTATATTTTCATTACCATACGTTTTACTTGTGCTCACATTTGATCATAAATTGTTATTTATTTTTCACCCACTTATCTAGAATCAGATCATTCCCCATTCATATGTATCTTTGACCCCATGTAATGTAAGAATGTTTTAAAAGTGTCATTTTTGTAATACTAGAATGTATAAAAAATATATTGGAAATTTTGATCACATGTTATGATTTAAATAACTTATTTATTGTGTAATGATGTCCTTCTGATTCAAAATACATTGGTTTTAGTAGTTAAATATTAATCAATATTTTATAGAACTATAATACTAAAAAGGTGTTTAGCTCATGAATATTGCTTTATTTTGATATAATGGTTGTGTATCAAAACATATTTAAATAGTTTATGTGTTACCAACACCAGATCCAAGTGTGTAGATTTATCAAACCTCTATTAGTATCAGTGGACATTTGAAAAATTGATATTTCTTAGTATGTAATTGGTTAAAAAAATTAAGAGATATAATAGCCATTATGGATTGATTAGTTTAGGTTTGTAAAATTATCAAATGTATTTTATAACATTATGTGATTTTTAATTAATATATTATGTTAACTGGGGGGTTAGGATTAGAGAAACATATTGAAAACCCTAGGTATAAATATAACTATATTCTTACATTTGGAGGTTTCTTAATAAATATATTGTAAAATTATACATGAAATAGCAGACATATATAGAGAGTGAGTATTGATGCTTTCGTGGGAACTACTGAAGCCTTATAAGACATTATTTCATTATTCATTTTTTTTATAATTAAGAGAGTTTATTACATAACAGACTCGACATCTAATGAATTGAGAGGTCTTTTGTCTTTGTAGACTATTTATATAAACTTATTATTTTTCACAAATTGTGAAAAATTCACCATAATTTCATCATACTAGGCCTTCTTAAAAATGTATCTGAATTTTATGTCATCCTCGTTTCATATGGAATGGATACATAAGAAATCAATGAGATCAAATACTAATTATTTATAAAAAAACATATCAACATTTAACCTAGGATGAGATCACATTCATATGATAAAACATGTGATTATGATAGATATATGATTAAAATATCATGGAATCATTAAAATGATACATATGGAATAATAAGAGAATATATAATCCCATATAATCAATCATATAACATGTTATAATGACATAGAAAATATTAGACAAAAATCAAGATCATTTGAGCACAGTATAGTCACATATCATAGGATTATAGAATGAACATTTTTATAATTATATACATTTTTTATTAAGTATCACCACTTATCTCCCATAGATGGTTATGAATGAGAACCTTTTTTATAGTTGATCCCAATTCACAACTTATTTCCCATTTGTAATTCATAATAACTATTTGTCACCATTATATCATGATATGTAATGATTTTCCCAATGCATTTTATGGAAATATATTTCCCATCCATAAATTAATGAATAAACATACAAATGAATTATCTATGAAAATGTATTTTGAGACTAATTATTTAATTTTTTTACAGATGTGGGAAAATGTGTTTAACGTGTTTATGATGAGGAGATGATGGTTGAATAATTTTTCTGGATTTATTTAATCAATTGGATGTAATGATTTAATAATTCCCCCTGAAAATGTGATTACTGATGAACCTATCTTAATGAAAAACACATGTGAATGTCTCCTTTAAGAAAAAACATTTTTTATAACAATAATAGAAGGAAATATACCATATAAATATTCATTGGCACGAACAATTTTTTTAGATGAATAAGGATGTCAAAAATTATAATTTTCATTTAGTACTAGTTAATATTAGCAGTAAATCTATGGATTGGAATTTGAGAAGTCTATGGTGTTATATATTGAATATTTTTGATAATTTCATTGTGGTTTTAATTAAAAAATGGCCATCCATTGGTTATCCAAGGGAATCAAGTTCCACTACTAAAGAGGAAATGAAAGTATACCTCATCTATCCATGAAGGTGGGATGTGTGTTTCCATTAAAATGCCATTGGGATCCCATGAGGGAAAAAAGGTCCATGGTGGCTCACATTAGGATTGTAGGATGTGAAATAATGAGCACATGTAAACGAAAACATTTTTCCATAACTCAATAATCTCAATTTTGGGTAGTGTTTCAGGTTATAAAACACACTACCATCTTGATCATCAAATGTATCATAGATGTATATTTTAGAGGGATAAAATGAAGCACTAATCAATGTAGGAATGTGAAATTCATATACACTTTAGCTATGATATTTTTTTCATAGAATAGTCAAAAACTATACATTTTTGTCTAGATTATCTGATTTAATCTATATTCACCATGATCATTATAACAGTCATGAATTCAGTTGAATATGGTAATTTAGACACCCAAATTATTCCATGTGTTTGATTGAAATTTTAAATTCATTTTGTTTCACCAACATTGTTATTATTATAGCAAGGAAATATATAATTACACATAAATTTGACCAGCCCCTGGTTTTTCTTTCTACCTCAAGAAAAATAAAGATCTTGAGCTTTTTTTCATTAACGAAATATGTTATGGTATTGATTATTTATAGTGTGATAAAATTAGAATAAATATATTCATACATAAAATTCAGTAATAGTGACTAAATAAAGTATCCATGTGAATAAAATGGTTTCCCACGTCTTTATGAATTTTTTAATATATTAGGAAACATAATATATGTGGTAGTGTCGTGTTTGAATACTCACACAGTTAATAATGAAGAACAATGATAGAGATGTGATTACTTCTGGATTTCAAAATATAGCTCCATATTGATGACATGGAATCATCATAGCCTAATAATTTCACAATGGATGCCTTATATTATAGAAATAAAAAAATTATGTGCATACTGTCATTTTTAGAAGAAAAGGATGATCGAAATTATTTTTTTTTGAAGAGAAAAAAAACCCTGATTATTCAAAATGAGAAATTTAATAGTTAAACATTATCATGTATTTATATTCAATTGGGAAATAATAAATTCTAATTTTTATTAACATATTTATTTCATGTAATGATTGAAATATAATGCCCAACAATGTTCTATGGATAACTTTTTTCATATAGGTGATGAATAATTGTTGAAAGATATTTCATGATGTTTTTGAGAACCCAATATTCCAATGAATCAAATAAATTGTTTGATGTTAAGATAAATTAAAAAATAAACCTATGTTCCTGATATTCAAATATTTTAGATACTCTAAATTTCATCAAATATGGAAGTATTATAAATAATAATAATAATAATACCGGAGTTCTTGGGGAACCTATATAGTTACGGGGTGTCTGTAATTCATGTGGTGGAATACTATCTAAATAAGAAGTTATTTATAGCCATGGATCACTAGGTAATGATTATAATAATTAACCCTTAGAATATTGATCACGATAGGTATCATTTGATAATTTTTATTACATATAGAGCACAATGAATTCTTTTTCATTATATTCACTTGTCTGGATAGTGATAGTACATGTTGGGGGTGTATAAACTACATGGAAAAGAGTAAAATGTTCATCCAAACCATGAGACTATTTTCTTATTATCTATTTTTTAGTATAACTATATTCAAGGTAATATTTTCTATTAATAACGAATGGGTCATGAATTTGAATAAAGATCAAGATTTTGAATTAAAATAGAAATTATAAAATGGGGTTAAAACTGATTGTCCACTAACTAGTAGAATGTTACTAGTCCTTATATTATATAATTGGTACTATATTCATGTTACTATTAAAATATCCATGTTATATTATAGGAATAAATATCATAAATATCTCAACGATATCATTTAGCTTATTTCAAGAAACCAAAAACACATAATGTGATGAAGGAACTAATTACAAATAATAAATTTGATTTATCATTCCATCATTATTAAATAATGACATCAATATAATTTTTACTTATGAAAAGTATAATAAGAAAAATCTGTCACAGAATTTGTGTTGTCTAATCAAGAGAAAAAAATGAATGTACTGCTAACTATGATTATATCCCATTTCTGGAGAAAGCATATAAATATATGTGCTGCAGTCTTTAGATGAAAAAAATATGGCTATGAGATTGATGAGGAAATGAAATCAAGTAGTTATTACATGGATTTATCATGAAATAAAAAATAAGATCAATGGATAATCGTGTATGAAGTCTACTATCAAATAGATAAATATATTTCCTTTGAATATATAAGATTAATAATAGAAGAAGTCATCATGAATACTCTCACAAATAAAATGGTAACCACGATTAAGGATAAAATCGATGAAATAGAATACCATTCTAATGATATTTGAAAGAAATGGCCATGGATAAGGTATTTAATGTTAGAATAATTTATCTCAAAAACCAATTGATTAAATGAAACTAAAATGTATGGATGCTGCTTAAAATAAAAAATAAATGGATTATGAAATGAAAGATAATGATAATAATATAAGATACACTGAACATAAGATAAACACAGCATAAGAGAATATGATGATCCCCCCAAATTATATCACTAATTATGAATCAATAATTCTAGATTTAAAATATAAGTGTTAGTTATATTCAAATTTAGAATATCAAGATTTTTTTTGGAAAAGACAATAATCACAGAAAAAATATTGGGAGGAATTTCGGAATATCATGAGTATATTTATCAAATAAAAAAATAAAATTGATTATAGATAATATCAAAAAGTCCAAACATCTTGATCATGGATAGACCTAAAAAGGAATGAATTATTAGGTAAACAATCCATTCGTTTAAACCTCAGTCATCTAGAGAGGAATTTCACCTGGAGGAATGAATTGAATGGTAAATAGTATATATAGAGACACTCTAATCATATAAATTACAACACATTTTTTTATCTTTGAAAATACCTACTATGAAAGAAAATGTGTTCAATGTTTTGGAGAATATGAATAATCTTAATTAAGGGGTGTATCAAGAACCACAATTTTAGCGCCCACAATAACACTCATGGATGAAAAGAAGAACAAATTGTTATCATAAACATGATTATTTCCCAGTTATAAAAGAAGCGGAGAAGAATATTCCACAAAACATTGTAATTAATGGGTAGAAAATATATTCAAAATTAATGAATAATGTTAACAAAAGGAAATCACATCTCATTATGAATTATGAGAAAATAATAAATAAATGATGATAGAAAACTATATCATTGAATGTTTCCTCTAATTAAATAACAGGTTCCTCATTATTCCATAATTTTTGTTTGTGAGAAATCATGTAATGAATATAAGGATAAGGGTTATTCATCATGAAGGATATCAATTTCCCTGATAACTATGATGTGTATCCCTTAATGGATATCATACATATTAATTGAAGAGTAAAAATTACACTCTTATCCCTCATTCAAAATCATGTTTGTTAAGGGGGTTGATTGGTTGATGATAATAGTGAGAAAAAATGGGGAGTTATTTTGATTCATCAGTAATTTTTGATGTGTTTTTTAAACTATATTAAGGATCATTTATTTGATGTCTAATCATACTCTATGATGTGAATTGGGAATTTTTTGGGATGATTTCATAAGATATTATTTTATAGAAATGTTACAGAAACATACTTATTTATCGGTTTTTGTATACAATGGGTTTCCCCACACAGAAATAGAGTTAATTAAAAAATGGATCTTTTCCAGGTATCATAGGATTGTGTTCTTTATTTAAAAAATTTAAAATAAGTTGATATTGAGAAGGTAGATGAGATGAGAAGACCAAAATAACCATTTTGATGAATCCCCATTTTGAAATATTTAATAATATAAATCATTATTTATAATTTCACAATAGTGGTACTGTATGAGAAATTGTATCTTGTTTAGGTTTTAGTCGTAATTTGAGATTAAATGAAAAAAATGGTTAAATTTGGAAATTTTACATATTTTTATGATTAGAGTATTTTGGTCATAAATATATAAATTAATACTCCAAATTGTGTAATTCCTTTTTTTAATCACCAATTTATATCTTACAACATTTTCTTTATGAGGAACGGTTTACTCGAGCATTTAAATGTCCAAAAATGAAATTTCATTTGGGAAATTGCCGGTTAGGATAGCGAGGACGCCACCTCTGTATACGGAATCCTAAATCACATTAAAACCTCCAAATGAGATGGTTCTAGATATTGGAGATAGTGTATTCAAGTAGCCGCTTCCATTATGAACATCAAATGAAAATATTCTCATTAATTATTTATTTGAATGCTTTTAACATGTGGAAGATGAAATGTCTCACGAGGAAGAAATAGTCCCAATGGGTAATTAATTGATAACATCAAGAAAATGCATACAAATTATCTAATATTTTTTGGGGGACGCAAAATTACATTTGGAACAACATTTATTAATTATTAAAGGATTTAATTGATAGGTTTCAATGTCATAATGGCTAGAGAAGTTGAAGAATTACAATTTTTCCAGTCAAGTGGACCGATTAAATGTCTAATTAAATCTTCAATTACTCCTACATCTGAATGCCAATAAAGTACATATTATGTGGGTGAACGGTGGATACATTATGGAACATATTTTATTAAGGCAATTGTTACTAATTAATCCATTTAATGGGACATCCACATTGAAATATTTGTTGGAAGATTTTGGAGAGAATTATTTCACCTCCCCTCCATATAAATATGTATCCTCACCCATTATAAAATCATTTTCACTTATGTGTGGACACTATCTATTTTTTTATAGATTCAATCTGTTAAAATATTATTTCTCACTTCAAATATATTTTTCTATTCTTCTTAATCCCATTATTGTTTTTTTATCTTTTGGTTTCCACCCTATTCATCATCAATGTGATCTCTTGTAATTGTGATCATGAGTAACTATCTTGAAGAACATCACAGGGGATCAGTCCATTGTTGATCCCGAGTCATTTCACATTCAAATTAATTGTTTATTATTTTATTATATTTAGGTCAATGTGGTTCTTAGTGGGTATGTATCTTTTGTGTCTCCACTTTCCACCAAATACTCTACATTATCTTCTATAATAATTTCCCTCAATCGAGGTCGTGGATGTGTGGTATCTCGATGATTTTTGAGAGCACTGAATATTCACAACCAAATATAGAATATTATAATCACAAATAGTATGGAGTGTGTTTATTAATTAAATTTGAAACTAATTATGAGACGATGAAGGTTAAATCGGGGTGGTTCTCTAAAAAAATTCTCCATTCTATCTAACATCATTTTTCCCACATTAATTCTGTCTGCATTATGAATTGCATGTTTATTTTAATTTCATGCATTATCATTCCTCAAACTAAAAATTTCATTTAGTTTTATCATATAAATAATAAAAATATTACAAATCTGAATTAGACGAAGTGATTGAATGACCGGAAATTCTCCTCAAGAGAACAACCTAGTTCATCCCTTATGCTGCACTTAGTTATAAATATATTTGGGAGAGTGCAAAACAATGATTAATCACATTCACATTAGATTTTACATAAGGTTGAGAAAAATTGAATCACATATTATTGAATTTTTTGATATAAGGGTATGTTGACATCACATGTCAATGGTGAAGATTATTGATTCAATGTGTTGAATATGTTGTGAATATTGTGTCAATATTTTTTTAATGTGTTTATGATGAATTTTTGATTCTTGGAAAATTGTTATAGATTTATTTATTGTGATTTGATGTCATGATGGAATAATTATCCATGAAAATATAATGATTTTTGAACTACTATTAATTCCAAATTCATGTTAAAGTGACTTAAAGCAAACACATATTGATTATAATATTAAAATAATGAAGCAGTCCATGAAAGTATTTATTTTCATGATGAATTATTTGTTGAATAAGACGGTCATGATAAATTATATTTTTCAAGGATAAATTTTTAGAATATGGTATGAGAACTATCATTTCATTGAAGAATTATATAGTGTTTTATATTGAATATTTGGATAATTCCTTTGAATGTTTTCTGAAAATAGGACAAACCATTTTCTAGCCAATAGACTTGTGTGAAACCTCCTAAGTGTAAAATTATGTCTACCCCACCTGACCATTTTGAAATTAGGTGTATTTTTATAAATAACCAACAGGGAGACCATAGGGGACTGAAATTTCATTTATGGAAACATTATTCCTACAATGATGCACATAATTAATTATATTTGAGAATCTGGGCTAGCATGTGTAGGAATAACATGTAAAACCTGAGTGTGCACAGTGATTCATGTATTGAACCCCGCTACAAACTTGATCTTCCAATGAAATGTGGCTGTATATATTGGAGAGAGGAACTAATGAAAAATCAATTTTTGGAATTTTCATGCGTAGACATTGTATCTCCTCTAAAAATCATATTCATATAACAACTATAAACCAATATATTTTCTATAGAATAACTGATCAAGGATAGCATTGTCATCTTTATCCCAATGATTTTGAGTGTAGTTAAATGCCGTTATCTAACCCTTTATTTTCCTCAAATATTATTACAGAATCAACCTAATCAATTCAAAGAAACTTTAATATTCAATGAGAGTTGCACTTTTCTTGTTGAGATCAAATCATGATCCAATAATACATAAAATAAGAAATATATCTAATTTTTGGGATGAACAAAATGAAACCAAGCTATGCTTTATCCTGATAATAATGTCTCATCTGATGAAGTTAAACCACTAATTTAATATAATTATATGATGACAATGTTTTAGTTGTGATGTTTCACTACCATGGATACTATTTGGATAGAAAAAGAATAATGTAATGTTTATTATTTATGATTTTGGGGTTTAGTAATGTTACTTGAAGAATAAAGGTCAACGGATTTTAGGTATTAATGAAATTAGAATTATTATTATATATTTATCACATGATAAAATCATAATCTAAATATTGATTCATGATTAGTTATTTGATGTGATTATATGAACAATATGTTTTAATAAATAGGGATCCCCACACTCTAAAAATTGGTTTTTACAATATGATGAAATAATAAAATGAGGTCATGCAATTTTTAAAATTAAAACATGTTAAGTAATTAATAATTTTAGAGGAATCATGATTCCATTTTGTATTACAAATGAATATATATTATTAAGAGTTTTATACCCCATATCATTTACATTACACAATGGAATCCCAAAATTATACAGAGAAATAAACAATGTTCATGCATTTTGATTGAGCCATAAGGGCTAACTGTATGAAGTCCCTTGTAATTATAACTAAAAACCCATTAGAATTAATACTTTGGAATAAAATACCTATTAGTTATCGTGTTTTATATTATAATGATGATAATATATATTTATTTTATAAAAATATTTCTTTCATGTAATAAATGAGATCCCATCTATAATATTTTTTGTGGACAAATTTTTGCAAGAAAGTGATAACGAACTGTTGAATAATATTGTTTTATATTTTTTAGAACCCAATACACCAATTTATTAAAGAAATATTTTGAATTGAAGAGAAATTAATTAATAAACAACATATATAACCAATTATTCAATGATAAATAAGAATAATTATTTCACATAATATATATAGAGTCTCAAGACTATCACAACTGAAGTTCTAATACTGTAAACAAAAAGGGGAATCTATATTTTTAAATGAGGAAGTCTATGTGAATTAAAAGTAATTTTTATTTTTATATCATGAAGTTAATAAGAGAATAATTCTATAGTGTACTCTTGTAAAAGAGTGGACATTGTGGAATGTATGTTGTAATAGATAGAAAACAATATATTTCTTGTCAGTGTACTGTCTTGTGTAGATAGTGAAAGATTTATGTGGGGGGGGGGGGGATGGGAAACATATAAGTGGGAAGGTATATCAATGAAAAATATTAAATATTTTGTACAAATCTATATTTCATTATAACATCACATTAGGTAATATTGCGAGTTTATATTGAGGGGATCAATAACCTGGTGCAATTTTAAGTGGTTTAATTAATATAGAAATTTGTGAAGCATGGTCCCAATAATTCACCCCACAACCCTCTCAATGGATCTTAAATAGTCTTTATAATATACATTTATTATGAGGTCCATTCCACCTTTGAATGATCCAACAAAAATTTATGATGGAATCTGATAATAATTTAAATTATATGATTTCCCTTATGTCCGGAATCTTCAAGAAAATGAAATTTAATGAATTAATACAATAAAATTATGAAAGATGATTCATATATTTCTTCATAATTCAATGATTTAATCAATATCATTTCATTTCATATGAAGAAGTACAATATGATTCCATCCTATATTATTTTATCTCTAGTTAAGGAAAATGTTGGATTTAATTTTATATATTTTCTAATATTAGTTTCTAGAAATAATGTGAATTTTTTAAACACTCCTAGATCTAGAAATAGAAATGTGATTCTACTGATGAGAAGGAAATAACATAATGTTTACAATACTATAAATTCTTATTTAATGTTTAATAATATCAATATAGAATAATTAATGAAGTCTTTTATTCAATGGTGAATGATTTTCCCTAAGAAAAGAAATGATTGAAAAGGGAAGAAGTGTCCTCGAATATGAGAAAAATAAAAATCAGAACTATGATAAATGAGAAAAGTGATATGATAATATATAATTTTGAATATATTCTATGGAAAATATTGATGGAGATTTATTTAATGGTTAAAATCATATTTTTTAAAACCGTACATGAATAATGGAGACAGTCAAGTATGGATCCTACAAAATTTATAAATAAAATTGATTAAAGAATGAAAGAGTATGATATGAAAATAGGACCTTGTTATGAATATAAAAACCTCTAAATAGAAGTCAAATAACCATCAAAAAGCCATATCTACTTCTGAATCAACAAAAATAATCCCATGTTTTATATTTAGAAGTAATGTATTTGGCCTAGAAGAAATTGGGGTTGTGATTCCATAAATAATAAATAAATAATAGGGTTTTTACAATGGTAGATATGGTCATATAATTCATAAATGATTCAATGAAAACATACCCAAATATAATAGAGTAACTTAAATAGTTCCAACATCACAATAATGAAGAGATCAAATAATTTATTAATTTTATTTTATATATTCCATTAGTTCTAATTTCATTCATATGGTATAGAATTTCACCTGGTGTAATGCATGTAAGGGTAAAGAATATATTTTGAGACACTAAAATCCTATTAATTACATGTAAATTTGTTATTGTGGAATGTTTCGCGCGGAATCCGGGGATGACCTCCTGGACGGGAGATTCAAACGTTCCGATCGGTTTCTAACGGGTTTGTTCGTAGAACCGGAAACATCCAATGATTCCACATCCGTTTGGACCTACTTTCCAAAGGCATGCGCTCATTAGCTTGTGGGCTAATGAGGCTTAGGAATTTGCATTGGTCGAGAGGATGGGAGGTCGGACTCATCACACCTTTTTGAGGGGAATTATTGTCTACTCCGGGACTCTCTTTATAGATTTAAGTTAAGTTCGTGAATCCTTAATACATTACCAAGTATAAAATGAGCTTTCCTTTAGTTTTAAAAATCAATGATTAAATATGCAAGAAATTTAGAGAATCTTTTATACGTATTCGAGGTTCTTCATCAATATAGAATCATCTATATTTGTTTAGAGATTCTTGGTCAATGGTATCCTTCAAAACATAAAAAGTCTCTTGGTAATTTTGATGACCAGGCTGGTTTTAAAGCCACTCAGTGGGGCACTTGAAGTTTATCGTCATTCAGAAGGACATAGATTATTTCAATGTTGGGATCGAACCCATAAATGGGCTACCTACGTATCCTTTGTTTTGAAAAAGGAATCAGAACCCACGTAGTTCGAGGAATGGTATATGATGTTTTATGATTGATGGCTCAAAGATGAATGTCATAATTACTTTTACACTCTAAGCTCACGTGAGTCATGCTCGGTGTGAGAAACAAGAGGTATTGGTAAAATTCAGACAATTGTGCCATAAAAGATGCAATCATAAGAATTTGTTTTGGGGCTTATGTATATATGACTGCCCTAGATAGACGAAAGTTTAGGATTTACTTTTAGGGAGAAAATCCAAGAACAGGGTCCACAAAGTTATATGTGCTTCATGGAGATTTGAATACTCTAATCTTGGGGCTTACTCCTAAGGAGGATGCCCAAGTTAGGAGGGGACTTATGATTGGGTTTTATTCCTGAAAAGGAAACCCAAATCAAAGGTAATTTATGACTGGTTAAGAGAAATTTTAAGAGACTTGGGGCTTACTCCTAAGAAGGATGCCCAAGATTTATTACTAGGATTTATTCCTGAGAAGGAAGCCTAGGTTAGGGGACTTGGGGCTTACTCCTGAAAAGGAAGCCCAAGGTTATGATTGGGTCTTATTTCTGAAAAGGAGACCCAGGTTAGGGATTAAGGTTTGGGGCCTACTCCTGAGGAGGATGCCCAAGATTAAAGGACTTGATTGGGGCTTATTCTTAAGAAAGATGCCCAAGTTAGGTTTTTATAACTGGAGATTTATTCCTGAAAAGGAGACCCAGGTTAGGATTCTCTCATCTTAAAGGATGAGGTTGAAATGAATGAACTCTCAATCTTTGGTGATATAAAGATGTTTAAATCACTAGGTTTTGAGAGATATTTCACAGAATTCCTTTCAGATAAGGATGTCAAATCAAGAAATCATGCCATAAATGGCTTTGAAGAGTATCTTGAAGACTGAATCTTGAATAGGAAGGGTGAAATGGCTTAAGAGGGGTAAAAATGGGCAAGATGGGCACCCAAAAAGATAGGGGCGCGCAAGTCCTGAAAGGCGCGCAAGTCCTGCGGCGGCGCGCAAGTATTGGTCGCGCAAGTATACTTGCGCGACATTAGGGGTACTTGCGCGATTTTCAACCAGAGTTGAAATGCTTGAGCGACTCTTTATTAAACCCTTTACCATTCTCTTGAGGTTCTTCCAGAAGAGGGACGCGCAAGTTATATTGGAGGAATTAAGTCGGCGCGCAAGTGTTTGATAAGTTTCAACACTTAGGCCTTCTTTTTTCTCTTTAGATCTTCCGTTCTAGGTAAGAAATTACCTTAGAAGTGTTCCGGAAGCTTTGAGAAGAGACTTGGGCGTTGAGAGCTTCAATCCGTGTTTCTGGAAAAAGATCTCCCTCAATGGGGGGCCCACAGGGTCTATTTATAGGCAAAAGAAGAACCCGGGCGGTTACTAGGCGGTTACCAGGTGGTTACCACATATGTCGCGCAAGTCCCTTGCACGAACATGAGGAGTCGTGCAAGTATTGAGGCGGCGTGCAAGTGTACTTGCGCGACCAAGAGGGAACTTGCGCGATACATGGGCAATGTTCTCCTTTTTTATCCCTTTGTCGATTTTTGATGTTTCTTCAAAGGATTAATCACTTTGAGCTCAGATATTCCCTTTTCCGAACTTTAGATTCCGTGACGAAAGGAGCGTCAACAAAAGTCCCCCCTCAGAGTTGGATCCGGAGAGAAAATGAGGATTTGACTCTGAGGAAATCGAATCCCTCTGAAGGAAAAGGGCGGCGCGCAAGTCTTCGTCGCGCAGGCATTGAGCACTCTGGATGCGGCGCGCAGATAGGCCCCCTGGCCTATAAATACACGGCTTCCGGCCGTAGATGGCATCTGAAGTTCCGGATTTCTCGAGCTCTCGCTGCGCAAGTCTTCCTCGCCGCGCAAGTCTCTTGTTTTCGCTGTTTCATCGCTGCCGCGCTACTCTCAAGGTAATAGGGCTTGCGCGGTAATACTTGCGCGACCAAAACTTGCGCGGCACATGTACCACTTGCGCGACATCTCCATACTTGCGCGCCTTAATGCCTTAGCCATTTTTTTCAAATTCTTTCACAAATTTTATGAAAAATAAAACCCATTTAAGAGTTTAATTTATTCAACTCCTGTGCAGATTCAATGGCTCTTAGACCTGGATTAATTGATGAACTGGCTAGCAAGCGGATAGATGATATGATGAATATCATTGGCCCTGATTACTATACTGTCAAAAACAGCACTCTTCCAGATTTGGCTAAGTATCTGAAGAAATATCATCACGACTTTCCTCACTGCACTTACCTACCTTTGTATGGTCATGGTCATCTGCAAGAAGTCATTATTCCAGAAGTACAGAATTATCTTCCATTATCTTGGTTTCAGAATTATACCAATTTTGCTTCATCAAATATCTCAGGCGGAGGAACATTTCAAACTGCTGGAATAGTGGAGAAGGCTTATGTGATGCATCATAGCCCTTGCACACCAGATCTGAAAAAACATACACCTGAGCTTCAACCACATTGTCATCCTTCAATCTTCCGAAATGCTCAGATGGATCAATCCAAAGGCTGGAAGAAAAGATGGGATTTCCGTCCTGGGGGAGGTGTGAAACCAACTTGGATGTGGGTATACTGGGTGCGACAGACTTGCGCAGAGTTTATTGAGGATCTGAAGAGAGCTGCAATATATGAGGCTGTTTGGGTTGGGCAAACATATATTTACAGACATGATATCTTCGTGCTAGAGATACTCAGCCATTGGAGTCCAGCGACTAATTCTTTCCACTTGACTCATGGAGAAGTAGGTATCAGTTTGTGGGATGTACACAAGATTTCAGGAGCTCCAATATTGGGCGATATGTATGATGAATTCATTCCTCCCAAGGTGACTTGGAATGATCCAGAGAAGACTCCTGCTTTTGCTCAAGAATTATTCAAAATCTTTCACAAGCTCAAGAGTTCAGAGACCTCATTAACTCATTTCAGAAAATATATCCATCCGGAAGAATGGATGAATGTGTTTCTTACTGAGAAGAAAGGGATGGAGCCAAAGGAAAAAGGATCCAAGAAAAAGAAATCCAAGGATACCCGGCCCAGACGTCCTACCACTTGTCCAAAACCTGAGAAGAGAGGAGCTCCTGGCACATTCTGGCAAACTCTAGAAGCAGGAGAGTTTGAAAAATGGGGCTATGAAGTGAATCAAAGAATTCCAAAGAAAACTCGTCTGGCGGGTTTCTTGGCAATGTGGATCAGTATCTATCTCTTGCCGGTCAGGGATTCGAAGGGAGGCGTTAGGCCAGGGACCTTCGTCATTGCGGCCAAGTTGGCTGAGGGAAAAATGGTTGGGTTAGCTACCCCCATTTTAGCAAAGATCCACAGGAGTTTACTTCACGTCTTCCAGGGTAAATCTCCTTTAAGAATAGTGGGACCATTCCAGGTTTTGTGGGGATGGATCGCCACTCACTTCAGGACTTACAATGTACAGAATGGATTACAAATTCCTGGAAGCTCTTTCAGACCGTCAGTGCAAGCATTCTCTGGAATTGCTCCATTAGATGTCAATGGTTATGACATAAAAGTAAGACTAAGCATGTATAAGGAATTCAACTTCTTTCCTTATGGAAGTCCGCCATCTGGGCGGTTTGTTGATGATGGGAAAGCCCCTTTGGATTTGAGGTCATACATGCTAGCTTGCAGGGATGGCGTGTTAGTATCCAGGATTGATGGAGAAATCATATGCGAGGCCTATGCTCCATATAGATTTGCACGCCAATTCAAATGTTTGCAACAGATTGTTGTATCCCCTCCAGTACATGTCAGGTTAGAGTAACATCTGATGGTTGCTCGACAACTATGGTTTCTGACATCAAGAGAGAAGACTGGGGCAGTATTTGATCTACCAGTTGAAAAAGCGGCACATTATCTGACTACATTTTATGCCGAACACTGGATAGCATCATACCCCAAAGGGATATTGAATCATCCTGTATATCAAGTGGGAAAGAGGAAGAGGACTGTAGAGAAAGAAACTCTTCCTCATGAAGGTGATGCTTCTCCTCCTGAAATAGGTTCAACAGACTCCTCCTCTAGAACTGATTCCTCGGATTATGATGATGGGGATGATGAGGCACAACCGGCAGCAAAGCGGTTTCGTGCCCGATATAATCCTCTGGCCAGAGTTAAAAGACCCACTCCATCAGCTCCTGGTGAGTTATTTGATTGTAATAACTTCAATCACTGCTACTTTATAAAGTAATAAGTCTCACTTTCTTATTATCTATCTGTAGTTGCAGGAATCGGGAAGAAATTAAAATCAAAAATTGTAGGACCTTCCTCACAGCCTTTATATCTAAGACCAGAGGCTGTTCAGCTATGGCAGAGCTTATACTGTGATACTGAGACCGCCTGGCTGGATTTGTGTGAGGGCCTACAACTTCCTGGGATAGGATATCTTCTAGCTTCTAAAGACCTTTAATACGGAGATAACCCCAATGAAGTGCGAGCTTATATCAGAGAGCTGGAAATGCTCATATATGCAACTGATAATTCGGTTCCTATCACCAGGCGGGTGAAGGAAATGATTGATCGTGTCACCACTAAGGGGGCTGGTGGTTCTGGAGATGAGGAGTGGCAAGAGTACGTGGCTCCTGAAGATGTAAGTTTTCTTTCCTTATTTTCTTTGCAACTTGATTTCAGTTGAAGCTTTGTTACTTAAGGAAGTTATTTTCTTCATCTTGCAGCTTGCAAAGAAAGGGACCGGGGTTCCTTCGCCACAATATAGCCCTGGTGGTACTGCTGTTGGGGCTGCTGCTGATTCTCCTCGCGAACCAGGCGAGATATCTCCAGGCCAGCAGGCCATGAATGAGGCACTGGACATAGCCTTTCATTCGCCAATCCAAGTGCCAATAAAGGAGACAACTGAAACTCCAAAAAAACAAAAGAAGCCAAGGCAACGAAGGAGGAAATCCTTAGCTAAACGTTTCATTAGCAGTGGTAAGTCCTTCGAACAATCATGAGTTTATACCCATAATCATATGGTTACTCATATTTCTGAGGATTGCAGGGGCTTCTTCAATTTCCCCCTTGAGGGAAGGGACTGATCCTTCTTCAAAGGTCGTGGAGGGTGTTGTAGAACAACCACAGACTCAAGATAACTTGGTTGCTCCTAGAGAAGAGCTACCATCCATTCCCAGTATCCCTCCCACTACTGAAGATGTTGTCCAGGGTCAGGGGTTGCAGGACATAAGTCAGCAAGAAGATGTAGCAAATGCTCCCACTGGTGAGACTAACCAAGATTCTGAAGTATCATTAGATGAAATGATGAATCAAGGAATGACTTTTGAAGAATTTTATGATCATGCTAGATTGTCATGTGATTTAGAAGACCTTGGGCGTGAGTGTTACCCTTCGCCCAAATTTCTCTTTTAAAAACAAAACATATTTCTAATCATGATGTAAAATAATATGCAGTTTCTTCCGTAGAAGCTGCTGAACTGCCAATGCCCGAAGAGGGTGTGGACACTGATGTCAACCCTATCATTGCAGAAACATTAGCTCAAGTAGAGCTAAATCCAATAAACTCTCCTGATACCCATCTTGAAATTCCTGTTGAAACCGGGAAAGATGGGGAGAAGTCTTCTCATGTTGCTGAACCACCATTGGGTAAGGGATAACAATATTTGTGATTGTACTTTATTTGCAAGACAATACATTCTTTTGTTATCCTTTAAGATTCAACTAAAATCTTTCAATTGATCATGTAGGGCCATCAACTGTAATGGCTAGATCCGGAGATGAGGCTTCAGCCTCTGCCCCAACGGGAATTGAAAGTGACGAATCCCAAGTCAGAGGGGAAAGAGCAGGACGAGGCACTTTCTTAAGCATGTTAATTCCAGATTACATACCCCCTTCTGACGAAGATGTTGAATCAGATCCAGAGATGCTCAAAGCGTTCAGCTTTTCACGACGTAAGGCATGGAACAACATATGGAACATCATATCGGGGGTGCCTTTAGAAGAGCTACAATAAAAAATTTCCCGATTTTCATCCCAATTTGTTATAATGGGACTTGGTGGTTTTGGGTATGAAAAGATCCATGCTGCGGTGAAACAGATTATTTTCAGGAGGGATCAAATGCAGAAAAGTTGCGAAGATTTGACCAGAGTGAAATTGTCAGTCAACATAGGCGAATTTGAGGCTGCGATATCCCAGGCTGAAGCTGATTATGCTGTCAAGATGAAGGATCTGAAGCAAAAAATCAAAGAAAAGGTCGTCCAGCAGGTGCAGCTCCAGCAACAGTTAGATGCTGTTACTGGGGAACTTGATCAGCTTAATAAATCATTGGATGAAACTCATATGAATGGCATGAAAGCCATTGCAGATGCTAAGAAGGCACTTCAGCAAGCTGAGAAGAGTGAAGTTGGTCAAGTGCACGAGCTTCAAGTAACTTTTGATAAGGCTCAGGATGCTATACATCAAATGAAGACTTATGTTGACAATCTTCTGTAATTCTTGAAAAATAGAAGAGATTCCAGTCTATAGATGTCCTTCTAACTCTTGTGTATCAATGAAAAACACTTTTGTCTTCAATCATTTGTACTTGCATTCTTCCATTACCTGCTTCAAATTTACTTAAGCCAATGGGCTTAGTAAGCATAGTTTGATTTTTACTAGGATTATTACAAATAACCCTACAAACTTTGAACCTTTTAACTGCTCAATATTACCTAAATCATACAAAAAATGTATATTTAGTGAGCTGGAACTTGACTTTTATTCAGAGTTCCTTTGTCTTTTGTGTGGGAAATTTAAAGTCATGCAAACCGGACATAAAGGGGCTAATGTTTAAGGTCGAAATAGCTTTGACCGGAAATTAAAAAAAAATGGATTCAATTCCTTGACAATTTATCTGAAAACATATTACCATACTCAAGTATGAGGGAAAAAATGTAAACTATGGCTTAAGAATATTTGAATCTGAGGAATGACATGAAAAAGAGCTAAAAGGCATTAGAAGAAGTAGTTTCCAAGAATGAAGTTACTATTATTTAACAAAACCCGTTAGGGGGTTGAAATATGCAGGGCCACCTATGGGCATTGGCTGCATAGTCAAATAAAATAGCATCTTTTGGCTGACAAGTCTGTTATGTGGACTGTTTATGCAAGGCCACCTATGGGCACGTGCTGCATAGTCAGGCAAAAGAACTCCCAGAAATTTTACTTTCCTAGTGCTAAAAGCTAGTGAAAGTTTATGGAGATTCAAATTTTCTAAAGCATAGAGTTTGTTGTATGGAAAGAGGTACTTGAATATGGAGAAGATATTTCCAAACAAGAATATCAAAGAACTGGATGAATATCACTCCTACGAAGGTCTGACCCAAACGTAGGGATGAAGAATAAACCATAGACTTGAATACTTTTAGATCATGAAAAAAGGATATGGGACAAATACGCTAAGGATGGCTATTTTTGCGGATCCCTACATACTGTCGTTTAAGACAAATAAGGACAAAAGAGGCATTCTTCCCAAGAATGAAGTTACTATTATTTAACAAACCCGTTAGGGGGTTGAAAACATGCAGGGCCACCTATGGGCATTGGCTGCATGGTCAAATAAATAGCATCTCTTGGCTGACAAGTCTGTTATGTGGACTGTTTATGCAAGGCCACCTATGGGCACGTGCTGCATAGTCAGGCAAAAGAATTCTCAGAAGTTTGACATTTTTGTGACTATAAGTCATGAAAAGGGTTATGAAGATCTGAAAATATTTAAGGTTAGGATTATAATACATAAAGATGGGTATTTTCCAATGTATATAGAGATACATAGGTCAATGAAAACCATAATCATGTTGTGGCTGGGTCCTGAATTGAAACTTGGACTTCACTACGTATCTCATAAGAATGAGAATCAAGCCATACGTAGTTCTTGAAATGCAGTTTAACGTCGTGCAGGACGAAAATATGAGTGATCTTAGTTTAGGGTCATAGAATTCGGACCATAATAATGAATACACAGTGTGTGTTTTCATGAAGACTTTTCAGCCAAGGGACTGAAAGTGAAATTTGGGGTTAGGCCCAAAAGACTTGGGACTGGATTCGAGGGACACTCGAATGTTCCCGCGTATCCCATAAGGATGGGAATCAAGTCCACGTAGTTCTAGATCTACCCTTTGTACAAATTTGGTTCGTACATGTGAAGTGTGAAAAGGGGACTTTAGTGCAATGATGGTTTTAACCTAAGATAAAAAGTTTAGGCATTACCATGTATGTACGTAGTCTTTTGAAAAAATGAAAACCATGATTGAAAAAAGAATCAATGTTAATAATGGTTCCTTCTCAAATGAGGAAATCAAAGAATATTGTAGTTTATTGTCGTACCGGACAAAAGTGTTGTATAGTTTAACGTCATATAACAAGGACGAAAGTGAATCAATGTAAAGATATTGATTCCAGGGGTGGTTTCACAAATCATCATCATATGAGATGGTGGTGAACCAATGTGAAGAGATTGTTTTTGGGCTTGAACCTTTGGGAGGTTGCCTACATACCCAGCCTGGAGGGCAAGGATCAAAGTCTGTGTAGTTCAATTAAAGAATGAATTAATGATTAAGTTGTTCTTGTGGACAATGATCTAAAAAATGTTGTTGGGAGTTACACATGGTTAGTGGCCCAAAGGGAGTGTTATGGTTGATGTTCGCTCTAAGCTCACGTGAGTCATACTCGGTGTGAGAAACAAGAGGTAATAACAACCTTAACGATGCACAGTTTAATGTCATGTAGGACATATCAAGGACTTTCTATACAGTTTAGCGTCATGTAGTTAGGACGATGGGGACAATACAGTTTAACCTCATATTGGACGAAAGGGGGATTGTGCAATTTTAATGTCATGCTGGACTTTTGATGATTATATAGTTTAACGTCTTTCCGGACGTGAGGGACTTTTATACAGTTTAGCGTCATGTAGTTAGGACGTCACAGTTTAACGTCTTGCTGGACATATTTGCAAATAGTTTATGGTCGTATACATGGACTAGGAATGGTGCAGTTTAAAGTTATACGGGACCATTGTTGTATAGTTTAACGTCATATAGCAAGGACGAACTGGTGCTATACAGTTTAAAGTCATGTAGCTAGGACTAAGGTGAACCAATATGAGGATATCAGTTCTGGGGATTTTTTACAGTTTAATGTCATGCTGGACGATGAAAGCGCCACACAGTTTTAATGTCATGTTGCTAGGACAAAATATAGTTTAATGTCATCTCGGACATATACAGTTTAGTGTCATGTAGGACATATTAATAACCAATGTGACATTTTAACGTCATGTTGGACGATAAGGGAACTGACACAGTTTAACGTCATGTTGGACGATGAAAGTGCCACACAGTTTAATGTCATGTTGCTAGGACACAATATAGTTTAATGTCATCTCGGACAAAATCAGGGACTATGCAGTTTAAAGTCTTGTAGTTAGGACTATTGGTGCTGCACAGTTTAGTGTCATGTTGCTGGGACATAAGTGCGAATAGTTTAAGGTCATATGCATGGACCGTACAGTTTATCGTCATGCTGGACGTATTATAGTTTAATGTCATCTCGGTCAGAATATGTGACACAGTTTAATGTCATGTTGGACGAAGTTGTAGTTTAAGGTCATACTGGACCATGGTGTAGTTTAAGGTCATACCGGACCTTTTCTGTATGAACCAATTGTAAGTCTTGGTTCTGGGAACAATATTTTGTGTTTATACAAAATACTTCTTCAGAAATCTGGCATTAGTTGGAGTCGTGATGTGTTCTCCATCCATTGAAATCAGAGAATACACTCCATTGGAGTAGACCTTATGTACTGAATAAGGTCCTTCCCATTTTGGTTCAAGCTTGGGAGGCTTCTTTCCTGGTATCATTGGTGTTCTGAGAACCAATACCAATTCTCCATGAATGAATGAACGAAGACGAACTTTTTTGTTAAAAGCTCGTGCTATTCGATTCTGATAGATTTCCATGTGGTGCAAAGTGCACAATCTTTTCTCATCTAACTGTTCCAATTCATTCAACCGCTTTTGGGATTGCTCATCTGTTGATAACTGATCACAAATGGCTATTCTGAGTGAGGGCAATTGAACTTCAATTGGCAAGACTGCTTCTGTTCCATATACCAATGAATATGGAGTAGACCGCGTTGCATTGCGAGTGGTAGTCCGATAAGCCCATAAAGCATGATAGAGTTTATCAGGCCATGACCTCTTATCTTTATCCACCATCTTTTTCAGTATATTTGAAAGAGTCTTGTTGAAGGCCTCTATCTGGCCATTAGCCTCTGCATGATATCGAGATGAATGGTTGGACTTAATGTTGTATTCTTGATACAATCTCTTTACCTCAGAAGAACAGAAGTTGGTGCCGTTGTCTGTCAATATGGTATGAGGGACACCAAATCTAGTAATGATGTTAGACTTGATGAAGCTAACAATGCATTTAGAACTGACTTCTTTGAGAGGTACTGCCTCTGCCCATTTGGAAAAGAAATCAGTAGCAGTAAGAATGTACGTAAACTGCTTGGCCGTAGCTGAAGGGTAAGGTCCTACCACATCCATTCCCCATGTGGAAAATGGCCATGAGTATTTAGCTGTATGAAGCAACTCTGGAGGTTGATGAATGAAATTGGCATATACTTGGCATGAATGACACTTCTTTGTGAAATTAACACAATCTTGTATCATTGAAGTCCAGAAGTATCCAAGTCTTCGAATTTGATCAGACAATCTATGTCCAGACTGGTGGGCACCACAGACTCCTGCATGCACTTCTTTTATGACAGCCATTGTCTCTTCACCATCAATACATCTGAAGAGAACTCCATCAAAACCACGTTTGTAGAGAATTTTCTCGTGGTGGTTTGGACCATCATAAAGAGTAAAATTGACCACACGTCGCCGAATTTGTTCTCTCTCAGCTCTATCAGGTGGAAGTGTTCCATTTTGAAGGTATTCCCTGATAGGTGACATCCATCCTGTAGTATGACCATATGGTTCAGGAATGGGACTAATTTCATTAATTTCCTCTGTTCTGACTTGAACATAAGGTGAAATTGCACGACGGTGGGCAATACTGATGGTTGTCTCGTCCCGATTTGGATCTGCTAAAGCTGTGGCTATATTAGCCAGTGCATCAGCTTGAGCATTTTGTGATCTTGGGACATAAGAAAATGTCGGTTCTGAAGGGAATTCCGACATTAACTCTCTGACGTAATCATACAAAGGGATTAATTCTTCTTTTCTGATGGCATAATCCCCATTGACTTGTTTGATTACCAGGTCTGAATCATCTTTCACCTTTAAGTGATTCACTTGTGCTTGAAGCGCTAACTCCAAGCCTGCAATGAGAGCTTGGTATTCGGCTTCATTATTGGTACCACCTTCCCACAACAAAAAGGAATAAGGTAACACTGCCTTATCTGGAGAAATGAGCACAATTCCTAAACCAACTTTGTTGAATTTAGGATTTTCCATTTTCTTCCCTGTTGGACTTCTAGAAGCACCATCAAAATACATTTCCCATGTTTGAGGATTCTCTTGAATAGAAAAAACTTCCTCATCAGGGAGTTCGATATCTGAATACGTGTCTTCCACTGAAGGGTGTTCAGCCAGGAAATCAGCCAGAGCTTGGCCCTTAATTGCCTTTTGAGACACATACTGAATGTCGAACTGCTGTAGAATAACCGCCCACCTTGCCAGACGTCCTGTAAGCATTGGACGACTAAGGATGAATTTGAGTGGATTATTACGAGATACCAATTGGACCTCGTGATGTTGCAGGTAGTGTCTCAGTTTCTGAACTGCAAAGATTAATGCTAGGCAGCACTTTTCAATACTCGAATACCGGGTTTCTGCTTCAAGCATAGTTCTACTGAGATAGTAGAGACTATTTTCATTCCCAGCATCATTATTTTGAGCGAGAAAGGCACCCAATGATCGCTCTAAAGCTGTCACATAGAGGATAAGAGGTCTACCCTCAACAGGTGGCATGAGTACTGGTGGACTTAAGAGGTATTTCTTGAGAACATCAAATGCTTCTTGACATTCTTTAGTCCACTGGTAAGTGACTCCTTTCTTCAATAATTTGGTAAAAGGTAAACTTTTGCCTACCAAATTGGCGATGAAACGCCGAATATAGGCTAAGTGTCCTTGAAGTCCTCTTAATTCTTTCAAATTCTGAGGAGGTGACATACCAAGGATTGATTTGGTCTTCTCAGGATCGACTTCAATACCACGATGGCGTACAACAAAGCCGAGGAATTTTCCTGAGGTTACCCCAAAAGCACATTTTAAGGGGTTCATCTTCAAATTATGTTGTCGAAGCTTGTGGAATATGATTTCCAAATCATCCAAGTGATCAAAACGTTGTTTGTATTTAACCACCAAATCATCTACATAGCATTCAACAAATTTCCCTAGAAAAGGTTTGAAGATATGATGCATGGCGCGTTGATATGTTGCACCTGCATTCTTTAAACCAAAGGGCATCACCCGGTAACAAAACACACCTTGAGGAGCTCTGAAGGCTGTATATTCCTCATCTTCTGGGGCCATTCGGATCTGATTATATCCAGAATATCCATCCATGAAAGAAAGTACTTCATAGCCAGTCGTCGCATCAATTAAGAGTTCTGTAATCGGAACTGGAAAATCATCTTTGGGACAATACCGATTAAGATCTCTGAAATCGATGCGAACCCTAATTTGTCCGTTCTTTTTCTTTATTGGGAAAATATTAGCCAACCACTTGGGATATTGAACTTCTCTGACGAAGTTAGCTTTGATAAGCTTATCCAGTTCAGCCTCGATTTTGGAAGCATAGGTTGGGTGTGTTCTTCTCGCGGCTTGCTTGAATCCTCGATGTTCTTTTGGCAAACCCAAATGATGGGTGGAAACATCAGGATCAAGGCCAGGCATCTCTGTATAATTCCAAGCAAAAATATCTTTATTTTGCTTTAGAAAAGAAATATACATATCTTGTTCTTCAAGGGTCATGGCCGCACTAATTAAAGTGGGGCGTGGATCTTTCTCTGTACCCAGATTTACTTCTCTGAGTTCATCCACAGTGGTAGAGATACCCTCTTCAAATGCTGGAGGAGCATCTCTAAGATCTTCCTCTTCCTCTTCATCATGTGTTATATCTTCCGTTTCTACTTGCAAAGTAGATGAAAAAACGAAATTCTCATGATCATAAGAGATGTCAAAATTTTCACATTTTGAAGAAGAAGCTTCCATTTCCGACCCTATTGATGAAAAAGGGTCTTCTTTGGGAAATAAAGAGGAGATGATGGATTGAGAATCGACATCAACATTCACCTCTGGTGTTGCTATAACTTCTTCTGGCCTGATTAGCGAAGTATAGACTTGTTGGATTTCAGCAGACGAAATGAAAACGTCACCACTTATGCTTTCATCACTGCTTGGTAAGTTACCAATTTCTCCCATGTTGTCTGGCTCGATTGCCGTAATTGACATTATGGATCTTTCCATAAGAGTATTTTGATTTGGGCCTATTTTGTCAATTTGACTGATAGGTAACACATAATCTGTACTCACATGTGAAAATGGATTTATTGGAATTTTTTCCAAACCATATGGAGCATTAACTTTGGTAATTTCCTTCATTGTATATTTTTCTCTTCCCTTCATGTGATAAAATTCCGCCTCAATGTATTGAGACTCACATGTTTTGAACGGGGCCTTATCACCATACAATGTTCCAACTTGACCATCGAAACAGTATTTGAGACATTGATTGTATGATGACGGAATAGCTGCATGCTGATGTAACCAGGGTCTTCCAAGCAAGATATTGAAAGCTGAGTCTTGATCAACAATCATGAAATCTGAATTGGAAACAAGATCTCCAAACTGAGTTCTGAGCGTAACTTCTCCCAGTGGTTCTTGTTCATTTTTATCATATCCTTGCAACATCATGGTAGAAGGAGATAAATCAGATTCCGTGAGGCCCAATCGACGAAGTGTGCGAATGGGCATGAGGTTGACTCCTGAACCATTGTCAATAAAAGCTCTTCGAACATCTATACCATTGACTTTGCCAGATAGGTACAAAGGTTTTATGTGCCCATGCACAACATCATCTTCATCTTTATCAGTAAAAGATATCACTGCATGGCATTCTGCAGGATTATTCTCTATGTAATAAATTTCAGCTGCAGCAATTTCAGCTTCAAACTCCTGAGGACTTGACAAAGCTTCGATGAGTGCTTCCCGAAGATCTTTTGATAGATTCAAAGCATCCAAAATTGATAATTTGGCTGGTACTTGGGCCAAGTGTTTCAATATATCATACTTTTGATCTAGAGGCCTGCGTTTCCCAATAGGAATATGCGGTTTAGAAGGTACCTTGGAAGCAGATGCTTTGGAAGCTGATGCCTCTTGTATTGAAGTTGGCAACATCTTCGGTTTTGGAAAATTAGACTGATTAGATCCATTTACATGCTGAGATAAAGAAGATGGAACATTTAATCGGTCTTCCAAAATAATTGTGCCGAAGCTGAGTTGGCCATTGGAAGAAGAACTTGCTTGTTCATTTTGAGCTCGTTGAAGGGCTCTACCACGAGTTTCTGCTGCATATACAGTGCTAGCAGGGGTAGAATTAGAGTAGTGGCTTTGGAAAGATCCACGTCTTCCCCTATATCCTGAACCTCTAGAACTTCCTCGGGTTCCTTTATTTGATACAGGGAATTCAGGCTCATCAAGACTGGAATATGAATCTGTTAATTGAATCATATTAATAGAACCAAAGATCAATTCTTCGTCTGATAAAGACTCTTCCAAGTTAGCCTGTTTAGGCTGTGCCGTTTGGTGGGACGGTGCCCGTGACTTTGAAGTAGATGGCATGAAATCTGCCAGAGTCAAAGACAATTTAGGCTTTGATACATACTCATCTTCTCCTGATTCCTCTTTCTTCTTTGAATTGCGCTGCCCTTTTGAGGATTTGTCCTTTGATGGAGGCTTTACTGCAGCTTTTGTAGGAGACACAATTGGCTTCTTCAATTGTGTTCGCAAAATGGAATGAGTCCGATTGATTGTCTTTCTGACCATCCAATCATCATATTTTTTCGCAGTTTTGCTTTTGACTTCCTGCCACTCGCCTCCTTCCTCTGGATCTGTAGCGGTAATACACGCTACATGAGCTGAAGAACCCTTCAATTTGACTTGTCCCAAGTCAACCATCTTTTGTAGGAGGTCTTTAAAGACAAAACACTCCTGGATGGGATGTCCCAACATTTGATGAAAGGGACAATAATTGGGACGGACTTCATCTCCTTCCTTGTTTGGTCTCTTCGGAACTGGTAATTGAACCAAATTATTTTCCAGAGCTGAAATGAAGTAACCAGGAACTTGCTCACTTCGGAAAGAGTATGTTTTACTCTTCATATCCTCAAATTGTTTTCGTCGTTGATCTTTTTGATCATTTGGACGAAACAGCCTTTGTTGTTGGCGTTCAGGAGGTGGAGCCCTTCGAGAAGATGAAGGTTTTGAAGTAGAAATAGGTACAGGTGCCTGTTTAAGCATAACTGTAGTAGTTTCTGCTTTACCCATTCTTCTTCCTGGAGCTGATGGAATTACACGAGATTTAACCTTAGCCTGCATAAGGGAATCTTCAATCTGTTGAGCGATTGAAGTAAGGTCTCGAAACCCTCCTGTGTATTTCACAGGGATCAATGTCGTGCGTAATTCGTCACGCAAATTTTCCACACAGATTGGCAACAATTCCTCCTGAGGGAGTGATAAACTCAAGGAATACGTTAATCCCTTCCAACGAGCAATGAAATCAGAGACTCTTTCATTCTCCCTTTGCTTGCAGTTTGTAAGATCGAAAACTGTCGTTTTTGGCAAAGTTGAGCTGAACTGAAGAAGGAATTTTTGACGAAGATCCTCCCATCCGATGACTGACCAGGATTTCAAGCTTGTATACCAGACAAAAGCTGGTCCTTGCAAGTTTCGCACGAAGCATCTGAGTTTCACTGCTTCTTGTTGTTCTGGAGTTCCCATCATAGGATCACAACAAGACACGTAATGCGTCAAATGTTGTTCAGGGTCACCTGATCCATTGAAAGTAGGGAAAATAGGGTTTCCAAAACTGGATGGAGGAGAAATTGAATCTACCCATTCATGGTAAACTTTCTTTTCAGGTTGAACTTGCGCCCGTTTCCCTTCCATAGTTTCTAACCGAGCTGTTAATGACTCAATAGTAGTTATTAACTTTTGAGAAACGTCAGGTTGAACTTGGTTTTGGGTAGGTGCAATGAATGGAGCTTGGACAGCCATGGAGGTTGGTGCTGCAACTAATGGTAGTGCTACCAACCGTTGTTGCGTTTGACCCGTAGGATTAGACCTCTGTGGGTGTACTGATAAAGGAGGATATTCCTGATCCATCTCAGTAGTTACAACAAATTCCTTCGGCTGTCGGACTTCAGCATTCTTAAGAAGAAGACTACTCTGAAGTAGTTCTGCATTCAACCTTCTTAATTCTTTCATTTCTTCCTCCTGTTGTGCAAACCTTTGCTCTAATGAGAGCGATTGACCTCCTTCAGAGGAAGGGTGATAAGTAACCTGATTCTTTCCTTTCCCCTTATTGGATCCTTTTCGGAGAGGGGGAAGTGGGTTACTTGAAGGAATACCCAGATTTTGGGTAAGCCTTTGATTACGTGTGTGCACACCTTCTTCATTTAGGTCTGTGTGCGCAACTTCTTGAGCAGGAACCTCTTCATCTGATCCCTCTGATTGAGCCTCATCTGGTGAATCAGCAGCAACGGCAGTGATGACATTAATGGATGCATATTTCATGGAATCCTTTCTATCAGCATTTCTGTGATATTGTCTCCTTTTATGTCCATGATAAGGCATGGCATTCCATTGACTTGATCCCTCAGGAATTTCTTGGAGAACCGTCACTTGGAGAGAATCTCATGACATCTTGGCTCTTCGTTCCTCTTGAGGCTTATTCCCTAATCGAGAGAATACTGACTTTCTCTGAGGGAGGGATTGAAGATTTGAAAAAGTCCCCAGTCCGGTGGACTGGGGGTGTTCCTGTTGCTTCCGCTCAACTCCTCGAATCCCATTCGTTGATTCTGAGGGTTGGGTTAGAGAAGTCCCCAGTCTGGAAAGCTGGGGTGTCTCTTGACATGCTATGTCTGAGAACTTTTTAAAATCTCTCTTGATCTTGCGAATCTTAGTTCGGAAATTAGCTGGATGCATTAACCTGTATCCACTTTTATCACCTGGTTCAACAGACCGTTGGATTATTTCCGAAACTTCTGTCATTTGATGACGTGTTTGCTCCAGACGAGAGGCTTGCGCAATATTCTCGCCTGCTTGATGTAGGAGCAATTCAACAACCTGTTCTCTATATACTTGATTTTGAGAGGAACTAGTTGAAGCTTGATCTCGAGCAAGATTTTGATTATGAACAAAGCCCATTGACTGTGGCCGGCCATGGGCAATAACATTGCATGAGACCATTTTCGGCGGGCTTTGCTGACCGGAAAGCACTGTGAAATGTAGTGCTCCGTGAATACCCCATCCTCTGATATGAACATTAGATGGAGCATTGGAAATTAACTGACGCAATCTTCTTAGTGCGCCAAGGCATGAACGTTGAAGGGTTCTCTGTTGCTTTTCAGCCTTCGGATACCGAGAGACTGATAGAGAAGCCAAATCAATCTGGCATTGTAACCCTTCTATTATCTTAAGATGATTTTCATATTCATCGTAAGATAATACCTTCTTCTTTAATTGACAATGAGTTTTCCATATGTTAAGACGAATATCATGGATTCCATCATCCGTCAACATCTTTGGAATGTCATACTGTGAATCAGCCAAAGGCCAAAACATGACTGGTACTTCACCTTTTGCCAGTTTTTTCCTCATGTTCAGCTTTTCCTCTTTATCATTAAATGAAGATTCTTCTACCTGTTTGGACCAGAGTTGGTGTTTCCTTGTTGCTTCATCGGATTCAACAAGATTGGTAGAGGAATCACTATTCATGCTGGAAGATGAATGACCCAGGGAAGGTTCGGAGAATAACCTGAACCCCAAGCTATCTTCTGATGGAGAAAGAGTTTCACCTGCCGATAGTCAAACTTCAGACATGACTGGTTTTACGTTTGCAAGTGCCTCGAGATAGGAGGGCTTTCTCGTCACTACATTGCCTTCTGAAGAATTTTCGAGACAATGTGAATCACTACTGCGGAGAGGACTTTCGCAGCGAAGTTCATCACCATGAGGAGGACCTTCATGATGGGTTACAGCAAAAGATGAGATCTTTTGCTCCTTGGTCTTCTGACCACACAGAGGGTTCCTGTGTTTCTCATCTGAAGAAGAAACTTCAAGATTGACCGAATTTTCATGAAGCAAGTCTTCATGAGGAAGTGTCTGTTGAAGACCTTTGGGATTAATGTTCCTGTTATTGGGAACTGAGGGAGTAGAATCTTGAATTCCGACAGATAAATGTATGAGGGCTTCAAGAACTCCAGCATCGAGCAAGGCCTTGTTGCAGATTGGCCTTTGATCTCCTGACTGTGCTGGGCGGATCTTTTTCTTAGATGCCTTCTTACTCGCTTTAGAAATCACTTGATGACGAAAGTGATTGCTCTGAGCAGGTGTATGTGCCTGATCAGGAAAGATGGTCAGGTTAGGCTGACGATCATCGCTCAAATCAGGTGTATGTGCCTGACTTGGTTGTCCATATGATATGGGGGAGTAGGCCCCACAACCCTCTTGGACTGGAACCGATGTGTGTGTCTGTTCCGGAGTGAATTGTTGATGTGTCACTCCACTGCTAGGGATAGATTTATGTGTCTGTCCCTGAGATGATGCTGAAGCTGTTATGATATCCTGGCAAGCATCCAGAATATGAGCAGGAATTTGCTTCTTCTCTTTCACCATTGACAAAATATGTTTGGTGACTTCAGCCGCCGGAACAGGGATATACGTCCATTCCGGGCTTGGAGTAGGTGTATGTGCCTGCTCCTGTCCTCCTTTTCCTGTCAGTGAATCCTGACAGTACTCAAGTGTGGAGGCAGAGAGTTTAGTCTGTCTCCTGTTTGTCGTCGGGGCTTTCCGACTGACTTCTCCGTGCGCTACCAAATGAGACTGTTGGTAGGCTTGATTAGTATTAGCAGGTGTATGTGCCTGCTGATTACACTTCGCCAAACGCGGTTGACGAGATCCACCATATGTAGTCAGACGAGCCTGCTGACTAACTGCTGATGTATAAGCAGGTGTATGCTCCTGCCTATGGTACTCCGCCGGAATTGCCTGGCGGGATCGGCTTGATGCTGCCAGATGAGTCTGTTGGACAGTGGGATTAAAACGGGCAGGTGTGTATGCCTGCTCGTTGTTTGCCACCAAGTTAGGTTGGTGGACTTCTCCGGAGATGGCAGGGATGACAACCTTCCTATTGTTAACCGGATTCCGTCTCTGGCGATTCATCTTGCCTGCTCGGGTTCGAGGAACCTGAGCTGAACGCCTGGAGTCGGTACCCTCATCATGTTGAGGGCGCACTACCGCACGGGTCTGGCGGCGATTGTTGATGGGAGCCCTTGAGAAGGACTCCTGTCATTTTGAATTAAGGTCCTGCGGGACCTGCTCATTCACTTCCTCGGAGTAAGGGAGTGAATGGAAATTGCGTTCCGGGGATAACGACCCGAAACGGTTGGAGACGGTAGTCAGCACCGTCTGCTTCTTGATTGCTGCTCGCCGTTGTCCGGACGACCAGGTAGAATTGTTAACTTGGAGGGCTTGACGAGCGGCCTCTAGAGTTGGGATAGTACCGTTGCGACGGTACTCCTTAACCAGTGCATTAGAAACACAGCGTTGAAGACGCTGAGTTGGTGATGTCATCCTCAGAGCGGATGACGTTCCAGCAGGAGTAGCAGTATTGGTTTTCACGGCAGCAGACCTCACAGTAGTGGTGTTCCCAGCAGCAGTATTCACAGGGGTGAATTTAAAGAAAGCCATTTTTTGTAGAAGATCTTGAAAAAAGAGTGCCTGTTCCATGTAACAGACATAATCAAGATGAATCCGGCTACTGCATCTTTTGGATGATCATATGTCAATGATTGCCTTGTTGGCCCAAAGGGCCTAACAGATAAGAAGAACATCACTTTAACTTGGTTAAGGATTCACGTCGGGTTCACCATTTTTGTTTCGCGCGGAATCCGGGGATGACCTCCTGGACGGGAGATTCGAACGTTCCGATCGGTTTCTAACGGGTTTGTTCGTAGAACCGGAAACATCCAATGATTCCACATCCGTTTGGACCTACTTTCCAAAGGCAAGCGCTCATTATCTTGTGGGCTAATGAGGCTTAGGAATTTGCATTGGTCGAGAGGATGGGAGGTCAGACTCATCACACCTTTTTGAGGGGAATTATTGTCTACTCCGGGACTCTCTTTATAGATTTAAGTTAAGTTCATGAATCCTTATTACATTACCAAGTATAGAATGAGCTTTCCTTTAGTTTTAACAATCAATGATTAAATATGCAAGAAATTTAGAGAATCTTTTATATGTATTCGAGGTTCTTCATCAATATAGAATCATCTATATTTGTTTAGAGATTCTTGGTCAATGGTATCCTTCAAAACATAAAAAGTCTCTTGGTCATTTTGATGACCAGGCTGGTTTTAAAGCCACTCAGTGGGGCACTTGAAGTTTATCGTCATTCAGAAGGACAGAGATTATTTCAATGTTGGGATCGAACCCATAAACGGGCTACCTACGTATCCTTTGTTTTGAAAAAGGAATCAGAACCCACGTAGTTCGAGGAATGGGATATGATGTTTTATGATTGATGGCTCAAAGATGAATGTCATAATTACTTTTACACTCTAAGCTCACGTGAGTCATGCTCGGTGTGAGAAACAAGAGGTATTGGTAAAATTCAGACAATTGTACCATAAAAGATGCAATCATAAGAAATTGTATTGGGGCTTATGTATAGATGACTGCCCTAGATAGACGAAAGTTTAGGATTTACTTTTAGGGAGAAAATCCAAGAACAGGGTCCACAAAGTTATATGTGCTTCATGGAGATTTGAATACTCTAATCTTGGGGCTTACTCCTAAGGAGGATGCCCAAGTTAGGAGGGGACTTATGATTGGGTTTTATTCCTGAAAAGGAAACCCAAATCAAAGGTAATTTATGACTGGTTAAGAGAAAATTTAAGAGACTTGGGGCTTACTCCTAAGAAGGATGCCCAAGATTTATGACTAGGATTTATTCCTGAGAAGGAAGCCTAGGTTAGGGGACTTGGGGCTTACTCCTGAAAAGGAAGCCCAAGGTTATGACTGAGTCTTATTCCTGAAAAGGAGACCCAGGTTAGGGATTAAGGTTTGGTGCCTACTCCTGAGGAGGATGCCCAAGATTAAAGGACTTGATTGGGGCTTATTCTTAAGAAAGATGCCCAAGTTAGGTTTTTATAACTGGGGATTTATTCCTGAAAAGGAGACCCAGGTTAGGATTCTCTCATCTTAAAGGATGAGGTTGAAATGAATGAACTCTCAATCTTTGGTGATATAAAGATGTTTAAATCACTAGGTTTTGAGAGATATTTCACAGAATTCCTTTCAGATAAGGATGTCAAATCAAGAAATCATGCCATAAATGGCTTTGAAGAGTATCTTGAAGACTGAATCTTGAATAGGAAGGGTGAAATGGCTTAAGAGGGGTAAAAATGAGCAAGATGGGCACCCAAAAAGATAGGGGCGCGCAAGTCCTGAAAGGCGCGCAAGTCCTACGGCGGCGCGCAAGTATTGGTCGCACAAGTATACTTGCGCGACATTAGGGGTACTTGCGCGATTTTCAAACAGAGTTGAAATGCTTGAGCGACTCTTTATTAAACCCTTTACCATTCTCTTGAGGTTCTTCCAGAAGAGGGACACGCAAGTTATATTGGAGGAATTAAGTCGGCGCGCAAGTGTTTGATAAGTTTCAACACTTAGGCCTTCCTTTTTCTCTTTAGATCTTCCATTCTAGGTAAGAAATTACCTTAGAAGTGTTCCAGAAGCTTTGAGAAGAGACTTGGGCGTCGGGAGCTTCAATCCGTGTTTCTGGAAAAAGATCTCCCTCAATGGGGGCCCACAAGGTCTATTTATAGGCAAAAGAAGACCCCGGGCGGTTACTAGGCGGTTACCAGGTGGTTACCACATATGTCGCGCAAGTCCCTTGCACGAACATGAGGAGTCACGCAAGTATTGAGGCGGCGCACAAGTGTACTTGCGCGACCAAGAGGGAACTTGCGCGATACATGGGCAATCTTCTCCTTTTTTATCCCTTTGTCGATTTTTTATGTTTCTTCAAAGGATTAATCACTTTGAGCTCAAATATTCCCTTTTCCGAACTTTAGATTCCGTGACGAAAGGAGCGTCAACATGGAAAGAGACCTAATAATATGAAAAATAGGTTAAATGTTCTACAAAATAAAAATGATCCTCAATAATGATTGAATCAATCACTAAAATCCAAGAACTATTAAAAACTATTAGAAGGATAGTTGAATTATTATGAAGAAAAAAACAAGTGGTTTTCCCCATATGAAGGAGGTGAAAAGGTAAATTCAATAATATAGTAAATTAATTGGGAGAAAACATTTGCACAGTCCATAAATCATGTCAACAAAAATTAATTCACACTCCAGTATAAATGTGGAAACAAGACTAATGAAAAGATGATAGAAAACAATCAACCAAACTATGTCCTATAAAAGTTAGAGGACCCTCCCTATTATGTTTTTAAATAGATAATTTCATGACCGTTCCTCGGGGGCCCATGCCGTGACTACCCCAAGATTGTTTTCCGTAGGCTAGGGGCTGGCGACTAGCACCAAAGGCATAAATCCTATTAAATGGGAAGTCATTGCCTTTATATAAGTAAAAAACACAACAAAGTACGCAAGCTGAAGTAAACACTAAGTAAAATGAGTACAAAAGTAAGTGCTGGAATGTAAATGGGCCGGTATACAAACCCAACTGAAAGTATATTATAACTGAGAAAGAAATTACAACAGCTGAAAAGCAAAGAAGCAACCACCAAGTCGTCCTCCAGAATTCCCACCTGATGGGTGGGTACATATAGTCTCGTCGGATCCTCGGGTCCGGCTGTCCTCTTTGAGTACGTCCCGCCAAGTGTTCCACCTCCATGTACTGTCCTGCTCCACAAGACTCCACCTCGATTAGCGCTGTCTATCATCTGTATCCATCACAACATAGTGCGGGAATAGCCCGTGTAGGGGTGAGTATATGATACTCAGTAGGGACCTTGAGGCAACCAAAGGTCTCCCAGAATACACAAAGGAATAAACCACAAAGGAATAATACAAACACAAAGTATCAACCAACACTACTTAGGTTTATTCCCTTACATATACCAAAGTCATAAATTCCAGTTCGGCTCCAACTCCCGAGCCCAAGTACAACCCATTCCACACAGGAAAGCACAACCCAGCCCACATAGGAAAGAAAGTCAATCATATCTATGTTATTTATTGAAATTCAAGACTCAACTCACATATGTATACTACTTACAAAGAGGGGTGGAGATGATAGATGTATCCTCTAAATCATCTCCTGTTCCAAACCCATGTAGGATCCAAGTACCGAAGTCGTCGATGTCAAACCCACGTAGGATCCTAATACATTAAACATCGCTGCCAAACCCACGTAGGATCCAAGTACAGTCATCCTCACTATCAAACCCACATAATATCCATGTACAGTCGTCCTCATTGCCGAACCCACATAGGATCCAAGTATAGTCGTCATCGTCGTTGCTGTCGCAACGAGCTTTAGGGTTCCCGAACACAGCACACTCAATTACGGGAGGTTCTACTCCACGAGCAAAGAGGTTTGATACATCAACTATCATGAAGTCTAGAGTTGATGTATCCCAATGTTCTGTCTTGTCAGTAGGAACTCAACATGACAGACAGTGCATCAATCGGACACCCGGTCTGAGAGATATTGGCTTTTCTGTCCCAATGGCCCGGTTGGATTTTAAGTTAAATCAACCACACCATACTCCAGATGTGTCCAAACACCAAGTGGAGTAATCCAAAAGAACCATATCACTAAGAGGAATTCAACGTATTTGACGGCACTTCAATCAGACGTTCGGTCCGTAAGTTATAAGTGTTTCCGCTCCAAGGGCCCGATTGGTTTCGAGTTTGAACCAACCCGGCCATACCCAAACATTTCCGAAACCTCATGTGTAATATAACAAATCAACCGTCTCGATCCAATGTTCTCTACTCAACTAACATAGCGTCGATCAGAGGTCTGTAGGCCAAGATATGGGCGTTTGAATGAACCTGGTTTGAAAAAAGAGAGTCTGGGCCCGGTCCGACCCGACACAATACCCCCTGGGACGGCCCGAACCGGGTCGACCCAATCCGTGTTTGGGTCCAGCCCAATTGGGCACAGCCCAGCCCGGCTGGCATGGCGTGGCCCATCTGGCGTGGCCCATCTGGTGGTGGGACGCGGCCTGGTAGGGCGCGGCCGGCCTAGCCCATGCGGCCTGCGGCCTAGCTCGGAAGCCGTCCGCGGCTCAGTGTTGGCCGAGCGGGACCCAAAGCGGGCGCTCCCCCAATTTTCGTAAACAGTGGACCCTGTGGTGTCCTCCATAACAAATTTTAGGGGGTTTACGCCCCCCCCCCCCCATTCCTTCAAAACAGT
Source organism: Viscum album (assembly GCA_963277665.1). Lineage (NCBI taxonomy): Eukaryota > Viridiplantae > Streptophyta > Magnoliopsida > Santalales > Viscaceae > Viscum > Viscum album. Next base: position 1,395,352,533 of record OY728150.1, read on the forward strand.
CGGTCATGATGGCCGGCCTTTGTGTAACCACGGGACCCCCCTCGGGTCCCACCTCTAGGTGGCGCTGGTGGTCGGCCCAGCCAGCCACCCCTTAGATGTCCGTTGTGGCCCACTCTTAACCGATGCCTCCTTCGGCCTCACCGGTGAGGCAACATGGTGCATTGCACCACCGCCGCGGCCCGCTCTAGTCGCGGTCTTCTTCATCCTCGCGCGGTGCAACGACACCGTGCCACCTTCGCTTCAAACAACAATTAGTATCAACAAGAGAAAGGGGATGAGAATCGGACTTGTTTGTGTGGTCCAATCACCTCCCGTTACGATGATATCATTCAGCCAAAATATTAAACAATGAAGGTCGATGATAAATCTTGAACAAAATAATTAACCCCTACCACGAAAATCAATGTCGTTCGCCGAGCGTCGTGGAAGACAGCGTTGGTGTGCGTCCAAGGAGGGAACAGAGTCCCCACAATAGTTTCGGAGAGAAGAAGGATAGGCACATCATTTTTCTTTGCGGTGATGCCCTTATTCATCAAAGAGGTGACGTTCTTCGCAAGAGTATGATGTTCATCAAAAAATCCAGAGTTCTCCCAAAAACCTCCCACACAACATTTCCCCCCCAAAATAAAATAATCTCTCCTTATTTAATTTTACATTGCCATGAATTTAAAAAACATAAAATTTAAACACTTTATTAAATTGATTGAAGAGGATTAATCAATTAATTAGGATGTGTGTTGGCAAGAGTTATGAGGGAGAGAGAGAAAAGGTGGAGGGGTTACATAATTAATTCCAAGGGGGTTGAAGGGTTATGGAAGGTGAAAAGGATGGGTCTCGTGTGGGCCCCACCTTACATTTATCCTCACATGGGTAGTTAGGATGCTAGTGGTTCCCACCCTAACTCCCTATGTAGGATATAACCACCTTTGAATTAGAAATAAAATTGTACCACAATTTTATTCACTTTTCATTTAATCCACATTATTTAACATCTCCTCTTGAGAAAACACACTTCGGTAAAGGTTCTCTTAAGTAATTATTGGTGTAGCAGTTTCATCAGTGCCCTCAGATTTCAATTCTGAGCACCGGTTCAAAAGATAAGAAAACCCGCTCGTTCATTCACTGAACATACCAGAGATAAACTTCGGAAATTGATTCCTAGAACACTGGGCCTCGGAATCAGATGCCGTCGGAAATTGCGTATTCATAAAATCCAAAAAAATTTAAGAAAAAAAATTTCCTTGAAATTTATGGGTCTTTACATTACTCCCACCATAGGGCTTTACGTCCCCATAAAGCTACATAATAAAATTTGGAAATAGATGAGGGTACTGAGCACTCATCTGAACCTCCTGATCCCATGTTCTCTCCTGGAGGTTCTCGTGCTACCACGGGATGCACACCAGAGGAATAGACCATCCACATAGAACACACTCCTGTCGATCCTCGATCTCCACCGGTACCTCCACAAAATTCTCCTTGTGATCGATGTAATACTCTCTGTGATCAATGATGTGTGTCGTGTCATTCGCGTATCTCCTCAGCTCAGATAAATGGAAGATGTCGTGCACTCGATGAAATTGAGGTGGAAGAGCCAGGCGGTATGCCTCCTCACCTACCTTGATGAGGACCTGAAATGGTCCAATGAAGCATGGCGATAACTTACCGCCCTTACCAAATATCAATAATCCATGTCGTGGTGAGACTCGTATGAAAATATGGGTGCCAACCTCGAATTCTAGGGGTCTTTGCCTCCTTTCAGCATAGGACTTATGTCTGCTCTGTGAAGCCCTCATCCACACCTGGATGATATGTACCTTCTCTGTCGTAGCCTAGACCATCTCTTGTCCCACAAGTGATGACTCCCCAGGGTCTGTCTTGCACAGAGATGATCCTCAGGGATAGCCATACAATGCCTTATGTGGTGCCATCCCAATGGTGGAGTGGTAGCTGTTTTTGTGCACAAACTCTACCAATGTTAGGTGATCCTCCCAGCTATGACCAAAGTCAAGTACACATGTATGGAGCATGTCCTTGAGAGTCCGAATGGTCCTCTCTACCTGACCATCTGTCTGAGGGTGAAAGGCGGTGCTCAGGCGTAGCTGCGTCCCAAATTCCACCTGCATACCCTTCAAAATCCGGGAAGTAAAGCGATCATATCGATCATATATGATAGAATATGGAACACCATGAAGTTGTACGATCTCATGATCGTAGAGGCTTTCCAATCTCTTCATTGAGCCCTTCTCTCTGATAGGTAAGAAGGGGTCCGACTTGGTGAGTCTGTATATGATCACCTAGATGGAGTCATGTCCTCTGGAAGTACATGGATGTCCCGTCACGATATCCAAGGATATCCTGTCCCACTTCCACTCTGGGACCTATAAGGGTTGTACCAAGCCTACTGGTACATTGTGCTCTGTCTTCACCTGTAAGAAGGTGAGGCATCATGAAATGAACTCTGCGACATCCTTCTTCATACCCATCCACCAGTGCTGTCATATGATATCATGGTACATCTTCGATACTCCTAGATGTACCACCAATGAGGATGTGTGAAACTCCCTCAACACCAGCTCCTATAATACAACTGGTACAATGGTACGTCCACTGAAGAGGATGATGTGGTCCCTACTTTTAGAAAATCATTCGAGTGCTATCCTTGAGGATACCTGAGCACGTCGCGCCTCACAGTCAACATCCCCACACTATGCATCCCTAAATCCCTGAAGATGTGGAGGAGTGACTATGAGCGACTATAGCAAGGCTGCACCATCTCTATCCATGAAGGATATTTGTAACACGGCTAGCTGCTCCATCGCCTCTCTAAGTAGATAAATGTCTGATCTCTTGCTGAGAGCATCAGCTACTACGTTCCCCTTCCCAGGATTATAGAATATATCAATGTCATAGTTCGAGAGGAACTCGATCCATCATTGATGTCTCAGGTTCTGGTCCTTCTGCGAGAAAATTTACCTGAGACTCTGGTGGTCTGAGTATACTGTAAAGCGCTCGCCCATCAGATAGTGTCACCACATCATCAAGGCGAAGACCACTGCTGCAAACTCTAGGTCATGGGTAGTGTAGTTCTAGTCATGATGCCTCAAATGTCATGAACCATAAGTGATCATTGGACACTCTTGTATCAGGACACACCCGATTATGGTCCCTGATGCATCGCAGTAAACTACGTACCCTACGCCCTCCTCTAGTAGCCTCAAGATGGGTGCACTGGTCAATCTCTAGCTTAGCTCTACGAAGCTCTGCTGACATCTATCTAACCACACTAAGAGTTTCCCCTTCTACATCAAAGTTGAATGTGGTGCTGCATCTCTGGAGAAGTCTGGCACAAATCTCTGATCATACCCAACCAGACCTAGGAAACTCCACACCTCTGTCACGCTCCTCGGTGGCTCCCAAGCTATTACTACCTCGATCTTCAAATTATCCAGTGCAAATCCCGCCACAGAGATGAAATTCCCCAAGAAGTGGAACTCTTGAATCTAGAACTGACACTTCAATAGCTTACCATAATCTTGTTGTTGTAGGAGTGTGTCCAGTACAACCTTCAAGTGGTAGGCGTGCTCCTCCTCAGTGGTCGAGTAAATCAATATGTCATCGATGAATACTATGAAAAATCGATCGTGGTATGGCTGAAAGATCTTTTTCATGAGATTTCATGAATACTGCTCGAGCGTTGGTTATACTAAAAGGCATAACCAAGTACTCATAATATCCATACTGACACCTGAAGGTCGTCTTCTACACATCCTCGTCACGAAGTATGAGCTGATGATAGACTGACCTGAGGTCTATCTTCGAGAACCATCGTGCTCCCTTGAGCTGATCAAAGAGGTCATCAATATTCGGATGTGGATACTTGTTATTCATGGTCACTTGACTGAGGTGATGGTAGTCGACACACAGTCACATTCTTTCTTCCTCCTTGGCGAACATAATCGGAGAAGCCCGGGGTGAAAGACTGGGTCGGATGAATCCCTTGCCCTACAAGTCCTCCAACTATACACGTAGATCATGATGTTTAGTGGGAGCCATCCGATATGATGGAGTAGATATCGGGGCTGTCCTGGGGTATAGGTCAATGTAGAAGTCTACCTCTCTGCGAGGAGGTAGTCCCAGAACGTCATTAGGAAAAAAGTCTGCATACTCATCCACCACAATAGGTAAAATTGGACTCCGCACATCAACTGCTCCGAGGATGAGACTAGCCAACTAATGTGTGATCTTCTTCCCTCTCCTATGCCCGAGTTCAACCTGCACTTCAAAGGCTCCCTTCTCACCGGTGAATTTGAACCTGCTCCCATCTGTGCGGGCACACTGCACCGTGCGCCTAATATAGTCGATCTGAGCATGGACCGTAGATAACCAATCCATGCCCAAGATGATGTCGTAAAACCTCGATGCCACTAGCAGAAGATCCCATCCAATGATCTCGCCTCCTAGAGTAAGCTCACACTTCCGTCACTAGTGCTTAATCGTTGATTCTGCTCTTGTAGGAGTCTCTAGCCGTAATGAGCGAGCCAAAGGCTCTGTCGGAATCTCCGAGCTCCGAACAAGAGCAGTGGAAATGAAAGAATGACTTGAACTTGTGTCTATATGAACTCCATCAAGGGTGGAGTAGACATAGATCGTACCTCGAATAATCTCAGGTGCATCGTGGTTGTAAGCCTCCACTGCCAGAAGCTGAGCATGCCTCTGTCCACCTGCTCCCTGTGGTCAGGTGGACCTCCTTGTGGTGGTGTGGGTAGAGCTTCAAAGCGTCATCCACCACCTAATGCATGGTCATCTACTCTGCCTCATTCGGTTGCTCCCTGCAGACCGCCATGGTCGAACCTCTGCCTCTTCCTGGCTGGTCCCTCAACCGTCTTCTACTCCTTTGAATGGCGGGTCGGGTAGTCACAAGCAATATGGCTCTGCCCACCGCATGCATAGCACTGTCCGCCTCTCGTATGACTGGTTCTACTGCGTGTGCCCCACACATCCAAACTAGTATCTTGAGGTCTCCCTCTGGATGGCCTGGCCTGCTTGTACTTCTCCGACATCTGTCTGCTGCCGGCTACAGAAGACACCGCTATGTGTTGCCCGGCGGTAGGCCCCACTGCTGGTGTAGGCTCAGCAAGAAATATCTCCACATGAAGGGATCACTGCAGTACTCATGCATGCGTCGGAATGCTGAGGGAGTTTTTCGAAGCCATGATCTCATGCCTCAGTCCCAGCTCGAAGGTCTGGGCCCAGAAGAATGGGTCACATACCAGGTCTGTGGAGTAGCACGAGAGATCAGTAAATCTTGCCGAGTATTGGGCTACTGTCATTCTGCCCTGCCGCAGTTGTAGTAGCTCCTGGATGCGCACCCCACAGAGGGTGGTTAGAATGAACTCCGATTGAAATAGGCATTCAATATTTGTCCAAAGTAGAGATTCCTTTTCGTGCTCCTGGAGCATCAAGATCCACCATCTACATGCTTCTGCATGCAGTAGACTTGCCGCAAAGATCACCATGCGGTCAGCTGGGGTGACTACTAATTAGAAGACTCAGATGATAGCCACCAGCCAATCCTAGGCTACCTGAGGGTCCGTCTCTCCATTGAACATGGTCGGCCTCAGACGCTGAAACTCGTGCGGCACACTTAGGTGACATGCACTCTCAGCTTCTGGGCCTGGTGGCATCAGTGGTTCGGTTGGGAGAGGTACTACCGGTGCCTCCGCTGTAATGGGGCCTTTTACTGAGGCCTCATTGCTCGGTGGGATTCCATATCGCACAATGCTCGTAACCCTAGTTGGATGCCATCATGGGGCCATCCTGAAAAAGTTGTGCCATGCTTAATACAGTATACATGGTGAGCTGACACAAAGTAATCACAAAGAAAATGTTTAAATCACACATGCAATCAATTTTTTCAGGCACTGAATCGAAGATCAAAAGTCACGGTCCTGGTGTATGGATACGTCGGCCATCACACCAACACTAGACTCCCTGGACTGATAACCACACTCATTACCCTTAACATCATTTATTCACATAGAAGAAATTGTCGGATTCCTAAGTTCTGCAGTAGAACCAACTACTCTAATACCAATATGTCACGACCTGTCCTTGGGGCCCATTTCGTGACTAACCCAATCCCAGCTTCCATAGGCCTGTAGTTGGATACTATCACCAAAGGCGTAAATCCCATTAAAAGGGATGACATTTCCTTTATATTAGTAAACAAACACAATAGAGTACGCAAGCTAAAGTAAATACTAAGTAAACTGAGTACAAAAGTAAGTGTTGGAAAGTAAATGGGCCAGTATACAAACCCAACTAAATTTACAATACAACTGAGAAAGAAAGTACAGCAACTAAAAAGTTAAGCAGCAACCACCAAGTCTTCCTCTAGAATTCCCACCTGAAGGGTGGGTACATATAGTCTTGTTGGCTCCTCGGGTCCGGCTATCCGCTATGATTATGTCTTGCAAAGTGGTCCACCTCCAAGCTCCATCCCGCTCCACAAGACTCCACCTCGATCAGGGTTCTGTGTATTCTGCATCCAACACAATGTAGTTCGAGCATATCTCATGCAGGGGTGAGTATACGATACTCAGTAGGGACCCCGAGATTCCCGAAGGTCCCCAAAATCCAAAAAGGAATAAAACACAAAGGAATAATGAAAACACAAAGTATCAACCAAAACTACTTAGGTATATTCCCATATATATACCTAATTCATCAATTCCAGTTCAGCTCCAACTCCCAAGCCCAAGTACAACATAGTCCACACAGGAAAGCACAACCCGATCCACATAGGAAAGCAAGTCAATCATATTGATGATATTGATTGAATGTCATGAATCGACTCACACAGGAATACTACTCACGAAGAGAGTTGGAGATGATAGATGTAGCCTCTGAATCATCTCCCCTGACAAACCCACATAGGATCCATGTACAAAAGTCATCGCTGCCGAACCCACATAGGATCCTAGTATATTAACCATCACTACCGAACCCACACAGGATCCATGTACAGTCGTCCCAGCTACTGAACCCACTTATGATCCAAATACAGTCTTCCTTGCTACCGAACCGAGGTAGGATCCAAGTTTAGTCGTCATGGTCATCGTAGTCGCAGCCAGCTCTATGGTCCATGCACACAGCATGATCTATTCCGAGAGGGTCCGCTCTACAAACCAAGAGGGATGATACATCGACCACAAAAAAATCAATATTTGATATATCACAACGTTCTGTCTCGTCAATAGGAACTCAATGTGATAGACGGCTCGCCAATCAGATGCTCGGTCTGAGAGATATTTTCTTTTCTTTCCTAGGGGCCCTGTTGGATTTTAAGCTAAAATCAACCCTAAATTACTCTAGCTACATCCAAACCTCAAGTGGAGTAATCCAAAAGAACCATCTCAGTAAATTTAATTCAACGTATTTGACGGCACATCAATCCGACGTCCGGTCCTTAATTTATAAGTGTTTCCGATCAAAGCGCCCGATTGTTTTCAGGATCGAACCAACCAGCTATACCCAAACTTTGCCTAAACCTTTTATTTAATATACCAAAACGATCGCCTCGATCCAATGATCCCTACGCAACTAACAGTGCATCAATCGGAGGTCTGTAGCCCATGATATGGGCATTTGAACGAACATGCTCCGAAAATAGGGGGTCTGGGCTCGGTCCGACCTAGCCCAATACCCCCTGGGTCGGCCCGAACCAGTTCGACCCGACCCATGTCCAGTTATAGCCCATTTGGTAGTGGCCCGGCCAGGCAGGCGTGGCCAGCCTCGCCCATGCGGCCTGAGGCCTGGCTCGGATGTCGGCCGCAGCTCGGCGCTGGCTGAGCGAGACACAATGGGGGCACCACACACTATTTTCAGAAATGGTGGACCTTGTGAGGTCTGACCTAAAAATGTCAGGGGGTTTAATCCCCCCCCCCCCCCGTGACCTTCAAAACGGCCAGCCATGATGGTCGGCCTTTGTGTAACAACGAGACCCCCCTCGGGTCCGGGCTTTAAGTAGCGCAGGCGGCAGGCACAGCCGCCCGCCCCTTCGATGGCCGTCGCGGCTCTTCTTCGACCGGTGCGGTGCAACGGCGCCGTGCACCACTACCATGGCCTACTTCGATCGCATTCCTCTTTGTCCCAATGCGGTGAAATGACATTGTGCCGCCTTTTCTTCAATCCACAATGAATATCAACAAGAGAAAGGGGAGGAGAAATGCCCGTGTTTGTGCGGTCTGACCTCCTCACGTTACGACAATAACATTCGGCCAAAATTTTAAACAACAAAGGTCGATGAAAAAATATGAACAAAATAATTAACCCCTACCTCAACAATCGATTTCGTTCACTGGGCGTTGCGGATGACGGCGTTGGCCTGCATCCAAGGAGGGAACAGAGTCTCCACACTAGTTGCGGAGAGAAGAAGGAAAGGCACATCGTCTCTCTTTGCGGGTAAATCCTTCTTCGTCGAAGAGGTTAAGTTCTTTACGGGAGTATGATGTTCTTCAAAACAAAACCAGAGTTCTCTCCAAAACCTCCTAACACAACAATTCTCCCCCAAAATAAAATATGCTTCTTCTTATTTTATATTACTTTTCCATGCATTTCAAAAATACATAATTTAGACACTTAGTTAAATTAATTGAAGTGGTTTAATCAATTAATTAATATGTGTGTTGGAAAGAGTTAATAGGGAGAGATAAAAAGGTGGAGGTGTTAAAAAATTAATTCCAAGGGGGTTGAAGGGTTATGGAACATTAAAATTTTGGGGCTCGTGCAGGCCCCACCTTTCATTTATCCTCGCATGGGTAGTTAGGATGATAGTGGGTCCCACCCTATCTCCCCCATGTAGGATATAACCACCATAGAATTAGAAATACAATTGTACCACAATTTTACTCACTTTTCATTTAATCCACACTTTTTTACATCTCCTCCCAAGCAAACACATCATCAGTAAAGGTTCTCTTAAGCAACTACCGGCTCTGCGGCTTCATCGGTGCCCTCAGATTTCAGTTCCAAGCACTGGTTCAAAAGAAAGAAAAACCCACTCATTTTTTCACTTAACGTACATGAGCTAAAATTAGGAAATTGATTCCAGGCACATCGGCCCATGGAATCAAATGTCGTAAGAAACTGTGTACTCATAGAATCCCAAAGAATTTAAGAAAAAATAATTCCTTGAAATTTACGGGTCTTTACAGATAAAATGAATGTAATTGAAGGAGAAGTGTTATTTATTACAGATTTCATCAATTTTGATGTTAATAACTGAGTGCATCATATGTTGGGAGATTATTTGATAATTAATGTATGCCAATCAAATCATAATCCATCATTAATAATTTTATTTTTAAGTGGGATTTATTTGTTGATGAATATAATGAGACAAAGGGGTATTTCATCTCATAAACCTAAACATTATGATGTACCTATTATATTTTCTTTATTATATTTTATATCACTTCAAAATAAGCCTTATAATTTCCGATCATTGTTTCACATGTGTTGATTTTTTGTAAATAATTGAAATACGAAGTTATTTATCAATTTTTATACACAATTCTACTCCACTTAGACATAGAGTTTATTAACTAAGTGATATTTTTCCACTATCATGTGATATCATTCATTCAATTCAAAATTTTCTATAATATGATTTTTATATTAAATATGACATTAAATGACCCACATACCACTTTAATTTTAATGATAATAAGGGAGATAAAAAATAAGTACCAGATAATGAATTTTATTATGTTAGGGGATATTGAAAACTTAAAACGATTAGGTTATTTTTGAGAGATTGTATTGAATTTTTTACTTAATGATGTTCCAATGTGTGTTTGATGTGTTGTTGATGAAGTTTTGATTCATTAAAAACTGTTATAAATTTGTATAATTGAATTCTCTTTCATTCTCAAATAATTATCCATGAAACTATGTTGCCTTATTGAGATATATTTTTTACAAATATGTATAAAATTTACATTAAGAGAAAGCATGTTTTTTTATAGTAATAAATCAATATATAATACCATGAAAATATTTTTTGTCATTAAAAAATTTCATTTATGAAGAATTCCATGGAAAAATGTATTCATCATAGAGAACATATGGAAAATAAGAGTTGATATATGTTCTTTTAATTGAAAATTATATAGAGTCTTACATTGATTTTCTTGGCCAACTCCTTTGTGTATTTAATAAAAAATAGGTCACACATTGGCCATAAAATTAACGTGTGTGACACTACTTAGGTAGGAATGAATGTCAAACACACTCAACTGTGTAGGTTGGAGATTTGGTTTCATTGTGAAGCCTCGTGGATCCCATAGGGGAGTGCACATGCATTGTGGTCTACATTAAGACCATAAGTGTGATCATTGGTGAGTATAATTTGAATTTTTTTCCATCGTATGTTAGTACAACCCTTAAATCGCATGTGTGTGTTGTATAGTGGGTGTCGAACCCCACTACCAGATTGATCTCCAATTGAGATGTGGAATTATATATATGAGAGATAGATTTAATCCTAGATGAATGAGTTATATCTGAAATAATTGAAATTTTTTCTCTTCAAAAATATCATATTCATAAAAAAACATATACTTATCTATTTACTCTAGACATCTTGATCAATTCTAGAATTTTTATCTTCCACCCAATTTGCATGAATTTATTTTCATGTGGTAATCATATCATTGTTGAGAAATGGATATTATTCCATAATCCACTATAACAAACCAAATCTACTTACACAATACATATAGGCCATGATTCCTTTGATCAGTATGAGATATATGTATATGTCATGTAAGAAATTCATGCACTGCCATGAATGAATGGAAGAACACCAAGCCATGTTTTCAAACTGTGATAATGATTTATATGTTGATGTTATATGTTATATTTAATGAACACATAAAATCAAAATATTTTATTCATGATGTTGTATTTGTATAAATATCCTTTGATTGAATAAATAAATAATTACATATTCATCCGAGAATCTATGTGTATTTACTTATTCCACATGATGAATAAAGATATCAAGAAATCAAGAACAATTAAATGAGTTGTAGTACTATTATTTTCCAAATGATAATATTTTATGTTACATATTCATGCATAATGATTCATACATAGTTCCAATATGAATAAACTATTTGAATAAATATGGATCTAGAGTAATTGGGATTTTGTTTACAATGTACATAATTAAGAAGATATGAGGCCATGTGATGTTTTTAAACTTATGTGATTAATAATGAATAAATATGAAGGCAACCAGATTCATTTGATTATTCCAATTCCATATTCAAGATGATGTGTTTCCAAAAAAGAAACCTTGTGATTTAATATTTGCATCCCCAAATTAAATTATGTTGGAAATGAGGTGCATGCATTCTGTTAAATCCAAGGAGTATGATTTTTGTTATGTTTATTATGAATAGTTCCTGAAAATCATCATGTTTGAAAAATAAGAAATCTAATACCAAATAATTATTAGTAATTTACATTTTAATGATGAAATATAAATGTATACATGATATAAACATTACTTTCACATCATAATTTTTATCACATGTACAATTATATTTTCTGGATAAATTTGTGCACTCAAATGATAAATAATTTTTTAAGAATATTTCATGATATTTTTGAGAAACTGATATAGAATTGTATGAATGAATCATATTGAAGCTAAGAGTATTTGAAGAATAATAAACTTATGAGGCTGAGTATTCAAATATTGTTGAAAATCACTATTTCACAAAATCTAGATAGAGACATAAGACCATCACCATTGAAGTTCTTGAGTAAGTACATAAGGAATGGGCATCTAACATCCTTATAAAAGAAGAATATCTGAAGACATAGTTTGTCTATATATTGACCACTAATTGAAGAAGAGAAAAATCTTCTTCTGTAATCTAGATAATGTAACTGAATAGTGTACTTTATAAGATTTTATTTAATATAAAGACAATTATCATTCTATATTGGGGTATATATCTAATATGGAATGGAGTAATCATTTAATCCAAATGTTGTAAATATAATATTATTCTCTCTATTTAATTATAAATGAACATAAGGTATGATTGGGAGTTTATATTGAAATTATTTAGGAACTAAACAATGTATAATATGTTTAATTAAATGATAAATTCTAAAATGGTGGTACCACTGATTCATTTTTAACCCCTCAACGGTACCATAATGGTCCTTGTATTCTCTATGATAAAATCATTACAACAATAAAACTCAAGAACAAAAAATTATATCATATTAAATTTCATGTTGTATAACCTAAATAACAATATAAAACATATAAATTATTTAAATATTCAATCACCCAAAATAATACCTTCATAAAATCATTTAGTTGTTGATTAATTGAAAATAAATTCATGAAAAATGGATCCCATTTTAGATAAAGGGGAAAATAACAAAAATCATAAATGATTTCCCCAAATATTATTCTTGAATTTTTTTTGATGATCACATGAATTTAAACATTTTTGTATTTAAAGATAAGAAAAGAGTTCCATTATGTTAATTGATATCATGAGCATAAAAAAATTATCCATTTAAAATAAAAAACTTATAATATGGTGTTATTTATTCAGAACATATTATAATTTTATGGAAATGAAAATCAATCACTAAAAGGTATTTGATCTAAGAAGTCATTTTCACCATAGAGATAATATTTTTCATCATATTTCAATTGATACAATTAAATATAGTGAACAATGAATGTCAATGTGAAAAATGAATTGAATAACTCAAAGAAATAGATTTTACGTATCAATGTTCATTATGGATAAAAGAATTTAAAAAAATGAGAGGGTTTGAAGCTCGATCCCTAGTAACCCAGATTCAATTTTTGTATTATTACAATGGAATAATTTAAAACGGATCTCATACTAATTAATTGTATTAGATTGTACATATTAATGAAATATATATATATATATATATATATATATTATTTACCTATTATTTTTGTAATATAAAATATAATTAATAAGAAAAATTATCACATCCTTGATATTTTTCATAATATCCTTCTTCATATCGTGATGAAGTAAAAAATTAGGGATAGATCATAGGAATTTTTATAGTTATCTATAGTGAAATCTATCATGACAAAAAAATTCATAATCAACATGGAATGGTATGTAACTAAAAAACATTCCATTTAAGCTATAAATTGACAATGAAGTTTCATCCATAGCTAATATAAATATATTAATATCATGGATAAATAAAAAATTATTCTAAATGATGGAATTGATTAATAATGGTTTTCATGACCTCATACATCATGATATCATTACTGTCCAGATTTTGTTCTAAGATAAATTAGTTAATGGGTGTGTATACACCAAACAACCATTTAATAATTTTGGAAAACATTTTTTCTCATAAGAACTATCAATATATTTATTGTATATCTATAATTAATCCCACATCATATAATATTCAATTCAATCCTCATATATTGACTGATAAATTTTGTTTATAATTAGTATTCCTTATCAATAAATTTTAGTAATTAGAAAAAAATTTAGAATAATGAAATATCCCAAAATCAATCAAATTTCATATAGTAAACACCATATATATTAAAATAATACACGCTTTAAGAGATAATCATATCCATAAAACAAAAAACATTATTATATAAGATAAATAGATTTTCCAATTAAAAAATAGCATAATAAAGTGAATCAATCAATATAATGATAGCCACTATAACATTAATAAGAGATAAAATATAACCAATAATTGATTGGAAATATAAAATAATGTCCTTTAGAGAATATAAAAAAGGGAATGAAATCATTAATTTATGTATTCGTTAAATATTTTTTTTTAAAACAATTGATATCTTATAGATTAAATTAATATAGAATAAAATTGTTTTAATGGTGGGAAAACTAGTAAACATATTATACAATAATATAAAATTATTTTTTATTTTTGTAATGAAATTAGAAAATGAATATTTCATAAAATATTGCTATGAATCATTTTAATCCTTCTAAAAATAATGGATGAAATAAAATTTCCCTAATAAATAATTTCATAAAATAAAATTGTGTTTTGTAAAAAAAATTCATAATATTGACATGGATGAAAGAGATAATAGATCCCTAATATAAATCATTTCAATTTTTATATTAAACATTTCATTACATTATCTAACATCCAAATATATAAATACTAAAAATAAAACTATTAATTTACATAAATAAAAGTATTCTTAGAATATATAATAATTTTTTTAATGATATAACTAAATATACCATTAAAAAATATTTATATTCACAAATAATGTAATTTTAAACTTGATTCTTACCACTTTGGAAGAATTGAACTTTTAATCCCATGAAATAGATAATTATAATTGAGACATTATTATTTATGAATAATAGATATTCATGTTAAATACATAAAAGGGGTACTGTACATGTAATGACCTTGGCTCCCATTACAAATTATCAGTGCATAATTTATTAATGTGACATAGACATAAGGTGTAATATTGTGAATCAATAATCAGTATTGATGTATTTCTTAACTAGATATATAAATTATAATCATTTTACCCTCGTCAAATAAAATAAAACATAACAAAATAAAATACCTAGTATCCTTGAAACTCATTCCAAGGAATCTTCTTAATAACCTATGGAAAGGAAACAAACTAAGAGTGAGATCAAAAGATAAAAAAGGGATACATAATGTGGTGGATATCATAAATCACAAGGTAGAATAAATTTATAAATTTGAATAACTAAAAAGAAATTGATTTTAATAAATAACATTAATATCATAATTGGATAACGAAAAATAAATATAGAAATATAAATAACTAAAAACACATTCCATTTAATCTATAAAATGAGAATGAAATTAATTTTCAAATAAGACCCTCATGTTAATATCATGAATATTATTAATAACTGAATTCTAAATGAATTTAATGTTTAATTATTTGACATCATGATCTCAGACTTCATGATACCTCTACCACCATGTTCACTCACATGATGGTTTAATATTATTGGGTAAACCCCATTTGATTTGGCCCATTTAATTTCATTATGAGACCTATTAATGAATTAAGGGTATATCTATTACCAAGACACAACTATATCTATATTTCAAAATAATTCCTCATATATTGAAAAAAATATTTAATTTAGGAATAATATGTTTCATCATCAAGTATCTGTATTGAGTGAAGTATATAGATTTGTCAATATTTTCCTAGTTAATCGAATTAAATTAAATGTAAACACCATATGTAAAAATTGTATAAAATATAAGAAATAAAAAATCAGACAATAATATTAATATTTTAGAGAAATTTATTTTTCAATGAAAATATAAAACACTAATGTGATTTCTTCAAAAAAAAAATAAATGATCACAAATGAAATTGAGATTGTTTAATTTTTTTCCCTATTTAATATATTTAAATTCAAATAACCTTTTATGAAATAATTGTGACTGAAATATAAATACAATGAATTATTTATGAATCATGTTATTAAATTTCAAAGGGGAATATAATAAATATATAATATAAATAAAGTGCATATCATTATAAATGACTCAATGATGTGAAATTGAAATAATATACCTGAGGTCACTCTTTCCTTTAGTTAAACATTCCTTAACCTTGTTTTTAATAGTTTTAATAATTTAATTATTTTATATTCAGACCATAAACATATTTATAATATCATATATGATTCTATTATAACATTTTACCACAATTCTGTTAAAAATATTTGGGTATTTTCACTGCTTTGGGTTTTAATAGACTTGTTTTCTCAGGCATTTTTTGAAATGAAAATTCTAATTCTTGTATATAGGATATAATTACATCATAAATAATTATAATAATTTTTAAAATATTATATTTACTCATTAGATATATTATTATAATGGTTGGTCTGCGTGGAATCTCAATAGGGGGTGAACTGAGTTCCTACATAAAATTTCTATTAAAAACTAGTTTTTTAAAACATCCCCCAATTTTAAAATAGCCTAGTTAATTAAGGAAGTAGATATGTAAATGTATAATTGGTCAAAAGGTTTCTTATTGGGTGATTATTCCTTAGATGAACTGGTGTAAACCACTTCTTCAACTTTTGAAACATGTTACCTTAATTAATCATTTACAAACAGTAACAAAAACCTAACAATCACTGTGAATGAAAAACAATTTTATGTTTTAGAAAATATAGGTAGTGGAAAATAGATAAAACAGAATATAACAGAATATAGTTAAATGAAATTTAACGCAAGAGGATCAATATTAAGAGGAGACTTAATCCACTCTACATGGGGATCGTCTGCCACCAAGTAGTTTATATTAAATATAAACATGATACACAGATTGTGTGAGGATTTATAACAGTTTTTAAAAACTGTCTAGGGTTAATACCCACTTCCATAGTTCATTGTGGAAAAAAATAGTAAATATCACACACGGTATCTTCTATAATTATATATGGAAAACAAAATGTCGGAGAAGTTTTATGAGAGGATATTCAGTATCCTGCAGTTCAAGCACAAGAGACGTTATGTGTAACAGACAGACACACACAGTTCTCAATAATGAAAAAACACAATAGATATAAAACTATAATTGCTATTTTAGAAATCTCTATGTGTTTTCTGTTCATATCTTGACACCTTGGAGTGAATAATTTGATGTTAGAATCTTTATCTGGAAGTTGACTCCAAAAGAATGTGTCACAACTCTTGGTTCTAGCTTTGAGTATCCATCCTCTAGTGTAGATTAAGGGTTGATGAAGAATAGAAGATATCTTTGAAATTATTCTTTTGAAATGATCTTCTTAAGCTTATTGTATTCTCAATATAACCGTAGATTGGTTCTTCAATGATTTAGCAAGTATGCCCTTTTCATGTTCAGACGCCCTTTTTCTCTACTCATAACACTTCCGAATTTATCTTTTTGGGTCTTTTCTTTTTTTCATACTTGAGGTACGACAATAAAAATTTGTACATCACATGTGGTCTTTCTTATACCTCGTACACTCCCAAGATACTGTCTCCTAAAATGTTTAAAATAAGCATTAATTAATGTCAGTAGCATTTAAATTATCAAATATGGCCGTTATAATAATATTAAAGATTTTGACAAAGTATGGAATAATTGATAGACTGGTAATGGTAGCCACCACATCGGTAGGCTTCAATAGCAGGTTCACATCAGCAACTTCCTATGGTAACCTTCCATCAGTAACCCTTCAGCGGTAATCATCAAGTGTAGGTTTTCATTGGTGACCTTTCATTGTTTACCTTTTCATCAGTGTACTTTACATCGGTAACCTTTTCATCAGTTACCTTTTCATCTTTAACATTTTCATTTGTAACTTGGCACTGGTAAACTATGAATTGTTAACCTTGCATTAGTAAACTTTGTATCAGTAACCTTACATTTGTAACCTTTGCACTTAGATAAATTCTACAATGTAATCTTGAACCAACAGGTAGTGAGATTAAAAAATATGTGAATATTACTTGATTGAAAAAAGGAACATTAATGAAGCATGATTAACATATATTTAATACATGATTGTCACATAAATGAAACATGATTTTTGATAATGAAAATATGTGAGTCCAAAAATATCCCCCTTTTGATAATCACAAATTATGTCATTGATTTTTTAGGTTTAAATAGTGTTGAATGAAAATTAAACACATCTACGATTTTCATCAGAGATGTTAGCATATACATACTATTATATCATTAAAACAAAATTGAAGACATAACATATATAAATTGAAGATACAAAACTAAAACACTAAACACTCTGAAACACTAAACACTTCTCTTCCTCTGTGATTAATCAAAAATCGTAAATAAAAAAAAAGAAATAAAATAGAGTGTTTGTATTAATAAAACAGTAGTACACGATTCAAAATGGAATACATTATCCTATCAGATAATATATTATACACTCAATCCACATTATATATGTACATTGGATCTTTGTATTTGGATGCTCAGGATGTAGGTTCATATGTTGGAGGAATAGGCTGAGGAATGGTAGTTAGCAGTGTAGGAGGAGTATAGACTGAGTCATTTGTACACCTATATTGAGTAGATATCTGAGGAATGGTGGGGGTTATACTTCTAATGTCCTGTATAGGAGTAATCATAGGTGCAATACTAGATGATCCTGAGGCACCTAAGTTAGAAGGCAATGAAGGAGGAACAATGATTGGAGTGCAATCCATGTAGAGGAAGGGAAAAAGAATGTTTCATAAATCCATAATAATAATCTATCCTCTTTCCATAGATGAGATGAAATCATCTTTTTTTAGGAATCTCTCTATGGTAGGAGTCATCTATCAATTTTTTCTCACTAGATCCTTAAATTCATGAGTGACATGAGGTTTTCTCATGTTTACCAAAAGCTGGTTAATGTGACCATCCCTCTGATCCTTAGCTTATACCCTTTTGTAATAGAATTATACTTGATCCTTCATGGACTCTTAATCTTTATCAGCTTCCATATAATAATCTCTTACAAGCTTATGATTTTCCATGGTAATGGAAATGACTTCAGTCAGATATTGAGGGTCCTGGGTATTGACACTAGAGAATCATTCTTCTTCTTATCTAACAAAAGGATTTGAAAGCCTCTATATCAACAGGTGGATATGCTGAAGTGGAATCTGATGCACCTAGGGGATTCAGAGAGAAATCCATTGTCTCTTTAAATGATTTAGTCAGTACACTTATCATCATTTTCACATCATCAACTTTTCCTTTCACATGTGTTTCCATGGACTTCAGAAAGTCCAGAAACAAAGATTCCAACTGCTAAACCCCACTCTTGATATATCTGGGATCTCTATCCACATGAACTCTTGAATCCATATAGGATTCCAAGTATGCAATTAACCTTTTCACACGTTCCAAAGACTCTTTCATGGTTTTCACTTGACATTGGTATTCCTTCACTTCCTGAAACAATCTTTAGTGAATGGTGAATACCACCCATTCTAAGTCAGATGCTATTTCCTCCTGATTGAGAGCCACTTATCTCTCTATGCTAATAGATAAATCATCAATTTTCCTATGCAAATATAACTTCAATGATTCCAAATCAACCTTATTTACATATTATTCAGGTAAAATGTAAAGGCTAAGAAATTTCAAGGATATTTTTTTCTTATATTCATTTGAATTTTATGAGTACGCAGTTTCTGACGGAACCTAATTCTGAGGCCCGGTGTGCCTGGAATAATTTTCTGAAGTTTAGCTCGGGTACGTTCCATGAAAGAACAAGCGGGCCTTTCTATATTTCGAAGCAGTGCTCGGAATTGAAATATGAGCACACCGATGAACTCACGGCGCTGGTATTTGCTTAAAGGGACCTTTACCGCAGTTTCATTTTATGCGGGTTGAATGATAAAATTAGGGTTAAGATAAGACGTTAAATAAAATTGCTATAACAATTTTATTTATATCTATGGAAGTAAATTTCTCCCATGGGAAGTTATTGGTGGGGCCCACACCCAGCCAACTTCCCATGTCTGGATATTTGAGAGGTGGGGCCCACAAGATCCCCAACATTTCACCTCCCATAACACTTTTCAAACCTCCATTATCACCCTTGTTTAATACATGACATACCCCCTTAATTATGAGGACTCTTCCTCTCCCTCTATCCCTCTTTAATGTTTGCCAACATACATTAATTAATGAAAGGAACCCCCTAAATTAATTAATTAAGTGATCTGAATTTTTAATTTTAAATTTCATTAGTTAATAAAATAATAGCATTAGCCTATTATTTTATTTTTGGGGCATCCGTTATGTTAAGGATAGTTGGGAGAGAGCTCTTGAGAAATAGATTAAAGTATTCCTCTACCCAACGAAGAACAGTTTTCTTATCCAACGAAGAACACCAACCTTCAACGAAGAACGACTCGGCGAAGAATGCTCTACGATTCTCTAATCCTCTTCTTCCTCTGCAACAGGCGAGGTGACACCAACACGTGGTACTTTCCAACCTCGATGGTTCTTTCTCCGACGTTGACATAACGACATTACTTTCTGCGTCTACGATGAACAAAACATATTTTAAGTAGGCGTTTGTTCATTTTGAAGTGTTTATCTCGTACCCTCTTCTCTGTTGGAAATCATGGATTATTTTCGGCCAACTGCTACCACCTAACACGGAGGGTACGGGCTGAATGCACACGGTCTGACGACCCTCCGTAGTCTCGTTGATTGCGATTGAAATCCTGACAAGAATGTGGTGATGAAAGGGAGTGGTCGTCGTGTGCAGACCACGTGTGGATGAACCGTAGCCCGCAATCGTGGGCCGCTTGACTAATGACGAATTGTCCGACCATAGCCGGTCAGGCGGAAGGGAGGAACCGCGGTGCCCCACAGCGCCGCGCTGTGGAAGACTGCGGCCCACGTTCCTTGGGGGCGCCGCACCGAACGAACCATGGCCTGCCCGAGCGGGCCGCTTGCACCAAGAAGGTCAGCTGACTTCAACCAAAAAGTTACTGAGGGAGGCACCGATTGGCGCCGCCGGTTCGGGCATCCAGCACCCCCCCCCTCGGACCACTCGTCCAACTGGCCGAGCCGTGACCAGCAGGGCCGCACAATGCTAGGTCGGGCCACGCTGGCCCGGACAGCGCAGGGCCGCGCCCCTTCGAGCCAGACCGCGCGTTTCACCAGGTCGGTCTGACACCAGCCTGGTCGGACCCACCAAGATCATGTTGACCCGACCAGCCAGCCCTCTGGGCTTAAGGGGCCGGGCACATTTTCACTTAAATGTAAAAAAACTCGACGACCGCGCGTCTGATCGAGGCGTCGTCAGCGGCACTAGGACCCTCACGAAGAGGAAGAATTTTTTTGATACTCTAAGTAATTTTTGGATTACATTGGACAACAGCCAGCTTAGAATCAAGAGTATTTCTAACCGGGCCTTTGGAATGAAAATGCCAATATCCTTCAGACAGGGTTTCCAATTGACGTGCCGTCTATCGTGTTGAGTTCCTTTTGACGAGATGGAATTTTGGGAAACATAAACTCTGGAATTCATGATAGTTGATGTATCAACCCCTTTACTGGAGGAGCGGACCTTCCTGGAATCGATCACGCTGTGTGGTGGAACCCTAGAACTGGATGCGACTATGACGACTATCGTTCTGGGATCCTCCGTGGTTTCGACGACGATGACGACTGTACTTGGATCCTCAGTGGGTTCGGTAGAGAGGATGACTGTACTAGGATCCTCCATGGGTTCGGCAGTGATGAAAACTATTCATGAATCCTACGTGGGTTCAGAAATGATGGTTACTGTGCTTGGATCCTCCATGGATTCGGCAGCGATGACTTCTGTACACGGATCCTATATGGGTTTGGCAGAAGAGATGATTCAGAGGCTACATACTAATCATCTCCACCCCTACTCATAAGTTGTATTCCAGTGTGAGTTGATTTCTGACTAATCAATCATTACCATTGGTGTGATTGACTTCATTACAGTGTGGACTAGGATGTGCATGGGCTAGAGAGTTGGAGCCGAACTGGAATTGATGACTTAGGTATATGTATGGGAATATACCTAAGTAGAGTCGGTTGATACTTCAGGATTGTATCATTCATTTGTGGTTTCTCTATTGTGGATTCTGGGAGACCTTCAGGGGTCTCGGGGTCCCTACTGAGTATCGTATACTAAACCCTGGACAGAATATGCCCACACTACATTGTGTTGGATGTAGATGACGGAAAACACTGATCGAGGTGGAAGCCTGTGGAGCTGGACGGCACCCGGAGGTGGACCACCAGACGGGATGTACACGAAGCAGATGGCCTGACCCGGGGAGGTGAGGAGACCATCTGTACCAACATTTCAAGTGGAATATCTAGAGTATGACTCGGTGGTTTCATCTTTACTTTACTACTGTTTTAATTGCTTTTTAGTTGTAATGATCTTTCATTTGGGTTTATATACAGGGCCATTTACTTTTCAGCACTTACTTTTGTACTTAGTTTACTTAGTGCTTAATTAAATTGTGTACTCTGTTGTGCTTGTTTACTTTTATAAAGGCAATTCCTTCAATTTTTATCGGGAATTACGCCTTTGGTGCTAGACGCCAACCCATGGCCTATGGAATGCGGGCTTGGGGTAGTCATGGCATGGGCCCCGATGACTGGTCGTGAAACTTGGTATCGGAGGAGTCGGTTCTACCACAGAACTCTAGAATCTGATGATTCTATACTATGATGCAATAGTGTTAAGAGTATTGAGTGTGGTTATGAGTATAGGGAGTCCCCTATTGTTGCGGCGTCCGAGGTATCCATACACCAGGACCCTTACTCTTGATTTCCAACTCCGTTCATGAAAACATTGATTGCATGTGTTTTTCAAAAGTTTTCTTTGTGATTACGTTGTGTCTGCTCACCAGGTATACTGTTGGACCATGGAACACCTGTTTCTTTTCAAGATGGCCCCATAAAGGCAGCCAGCTAGGGTTCCTAGTTACGTGCGAGATGGCATCCCACCGAGCGATGAGGCCTCAGTGCAGAGCCCTTTTACAGCGGAGGCACCAGCGGTACCTCTACCCGCTGGGCAACCGATACTGCTAGCCCCATCAGCAGAGAGTGAACGCCAACTAAGTGAACTGCATGAGTTTTAGTGACATAGGCTTCCCAGGTTCCACACAGAGATGGACACTCAGGCAGCCGAGGATTGGATGGATGCTATCGTCAGAGTCAATAGATTGGTTGGGACACCAGCAGACCTTATGGTGTTTCTTGTCATGAGTCTCATGCACGCAGCTGCAGGTAGATGGTGGATCCTGATGCTCCAGGTGCACGACTATGCATCTCTATATTTTACAGACTTTGAGAGTCTCTTCGGCTCGGAGTTTGTTTCAGCCACCCTTCGTGCGGATAGAATCCAGGAGTTACTTCATCTGCGGTAGGACAGTATGATAGTAGCTCAGTACTCGGTGGGATTTAACGACCCCTCACGCTACTTCACAGACATGGTATGAGATCCAATATTCTAGGCCCAGACCTTTGAGTAGGGATTGAGTCATTAGATCAGGGATTCAATGATCTCCCTCATCATTCTGAGGTAGGCAAAAGTACTAGAGAGAGACCTTATTGTGGAGATATTTCTTGCTGAGGCTACACCAGCAGTGAGACCCACAGCAGGGCAACACGTAATAGAGTCTTCTATAGCCGGAAGTAGACAGATGTCATAGAGGTCCAAGTGGAATTGGCCATCAGGTGGTCAACCTCAGGATACTGGTTCAGATGTGCAGGGCACACGTAGTAGAGCTAGCCATATGAGGGGAAGGCAGTTCTATGCATGCGGCGGGTAGGGCCATATTGCTCATGACTGCCCGACCCACCATGAAGATGACCAGTATACAGTAGAAGGACCTACTAGGTAGAGGAAGAGGTTCAACCGTGGTCATCTGCAGGGAGCAGGCGGACGAGGTAGAGGAGCTGGTCGAGCAGCGGGAGGTGGACGACGGTTCGAGGCTCTAACACCACCACCACCAGGAGGACCACACCTACCACATGGAGCTGGCATAGAGGGGCAGGCTTAGCTCCCGGAAGTCGATGCCTATGACCACGATGAACCTGAGATGATTAGAGGTACTATCTCTGTCTACTCCACCCTTGCTGTAGTTCATAAAGACGTATGAGCGGGTCATTCTTTTATTTCTACTACCCTTTTTTGGAGCTCGACGATTATGACGAAGCGGTTGGCATGAACATTATGGATAGAGACTCCTACGAGAAAAGAATTGACGATTACACACTGGTTCCGGCAGTGTGATCATACTCTAGCAGGTGAGAGTATCGGCTGGGATCTTCTTGTAGCGTCATTGAGGCCTTGCGACGTCATCTTGGGTATGGACTACTTATCTACAGTCCATGACAGGATCGACTGTATTAGGAGCAATGTGCGGTGTGTCTACACGGATGGGACTAGGATCACCTCCACTGGCGAGAAGGGTGGCTTTGCAGCACAAAATGGACTTACGCAAAGGAGAGGGTAACTGATCAAACATCAATTGTCTTGTCTCGTCCTAGGTGCGGGTGATGTGCTGAGTCTGAGCTTTCCTACTGTGGTGGATCAGTATGTAGACATTTTTCCTAACGATGTTCCATGACTACCTCCTCATAGAGTGGTAGACTTCTACATAAACCTGTACCCTGGAACAACACCGATATCTACTCCATCATATCGGATGGATCCTACTGAGCATCATGAGCAGCAGGTACAGCTGGAGGAATTGCAGGGAAAGGGATTCCTCTGACCCAGTGTTTCACCATGGCCATCTCTGATTTTATATGTTAAGAAGGTGGATGAGATCTTATGACTACGTGTCGACTACCGTCACCTAAATCAGGTGACCATAAAGAACAATTACCCACTCTTTATGATTGATGACCTCTTTGATCAGCTCAAGGGAGCACGATGGTTCACGAAGATAGACCTCAGTTTAGTCTATCACCAGCTTAGAGTTTGAGACGAGGATGTGCAGAAGACAACCTTTAGGTGTCGGTATGGTCACTATGAGTACATGGTTATGATCTTCAGTGTAACCAATGCTCTATAGGTGCTCATGAATCTAATGAACATGATATTTCAGCCTTACCTGGATCATTTTTTAATAGTCTTCATCGATGACATACTGATTTACTCATCTACTGAGGAGGAGCACGCCTACCACTAGCGGGATGTACTGGATACACTCCGAGAGAACCAGTTTTATGGTAGGCTCTCGATGTGCTAGTTCTGGATTCAAGAGGTTAATTTATTGGGACAAATAATCTTTGAGGCTAGGGTTGTAGTGGACCCATCGAAGATCGAGTGGGTACTTTTTTGGGAGCCACCCAGGAGCATGACAGAGATGTGAAGTTTCCTATGTCTGGCTAGGTACAATCAAAGATTTGTGCCAGACTTCTCCAGAGTAGTATCACCACATTCAGCATTGACGAAGAAGGGGAATCCATTCATGTGGAAAGATAAATAAGAGCAGAGCTTTCAAGAGCTGAGACAGAGATTGACCATGCCCCCCCCCCCCAATCTCGATGCAACAGTAGGAGGTGCGTTGGGTATGGGGTTTACTGCGACGCATCGGGGACCGAACATGGGCGTGTCCTGATGCAGGAGCGAGTAGTGATCGGCTATGGTTCCTGGCAGTTGAGGCATCACAAGTAGAACTACTCTACCCATGACATGGATTTAGCAGTAGTGGTCTTCGCCCTAAAGATGTGGAAGCACTATCTGACGGGCGAGCGCTTTACAGTCTACTCTGACCACCCGAGTCTCAGGTTCATTTTCTCCCGAAAGGTCCTAAACCTGAGACAACGGTGATGACTCGAGTTCCTCCAGGGCTATGAATTTGAGATAGTCTATACTTCTGGGAATGGGAACATAGTAGCTGATGATCTCAGTAGGAAATCGGGCATATAGGTTCTAGGGGAGGCGACATAGCAGCTACATACATTATAGATATCCTTCATGGAAAGAGATAGGAAAGCCTTTCTATAGTCTCTCACAGTCACTCCTCCACTACTTCAGCTGGTCAGAGAGGCACATCATGGGGACATTGACTGTGAGACGCGACATGCTCAGATTTCCACAGGGTAGGCGCCTACTAGTTTTTCTGAAGGAAAAGAGCATGTCATCGTCTTCAGGGGACATATTATGGTACCGGTTGCATTACAGGAGGAAGTGTTGAGGGAGTTTCACACTTCCCCTCTAGCGGTACATCTATGAGTGGTGAAGATTTCCCAAGACTTCAGATGATATCACTGGTGGCTGGGTATGAAGAAGGTTGTAGAAGAGTTTGTTTCATGATGCCTCACTTTCCATAAAGTGAAGGTGGAGCACCAGGTTCCAGCATGCTTGGTACAACCTTTATAAGTTCCGTAGTGGATGAGGGATGAGATATCCACAGATTTCGTCATAGGTCTTCCATGTAATTCCATAGGACACAACTCTATCTGGGTGATCATAGACTGACTCACCAAGTCGGCCCACTACCTACCGATTAGGGAGCATGGATTAGTTGAGAGATTGGGACGCCTCTACATTCATGAGATCATACGGCTTCATTGTGTGCCATCATCAATCGTCTCCGATAAATATGCTCTCTTTACTTCCCGAATTTTGAGGGGGTTGTAGGAGGCATTAAGTACATAGCTACGCCTGAGCACCGCCTTTCATCCTCAGACAGATGGCCAGATGCAAAGGAACATTCACACTTCCGAGGATATTCTTTGTTCATGTGTCCTTGACTTTGGTCGTCGCTGGGAGGATTACCTACACTTGGTGGAGTTTGCGTACAACAACAGCTACCACTCCACCATTGGGATGGAACCTTATGAGGCACTATACAGCCGACAATGGAGATCACCTCTGTGCAAGACTAACCCTGGGGAGTCAGCACTTGTAAAACGAGAGATGGTTTAGGCTATGAAGGAGAAGGTACAGATCATCCATGAACGGATGAAGAATGGATTGAGCAGATAGAAGTCCTATGCTAATAGGATATAGAGACCACTGAATTTCAAGGATGTCGAACACAACTTTCAAAAGGTCTCACCCGGACGTGGTCTATAGAGATTTTGTTAGGGCGGAAAGTTATCTATGCACTTCATCGGGCCTTTCCAGGTCCTCATCGGAGTAGGCGAGGTGGATTACCACATGGCCCTTCCACCTCAGTTGCACTTGGTGCACGACGTCTTCCACGTATCTTAGCTGAGGAGATATGTGCATGACCCATCCCACATCATCGACCACAGGGAGATGGACATCAATGAAAGGGCATCATTCATGGAGGTCATGATGGAGATCGAGGGTCGATAGATGAAGGTCCTACGTAGATGGTCGATTCCTCTGGTGCGCATTCATTGGATGCACGGGAAACTCTAGGAGAGAATATGGGAGAGAGAGGCTTACATGCGTTCTCAATACCGTTATTTTTTTACTTAGTTTATGTTGTAGATTTACGGGGACGTAAGGCCCTTAGGTGGGGGTAATGTAAAGGCCCTGAGATTTCATGGAATTTTTTTAAAATTCTATAGAATTTTATGAGTACACATTTTCTGACAGAACCTAATTCTTAGGCCCGGTGTGCACGAAATAATTTTCTAAATTTAGATCGGGAATGTTCAGTGAACGAACCAGCAGGTGTTCTTTCTTTTGATGCGGTGCTCGTAATTGAAATCGGAGGGCACCGATGAACTCGCAGTGTCTATATTTTTTTAAGGTGACTCTTACCGTAGTTGCGTTTTATGCGCGTTGAAATGTAAAATTGGGGTTAAGCTAAGAAGTTAAATAAAACTGTTAGAACAATTTTATTTATAACTATGGAAGTTAATTTCTCCCATGGGAAGTTATTGGTGGGGCCAACACCCACCCAACTTCCCATGTGTGGATATTTGAGAGGTCGGTCCCACATGAGCCCCAACCTTTCACCTCCCATATCTCTTTTCAAACTACCTTTAACTCCCTTTTTTAATTCATGACAACCCCCCTTAATTATGAGTACTCTTCCTCTCCCTCTCTCCCTCTTTAATGTATCCCAACATACCTTAATTAATGAATGGAACCTCTTTAATTAATTAACTAATTGATTTGAATTTTGAATTTAAAATTTCATGTGTTAATAAAAAAATCACATTAGCCTATTATTTTATTTTTGGGGCATTCATTGTGTTAAGGAGAGTTGGTAGAGAGATCTTGAGAAAGAGAGAAAAGTATTCCTCTCCTCAACAAAGAATGGTTTTCTTCTCCGACAAAGAACACCAACCTTCAATGAAGAACAACTCGGTGAAGAATGCTCCACGATTCTCCAATCCTCTTCTTCCTCTGCATTAGTCGAGGAGACACCAACACGGGGAAGTCACCAACGTCGACGGTTCTTTCTCCAATGTTGATGGAACGATATCTCTTTCTGTGTTTATGACAAACAAACCATATTTGAGGTAGGCGTTTTTTCATTTGGAAGTGTTTATCCCATACCCCATTCTTTGTTGGAAATCATTGATTATTATCAGCCAACTGCTACCACCTAACATGGAGGGCACCAGGATGAACGCACAAGGCCTGACGACCCTCCATAGTTTCTTTGATTGCGATGGAAATCATGAAAAGAAGGTGGCGATGAATGGAAGTGGAGGTCGTGCATCGACCATGTGTAGAATAACTGCGGTCCACAACCACGGGCCGCTCGACCAAAGAAGAACCGGCCGACAATGGCCAGCCGGGCTGATGGGAGGAACTGTGTCGCCCCCTGGCACTGTGATGCGGAAGACCATGGCCCGCGTTCCACGAGCCGCTTCGGCTGAATAACCGGCCGGCCGGGCGGAGGAATGTTGCGACGCCAAGAGGGCATCACGCCGGACGAACCACGGCTAGCAAAAGCAGGCAGCTTGCGCCACGAAGGTTGACTACCTTCGGTCGGCCGGTTAGAGAGGGCGGCGCTACGTGGCGCTACCGGTTCGGGCATCCGGGGGTCCGTACCCCCCTCGGACCACTCGTCCAGCCAGGCCACACAACTTCAGGCCAGACTGTATTGGGCTGGGTTATACCATGCCAGGCCATGCCCTGCGTCGGGTCGGGCCCGCCAGATCGTGCGTGTCATCGAGTCGGTCCGAAATAAGCCCGGTCGAACCTGCCAAGACCGGTTCGTCCAATATATGTATTTCCATTAAAATAATTTGATTTTGGTTTTGTTTGACTTACTTTTCACATCATTAATGGACCCCTCAATACTTATTAATAACCTTTTATTTTTAAATTGTTTTCCATTGGAGTGTGACTCACCTCTACATAAAAAGCCGTATTATTTTAATAAGTTCAGACTTTGGCCTTATAAAATATTTTTTTCATCGTCCCTTTTTCAAAAACCATGGGAAAAACCATGGGATGGTTTTTGGTTTGGATTAATTTAATGTAAGGGGTCCCAAACCTAAATAATAAAGAATTCCTACAGCTTTCCTATGTATACCCTCACAAGCTCCCACTTCCATCCCACTAAAAGCCTTTGGAGTTCATCGAACCTCTGCCCTACAATCTCTATAATCCTCCCAAGGTGCCCCATGCTCCCAAGAATACTCTTACAAGCCTCTCTCTAGCCTTTGGAAGCACACTTCCATGTAAGGGTTTTTTCTTCCTTTCTCATTTTTGTCCAATTTTCTTTATGTTGTTTTTCCCTTTTAATTTCAATTATGAATGTTGGGGTATGGTTTCTCACCTCCCTCATACTTACCTCTTAATGTTTTAATGATGGGATACCCATTTCTCTCTCATTAAATTCCTCCCATGTACACCCGTTACTATGCTGAAATTCCGAAAGGAACTTCTCTCTCCTCATTTAAATTCAAGTAATACTTTTGTATCATTAATATAAATTCCATTTAAATTGTTGGGACATGTATCCATATGACCACCTTACTGTCCATTAAATGTAAATATGATGAGGAACCCATTTCACTCTCATCAACTATTTTTATGAAATCATATTTCATTCTATTACGCTGCGGAAATCACACCGATTTTCTAAGCAAATTCCATTGTGTAGTGAATACCATGTCCATTTCTCCATCAAGGGTATTCAATTTTATGCATATTTACTTATTGATTATTATGTTTCATGTATGAATTCGATATTAATTTATCTTGGAATAAAAGATTATGTTTTATGAATCCATGTTTTATGTTCCATGTGGCACACTTATGCATAAAATGAAATGTTTAAGAAGGGTGTGCCCTTATAGTGCTCCAATGCATTGGTTAAAGTATAGTATCATGATACGTCATGTGAAAATATTGTTGACTCATGCTAATTCAAGTGCAACGAGGGTTTACTCATGCTTTATGTGCAATGAGGATTTACTCATGCTCCATTTTCAATGAGCCTTGGCTCATGCTAATTCCATGTTAAGTGTTGTTTCAACACTTCCATGTTATGATTATCATGCTTTATCTTGAATTTATGTTAATTTTCTTCTTATGCACTATTTATATGCCTATTTCCTAACATGTATTGTACTCCTCATGTTATTCCATGAGTACTCCCTTACTGGGATTTATAGCTCAACCTTTTCTTATGCATGCCCTCAGGTTGTCCCATGAAATGATATGTACGAGGGAATGTAGTGGTCATGTAAAGGGTGTTTTCAATAAAGATGTTTTTTTTCAAGCTTTAAGTTTTTATGTAACGATCCTAAGCTCCAAAGACACTAAACCTATCGATCTTATTTGTTGTATCAAGTGAGGTTTTATGTAATAAATAATGTTTATGATTGTAATAAAATTAGGGTTGTCATAGTTGGTATCAGAGGATAGGTTTAGTTTTTTTTGGATTAGGATTAGATAACCCTAGTAAAGCCTTAGAGACAAGAATAAGTATAATAAAATCATCCCTATGTTTTGGTAAGTACTGAGTAAGTGGTTTATCAAACAAATACATCACTGTCTCGATACGAGTTGGTAGAGGCAGCTCTGGCACATATGTATCCTATGTGAAAAACCTAAAAACACTGCTTTCAGTTAGAATCGATTGGGAACTGGTGCACAACTGCGGGCCTTGCTTCTCTCTTGGTTACAACACTCCCAGTATATATGTTCTGATAAATTCACAAGCTTAGTATTAACCCTTATTTAGGGAATAAAATATTCCCCTAAGAAAGTATGTTTGTAAGTAGATCATGAAAATCCTAGATTGAAGCATATATACTCATGAGTTAAGGAAATAAAAGTTTATTTATAAGTAATCAAAATTTTTCTTTGGATTACTGTTTATGTGTTATGCCTAACTTTCCTTTTATTCCAGCCAATGGCCGGTAATAGGAGGACTTAGGCTAACAACTGATGTGAAGATCAGTTTGATGACTGTATTAATTTGATGCCCAATCTAATGGGAGCGGGAATCACAAACTTTTTAATGATTCTCTCCCAGCTAAATGATGTTTTGAAAATAAACACGGGTCAAGAAGAACGTTCAACCCACCATAAGAAAGAACAAGTCATTATCTAGAGCTTCAGGAGACAAAGGCCTCCTACTTTTAGTGGATCATCCGATCCCACGACAGCTGAACAATGGATCAACTACATTGAAATGATCTTCTCCATCCTTCAATGTTCTGAACAAAAGAAGGTTCTCATGGTGGCATATCATAAGGAGGGTGAAGCTAATCAATGGTGGACAATGATAAAAAATATGAAGCATGAGGTGGAGATCGAGGCATTAGAATGGAAGGATTTCAGGAAGATGTTTTTAGATAAATATTTTCCGTACACCCTCCAGCGTAAGATGGAAAGGGACTTCATTTACCTAAAGAAAAAAGAAGAAGAGTCTATTAGAGCGTACGAGGAAAACTTCACAAGGCTTGCACGATACACTTACGGCTTTGTCATTACCCCGGAATGCAAAGTTGACTGCTTCTTTGGTGGGTTGAATCCAAGCCTGAGGAAAGCATTAGCAATCCGTTACTTCAACAGCTATAAGGAAATTGTCTGATATGCCCTCAAGGTCGAAATGGAGATCGGAGAATCATAGGAATATAATGGGGACAAGAAGCGTAAGGTAGACTTCAATGATGGTGGTCCGATGGATAAATACAATGGTTCTAAGAAGATCCCGCACCCCACTTGCCAAAAGTGCAGAATGCAGCACCCTGAAAATTGACTTAATGGGATGAGGAAATGCTTCATGTGTGGAATAGAAGGGAACCTAGCTATTAAATATCGGCAAGAAGGACCCACGACTTCGACAGAGGAGTGGAATGCTCCGTTTGAACCTCAAAGAATTGTTCAACTCTACAAATGAAAATAACCAGGTCAATTTGCAAATCAATGCACTAATCCAAGGGTTTTCAGAGGCAAGCAACAACCTCCAAGGGATCAAGAAAGATATTCTTCCATCACATCTACTGATGTGAACCCCGAAAATGAAGTGGTTACAGGTATGGTAGTTATTCATTCAAGAATAAAGAATGTACTTGTTGATTCAGGTTTTACGCATTCTTATATTTCTCGAATGTTTAGTGGAACAATCCCAGCACCACCACAAATCATGGAAGTGAAGATGTCGGTGAGTACGAAAAATGGGGAAATCATTGCATCCCATGAATATATGTCCTCCCGTGTCATAATCCGCAGATTGAATTTCTCGGTGAACATCATCATATGCCCTCTGGGGGAATTTCATGCAATTCTTGGCATGGATTTTCTTTCCTTAGATAGAGCCAACATAAATTGTTGGGAGATTGAAATCACACTCCATATGGAGAATCGACCCCCGATTCATTACAACTCTAAGGAGGAAGATGAATCTCCTTTAGCTCCATCATATCCAGCATGGATATTAGTGACTTATGAGCTCACGTATCTGGCTCAGATGATTGAGTCCATGAAAGAAACCATCCTTGAAGAAATGCCTATTGTGAGGGAATTTGCGAAAGTGATTCCCGAGGAACTGTCTGGTCTTCCTCCTAGAAGAGATGTTGAATTCTCAATTGAACATATACCTGGGGAATTTCCAATATTCAAGACTACATATAGAATGGCTATTTTAAAGCTGGAAGAGCTAAAGAAACAACTATAGGAGAATCTGGAGAATGGGTTTATACGCTCAAGTGATTCACCATGGGGTTCCTTAGTCCTCTTCGTCAAGAAGAAGGATTGGTCAATGTGGTTTTTCATCGATTACGTGAACATTTAAAAATCATGATAAAGAACAAGTATCCACTCCCAGGAATTGATGACTTGTTCGATCAGCAGCATGGAGCACAATACTTCTCTAAGGCGGACTTGCGGTCAGGATATTATCTCGTAAGGGTGAAAAAGGAAGATATCCCCAAGGCTAACTTTCGCACAAGATACGGGCACTATGAATTCATAGTAATGCCTTTTGGACTCACTAAATCTCCAGAAATATACATGGACTAAATGAATATAGTCTTTAGAGATTACCTCGACAAATTTGTGGTAGTCTTTATAGATGATATTCTAATATACTCCAAACCCAAGGAGAATCATGTGGAGCACTTAAGAACTGTAATAGAGACTTTGCG
The DNA here is from genome assembly GCA_963277665.1 of Viscum album. Lineage (NCBI taxonomy): Eukaryota > Viridiplantae > Streptophyta > Magnoliopsida > Santalales > Viscaceae > Viscum > Viscum album. The sequence goes on from OY728150.1 coordinate 1,395,385,696, forward strand.
CAAGGAGAAGCTCTATGCAAAGTACATAAAGTGTATGTTCTGGTTGAAGGAGGTCACATTCTTTGGCCATATCATCCCAAGCAATGGGATATATGTGGATCCCTCCAAAATATATGCAATTGAGGGATGGATGAGGCCAACATTGGTAACCGATATTCGTAGCTTCTTGGGGCTATCTGGATATTTCCGACAATTTGTGAGGAATTTTTCACTATTTTCCAACCCTCTTACCAAGCTAACTCAAAATGGAGTAAAGTTTTCTTGGAGCGATGAATGCAAAGAAAGCATCAAGGAGTTACAAAGGAGGCTTATCACTGCACCCAAGCTCACTTTACCCACAAGTGGGGAACTTTTTGTTGTTTTTAGTGATGCTTCAAAGAAGGGCTTAGGTTGTGTGATGTTGAAGAATTATAAAGTTATATCCAATGACTCATGGAAGTTGAAAATCCATGAGAAAAACTATCCAACGCATGATCTGGAGTTGGCGGTGGTGATCTTTGCCTTGGAAATCTGGCAGCATTATTTCTATAGAGAGAAATGTGAGATATATACTGACCACAAGAGTCTTAAATAAATATTCACACAGAAAGAGCTTAATATGTGCCAAAGAAGATGAATATAACTCCTCAAGGATTATGACTATTCAATCCATCACCACCCTGGGAAAGCGAAAAAGGTGGCAGATGCCCTAAGTAGAAAGGATCCATCGATTCTATCAATGATGAGAATTGAGAAGGATCCAATCTTCTTAGACTTGATGAAGATGGTCATGGGAATCATAGAGATGGGAACATCATCAATTCTTTCACAAATGAGTGCTCAAATGACTCTTTTGGAAATGTTAAACAATGATCTAAAAGATGATGTGGGAATTCAGGAAAAAGTGTAAGCTATCAAAAAATGGAAATCCTCGGAGTTTAATGTTAATGAATAAGGAATTGTGTGATTTGGGAAAAGACTATGTGTTCCATCGAGTCTGGAGCTGAGTAAGGATCTTTTGGATGATACACATAGTTCAAATTTCTCTATTCATCTAGGGAGCACAAATATGTATCGAGTTCTCTGAGAAAACATTTGGTGGGATAATATGAAGAAGGATATCGCTAAAAATACATCATAGTGCCTGGTGTGCCAGAAAGTGAAGGCAGAGAGGCAGAAGTCTAAGAGGATGATGCAACTATTGCCCAAACCAGAATGGAAATGGGAGAACATCACCGTGGACTTTGCCACCAAACTTCCGAGGACATCTAAAGGCAGTAATGTGATCTAGGTTGTGGTGGATCATCTTACAAAGACTACACACTTCATTGCTATTCGGGAAGATTTCTCATTGGATCAACTGGCATAGATATATATCAGGTAAGTGGGAAGGGTGCATGGAGTGCCACTATCTATTGTGTCTGACCGAGATCTAAGATTATCCTCTATGTTTTGGAAGAGACTTCAACATGCTCTGGATACTAAAATGAACATCAGTACGTCTTATCATCATCAAACTGAAGGCCAATCTGAGCAGACTATCCAAACACTTGAGGACATGTTGAGAGCATGATCAATGGACTTTAAAAAAGGATGGGATCAACACCTTCCACTGGTTGAATTCTCCTACAACAACAGTTTTCACTCAAGCATCCAAATGGAACCATTTGAAGACCTCTATGGGAAAAGGTTAGAACACTAGCATGTTGGGATGAGGTGGTGAATGTAAGATTCTTGGACTAGAAATGGTCGAGGAAATGGTGCATAAGGTGAAAACCATTCAGCAGCATAACAAGGAATCCAAGAGTCAACAGAAGAGTTATGCAAAAAATCATCGATGAGACTTTGAGTTTAAAGTTGGAGACATGGTTTTTTTATGCATATCTCCATGGAAGAAGGTCATGAGTTTTGGAAAGAAAGGGAAGTTAAGTCCATGGTACATCGGCCCCTTCGAGATTCTTGATCGTGTTGGGGTTGCGGCCTGTTGACTAGCACTTTCACCTACTCTGTCCAAAGTAGATGATGTATTTCATATATCCCTCTTAAGGAAGTACATACCGGACATTTCACATGTACTCTCTTCTGAGGTGGTACAATTGGAAGATGATCTTTCTTATGAGGAGCAACCAGTGAATATCTTATATCGTAGAGAAAATGTTCTACTAAATAAGAAAATTACCCCTGTCAAGTTGTTGTGGAGAAACTAAAATTTTGAAGAAGTGACTTAGGAATCTGAGGAAATGATGAAGCTGAGTTACCCACATCGTTGTTAGTGTGGGAAAAGGAAATTTTCAAGGGACAAATTTCTTAGGGGGGAATATTATAACAACCCAAATTTTCATTAATGGAAATCCCTATTGATCTAATTAAATGTCTCTTTATGTTTATATAAAATTTCAACTTCTTAGGTTTTATGATAAGAATTTTGACCATTGCTAATATATCAATTGAAGAGTGATCAAATGATTAGTATAAATATAGGGCTTTAACAAATCCAATTACTCAAACAAAAGAAGGGATTACCTCATCAAGTAGAATTTCTCCAAACGAAGCCCATTTTTTGGAACACGGAAAAGTGGTGGTGTCCATGGGCATCTCTCTTGACCAAGCCCAGGATGGGCTTCATCATATCAATCTCGAACAGGACTGTCTATGGGAAAAGTGAAAGGTGATAGAGATTACCACTCGAGAAATGTTATCCAAGCCACCCCAAGAGTATGTCACCATTGCACACCTTACCCTTTGAACTTATGCGGTTGTTTTAAGGGGTTATGTAACAAATCTCTAGTACTATGTTCATGTACATTTTTTTTATTTTAATAATGAATATACATTCTTGTCATTTTTGATACATTGTAAACAATTTTTAAATTATAAATAGTTTTTTAGATACTATTTAATTAAGAAATATATTTTATTAAATTAATGGATTTTTGAAATAAATAATATTTTAATAAAATATTATTATAATTAAGTTAAATTATTATTAAATATAAATTATCTTATAATTTTATGAATGAAATTATAATTTTTATTAAGGTTTTAAAGCCATTTCTGTCAAAACCTGTGAATTTTTGATAAATGTCAGTTTTTATTTAAAAAGTGAAAATTAACATATTTAGAAAATTATTTAGATTAAATAAATTTTATTTCTGTAATCAGGATGTCGGAATTATCCAATGGTGAATTTTTCATAATTTTCCGAGACAATCAAATTTTTGTGTAAAAATAAAATACCGTTTAAATATTTAATGTGTTTTATGACATCATAATGTCCCAATAGTCATGTAATAAAGTACTATAATATTTATTTTCAGACAATATATGCTTTACAATTAAAATAATGTGATTTTGGGTTTGTTTTACTTACTTTTCAAATCATTAATGGACCCCTCAAGACTTATTAAACACCTTGCCTTTTTAAATTGTTTTCCATGGGAGTGTGACTCACCTTCCACATAAGCAACACTATTATTTTAATATGTTTGGACATTGGCCTTATAAAATAATCTTTTCCTCTTCCCTTTTTTAGAAACCATGGGCAAAACCCTGGGATGGTTTGTGGTTTGGATTAATTTAATGTATGTGGTCCCAAACCTAAATAATAAACAATTCCCTCACCATTTCTATATAAACCCACCCAAGATCCCACTTCATCCTCAATAAAAGCCTTTGGAGTTCGTCCAACCTCCGACATACTCTCTTTAGAATCCTCCCAAGGAGCCCCAAGCTCCCAAGAATCCTCTCACAATCCTCTGTCTAGCCTTTGGAAGCACACTTCCAAGTAAGGGTATTTTTCTTCCTTTCTCATTTTTTCCCAATTTTCATTATGTTGTTTTTCCCTTTTAATTTCAATTATGAATGTTGGGGTATGGTTTCACACCTCCCTCATACTACCCACTTTATGTTTGAAATATCGGATACCCATTTCTCTCTCATTAAATTCCTCCCATGTACACTTGTTACTATGCCGAAATTCTGAAAGGAACTTCTCTCTCATCATTTACATTCAAGAAATAATTTTTTTATCATGAATATAAATTCCATTAAAATTATTGGGACATGTATCCATATGAACTCCGTACTTTACATTACATGTAAATATTATGAGGAACCCCTTTCTCTCTCATCAGCCGTTTTTATGAAATCATATGTCACGCCGTTACACTGCCGAAATCGCACCGATTTTCTAAGTCAATGCCATTGTGTAGTGAATACCATGACCATTTCTCCACCAAGGGTATTCACTTTTGTGCACATTTTCGTATTGATTATAAAGTTTCAGGTATGAATTCGACATTACTTTATCGTGGAATAAATGATTATGTTTTATGAATCCATGTTTTATGATCTGTGTAGCACACTTATGCATGAAATGAAATGTTTAAGAAGGGTGTGCCCTTATAGAGCTCCAATGCATTGGGTAAAGTATAATATCATGATACGTCATGTGCAATGAGTGTTGACTCATGCTAATTCAAGTGCAACGAGGGTTTACTTGTGCTTTATGTGGATTGAGTATTTAATCATTCTCCATGTACAATGAGCCTTGGATCATGCTAATTCCATGTTAAGTGATGTTGCCACATTTCCATGTTATGATTATCATGCTTTATCATGCCTTTATGTTCATGTTTCTCTTATGATCTACTGATATGCCTATTTTCTAACATGTATTGTACTCCTCATGTTATTCCATGTGTACTCCCTTACTGTGCTTTATAGCTCACCGTTTTCTTGTATTTGTCCTCAGGTTATCCCATGCAATGCTTTGTACGAGGGAATGTAGTGGTCCTGTAAAGGATGTTTTCAATAAAGATGGTGTATTTAATGTTATAAGTTTTTTATGTAATGATCCTAATCCCCAAAGACACTAGACCTCTCAATATTCTTTATTGTATCAAGTGATTCTCTATGTAATAAATCATCTTTATGTTTGTAATAAAATCAGTGTTGTCATAGATGACCTGACCCGCCTGCCCTCTAGGCTTACTGGGTCGTGCCTGTTTTCACTTAATGGTGAATAACTCGAAGATCGCGTGTCTGATCGATGCGTCATCCGAGGAACTGGGACCCTCATGATGAGGCGATCCTTTTGCGATAATCGAAGTTATTTTTCGATGACCTTGGATAATGGTTAGGTTAGAAATGAGTGTATTTCTAACCAGGCCCCTGGAACGAAAAAGCTAATATCTCTCAGACCAGACATCTGATTGGTGCGCCGTCTGTCACGTCGAGTTCTTCATGATGAGACAGAACTTCGGGATACATCAACTCTGGACTTCCTGACAATTGATGTATCAAACCCTTTACTTGAGGAGAGTACCCTCCGGGAATTTAGTATGTTGTGTGCAGGAACCCTAGAGCTGGTTGTGACTGCGATGACTATCGTTCTGGGATCCTCCGTGGGATTGATGACGATGATGACTGTACATCGATCCTCTGTGAGTTCAGCAGCGAGGAAGATTGTACTTGGATCCTCTGTGGGTTTGGTAGCGAGGACGAATGTACTTGGATCTTCCATGGGTTCGGCAGCGATGGTTACTATAATTGGATCCCCCGTGGGTTCGGTAGCGATGACTTCTGTACTTGGATCCATCGTGGGTTCAGCAGAGGAGATGATTAAGATGCTACATAGTAATCATATCCACCCATCTTTATAAGTTTTATACTAGTGGGAGCTGAGTTTTGACTAATCAATCATTACCATTGATTTGATTGACATCGTTCCTCTATGGACTGGGATGTACATGGGCTCAAGAGTTGGAGCCAAACTGGAATTGATGACTTAGGTATATGTATTTTCATATACCTAAGTAGAGTCTTTTGATTCTTCGTGATTGTATATATCCTTTGTGTTTTATCCTTTGTGTATTCTAGGAGACCTTTGGGGGTCTTAGGGTCCCTATTGAGTATCGTATTCTCACCCCTACACGGGCTATGCCCACACTATGTTGTGTTGGATGCAGATGAAGGACATCACTAATGGAGGTGGAAGCTTGTGGAGCTGGACGGTACCCAGAGGTGGACCACAAGACGGGACGTACATGGAGTGGACGGCCAGACCTGAGGAGTTGAGAAGACCTTCTGTACCCACCTTTCAGGTGGGATATCCGGAGGAAGAATCGGTGGTTGATTCTGTACTTTACCATTGTTGTACATTCGTTTCAGTTGTATTGTACTTTCAGTTAGGTTTGTATACTGGCCCATTTACTTTTCAACACTTAATTTTGTACTCAGTTTACTTAGTTCTTACTTGAGTTGTGTACTCTGTTGTGTTTTTTGACCTTTATAAAGTAAATTTTTTCCCTTTTTATCAGGATTTACTCCTTTGGTACTAGACGCCAGCCCCAGAACTATCGAAGGCAGGCTTGGGGTAGTCAAGGCACGGGCCCCGAGGACAGTTCGTGACATAAAAGAACCATTGGGTTCAAAATTGTAGTTTATGTAACAATTAGAATTGGAGGAATTATGATAGACTGTTCATCTTTAGAATCTACATAATTTAAAACTAAGACAACAAATACAGAAGCTTCCGTGCAGTCCTATATTCCATGAGAAAAAGAAACTGATCCTGTAGAAACAGGTTCCTCCCACTCATGTGGAGCATTCTCTTTATCATCCAAATTTATCTCTTCCTTACCTCCATGATCAAAAACATCAATAAGAGAGCCCATTGTCTCTTCTTCTTCTAAATCCTTAACTACTGACATTTCAACTCCATCTTCAACTGAACTAGAAACTTCATCATCTATACTTTCTACCCTTCTTGTATGTCTTATTAGTGGACTGAGACATAGAATTTCCTCTTCACATTCAGTAGAAGCTTTCTCAAAGTCTTCATGACTTGAATTAGTGTCATCATCCTCATCTGGGGTTTCACTAATATCTCTTAAGACATCGTCTATCCCTTCTTCTTCACTCGTTTCCTCATCATCATTGTCCCTTAGGACAGTCTCTCTTCTAGGTAACCTCTTCGGTGGACTTGAAACACCCCAGGATAAAATACTAGCTTGAGGATTGGAGGGATGGTGAAGATCACTCTTGTCTTATATAGGACAATCCTCTATTTCTTGCAAAACATTAGCTTCTACTTCATCATAATATGCAGGCTCTTATTCATAAGTATTTAGACCAGGTTCAGTCTTATTTTGAATCCTAGTTGGATGAGAAACAGGTTTAATCTCTTAATATACCTTATCCTAATAATTCAACCATAGCCTCATCCATGGATTTTAGTCAAACATCATCAGCTTGCCAATCACTTTGGTGATGCAGTGGTTATCCCTTACCACAACGGATTCCTTGTTAGCTCTAGAATCTACATTTACATTCAACATAAGAGATATCAACATAGCATTAAATATGGCAAGGGATTTGGAATTCATCTTGGTCATATCATCTAGTCGAATCATTAAAAACCTACAAAAGTTGTTCTTTTGTTCATGATTTAACAGGTATAAGGCAAAAACACCCCGAAACATTATATTTGAAAATTCCCCTCTATTGGGACTTGAAACTTGCTGAATAATCATGAACATTTGCTTATCTTCTCATACCATTTCAGCAGCAATTATTTTCCTTGGAATCCCATTCCCTATCAGTTAAGCTAACTCATATTGAAAAAAATACTCAGTGTATGGAGGCTCTAATCCTGAGCAGTAATCAAAAATCCATTCATAGGGAACCCTCAAGTAGTCTACCCACTCAGTAGAGGAGAAACAAACACATACTCTATTTACTCTAGAATTCATCTAGTTATCATTCTTAGACTACTAAATTATTTTATATACGTAAAATTCCTTCACAATCATCGGATAATAAGGACAATTATTGTTTGAGAAGAAATCGACCCATCTTTGACTTTAAAGTGCCATCAAAACATAAGAACATCTTGCCAACATCAATTCTGAGCTAACCCCCTTCTCAATCACTATTTTCCTCTTAAATAAATGCGGGTTAAGAACCTTTTCCACTATCTGTCTTACACTAATAGACTCATCTCCAGGACTCATAGGATCTAGTGCATCTCCTTTATTATCAACCAAATTACTTTTCACTCTTTCCATCGATCTGGAGTGGGTCGAGTTTTCAGTAGTGGTTTATGTTCAGGATTATGGAGAAAATTTTTCAGGAGATGGTTTGATGTTGATCGAAATGTGATCTATTCTTTATTTTTATCATTTAGGGAATCATACATCAAATAGATTGAGGAATGAAAAAAATCAATATAATTAAAAATGTTTCATATTCCATCATAAAAAAAAGCAAACTCCCAGACACAATTCAACTATCGGTAAGGCGTCAAAAGTAAGGTCCTGATAGGAAGGTCCAACTATGAGGTCCAATAGTGAGGTTTAACAGTGAGGTCCTATCGGTAAGGTCCTATATGTAAGGTCATATCAGTAAGGTCCAACAGCGTGGTCCTTTCGCAAATGTACAACGGTGAGGCCAAATCAGAAAGTTCCATTGGTGAGGTCCTTTTTGTAAGGACCAATAGTGAGGTCCAGTGGTAATCTCCAATGGTGAGGTCCTATCAGTAAGGTCCAATTGTGAGATCCTATATGTAAGGTATAATGGTGAGGTCCTATAGGTAAGGTCCAATGGTGAGGTCCATACGTCAACATTTTATCATACCTAAATCATGTTTGATGTAATCTAACCTCTCATAATTCGAAGGCTTTGTTAATATATCATCTAATCAGTGTTCAATTTTGATGAATTAAAGAGTGATATCACCTCTTTAACAATGATCTCTCAATAAGTGACGTCTCACATCAATATGATTTGTCCTAGCATGAGATACTATATTTTTTATAGATGTTAATATCACTTGTGTTGTCACAATTTATAGAGAAATGTTTGAATTGATATCTATAGTATATTAAAGTGTGTTTCATCCACAAAATTTGAGCACAAAAACTACCAACTACTATATATATTCAGCTACTATAGTAGATAATGTAACAAAATTTTGATTCATAATAAACCATTATACTAGTGACTTTCCTAACATATGACATGTTCCAGAGGTGGTTTTTTATCTAAATTGAAACTAAAAATTCCATCATCCGAAAAAATTATTAATTGAAATGGTTTTCCTCTTGGATAAAATAGTTTTAAAATAATATTATAGTTGAGATATTTAAAAATACTTTTAAAAGTAGTTAAATGAGAATTTTTGGGATTGGCTTGAAAACCATCAGACATGCATACAATGATCATAATGTCTATTCTTCTAGTAGTATGGTATTGCAAACTCCCAATCATTCATCATTAATAGGTTTGATCCACTGTTTTACCAGCTTAATCAGCACCAAACATAAATGTCATACTCATAGGTGTATGACTACATTTATTACTATAAAAACCATAATGATTCAAAATATCCTTATAATATTTTCATTGATTTAATATAATACCATTTCTATATTGAAAAATTTTAAATCCAAGACAAAATTTTAGTTCCCCCAATAAACTAATTTTAAATTCCTATTGCCTGATTTTTTAAAAATCAGTACATAAAAATAATTTTTAGGACCCAAAAATTATATCATATACATAAATTTGTAATATTAAAACATTTTTGTAAATCCTTTTAATAAAAAAGTAAGATATGCTATCCCTTTAGTAAAACCTCTTACGATAAGAAAAAAACTAAAGTTGATCATACCAATATCTTGGAACTTGTTTTAGACCATATAAGGCTTTAGATAGTTTAAAACAATATTTGGAAAATAGGTATTTTTAATTCTAGGAGGTTTTTCAACATATACATCTTGAACTATATACCCATTTCGAAATGAAAATCTGAAATCCATTTGATAAAGGATGAAATTCAGATGAGGTGCATAACCAAGTAGTATACTAATGGTTTCTAGTCTAGCTATAGAACCAATAGTTTCCTTATAGTCTATTCCTTCTTCTTGACTATACCCTTGTGATACTAGTCTTTCCTTGTTTTGAACAATGTTTTCAGATTCACCAACATTATATCTAAGTTTCCATTTAGTTCCTATTGTCCACGTGTCTTTAGGTATGTCAACTAATTCCCAAACATTTTTTCTTTCAAACAGATTCAATTCTTCTTGCATAGCCATAACCCAAAATTCCTCACTGATTGCATCATTAATATTTTTGCGTTCAAGCTATGATTGAAAAGCTTGAAGTTAGACCTGGATTCTCATAGAAGATCTAGTTTGTGTCCCTTTATTTAGATCACCTACTAAAGCATCTAAAGGATGATTTTTGAGAGTTCTTATACCTCTATAAAGTGTTGAACAGAATTTCTCATGGTATTCTACTAGTTCATATTCACTAGGATTAGATTCAGGAAAATTTCTAGAACTACTTATTTTCATAGGGATTTTACTATCTTTATCATAAAGATCAAGAAATGACATATCTTCAACAAGATTTTCAAGATAGGTTTTTGGTTCATGTGGATAAGTTTCATAAAATTTAACATGAAATGATTCATCCACATATTTGGTTCTCTTATTAAATATTCTATAGTCTCTACTGGAGATTGAGTAACCTAGGAAATTTCCTTCATCACTTTTTGAGGAAAATTTCTCAGGATTGCCTTTAGATTTAAAGATAAAGTCTTTGCAACCAAAAACTCTAAAGAAATTAACATTTGGCTTCCTATTATTTCAAATCTCCTAAGGGGTTTTCATATAATCATGTCTAATTAAGACTCTATTGATAATGTAACATGTTGTTTTAATAGCTTCATCCCAAAAATAGATAGGTAGATTAAACTCATTGAGCATTGTCTGGGAAATCTATTAAGGTTTCCTATATCTTCTTTCTACAACCCCATTTTGTTGAGGTGTTCTAGGAGCATAGAAATTGAGAGTATAATCATTTTTTGAGCAAAAATATTTGAAGTCCTGATTTTCAAACTCATGGACATGATCACTTCTCAATGTCTTAATTCTATGTCCACTATGATTTTCAACAGACGTGAAATATTTAATGAAATAAGAGCATGCTTCCATTTTGTGATCTAGGAAATATACCCAAGTATATCTAGAAAAATAAGCTATAAAAACATAAATATAATGCTTCACATTAAAACTTGAAACTCTATATTGTCCAAACAAGTCCATGCGAACCAACTGAAGCTGTTTAGAAGTAGAAACTTCTTTCTTTGTATTAAATGAAACATTGTGTTGTTTTCCCTTTTGATAAGGATTACACACATAGTTACAAGGGAATTCTAATTTAGGTAAGTCTCTAACAAAACCTTTCCTTGTTAGTTTCCTATGTGAGCGCACATTGCTGTGTCATAATCTTCTATTCCACAACCATGATTTCTTATGAAACACATTTAAACAAGATACATTTTTCATAGCTAAAGAATTTAAATCAGCAGTATATGCATTCTCATTTCTCATAGTAGTTAATATTAAATAGTTTTTGGAATTAAATACATTACATGTATTATTATCAAATTTTACATTGAATCCAATATCACACAACTGAGAGAATGTTAGAATATTGTATTTTAACCGATCACCAAAAAGTACCATTGAAATTAATACCACATTAGGGCTACCAATTTCTCCTATGCTGATGATATTCCCCTTTTCATTATCACCGAATGTGAAATATCCACTATGAACATTAATTTGTCTCTTGAATCATGAATAGTCTCTTGTCATGGGTCTTGAACATCCACTATCCAATTACCCTAGAGTTATATAGGATCTCTTCAGACAGTTTTCCATAAAAACAGATTAAGTGGAGGGTACATTTGGTAAAAATAATTTCTTGGGTCTAGAGAGGTTTTCCAGTAATCCTTTGGGATCTCAAACGTGTCTCGTGGGTTTTCTATAAATAGAAACTATTTTTTGAGACACGAATACTTCATGTTTTTTTAGAGAATTGTTTTTCAAAAGATTGTCCAAAGTATGAACTAGTTGGGAACTGTCTATATTTTGGAACAAATTTTGTTTAAATATTCCTTCTCGGTCCCAGTTGATATCATATACAAGTTATATATTTTGTAGTAATTTATTTCCCTAGAAACTAAGTTAATGTATATCTAACAGCAGAAATATTTTACAAATCCCATTTTAATTTCTCATATGATAATTTGTTTTCAATATTTTCGTTTAATAATAGAGCACATTTTTCTTTCTCAATATCCAAATCATATTTTAAATTATCATTTAATTCATGTTGTCTTTTCAATTGTTTATATTTATCCTTGATTTCATTAAATGTATCCTCATTCATTCAACATTATTCAAATAGTTTATCATTAGTCATATTTTAATTATTTTTGGATTCACATTCAATATCAGAATAATATTCATTGGGTATAGAGGAATTTTGTGTTTCCTCAGATATTTCTTTCATGAAACATAGATTTTCATTTATGTTCTTGTGAGCACCTGAAGTGTCATATCCACTAGATCTATCGTCTGAGGCACTCTAGATGGATTTCATTTCCTTTTTATTACCCTTTCCCATTTGTTCATACTTATTAAATTTATGTTTTGGTTTATAAGCCTTCACATGGCCTTTTTGTTTACACTCATAATAGACTATATCTATTGTGTTATCCATCCATTTTCTGTCCATTTTCCACTGTCCTTTATCATCATACCTACATTTATAGTTTGATTTTCTAATGAACTTTTTCTATCTCTAGAAGTTATAGAATATCTTTGCAGGATGAGCCATATTATCATCACTTTCAATGTCTGAGTCTTCACTCATTGAAGTGTATAATGGTGCTTCACCTTTTTATTTTTCTCTGTTCTTTGAGGTAGCAGTCTTGAATGCTACACATTTTTTCCTTGGTTCATCATCTTCTTCTTGATTCACCTTATGTTCATCATCATATATCATAATCTTTCCAATTACTTCATTCACTACTAGTTTCATTATGTAACAATATTCTCAGATAGAAATAGAAGCACCTATCCATCTTTTAGGAAGGCATATAATAAATCTTATAATCAGGTCCTTATTATTCATTAGTTTCCCAAGAAGACATAGGGTATTCACTATTTCATTGAACCTGAGATACATTTCCGAAATTTGTTCACCAAGTTTCATTTAAAAATTATAATATTTAATAGTATATGTATTTAATTTTATTTCCTTAACATTAGTTGTTCCTAAAGAGAAACAGCTAAAGTATCCCAAATTTCAAATGCAGTTTTACCAGCAGATATTCTATTGAATTTTTCATTACCTTGAGAACATTAAAAGGCATTTATTTCTTTACTATTATTATTGTATGTAGATTTAGACAACATTGACCATGTTTCTCTAGTAGTAGTAGGAAATACATGTTGTTCTTAAATTGTGTCATAGATTTCAGGTCACATGCTCTCTAGATACATTTTCATATTTAATTTCCACTGAGAATAGTTATTACCATTAAAGAAAGGTTTTATGTTAGTAGCAGCACCCTCAACTCTGTTAGACATAGTTAAATTAGAATTTGAAGAATTGTAAATTTTTCTATGAAAGAAATTTTATGATCATTATGATTCATCAAAAAATAACAGTTGAAATTAATTTGAAAGAATTAAAAATAATTTAATCCCCTGATACAAAATGTTGACTGGAGTTGAATTTAAAGAGGGTTGGGGGTGATTTGAGTTCCTACATTAAATTTCTATTAAAACATAGTTTCAAAAACATCCCCCAATTTTAAAACTGCCTAGTTAATTAAGGCAGTAGAGATGTCAATGTCTTGTTGTTCAACAGGATTCTCAAAGGGTGATTAGTCCTCAGTTGAACTAGTGTAAAACACTTCATCAACTTTTGAAAAAAGTTTTCTGAATAAATCATATACACAAATGATCAAAAACTAACTATAAAAGTGAATACAAAACAATTTTATGTTTTATCAAATATAGGTAGATGAATATCGATAAAACATAGTATAACATAATATAGTGCAAATTAAAGTTAAATAAGAGGTTCAGTCTCAAGCCAATACATAATCATATCTACATTGTGACCACCTGCTACAAAGTATTTTATATTTATTATAAACATGATACACTGCAATTATCGGTCTTTACAAAAGTTTTCACGAACTGTCTAGGGTTCACAACCTCTTCCACAGTTCTTCGTGGAAGAAACAAATACTGAATACCACACAAAGTCTCTTCCACAGTTATATGTGGGAATCAAAATGTAGGAGAATTTTTATGTAAGGATATTAAATATCCTCCAGTTCAAAAACATTAGATAGTGTGTGTAACAGACAGACACGAACACTTCTCAAAAACAACGGAACACTATAGAGCAAAGACTGTAAACTTATGATTAGAAAGCTCTATGTGTTTGTAGTTCAGCTCTTGAATCCTTGGAGTGAAAAATTTGAGGTTTGAATCATTATCAGGATATTTTCTCCAAAACATTGTATCACAACTCCTAGTTCTAGCTTCAAGTATTCATCCATTTGTGCTGATCAAGGGTTGATGAACCAAATAAGGTAGATTTTAAATTATCACCTGAAATGATCTTCTTAAGCATCATGGATTCTTCGCGTAAGTGTCGAATGGTTCTTCTTTGATGCATCTAGTAATCGATTTTCATGTATAGATTCACTTTTTATATTCTCATCACACTTCTGTATTTATCTTCCTTAGTCTTCCCTTTTTTTATACATGTGGTCTGACAATAGGATTGAGTAGATCACGTGTGGTCTTTCTCCTACCTTGTACTGTCCCCAAATATAGTCTCCTAAAATGTCTACAATCAAAATTAATTTATTTCAGGATCCATTAAATTATAAAATATTACCATTAGAATAATATTAATAATTTTGACTAATTATGGATGAATCTGTAGACTGGTAATGGTAGCCTTCACATCGGTATGCTTCAACAGTAAGTGTACATCAGAAAAAACATAATATGACCATCCATCAATGACCCTTCAGCGGTAACATTAAATAGTTTTCTTGCATAAATGACCTTGCATAGATGACCTTTGCATCAGTCACCTTTGCATCAGTGACCTTTCATTGGTGACCTTTGCATCATTTACATTTCCATTGGTGACCTTTGCATCGATATCCTTTGCATCAGTAACCTTGCATCGGTCAACTTTGAAATGGTAACCATGCATCGGTCACCATTGCATTGGTAACCTTGCATCAGTAACCTTTTCATCGGTATCCTTGCATCAGTAACCTTTTCAATTAGATAAATTCATCAATGTAAAGACAAAACAACACGTAGTGACATTAAAATATATAGGATTATTACATGATAAAAACAATGAATATTAATGATACATGATTAACATAAGATAAAAACCTGATTATAACATAAATGAAACATTATTAGGGATTATCAAAATAGGTGAGTCTTATAATAATAATTATTAAATTTTTTTCATTGGAAATGAAATGCATTTCTTTGTACAGACGTTTGGTGGTATATATTCATGAGCGGTGATATCATTATTGTAAGGGGTGATATTGAGTTGAATTGGATGATATAATAATTTCATATAATCTATAATATATATATATATTATATAATAATTAATTTTTTCTTTATTACTATTTAGGTAAATTGTATGTGAATAATGAATCCCATAGTTTCACGAGGCAGTCGCACATGGAAAAGTTGAGTGACAATATAGTATTTTAAAAGGAATAGAAAATAAGAAAAAATATGTCATATTATAATCAATGAATTATATTTTTATGATTAATAGTATATATATATATTAATTACATCATTGTATCCAACCTTGGGTGGTGTTGATGGAAAACAAGTCCAAACAGTTCGCAAGACGGTAGTCCATAGTTTACATGATCAATAAATTCTATTCACATTTTGAAATAATTGGTGTTGGAAAAATACTCTTACAAAAATATAAGAAAATATAATTCGGTGGTTGATAATTTTTTAATTATATAGAATTTTTGGAGACATTATTGAATATGTAAAATTAATAAAGAAAATTAAAGTGATTTGTTAAGAAAATTATCATCTCTAAGAGAAACCTCCAGCGGATCTCCTATTTGGGGCCATATGGATGATGTTTTGTGACGAAAAGAAAATATATAATATTTATATTTATTTTTTAAGAGATTAGGAATTGTTTTTATAATTTATGGTGTATTAGGGGTTTTAAAGAAGTGGGGGCAGGGAGTACAACATTTTATGTGGAGAAAAGGGACACACATTGAATTTTTTAAAATAATCAATAAAAAAACATTTTTATCATATCAAAAGCCTAGAAATGTGTTATTATCAACACTTATAGGTTATAAGGTAGAATTATTTCCATTAAATGGTTTTATGAAAAGTTTTTAGGTAATTTAAACCTTTATCTTATTAGTTTACCCCCTGATAAATGAGTTTTTAAATTTATCACTATAATTACGTTTTAACGCTTTTGTAATCCATAATGGGTATGCATTAATTTACCCATATTATGTATTTAATAATATTATTAATCCTAATATTTAATCTTGTTTTACAGATTCAATTTTACAAGGTCGTAGATTCCAATTTAATATTATATTATAGATGTACTGAAAATGTCAGTTTCCAAAAATAAAATTATCATAAGTATAGAATGTTTTAATACTAGTATTCAATTTATAATTTATTTAAATGAAATAAGTATTATTAATTATAGTCATGAATAGGCCCCAGTACCGTGGTAACCCAATAACCAAGCTAGCACTAACATGACCTGAAGGGCGTTCCTAGTCCCCATGGGTTGGAGACTAGCACCTAGAATCAAAAATCATACATGTGGGGACAATTTTATAAAAAAAAGTTGTAGAAAAAGATAAAATATAGTATGTATATCAATAAGAAAAATATACTAGGAGTAAATTCACCCTAATACAATGAGTCATAAATGATGAAGTACTAAAACCCAAATTACTAAATAGGAAAATAGCCCCACTCTCCCTAAAAACACAACTCACCATGTCCAAATCTCAATAGTTGGATCCACCTCAAAGTGATCCTATCCTTTTTCTCAAGACTGGAAGAATAAAGTCTACAATGATAGGAAGGATAATTTAGGGTTTGAGAATAATTCTATTAGGACACCAATAAAGATTCCATAACTAATGCCAAATAATGATTACCCAAAGAAAATATTTCAATTTTTATAATAAACTAGTTTTTAAATTTATTATTATATTTAAACTGAACATTTTATATATTTTCAAAATGATGGAAAATACAATCAATTAATAGTATTTACTTTACATGGGATGAAATATTTATAAAACTATGGATTATGTAAAAACCCAATATAAAACACTTTATATAAATTTAGAAGGCATGTAAAAAAGGTCAAACAACATTGGAATACATTTATATCTAAAATATAAATAAATAAGAAATAAACATGGTTATCTACCAAACGGTATAATAGTATTAACCAACTATAGGATTTCACACTCCCTATGTGATCTCAGCAAACTGTGTATACAGACATCCCTATAACACTATCCAACGGATGCCTGTCACCAACCCTTCGGGGTTTTTACCAACTGCATGTTGGTTTTTGAAAGTTGTAATTGCAATGTGGGTATCCAAATAACACACTAACTACCTATGTATCTCGTGTTCTCTTACATGATGGGAAAACTATTTTAAGATTTCTTAAAATAAGATCAATCCCATTATTCCATTTCAAAAATGCTAAAATTTTCTATTTAAACCCATAAGTGGTTATATTAATAAATCATTACTTTTTTTACCATATAAAACCACAAGATTTCTATCAATTCATTTAAATACATTTCAATGAGTTTGAAATACATCCAAAAAAAATTCAATACTTTTCAAAATTCATTCTCTCAATTAAAATCAATAAATAAATTAAAAATATTTCCACCAAAAATTACCATTTACATTCATCAATTTATATAGACCAATTTCCATAATCACTCCACAGTTCAATATAATTGGGGGTTTTCCCAATTTCCCAAATATAACCATTATAAATCACCCAATTCACTAGAATTGATCTCTAAAAAATAAATTGAATTTAGATTTAAGAAATTTAATTTAAAACATTGTCCGAAATAAACATATATGTTCAATGATATCGAATTTAGAAAATAAAAATGGAACCTCTTACCTTTCATCAGAAGAATTACACTAGCAACAACACCTGTTAATGAGAAAGACGGTGAAAGAGGTCTTGAAACTCAACCTAGAACCAAGATCCACCATTAAATGGAATAATCCATCAATACCTAGATTATACATTAATAAACATAGAGAAAACGAGGATATAAACACAATGAACAAGGGATATAACATTCTTGGGAATCGCTCCTCAAGAAAAAGGATGATCGAAAGCCAATCAAATCAATCTGGAAGGGTGGGAGCCTCTAAAAATTTCCTAGGGTGAGTCAGGGGTAGAGATCCAATAGATTTGGGAATAATAGACTTATTTGTATAACCAAATTAATTATATTAGGCTAGGCATGGGCCGAGTCAATTCATGTACCCAATTGTCATGATGTGTAAGCCACACAAGATAAATAAGCCGAAAACCCATCACCTTGGGTTAGAAACCAACTATTTAACCCCTAAATAGTGTGTAAATTAAGTAAATGATGTGTACCCATTCATGTTATGAACTCCCCATTCACGAAACGATACCAAACCCTAGTACAGGATGCGAATATCCGGAATAAATAAAGTACATGTTCTGTAGTCTGATCATAGAAATAGGATGTTACAACCTCCCCACCATAAATACATTTTCCCTCAAAAATCTTATGAATAAGCTAACATTACCAACTGATGAGGAAACTAAACTCTCATTAGTGCCACATGTTCCCAAATATCATGAATATTCGATCCATTTTTCCATATTACATGAGCCAATGGTATTGTCTACCCACGGAGAACTTTGGTATTAGAATCAACTTTCCGGACTAGTTTCTTAGTCAAAGATAATTCAGGCTTAATCTCTAGGTCACTCTATCTCAAAACATGTGATGGATCAGATATATATGTACAAAACTGTGATACATGGATAATGTTATGTATTGACGTCAGCTGTGGTGGATGTTCTGGATGGTATGAAACCTTCCACACCTTCTCAACAATATCGAAAGGTCCCCCAATGCAAGGATCAATCTTCCCTTGCCTCTCAATCCGTTGATGACCAAATAAAGGTAAAACCATTAATAACTCCTAATAAACATGGAGTCGATCAACATAAGTATTATTTCGTATTTGATTTACCATAATACTCTAATGTATCAACTAAATATTTTTTGTCTTCTCCTACACCAAGATTTTTCCATCCAAAGAATATTCAGTTACCTCTAACCAGCATGAAGAAGATTTACATGGATGACCATACAAGGCTTAAAAATGTTTCATTCTAATTATGGATTGGTAACTGTTTCTATGAGAATACTCAATAATCCCTATGTGATCATCCCATGCCCCACTGAAGTTGTGAACACATGATCAAATCATATCCTCAAGAATCTGGATACACATTCTGTATGGGAATATTACTGTGGGTGGTAGGCCATGCTCATATGAACCTGACATACTAGTTTCTCCTAAAGGCCTATCCAAAAGAGAGATATGTTGAGTGATGATCTCTATTAGATACTATATCATATGGAACTCTATTCTTGAAAACTACCTCCTTCACATAGATATTTCCCAACTCCTTAACATTGGTTATGTCTTTAATGGGTATAAAGTGAGAGAACATGGTCACCCTGTCGATCACAACCTATGTTACATTCATTATTCTTTGGGTACAAGGAAACACTACGACAAAGACCATATATATCTCGTCCCACATACTTGTTGGGAATGGATGTTGTTGAAGAAATCCTAATGGTTTTTGGTGCACAGCTTTCACCTGTTGGCACGTATAGCCATGAGAATAAACTGATCAATGTCTCATAACATTATTGGCCACCAATACTACTCGCTCATGTCATAGAGCATATTTTTGGTTCCTCGGAGCACAACTCACTAAGAATTTTAGGAATCCCTCATTTTTTCCTTTCATTCGGCTAATATCACATAAAAATGGTTTCAATATCATAGAGAATCCTCTTTGGAGAATGACCACTAGTCAAATATCTCCCCACATTAAAGGGATTCATTAATTTTACTAAAAACGTCATCATGCTCATGATCATGAAGAATCATCTTGAGATGAGTATAAATCAACAACAGATTTTCTAATGAAAAAAAATCGCTTTCCTCTTGAACCGCAATATGAAACTATTTAAAGAGAGCCATAAAATTTCACCCTTTTGAATATTCTTTCACAAAATGGGTTGGTTTTTCCCAATTAGAATAATCTTCCACAACCATCTCTTTCCCTAGGGTATAGGTGATGTTAAATTCTATAGAATGCATGTACTCCACCCAACGCCTCTACCGAAGATTCAATTCTTTTTGAGTGGATATATAACATAAGTTGTTGGGGTCCTAATAAATTGTAACACTTTTCCCAAAATGGTACTTCCAAAAAATTCTATATATGTAAATAAAAAGTGAAAATTTCAAGATTTTGGGTAGGATAATTATTAAATGTGACATAGGCTAACATGATCCATATGTCACTAAATGATCACCTCGATATAAGAAAACATCCCATTAATGCACCTGATGCATCAAAAAAAACCACATAGCTCTTCTCAGCATCTAGAAGAGTCAACACAATCACAGTAGTAAACATTCATTCCTAATTGACAAAATATATATACAATTTATAATCCCATGAAAACATCACACCCTTCTGAGTCAAATTAGTCATCAAAGAAGCATGTTCAAAAATTATTTCATGAACCTGCGGTAATATACAGCTAAGACCAAGAAGCTACTGATCTCGAAGACATTTCATGGTTTCTCTCAAGTCTAAACATCATTCACCTTCACTTTATCAACATATACACCCTTTTAGACACCACTTGTCCTAAAAATTTCACTTCTTGAATCTAGAAACCACACATTGAATGATTGTAATATATTTAGTGATTTCTCAGCAGACTGTAAATTGTTCTAAGATGTTGCACATTATCCTCCTAATACTTGGAGTAGACAAGAAATTCATCCAAAAAGAATTCAAAATAGGTATCTAGATTCTAATAGAAAATCATTTTCGCTTAGTCCATGAAACATTCAAGAGAATTTGTTAGTCCAATTATCATAACAAGGTACTCATTATCTCCATACCTTTTGAAAAAGGAGGATTTCTAAATATCAGATTATATTATCCTCTACTAATGGTAACCAGATCAATGTTCAATATTTGGAAACAAAATCTACCCTTTTATATGATCAAACATATAAACAAACCAAGGAAGCATATATTTTTCATTATCTTAAATAAATTTAGAATTAAATAATCAACACTTAATTAAGGAAAAACATCATCCTAATTAGAATATAAGTTCATTGATGCCCAAGGCGAAACACATGGATGAATAAGTCCATAATCAAGAAGATCTTCCAGCTGTAACTTTAGCTACTTCATTTCATTCGGTTCCATTCAGTATGAGGGTATAAAGATTGTTTGAGTTCTAGGCATTATGTAAATCGAAAAATCAACCTCTCTCAACGATGGAAGACCATAGATATTTAAAGGAAACACATTAGGAAAACATGAAGACGAGTGGAGGAAGATCCCCACTCATTGAATCTCGCTCCAAGTCAAATGTAGATAATGATATCACTTCCCCCAACACAAGATAAGAAGGTCAATCCCTACTCGACCTTAGGTCCCATTATCATTAATAGATATGTTTTGAACCACTATATGTATTAAAGTATACCCATTATAGATAACAATCAATTCCAGATTTTTTGGAAATTATCCAATCCATCTCATATAACGCATAAATTTATTTCACATCAATTACCACAAATCTCTATGAAAATCCAAAATTTTGATGGAGACAAGACATAATAAGGACTAAGGAGACCATTCTCCCTTTTTTTACCAATGGGGATTAGTAATATTAGTTTCCCAAGATAGTTGTTGCATATAAAGATTACGTCAGTAAACAATAATGTTGAAATAAAAGAGTGAGATTCCCTAATATAAAAAATAATAGTCTATAATAACGATGAAATGGTAATGGTTTCTCATTGAGTCGATAGGCATGTCTCTTCTTTATCTAGAGACTCCTAAAATGTGTAATGAATCTTCATTCCTGAATCTTATGTTTAGAACCCTTTTATCATCGAAAAGTTTTATAGCACCATGATTTTTGGGGATCTAATGATCCTTCACCACTACGCGGAGTAGATTTGTGATGTAAGATCCAATGAAAGATCCCTAGGCATCTGCATGAGATGCAGTTCTTGGGTGGCTCAATGAATAATGTCCTCGAATTTCCTAGCTTACCACACAGATAGCATGTCAACAAAATTAATCCAAGAGAAATACGAGGTCTAGAATAACTCTGCTAACTTGAAATGCCACAAGGATCATTATTATTCCATTTTTCTTAGAAGGAACCAATGCTGCCACTGTAAAAAAAGGAACTCCCATCAACACTAACTTTCTATCTGGGTCCATCTCAATGATCATCACCCTATCTATCACATCATAATAAGTGGTCAGCATCAGCAAGAAAACCTAATATAACATATCTAATTGAAGTTGTATCTTAAACTGGTGACCAATTATCCTCTCATTATGCACAATCTTATGATTAAACCACACCAATTCAGAAATTATATTTGAATACTCACTCTTTGTTTTGTCAGCATGCTAATGCGTGAAAAATCTCACACCTTTATCCAACACAATAAACTATAGATAGACTTGATTGGTAAAAATAACACTGATGTATTTCCAATGTAATCCCTCAGGTTTTCCCACAATATGCATCATTTCCCACCATCTCCTAATCTGTACCTCCATAAAAAAGGGTGAACACTTCACCCGGATCAATTTTGGTGTCTCCGTGAACTCAAACAAACATTCTATCTTACCGAACCATTAATAGTCATATTGAGGATTAGTGGATCCATTGACGACTGGTGTCTTTTGGAGAAGAAACAATTGAGAATGATTCTAATGAACATCTCCCTGAGGATCCACAAAAGTATCCTCAGTGGGAACTAGAGGTGGTGCATGTAAAAGTGATTTTATATCATGCACAATCACCTTAACCATATTTGGATAAACAAAATGAATTTCATTCTGAGGTTGAGAAATTTCCTTTTACTATATCTAATTTATATGGCTTCTCAAATTCATTATTCCACACAATATCTGCATATAAAAGTATAAAATTATATTACAACTCAATTTGAGTAAAAATAAAGAATATTCTCAGAAGAAGGGACAAACAAGATGTGGATTTCAACCAATATAACAATTTTGTGGTAAAATACTAGAACTAATCTTTAAGATGACTTTCACTAACCACTCATGGTGACATAAGGTTCACTATGGCAAGAGATGGCTAGTCACTCAATCACAACAACATCATATGTCCCAATAATATTTAAAAAATGTATACTGGCTTTAAGGAAAGAAATTTCAACAACCTTCACTGATAACAATATGTCACAAACCAACCTAGGTGCATGTGTAACATGATAAATGAGCTGGAATAGACATGGCTATAATGGTGTTTCTGATCCCCACTGGTTAGTGACTTGCACCTTTAATCATACAACACACAAGTGGGATCACTTTTTTTAATAGGAATATAGAAGAAAATGAGAAAATAATGTATTCATATCAAGAGGATAACTCAATTTTGATTTAATGTACCTGAATACAATAAGTCAAAAATGGAAAAGAACTACAACCCAATGTGATAAATTGGAACCCCCCCCCCCAGGACCCTACGGAAACAACTCAACATGTCGAAAGCGCAATAAGTTGATCCACCTCAAAAAGATCCCTTCCCCTTGCTCGAGCATGGAAGAAGAATGTCTAAAAAACTAAAGGTAAATTTTTTGTGTGAGCATATTCCCAGAAGGATTCCACCAAAAGATACTGTAATCGAATCTAAATATAAATTATCAAACAAAAATAATTCAATTTTTTTTAATAAATAATAATGTAAATTTAATATCATATTTAAACTAAACATGATATAAATTTTCAAATTGATCGAAAATATATTAAATGAAGATGATTTTCTATACATGAGATGGAAAATTTCTCAAACAATTGCTTCTTTAACACATTAATATAAAAAAATTTATAGAAATTCCGAAAGTAGGTATAGAAGTTTAAAAAACATTGGAATAATTTAATATCTCAAATATAAATAAAAAATAGAGAAATATGTTCGTCTTCAAAAATGCATGATAGTATTAGCCATCTATAGGATTTCTCACTCTCTAAGTGAACTCATATAAATGTTTATACTCACATCCCTATGACACCAACCACAGGACGCTCATCCCTAACCCATCTGGGATGCGACCCGATGCATGTCTTGTAACATCCCATGTAAACAATGAATATGATACTGTCAAATTTTTTATTATTTGGGAATTTAAAGAAATTTTTACTGTAAAGGGGAATATATGTTTTATTGCATACATGACACACATTAATTTGTTTCTCCAAAATCTCTTTTTGCACACAAGGTTGTGTCATACTGAAATATAATAATATAATATTATTATAAATTAAAGTTAACGCCTAGCTGTAATATTGTAAGGATATAACTAGAACTACCTGAAATATGATTATATATGTTTGGTAAATGAATTTACATTTATCCAATAAAAATTAGATCCTAAAATGTGAATGAATATAATTTTATGCGCGAAATACTCTAATATTCATTATAAGGAAAATTTACCTCCTTTTGATGGGGAACCCATTTTAAATCTACTTTTGGCCACTTTTATATGTTTTATTAGAAAAAATTATTATTATTTAGAATAGGGATATTAAAAAAAAATTCGATGAAATTTTGGTAATTTTATGATAATGTACATTTTTTAAGAAATATAGAAAAATATTGCATATTAATTCGAAACTAAATTCAAATATAATTTATTTATATGGTTACATTATATTGTTAATTTGTTTTAATGATTAATTATATTATATTTTAACCATTTAATCCAATTTTGGTCATTATTTGTAATTAAATTTTGAAATTTGACAAAATCAAGTGACAATTTATTGATAGTTATTATTTCATAAAAACACGCTTTTCAGTTTTGACAACATTAAATAATTTTAAATTAATTTTGGCAATTTCAATGTTACGAATTTGGTAAAATTGATTCCATATTGGGAATCAAGAAGTCCAAATTTTTTAAATAGGTAACTTATATTTTTAGACATTATTAATATTTATTTCAGTAAATAATTTTTTTACCATGGTTAAATGGTAAATCGTGTAAATAATGGTAATAAAATATTATGATAATAATATTAAATTACCATAACAAGTTTCTTAATTCTATATTATAATACATGTTCCACCATTATCATCCTTGGGTCGATTTGGGGACCCCATGGAGCCACTTTTAAGTGACAATGTCACTTTATATTAATTAATTTAAAGCATGGACAAAAATAACATAAACAAATATATTTTAGTAAAAAAATTATATACGTGGTTATATAAGTGATATCTTAAACTATAAATATAAATTTTAAATCTAAAATTTTTTCCTAAATCATGGTACTTTGTTTAAAATTCATAATCATTAAATAAATAATTTTAATTATCACAAAATGGTGATACAGTAATTTCTTCATTAATTAAAGGTTAAAATAAATGATCTTAAAAATATTAAAATCATTTTATTTTGAATCTTTTAATGGAATACACAAATTTTATGGATAATAAAGGAATTTTTTCTTTTAATAAATAATTTTTTTATTTGAAATAATGAATTTGTAATAGTTTTTTTAAATCGTGATATGAATAGTTTATAAATTGATATATATGTGTTTTTAAAACAAATAATATTTTATTAAATTATTAAATAGTAATAAAAATATACTATTCAGCTAAATGACATATATGAGGCTTAAAATGTCATTAATTATCCATTTTGGGACACTTGAAATTTAATATTACATATTTTAACCATATTGAATAAATATATAAAAGGACATGTTAAAAGTTAAATTTGTTAACAATGTGTTAAATAAAAAGGATAAGTATTAAAAAATAACAAAATCCTATTCAATTTTTATTGGATGATTTTATTTCAACATATATGTACTATATCAAATAATTTAATAAGTTTTGGACCCTTTAAAACCAAAAAGCAGTTTATTGTAAAATAATTCTATCAAACATTCTTAAAGAGCATATCCACCATCTTAACAAAGGCAACCACTCTATCCCATTACACACACCTTTCAGGCCCCTTGCTCATCCATGCTCTACTCCTAGATGCTCCCAAAATCAATCTATTATCCCAAGAAGATTTACCTTAGGCAGAAGGAACTTCAATAAAGTTTTTGGTTTCATACCAAAGGGGGTTATCTGATATAAAGGTAACGTCTTCCCTCCTGTTCGATTCATTTATATTACTTCTTCACTCCCTATGCTTTTATTATTCATTATTTACAAAAAAACCAGTATAATCAATATAATAGTTTTTTATGAGAAGATTTGAAACTACACTTCTACACACTGCCATTTAATTGATACAAATATACTGTTTCTGTGGACGGTGAACTACAACCTCACAAAACGATGATTGTTCAATTATCTCATACCACCACTTATAGTGGCCAATATGAATGCACTAAATTCTTATGTGAAATATATTATATTTATATGTGATATATATAATATTTATATGTCATATATATTATATTTACAATATATCTATACTTATTTATTTTTCCTATATAGCATATATTTAAAGTTTTCATAATAGGTAAATGCGACAATTTCATTTGAGGAAGTGCAGACTACCACCCCCCATAGTGATATTTCTCATTCATACCAAATGTGGAATGTATAATGAATGTAATTATAGAAATTATATATTTTATTATACTAGAATTATTATATAAATATGTATCATCAAATTTTCATTCCATTATAAATGAAATAGAAATGAAAGTAGCCTTCATGCGTACCTATAACTTACCATCCCCCTAAATGGTGCATTTCATTTTTTATATCCAATTGTTATTTACTAATTTAAATATATATATATACTTGATATATATTATATATATGATATCTAAATCATGAATATAATTTCTGCAGATAATCTACTTTTGACCACATGGAGAACTTGTAATTATAAGAAGTTCATTTTTTATTGAAGTCCCAAATATCGACAAAATGAATGTCATTATCATAAATATTTAGGTAATTTTTATAACATGGTAATAATTAATATAAAAGTAATAATTAACCTAAATTGTTTTTAATAAAGTAGAAATTAACTTTATTTTATTATTCATGAGATTGAAGAATGAATGAGTCAAGTCAGACATGAGGTAAGGGACTTCGTCTCAATCTCCTTTTATTAAGGCTTATTTTTATTTATACACAAAATTTTTTTATATGATGTATAAAAACATTTGAATTTTCATTTCATTTAAAATTAATATTTTTCAATGAAGCATTTTACTAAACGAAAAAAGAATGTTTTTTTTACATACACTCTGACAACGACCTTTCCGTCACTAAAAGTATTATTAGATCTTTGGCTTCCATAACATTCTGTACAGTTTTTTTAAAAGGAATATAAACACCATAAACCCTTTTTATGTATATTGTTAATTAAAATGTTTTTGATAAAGAATTAATTATTTAAATATCTTTAAGTGATATATTGTGATTGAAATTTGGAAATTTTACCTTTATTTTATGTATGTTTTATTTGTTATGAATATGTAATGGTTCTTGAGAATTGATAACATAAATGGGTGAATCTATGATAATTATAGGGAGAGTGAGCCCAAGATATCTCTTCAATTCATTTGGTAATTTCATGGAGGTGGATGTTAATGTTTCTCCTAAGTGATTTATAGAATATATTGTGATGGGTATTCCAAATGAAACTCCATCATAGCTGTGAATGATACAACATAAATATGTTATATATGCCACACGTTACATTTATGATTTATCATTTCCATGTGTTATTCATAAATCGAATGAACTTATATTGTATGTTAATGATTGAGAAGTATGATTTCATTTAATGGTATGAATTGTTGGAGTAATATTATCTTTCCTTGTTTTATAACCCTTACTATGATCTTTATTCTCATCCCTTGTTTTGGAAATATCTTTAATTAGATTTAAGGTAGGGTAAAAGAAAGGAAGAAATAAAAATTATTTAAAACAAGAAAAAAATTCTTATTTTCTTTTAATAGTTTTCATTTTATGAGAAAAATTGATTCTGATTTGAATTTTATATTTTTTTTAATTTTTGAGATGTAATGTAATAGATATGGCCTAATTCTCTAAAAATATAAATTTGAAAAGATCCTCAATGTGAATTATTAACATAAATCAAGATTATGTAATGTTTATGGTCGGTTCTTTATAGTTGTTATCAGAGGGCGGTATTGAAAGTTTTTGGAGTTACGACATTGTTAAATTAATATCCAAAAATTAATTTATGTTAATTTTTATATGATGTATCATTTATAGATTACCATGTTACATCGCCTAAAAAATATCATTGTTCAGAATGGTTTTCCATCGAGGAAATAGGGAAGCTATGATAGGATGACATTATGAGGAAGAAAACCCTCCAAATCATCAACCTTAGATGTTATGTATCGTAACTGAATAGTTTGTTGTAGTGACGGAATAGTTGACTCAAGCTATAAATAGTGGTGGTGTCCATGCGTGATATCACCGTATCAACCACAGAGGAACATGTTAGTAGTGCAGCATTTAATGAGACAACGCCCCACCATTAATAGGATCATCTGATCCTGTGGTAGATGAATAGAGGATTAAATCACATTATAATATTTTTTATGTTATGTGGTGTTCAGAACATAAAAAGGGTAGTCTTATAGTTTATCGGTTTGATGTTGAGGCTGAAAAGTGGTGGTTGATGGTGAAAAATATCAGGGTTAGTGAGGAGATTGATGCTCTTGATTGGGATGAATTCAAAGGTAGGTTTCATGAGAAATGTTTTCCTAAGGTGGTTTGTCTATGTATGAAAAAAAATTCCTAGAATTCTGTATGGAGGATGATTTACTAGTTTCTTATGAAGCCAAATACACTCTAACGACAAGGTATGCTTCAAATTTCATACATGATCTTAATAGTTAAAAAAATTGTTTTTTATTAGGATTAAATATAATCTATCAATGGGATTTATCTTTTGGTGAGTTCAAATTTTATGAAAAACATGTTCAATGTGAGGAGAAAATGGAATGGTAGTTTTCTGATGATCATGTGTTCCTTGAAAAACAACAGAATAAGTGATCAAGGTGGCAGAAAAATTGGAATAACTCTTCAAAAAAGTCTGATGGTAAGAAACCTAAGTTTACAGTTTCTGAATATTTAGTAAAAATCATGCATGGGAATGTCTTTTCAATTATGATAAGTGCTAATGATGATGTATAATAGGTAATAAGGCTCTAAATTGCACTGAAAAAGATCAGGTAATAGTATGAAAAAATCTGATTCATAGTCGGTAAAATCTTGTAAGTTCAATGTAATGGGTCATTATGAAAATGAGTGTCCAACTAATAACTCAACATAAGGAAAGAAGTATGACTACATGATGAAAGGGTGGTGAAATACTTTTCAACTACTTCAGTAGATGTTGGGTAATAAAATGATGCAGTATCAGGAACACTGTTTTTTTAATCGGATTATTCCAATGTTTTGTTTTATTCAAGGTCTACAAATTCTTTTTTTTTTGTGAAAATTTATTGTTAATTGGGGATTCCATCTCAATATATGAATTCTAATCATATGGTTTAATCATAGGGAGCACATTTTGAGAAAAAAAAATTATAAGAACCTTCTTTCACTTGTTTGAGGAATGAATCTACCTACAAAACTAATTTTTTGAATCTATTATAGTTTTATGTTATTTTTGGTATGGATTGGATTTCCATTTATCATGATATGATTGACGGTAGAGCAAAGGAGGCTTCATTTTAGAATGAAATTCAGTATGAGTACTAGGATGAACAATTAATTTTGATAACATACCAGGAAGATGAGAATCTAATAAAATATGGAAATGAATGATTCCTTGCAAGTATTTTTGAAAACACTGGTGTTGTGCTTATTAATGATGTTCCGGTGGTAAATTAGTATGTTGATGCTTTTCCTAATGCGTTTCCAGGTATAATACCTGACCTTAAAGTAAAATTTACTGTTTACATAGTTCTTGATGATAAGACACTTTCAAAAAACCCTTATGGAATGGAAAAAATGAACTTTTAGAGTTAATGAAGCAATTCGATGAGTTATTAGATAAATTTTTAATTTGACCTTGCACATCACCATGGGGTGCTCTAGAATTTTTTTTTTAAAATGAATGATGTTTTATTGAAAATTTTAATTGATTATATATAATTTAATAACATCACTATTATGAACATGTCTCATTTGCCTCATATAGATGTTTCTTTTGATCATATCAAGGAAGATTTGTATTTTTAGATGATTGACTTGAGTTTGAGGTACCAGCAGTTGAAATTAAACGATGCAGACATTCTGAAGATGACGTTTCGAAATAGATATTTCCATTATGGATATGTAGTTATACCTTTTGTGTTATCCAATGCACATACTATATTCCTGGATCTTAGAAATAGAATTTTCTGTGAGTTCTTATATAAGTTTGTGGTTCTATTTTAGGATGATATGTTGGTTTATTGCAAAAGTAAATAGGAACATGAAATTAGTTTAAAGGATTTCTTAAATACCATAAAATAAAGGAAACTGTATGAGAAATTCGGTATGTTTGATTTTCGGTTACAATAAATTTAATTCCATGGTGACATTGTCTAAAAACTGGCATAATTGTTGATCATGCTAAAAAAGATGTTAATTAATGGACAAGACCCACAAATAAAACTGAGATATGCAGTATTCTTGGTTTATCAGGTTATTACTGAAGGTTTGTTGAAAATGTTTCACAGTTATCTAGTCCAATGAATTAGATGATTCAAAAAGGTGTTATGTTCATTTGGACAAAAGAATGTGATGATTTTTTTCAAGAATTGAAAAGAAGAATGGGGAATGTAGCAGTTTTGACACTATCTTATAGAGATAGTGATTTTATAATCTACAGTGATTCTTCGTTGAAAATACATGGATGTTGCATAATGAAAAATGATCATGTATATTCTTATGTTTCACATCAGTTGAATCCTCATGATTTAAACTACCTTAAAATTGATTTGATATTAGTGGTTACTATTTTTGCATTAAAATTTCAGAGGCACAATCTATATGGAGTAAAATGTGAAATATATAATAAAAAAATAATTTTTAAGTATATATTTACTAAGAATGAATTGAACATAAGAAAGCGGAGATGGATGGATAATCAAGGATAATGATTGCATGATTCATTACGATCCAGGAAGAGGAAGTAATGTGTCAGATGCTTTGAGTCAAAAATGAAATAGTTCCTTAACCATGATACATTTGGAACATGATAAATTTATTAATAATTTTATGAACATTGAAATTGATGTTGTTGGTGCAATAAATTCCTCTATTTTGTTTCAAGTGTTAGTGAAATCATCTCTATGAGATAGAATTAACCAAACACAGAGGCAAGAAAGTGAGTTGCAGAAAAAGGTAGAGTTGGTTGAGAAAGGTAAGTTTCCTAATATTAAAATTTATAATGGTTTTTTTTGAGGATTTGGAAGAGATTATGTGTGCCTTCTTTTTCACATTTGAAGAAAGAGTTATTATTTGAAACTCTTAGTTATTCAATTTTAGTTAATCCTAACCGTACTATGATGTACAAATATTTTCAAGAGTATTATTTGTGGGATGGAATGAAAAGAGATAATGCTGAAATTACTATGATGATTGTGACTTGACAACGGGTTAATGTTATGTGAAAGTTACCAAAAGGGATGCTTTAGCCTTTACGAGTTTCAGTGAGGAATTGAGAAATTATATTTGTGGACTACATTGTGGGATTATGAAATACATCATGAAGTAATAATGTAATCTGGATTATTGTAGATTGATTAAATAAATATGCTCACTTCCTTCTAATTCAAGAAATTTTTCCATTATATTAACTTTCTCAATTATATATTAAAGAGATAATCAGGTTTCATGGAGTTCCCCTCTCTATTATTTCTAACAGTGATCCCATGTTTACCTTTAACTTTTGGAAAGGCCATCAGAAATCGTTGGGTACTGAATTAAACTTTTGTAAAACTTTTCATACAAAATTAGATGGCCAGTCATAACCGACAATTAACACATTGGAAGATATGTTATATGCATGCTCAATGGATTACCAGGGATTTTTGGACCAACATATTTCTTTGGTAGAATATTCTTATCATAACATTATTCATTCTAGTATACCTATGGATCCATTTGAGGAATTATATGGAAAGTAGTGTCAAACTATAGCTTTTTGGGATGAATTACATAAAAGGAAACTAATGGGATCAGAATTGGATGAAGAGATGTTTGAAAATTTTCAATTGATTGAAAATCACGTGAGAATAGTTAAGAGTAAGAAAAAAAGTTATCCAGATAACCAGAGGATGGATCTTTCTTTCATGGTTGGTAATCATGTAATTCTCAAGGTTTCCCTATGGGAAACTATGATTCATTTTGGTAAGAACGGAAATATGAGTCTGAGGATCATTGGACCCTATGGATTCCTATAGAATGTTGGATCAGTTGCATATAGAGTGGCTTTACCTAAATGTTTATCGCATGTACACAATGTTTTCCATGATTCAATGTTGATAAAGTTTATGCCAGATCTATCCCAGTTTTTGATTCTAGAGGTAGTTCTATTGGAAGAGAATCTTTATTATGAGAAACAACCAGTCCAGATTCTTGACCGAAAAGAGAACGTGTTGTGGAATATGTTAACTCATCAGGTAATGGTTTTGCAGAAAAACCATATGGTTTAAGAGGCAATGTGGGAATCTGAAAATGATATGGAGGAAATATACCACCATTTATTTGATAAGTCAACAAAATTAAGGCGACAAAATTTCCTAAGTGGGGAATGATGTTACATCCCAGGTAAATTACGAATATGATATACTCATATATATTAATATTTGAGAATTTAATATTAATTTTACCGTAAAAGGGATTATATTTTCGATAGATTTTCTAACACACAATATGGAGTTTCTCCATAACTCATGTTGCACACAAGGATAAGTCATTTTTAAAAATAATAATATAATATTATTGTAAATGGTTGTCAACCCCAAGATGTATTATTGGAAGGAATGAAATGAACTAACTAAAATATGATTATACATTTTGGTTATATGTTTTAACATTAGTCAAATAATAGTTAGAGGCTAAAATGTGAACAAATCAAAATTTAAGCATGCAATACTATAATAATGTTTAATTTTTAATGAATAGTGAAATAAATTGCTTTTTAATTAAAAAATGTATTTTAATCTTATTTATTTATATGAATAGATTATATATTTAATTTGTTTTAATGATTAATTAGATTATATTTTTACCATTTAATCCAATTATTGTCATATGAGGTAATTTTAATTTGAAATTGGACATAAACCAGTGTCAATATTTTGATAGTTATTTTATCATAAAAACACGCGTTTTGTGTTGTCAACGGGAATTAATTTCAAATTAATTTTTTCAACTTCTATGTTTTGAATTTTGAAAAATGAATTCCAAATTTGGTATCCAGAGGTCCAAATTTTGTAAATATGTAAATTAAATTTTTAGACATTATAAATATTTACTTCAGTAATATTTTATTTAGCATGGTTAAAGGATAAATCTGGTAAATAAGGGCAAAAAATAATATTATAATAATATTAAATTACACTAAAATGTGTCCAAATATAATTTGATTATACATTTCTGACCATTGTCATCCTTGTGTCGATTATGGGTCCCCTTGAAGCCACTGGTAAGTGAAAATGACATTTATATTAAATAAATTAGTGTAAGGACAAAAAGAACGTAAACATATATCTTTTAGTAAAACAATTGTATTTGGGGTTATATAAGTGATATCCTTGACTAAAAAAATCATTTTAAAGATAAAATGATTTCCTACATAATTGTTTTTTGTTTATAATTTTTAGAAATTAAATAAAAAAATTTAATTATGACACAATGGTGATGCAGTAATTGCTACCTTATTAAAGGAATCAAAAAATGATTTTATTAATATTAAAATATATATTTTTTGATTGTTATTATTACACACACTGATTTTAGGAATAATAATGACTTATTATCTTCTAATTAAGGAAGTTATTTTGACATAATCATGTTTTTGTTGATTTTTTAAAATTCTTGATATGAATAAATTATAAATTGAATTAAATGTGTTTTTAAAACAATTAATATTTTATTAAAATATAAAATAGTCCTACAAATATATGATTCTAAAAAATAACATATATGATGTTAGTAATGTAATTGTTGATAAATTTTGGGTCTCCTGGTATTTTATATTAATTATATTAAACATATAGTATGAATATATAAGAGGACATGATAAAAGGTAAATAAGTTAACAAAGGGATAAATAAAAATATATCGATAAAAAAAATAAAATACCTATCCATTTATTTTTGGATGATTTTATTCATCCCTATATATACAATATCAATGAATTAAATAATTTTTTAATCCTTTTAATTCGAAAATCAGTTTACATAAAAATAATACATTCAAACATTGCTAAAGATCCCCTCTTCCCTCTTATAAAAGGACACCGCATAAAACCCATTACAAACACATCTCAAGCCACATACCTCGTTAAAAATATGCTCCATGAATATCCCAACATCATTATATTCTACTTTGAAGCCTTACCTTAGTCTGAAGGAACTTCGTGAATGCCTTTTTGTTCAATCCAAACGGAGTAACCTGATTTAAAGGTTACATATTCCCTCATTTCTCTTCTTTTATTTTATTTCTTCACTCAATATTCTTTTATTATTAATAATTTTCATAAAAACGAAATTATCATAAATATACTAAGTTATTTTCATGATAAATATTCAAACTGCACTTCCATACACATCCATTTAAGGGATACTAACATTCGGATTCTGTGGAGGGAGAACTACTGCATCATGAACCAATGATAGTTCAATTATCTCTTACTACCTCTTATGGTGTCCATTATGATGGAATTGTATTTATATATAATGAAAATTATATTTATTTATTATATATATTATATTTATACAATCTCTATACTTCTATGATTTTTTATTTATAGCATACCTTTATGGATTCAATATTGGGTAAACATGATAATTTCAATTCATGAAGTGCAGACTACTGCCTACTCGAAGTGATATTAATCATTCATACCATACATGGGACATATAAATGATTGAGTTAATGAAATTATATATCATATTATAATATAATTATTAAATAACCATGTATTGTTATGTTTTCATTCCATCAAGATACAAAATAGAAATTAATGTAGTGTTCATGAATATGTTTGACATACCATCTCAATGAATGTTGAATTTAATTTCATATCTCCAAATGTTATGTATTATTATAAATTAATATATTTACTAGATATATATGATATATGTTATATCTAAATAATTAATATCATTATGATGCTAATGTACTTATGAAAACATGGTCATTATGTAATTATAAGATGTAATTTTTGACACAAGTTCCAAATTTCAACAAAATGACCATTATTAACAATAATGATTGTGTAATTTTTATAATGAGATAATAATTAATATGAAAGAAATAATTTATTTGAAAAAGATTCTTATGCAATTAGAAATTAACAGTAGTTTATTATTCAGGATATTAAAGAATGAAGGAGTCAAGTCAGACATGAGGTAAGGGACATCATCTCAATCACCATTCATTGAGGAATATTTTGATTTAAACACAACTTTATTTTATATAGTGTTTAAAAACCTTTTACATTAATTTCATTCTAATGGAATATTTTTAAATGAAGAATTTTTCTTAATGACAAAAAGGAATGTTTCTTTTTAGTGTATGAAATAACAATGACCATTTCATTGTCATGAGTATTATTTTATCATTGGCTTCTTAACCTAGTCGTACTGTTTTTTTCTAAAGGAAAAAATATCATATACCTTTTTTACGTATATTGGATTTGAAAATTGTTTTGAGAAATCAGTGATTATTTCAATATATTTAAGTGATATATTGTGATTTAAATGTATAAATTTTATCTTTTTTTATATTTTATGAATATTTTATGGTTCTTGGGAATTGTTTACGTATATTGGTTGTTCCATGATAATCCTATGGTTGGTGAGCCCGAGATAGAACTCGAATGAACTAGGTATCATGAAAGAAGTAAAATATAATGTTTATCTTAATATATTTAGAAAATATACTATGATGGTTATTTCAAATTTAACTTCATAAATAGATTTGAATTCTAAAACTTAAATATGTTATAGATGCACCAAGTTACCTTCATGATTTATGATTTCCTTGTGTTATTCATAAATCATATGAACATGTGTAGTATGTTAATGAATGAAAAGTATGATTTTATTGACTGGTATGTAAGGGTGGACTAATATTTCGGTTCCATGTTGTATAACCCTTACGAATATTTTTATGATAATCCCATGTTTTTAAAATTATTTTCACTGGATTTAATTTCTGGTAATAGAAGTGAATAATTCAAGTAAATATTTATAAATAAAATAATTCTTATTTTAATTTAAGAGTTTTTATTATAAGGAAAAAATTGATACTGAGTAGAATTTTCTAGTTTGTAATATTTGAGCTGTAATGTTTTAGTTATGTCCAAATTTTATAAAACTATATACCTGAAAAGATACACAATGTTAATTATTAACACAATTCAAGATTATGTAATGTTTAAGGCAGAGTCCGTAAATGTATTTTTTTGTAATAGTGAAAAGTTGATCAAAAGAAGTCAATAACTACCAAATGAGTGCAATAAATCTTATATTATGGATTTAATATTTTAATACTTCTTAATATATGACTAATCCAATTCTTACATTTCAAACAATCCAATTTCATTCCACTTAAAACCAAAATAGGGTTTAATAAAAAACATGTCTTTTCACAAGATGCAACAACTATGTTTCTGTAAAATCTTTTTAATACATTTTCATGGTTTTGAAATCAATTGTATAAAATTACATAATTTTGTCAATTAATTTTCATAATTAAACACAAAAATTAAATTGAAATCATTTCCATCAAAATCCAGCAATAAAATTCAACAATTCAAATCAACAAATTTCCATAAACATGCTGCAATTCAAAATAATTGTGGGGGGACCAAATGTCCATTCCATAACCATTTAAAATATAAAAATTCACTAGAATATGGTTTTATCAATGCAATTGAATCATGGTTTATAAAATTGAAATTAAATCAGCAACTAAAAAAGCCAAAAATATCATAGTTAACCAATATGGAAAATCGGAATTGAGGTAGCCACTACCTTTCCAATGAACGACACTCATGACATAACCTGTCAATAGGAACAAAGGTGAAGGAGATATTGAATCTCAACCAATAAGAAAGATACAACAACAAAAGGAATATAACCATTAATCCCTAGATGATACATTGAAAAACCAAGAGGATATAAGGAGAGAAACTCAAAGAAAAAGGGAGAGAGCTTACAGAAGAAATCACACCGTAAGAATAAGGATGATCAAATGATTACCATATAAATCTGAATGGTGGGGTACCTCTAAATATTTTCTTGGGATATTCTTTGATCGCGATCCAATTACTCTGGGAATTATGTTCTGGGTGGAACTATATAACACATTGCTTTCATCATGGTGTGAGGTGAGTCACGACATGTACCTAGGGGTCATGGTGTGTCATTAAAACTAGATATCATTGGAGAATAACCTGTCACCTCACGTTGAAAAAATTCTATTTAATGCCAACATGATGTTTACCGCTAACGGCATGATCTCTCCATTTAGGACCTAAAACCAGCACTATGTACATGACGTGTACATCAGGTACATGCCTTCTATCTGTTCTATAGTCTGATCATTGTAGAGGGATGATAGAATTATGATAAAATTTGACAAAATTTACTTTATATATAATTTAAATTATAATTTTTCTTTGTAATTTATCTAAAAAAATATTTCAAATAAAATCAATATTTTTTCTTATTTTTTGAGAAATGAAACTTTTTTTAAAATTATCTAAAACTAGCTATAAGAAAAATTTAAAATCTTTATATGAGAAATTATTTTCAATTTATAAATTATTTTTTAAGGATTCCAAAATTTATTTTATCATAAGTTCAAAAGATGAGAAGAAACTATTTTCTTTAAAAAAATAGTTTTTCATAAACCATTTCTTTTTCTATCAAAGGATTCATTTTTATTTCAAATAAATAAGTGTATATTTAATTTATTTTTTACATTTATAAACATTATAATTAAATAATTTAGTAGTTAATATTCATAACCACCAGCATAATGGATAAGAGATAATTGTAATGATTAAATAATTTTTTTATATAGTATTTTCATTTAAATATAATGTTGTGTGCTTTATATGTTTTCAAAGAGATTAAATATATTTAAAAGAAATTATCTTATAATGTATTTGGGTGTTACATTATTAGATAACAGAAAAACATCACAGTCCAAATTTTGTGGATACTAACTACTAAATTGATGATGGAATTTCATCTGTATATCAACCTTTGGTTCCAACATTGATACCTTTATTTGATTTCTATGTTTTACACTAAATAGATGAGACATTTGATTCCTAAAAATTTTATCTAATATTTCAAGAATGTAGGTAATTTATTTATAGTATATAGATAAGGATCCAATTATATTTTATTTTAGGTGAGTACATGTGTTGGGTCTAGCATGTATTTCCATAACAATTTCATATGAAACACAAAATGTTCTTTTTAGAGACTTGGTTTCATTACCAATTTAAAAAAACACATCCAATTCATTCTAGGATTTGAAATGGCATTATGTACCAAGGGATCATCTTTCCATTCATACTGAACCTTATAACATCCTTCCAGGGATATACTTCTAAGAAAACATGATCTCCCATATGGAAATAAAAATCATTAATACAATTATAGACATAAATATTTTTTATATTTTTTTATTCTTTAATATATTCACAAATATTCTTTGCTATTTGTGTTTTATATTAAAAAAATGATCACCCTCAATACTATATTGGGTAAAAAATCTCTGATCTATTAAACTGAATACCTTCAATGCCTGTTTTTTGTCATTGTGTGGTAGTGTATCGATCAATCATAATCTTTGAGTATCAAAATAAATCTCTATTGTCACTTAATTATATATGTTTATAAAAATACGTATTTTAGGCTCATATGATCTATGTACATATAACATATTTCTCTGTAGGGATAATATAACTATATCTTAAAAGAAATGATTTTAAATACAATGTCAATATCATGGGTTGGATTTTTCTGTTTGCGATTCTTGAATTTCATTTATTAATTTGAAATGATAATATTGTTTTTCATTAAGACACAAGAAATCAACTTCTTCAATGCAACACAATATATCCAAAACCCATTATATCAATACTGTAGATTAAAAACTGGGACAGTGAACAATCTCTACATACATTCATTAAAATAATCTTCACATTCCATTCTCTAATGAAACATAACCCCTTTATATGTATGTTTTGTTAATGAATTAGAAAATCAAGAAAACTTTTGAAATTTTCATCAATAGTAACTTACCAAACTGATGAAACTATATACCTTAGTTATGGTAGTTTTTGTAGGATATTCTTTGACATCTATTGAATTATTAGGATGAACTATGATTCCATCCTCAGAGGAAATATAGACAAGAAATGTAACTTATTGAATCCATAAATCACACTTACTAAATTTCCTATATAACTATTTTCTTATTAGAGTCTAAAGAAATATTTTAAATTGATTCTCATAATCGTTGTAGATTTTGTAATACATATAAAAATCTGTAATTATTACCAAAAGAAAATCATCAATACATTCCTTAAATAATCTACTAATAAGATTAATAAAAATTGAGGGTTCATTATAAAATCCAAATGGAATTACATTAATCTTATTATTTCTATACCTCTTTGAGAAATAAATCTCAGTAATGTATTCCTTATATAGTCACAATTGATGATACCTATAATGAAGGTAAATATTTGACTAATAGCTAGCTATGTGAAGTTGATAAAATATGTCATCAATGTAAGATAAAGTATAATTTTCATTATCATAAAAGAATTGATTTCCTTATAATAAATGCATAGTCTCATGGATCCATATTTTTTCTGAACCAAGGGAATATGGGAACCCCATAGAAAAATACAAGGGAGAACAAATTTGTAATAACCCAACTCCTATAGTTGTTTATTTGACACTGTTAATTCCAGAGTTTCCAATTTATATATTGTATTTGTTATCAGTCATAAATAAAGAATTAAATAAATTTAAAAAATAATTCGACACATTTATGTATTTTTGGGTAATTACTCATGAAATAAATCAATTTATTCTTATAAAATTCTTAGATCCTAAATTGGATGAATAAATTTTTCATCCTTATATTTTTTTTCTCTTCTTACCTAATAATATCATTTAGTGGAGCTACTATGGTTGGATCTAGACAAATCTCAAATGACTATTTTAATTCTTCAAGATAAGTAATTCGATATCTATATCCCAAATCTTAATATAATTATTCATACAATTAATATTTTTCATCATATTTTGAAAAAAACTTCCCTTTACAAAAATCATATCAAATTCAAACATATGTATGATAATATAGACAGAAAGTAAAACACATTTACGATTTATTATGGGGTCTTCTAAACACATCCTTGTTACACTGAGACATCATCTAAGAGTTTTGACTGAAAACTCTATTATTAATTTTCAAGGTAAATATCTAATTTTGATAAAAAAACATTGCATATATAAAATAGTGTGAGAATCCAAAAAAAATAAAGAATAAGTTTTCTATGAGGTTATAAATAAATTACCTAGAATAAAATCATTGCTTATATCCACCTCGTCTTTAGTGATCACATAATCATGGACTTCCTTCCATTTCCTCTTCATTACTAGATTCCCATGATGCATGGATATTTGATTTTTATATTTTCAGACATCAATATAGTTGAAACTCTTAATGAATCTATTTTATTTATTCTATATTCATTATTTATCCTTATTAAACTTATCTACAAACCTATAGAGAACTCTCTCTCCCATCAATAATCTCCCACGATGATTATTTACCCATTTATCCCATGTGTAAATTTATTCATTATATTTTTCACCTTTAATGCATTCCCATTTTTATTTCTCATTCAGCCATATATTTTCTTAATTTATAATTTACGTGTTGGATTTAGATAACTCCTTATATTTATATATGAAAAAACTATTTCATCATATACCAATTTTTTTGAGACACTAGTGCCCTTGGGAGTCTAGGATAAATATCTTCAATGAAATGGTTAATATTTTACTCATTGTTGTGTATATAATATAAAAAATATTTGAATAAACTTTTAATTATATCCTCATACTATTCATCAAAATATTCTTCCTTCATCATTGTGCCAAGGATATTTCTCTTCATTTTAATTTTTTCCCATGAGGGAAATATTAGACAAATAATGTATCTTTAAATTCATTCCATTCCATGTGTTTTATTTCTATATCATCTCAATTATTATGAATCGATGACCACCATTGATCTGCATTGGGTTCAAGGAAATACTCTGCAGGTGAAACCTTGTTCTTTTTCGTTTCATCTCAAGACCATAAATAAATTCTCAAGAGATATATTCTTTTTCTCTAATGCAATTTAATTGGTAGTCATACCAAATATTGGGGTCTTCATTCACATAAATTGATGTGATATAAAAGAATCACAACAAGAGATAGGTGTTTCTATCCTATCAAGGTTATTTTTCATAATTTGATTATGCTTCCCTAATATAGACATAAATTGATTAGTTCAAATAACAGTTGTATAAGATTCCTCAGTATGGGAGATTTCTACATTTACCAGGGGTATTGAAACTCTTCTTCCTTTTAGGACCCATTTTGAAAAAACTAATAAACTATATTATATTTTAAAAGTAATATTGATAAAAAATGTATTATTCCAAATATAATGTAACACTTATCATAAATTTAAAATTATTTGTTGTTAATCTCTTTATTATAAACATTGTTTCTTTTCAAATATCATTTTTTACAAATCTTTCACCAATGTTTGTAAAAAATTTGTGAATTATGCTAACAAAATTTATGAAGACTATCGAACAATTTTCACATTAAGAAAATTTTTAATGCACCATGTAATGGTTGGGTCAGTCACAATGATCCCTTTTTAAGGTTATTATCATTATATATATCTATTCTATACTCTCATGTACATTCAGTGTCCATAAATGGATGTATTTATAGAAATAATAACATAATATATTCTATGATATAGATTATCATTTTCTTTTAGACATATTATCAATTATTGTAATGGGGTTATGTTTCCTATTCAATTTTTTCTTTAATTTAGTTGATGAGGTTTCTTATAAACTTCATATATTTCCAACTGTAATGTATCTAACTTGAGTAACCCATAACTGGGGACTTATTTTGTAGATTGTCCTAGATACAAGGAGTAACATTCTAAAAAACAAACATCTTATCAGTATTGGATAACTAGATAAATATATCATACAAATTTTACATTTGTAATATAAATTAAAATAAAAAAATAAAAATTCCCTCCATCCTAGAAACTCATTCAAATGATTTATCTTTATAACATGTGGAAAAGAAACAAACTAAGGTTGATCCCAAAATCTCAACAAGGGTCACATAATATAGAGGATCTCATGAATAAATAATGTATAATAAATATGTAATAGTGAATAACATAACACATAATCCATTTAATAAATAACTTGACAATCATAATTGGATATGAAATCATCCATATGGAAATGTGAATAACAGAAAAAAACATTATATTTAATTAACAAACAATGAATTACATTCATTTGGAGAAAATATGATGGATAATAATAATAATAATAAAAGTTAATTCTAGATGATATAAATTCAAAATTGTTATATTTTAAAAACTTAGCCATCATTATATATATATTGTCTAGTTCTTTCATGGGATTTTTTAAAACTACTATGTAAAAAATCATCTAATTTGGGTAACCAATTTGTTTTGTGAAACCTATTGATGTATAATGGGGCAATCTATAATTGGTCCGTTCACATAATAAAATATCCAAACTCTCCTTTATTTATTATTTAATCTATTTATGTATTGAAAAATATTCCATATCATAAATAATCCAACTTTTATAAAGGATAAAAATTTATCAATATTTCCCATGTTAATAAAAAAAATTCAAAGTAGAAACCACATGTGATAATTTTATAAAATAATTGAAATAATTATATATGTAATATAGGAATATGGATAGTTAATATATTATTTTTCTCTAATTAATTATTATAATAGGGAACTTATTAACTCTAGAGGAATTAAACAATCATAAAAGTAATTGAGATTGTACAATACATTTTACCAATTTGGTAATTTTTTCTCTAATACATATCATTGAGACAATTAAATTTTAAAGATAAAATACCATTACTTACTATATAATCATTATATTTATTGTTAATGTGTAAGTATATACACTATAAAAAATAAATTAGGAGAAAAACATTCAAATATGCTTCAATGATGGGAAATTCAGATAAAGTATCTAATGTTATAGTATCCTTTAGTTGATCATGATTTAACTATAGAATCGATATTATAATAATTTTAGTATCAAAATAATGATATATATGCTCCATATGAATGATATGGGGGTGAATTGTATACTTTTAAATTATTTTATGAACATTTAATGTTGATTAAAAACCATTCTATTTTTTAACAAAGTTAAACAAGGTAAATTCACAAAACCTCTAAGTTTTAAAAACATGCTTGATTCCAGAAATGTAGTTCGGAAAATGAGATTCCAGAAATATGGTTTCTGAAATGAAACTAGTTCAACAAACTAACTAGATTCTAGAAATCGAATAAGTTCAACAAACTAACTTGATTCCAAAAATGTAGTTCCATAAATGAAACATAACAAAAGGTTACCAAACAATGATTCTAACTTAAAGTGTATAAAACCTTATTTAATCAGAGTAAAATTGTATAAATGTATAAGATAGTTATACATTCCTCAACAAAAAAAATACAGCAGAAAACAAACATGAAATAGTACAAGAAACAATTATAAAAATCATTTTACCCAAATATTAAGGTATCCAAATACCTTGGATAATGGTTCCTTGATT
This sequence comes from Viscum album, assembly GCA_963277665.1. Taxonomy (NCBI): domain Eukaryota; kingdom Viridiplantae; phylum Streptophyta; class Magnoliopsida; order Santalales; family Viscaceae; genus Viscum; species Viscum album. The sequence goes on from OY728150.1 coordinate 1,395,430,201, forward strand.
TATACATTCAAGAAATTCAATATTTCCAAAACCGTGGTAGGACCTCATTCCAAAGATCAATATCTACCTTGCTATCCACACAGTCCCTCGATGTAGAATGAAATTGTTACCTCTTTCTTCCAAATCTAGAAGCCTATGATCAGCATGATCCGAGTCTTCACAAAGAACGTTTGAACTAGTTGTTTACAACATCTTCACAAAGAACTGAGAGTTGAAAGATCCTATCTCACTAGAAATCACTATAGCATGTCAGTATGTTTCGCAAAAGTTCTGAAAATGTTTTGATATCTTTAAAATGAGTACCTATTTATAGGTACAAATTCAATGGTCAGATCCCTCCACCAATGGTTATATTTTTCCTTGTATTTTGGAGGGACCTGTATACATGTCACTCAAACAATAGTTAGTAAATAACAGAAAGCATGAATACATTTTATAACTCAATCAAGGGTAAGTAAAAACATTGTTTCATAGCTAAAACCATTTTTTAGAATTTAAGAAAAAATAGAATTTGAAGTCTAAGGAAAAATGGAATGTGGAATCTAAACAAGTAAACCTTCAGAGTCTACAATATAATAATATTCAAATTCTATTTCTCTGGAATTAAGAATCATAATTCTATAGACGTCGGAGTCTGAATACATAATAATTCTGAATCTAAAATTAGCAACATTGGAGACTGAACGTAGAAAGTTTGGAGTCTGAATTCAGTGGATTTGGATTCTGATCTTTAGACAGTTCGTAGTCTGAGCAAACAATGTTTTGAGTCTGAATTCAGTGAATTTGGAGTCTGAATTCAATAAATTCTAAACTAGAATTCTGATCCTGAAAAAAGAATGCTCTATAATTAATTATTTATAAGATTATGAGGTTTTTGAGGTGAAACAGAATTTTATACATTGAAATAAAATGATTTAGGTTATAACATGAAAAATTATAAATAGGTAATGTTAAATTTCCATTGGGGAATGAAAATTTTCTTTATCAAGTAAAATCTGAGTGAAAATAAAATTTTCCTTAAGATAGGTTGTTTGCAATTTTCAAAACATGAAGTAATAGATAAGTCATAATGAAACCATATTGACTCAACAATATCCTGAAACATGAAGAATGTATTCCTCATATGGGAACCTATTGAATCCACAATTTCCCACATTTTAGAATGAAAAATCACTCTTTAGAAAAAGAATATAAAGACTTAGAAATTTTATATTATTGTAAATAAAACATATCCCCCTTAACTCATGGTCAATGATGAATACAACTAACTTCTCCATAGGCTTTGGAAACACTAAGGATTATATTCTTGATTTCCGTAATGAGTCATATCATTTTATTTCATATGGAAATATGCTTGGATAAGAACTCCCCCATAGATGAACTCCCCCTTAGGGAAATTTCTTCTTTTGCTTTGAAATATTTTTTAAATTTCCTTTCTCCCCATTTTTTATTTTCAAATAGGATTAAAGGGAATGGAATAGGAAATTTGGTCCCTAAAATATTATTACTGAACAAACAAAAATATAAGGAGAAACCAAAAAATTTCATTATGATTGGGAAAATTAATATAAGGACGGAATACAACAAAATATCAGAATTTGACAACATTATCCTTTATTCTCCTTCAGCATAATAATCTATTATATCATTTTGAGTTTCTTGAGTTCATTTTAGTCTTAGTATAATTTTTTAAGAAGTTGTTTCTGATCATTGATTTTCTTCTCTAAAGATTATATTCATTCTTCTTTATCCTTAAGAGAGTCTGCTTACCCCTTTAGATCTTCTTCTTTCTTAGAAAATTTATCCTCATACTAAATTCTAAGATATCTTTCTCTTTTTCATCTTTGATCAACTAAATTGAACTTCCTATATAGATTTTTCACTTCTTGAGTCTATGAATTATGTTCTATTGTTAAATTCTACTCACAACTGTTTGTGATATCCTCAATCTTCACATCTTCGGTGTAAAATGCATCCTTTAAACTTTCATGGAACTCATCAAAATTTATTATATCTTCTATAGTTTTCTTTGACTATGTGGCATCTTGAGTCAATACTGGGAAAATTGGAATGGTGCCAACAAGCTTCTTCATGGACTGAACCACAAAATCATGTCCTAGAGGGGATGACTCCAAATCAGATATTTTTCTTGGTGATGATTCTTTTTTTATCACAACAGCTTTCAAATTTGATGAATTTCCATCATATTTATTTATAAACATAGCCTTAGTGGGTGTATCTAATACAACCTGTTTTCCTTTATCAGCCTTCAAAATGGGATCCTCTTGGTCAGGTGATTCGTTCCCACTATCAGACAACTGAATGATTTTTTCTACATCTACCTCTTCTTTCTCTACATCTACCTTAGCATCATCTTGATGAATTAAATATTTATTGATGCTTTATTCTTTAGAAAACATATTTAATTCGTCTTCATCCTTCTCATAATTATATCCAGGAGTGGAAATCTATGATGATTCGGCTTGAGAGGTTTAGATTGATAATTTTTCTGAAGGACACTCCTTCTCTTGAAAATCCTCATCTTTCCTTATCATAATTTCAGTGTCTCCACTGCCTACTTCATAATCATCATCTTCTTCTTCCTCATATTTTGTTTTTCTACTTCTACAATTTCTTCTTGATGTTTTTTCAAAATCACAAACAATTTTCCCTAAGTCTCAGGTAATGATTTTTTAGGAATGATTTTAGTTCTAGAAATATCTTAGATGATTTCTCTGTGGCCTTCCGAAGTGATTGCAATATCTATGCCTTAGAAAACTTCATATTTTGTTTCTTATCTTTTCTTCCTTCTCTAGATTCCCAACTGCCTTTTCATTCAGAGTTTTTGTATCAGCAGGGTACAAGCCAAATTTATGCTACTCTTCCGTCAGATTCTTCTTTTCTTCTATCCACACAGCTAAAACCTAATCTGAATTGGCTTCTTGTTTCATCGGTTTCGATGGTGCTGATTGGGATTCCATACCCGTTGCAGTTTTTTTTCTTTCACTTCTCCTTCCATCAACTTCATATTTCGTTCTCCTTTCTAATAGGTCTCATCCCCCTCTTGTTTCATTGAAAATGCTTCATCATCTTCCTCAATAAATTCATTTAATTAATTGGATTCTATGGAAATCCAACTTTCATTCATCTTAAAGTATCATCACATAAATGCATAACTTTTCAATTCCTCGAATTTCATCTACAGTATATTTTGAATGATTCTTGGCCCTAAACAATCATATTCGAATGGATGGATGGAAACATAATAATCTGAGCTTTCAAATTTCTAATCTTTATGTTCTTGATCGTAACCAATATATGCTTGACCATGTTTATTTTCCTTTAGTTTACCAAAAAATCCAACATATACATGTCACTCTTCTTTAGCGCATATTTTTATCCTTTTCTAAGAATAATTAATCATTTCACCCAAAATTATAAAATCTAATAATTTGTATTGAGGTGAAGAATTTTTGGATTCTTAACTTCAGAATGACTAAGTCATGCCATATCCTTCACCTTATCAAAGCATCCTTGTTTATCAGGAAAATTATGAGAACAGAACTCACCTTACCCTTCATATGTTATACCAACCAAGCTTCAAGACATGGTATAAGAATTGAAATATGTCTTTCCATGGCACTTAAATGAAAACATACTCCTTCCAACATCCTTGAAGAAAAACATTGACTGATAAAATTTTACTAATAAATCGGGTTATACCAAATCCTGAGATTCTGGTATTGAGAGGCAAACACTTTCCCATCTATTCAACATTATATTCATGTGAATGATAGAATTATACTTCATGAAAAACATCATATCCACTAACCTTTCTCTTTATATTTTTCTATTTGTAGATTGGTTTGACAGTGGACATGTCTTTTTGAGTGAAAACATCAACAAAGATTCAGAAGTAAGAACGGTCTGAGATGTTCAGAATTGGATATTGTAGAAGGGAGGAGCATCAGCACACATAATCTTGAGTTTCGATGTAGGACAACTATAAGTGGTTCCTTTATATAGGCAAGTGATGTGATGGTTCAAGTTCAGTACTCAATCCAATGGTTGAAAAAACTTCTGATGAAATCTGACGATTGAGATGATTGACGGAAGGAAATTTTGAAAAAATCTAATCTTTTGAGGTTTTTTAGAAAAACATTCGGATAATTTTTTTTAAAAAAACTGGTAGAAATACCAAACAATTAAATGTGATTATGATAGTTTAAGAAAGAAAACATACCTTTTGGATTTCTAGAAATATTATTCGTAATGGATAAAAGAATTATTGAAGTACATTAGATTCTGAAAATTTGCTTACGAAATCTTTGACAATGATAAACATTATTATGAAAAAAATCATTATGAAAATTTTATTTAAGAAAATCTTCATTATGAAAATTTTAAGTACGATAATACTCCTTATGAAAATTTTAAGTACGAAAATCTACATTGCAAAATTTTATGTATGAAAAACATCATTACGAAAATTTTATGTACGAAAATCATCATTAGGAAAATTTTTAATACAAAAATCATCATTACAAAAATTTTAGACTATGAAAAAAAATTTAGGCTATGAAAAAAAAGTATCCTACCAAAAAATTTATCTATGACAATTTTTAACTACGAAAATTTTTTATTTCTAACAAACAAATGTAATCCCCCTATTAAAAAGACTTCCTTACTGTAAAAAGATTTTTTCAACAGAAATCTAACATCAAATATTACCTAATGGTTATCATTCCTATATTTTGTTTAATGTATTCAAATCTATCAGAAAGTAATGATTTTGTGAAAATATCAGCATATTGATCTTGTGTGATGATAAATTGAAGAATGATATCCACTTTTTGTGTGTGATCTCTTAGTAAGTGAAGCCTAATATCTATGTGTTTTTCACGAGGGTGATGTGTTGGGTTTTTTAATAATAAAATGGAACTAGTATTATGACACAAAATTTGTGTTTTGGTAAAACGAATGCCATAGTCTGTGAGTGTGTGTTGCATCTACAACAGTTGAGAACAAAAACATCAAGCTACTACATATTCTGCGTCAACAGTGGAAATTTCTACTGAGTGTTGGTTTTTTGCATTACCAAGAAACTGATGAATCTTTAATGAAATGAAATGTTCCGGATGAAATTTTTCTATCCGTTGAATGACGAATTCTACAAAGGCCTGTATAGTATAAATAGATTCAATTCGAGATATTGGAGCATAATAATCTTTATAGTCTATTCCTTCTTGTGGATTATAGCCTTTAGTAAGAAATCTAGCTTTATTTCTTACAATGATTCCATATTCATCACATTTATTTATGAAGATCCATTTTACTCCAATAACAGTACATTCCATAGGACATTAAACCAGGTACAAACATTGTTCCTTTCAAATTCAATTAGCTCATCTTGCATAGCTTTTATCCATTCTTCATCACCTAAAGCTTCATCAGTTATTTTTTATTCTAATTGGGAAGGGAATGATATATATTATACTGGATTTATTAAGGAACATCTATTACGTAAAGGTTGATTTAATTCACTAATTATTAAATAAATGAGATGATTCTTTAGAAACTACTGATTTGGGTTTTGTAAAACCCGTTCATTAACATTTTTTAGGAAATCTTCTGGGGTAAATGTTTTTGAAATATTTTCTTGAACATTTTACTTATCAGAAGGATCTTTTAACAAAGGTTGATAATTAGTTTTTTAAAACACATTTGAAGATGTAGGTTGAGGTTTTTTAAAAACAAAATTTTTAGTTTCATCAAATTTAACATGTATTGTTTCTTCAACAGTACAAGAGTTTTTATTAAAGACACTTTAAGCCATAGAAGTTGTGGAGTAGCCTAAGAAAATTACCTAATTATATTTTGATGAGAATTTTTATAGATTATCTTTAGTATTCAGAATGAATACCCTGAAACCAAAAACATTGGCGTAGGAAAGTATAGGTTTTCTACAATTCCATAACTTATAAAGAGTATTATTATGAAAATTTCTAATCAAAACACTATTTATAGTATAACAAGTAGTACTTACATCTTCACCCAAAAAATGTTTAGCTACTGAATATACACTCAACATGGTTCTTGTAATCTCTTGAAGAATTCTATTTCATCCTTCAACAACACCATTTTCTTGAGGTGTTTTGGGTGGTGAGAAGTTACGAGTAATGGCTTTTCTACTACAAAAGGTTTCAAAATTAGAATTTTGAAATTCTCCTCCATGATCACTCTGAATAGTTATCAAAGGAGGGTTTTTCTCATTTTTAAATTGGGCTATAAATGTTTTGAAATAAGAAAAAGAAACATATTTCTTTGCTATCAAATAGACCCATGTAAATCTAGTTTAATCATTAACTAAGAAAAATACATAATACATTCATTCAATGATTCCAGTTTTTGATGGACATAAAAAATCTATATGCACCAACTATAGTGCATCAGTGGTTCAGACTTCACCAACTGAGAAACATTTTCCACAGAGTGAATATTTTATACTGGATCACATTATGCAGTATAATTCTTCAACATTCAATTGGTATTCTAATACAATTATAGCATAGAAATGGATTAAGACTCAAGAGATGATATTTTCATCTTTATTATGGAAAGTAATGAAAAAAGATACACATGTAGTGTATTATATCTGAGGTGATGGGGACCAATCATGGTATATGATTTGGAATACTAAAGAGGAAGAATAAATAGAACTCTTGGAATTGATAACCATTAAGGATACATTATTTGAAAAATAAATCCCTCGTGATCAACAAACGGAGATGAAGAGAAAGTTACTTGTTTTAAAAAAAATGGAAGAATAGAGTATTGTTTAATATAAATATACCTTAACACAATTAGACTGTCGTACTATAGATTATATACACAACATGAATTGTATGATAAACCACTTCTATGAAGGACTTATGAAATATCTATGAAGGGCACTAGTTTCTCCAAAATTTTCATCATAAGAACAAATAGTTTTGTGTTCCATTAAGACAAATAAGGAATTCTCAAGATCCTATGGATTTCAATCAACATAAAATATGAATAGGACTTCTAGTCTCCTAGAAAAAAGGAATGCATCAAATAAGAAGAGTAATATTTCTAAATATACATTTTATGATAACAGTTGAATGAATCACCTTATAAAATGATTGAAATGAATCATAATTTTTTATTATACTATCGAAAATAGTGACCATAAAAATGAAATTAGAATAATAAAATGGCTATTATTTAGTGTTACAGATGCAAGGAGATGTTTTAATATGGAAAAAATTTCCTAAAATTCAGTATAATATACCAGAAAAGAATCTAAGGGATAATGTTCAGTCATATGTTATTTACACAACAAAATTGGAATGATTAATACTACTATTCAAGATTTATGTAATTATAATATATTACCAATGATGTAATTGTAATATGAGTTATGGAATATATGAGGATTGAAATGGTGTACTTTTTCATTAATTATTTATGATCATATATTTAATTTTACAATGTAATGTTATTGAGTAGAATGTGTATATTATTGGAAAACACGTGATTAATGGAAGTAAAACCCTTTATATGTTCATGATGGTGAGATAATGATGATGTAATGATTGATTTATATTATTTTTGACTACCATGGAACTTATTATTGACATTTAAACAAATGTAATATTATATAATTTATAGAGTTTATAACGCTTTTTGATTTATAGAATAAATCAAATTACATTTTCCTTACATAAGGAATGAGGGAGAATTCGTTTTTCTAATAAGGTCTTAAGGTGATTTGTGTTACTAAATTATTTCAAGAGGATACTTGATAAAGTAATAAAAATATCGGGAATGTGAAGATTTAGATCTACATCATGTTTATTGAATGATAATGATAAGTTCATTTTGTTAATTCATTGATCATCCTTCCAAAGTTTTGGATCATAATTCTTTGGAAATGTAAACAATTTATAAAATTATTTAATTTGATCATTGGATTAGATTTTAGAGGTTAATTTATTACTTCCCCATATAATGAATATTGTTCTAATATATATTGTAGAGGTAGTTAATGATATAATAAAATAAAATATTATGTTTTTATTTGTTTATATTTTTAGAGTTTAAATGAATTTCTCAAGTCTATGAATTGGGTTTTGAAATAAGATAAATTCTAATTCCATAATTTATGTTAAACATATGGCCTCTAAAATCATTACATATTTATATAATTTCTACCCTCAACAATATGTTTAACATTTAATTTTTATTTATTTTTCACCTTAATCTATCCCTAAAAAATTTTATTCTTTTACTCTAAATACATAACACTACATTCCACTAATGTTTTCCTACATAAGGACCAAGTTATATGTTAGTCCTTGTTGACTTGGCGTTTTCCAATATATCTTTTCTATAGGATATTTTATGAAACCTTCACATGTTTTCGTATCTCAACATAGGAAATAACAAAAAATATATTAATAGTAGCATATTTATATTATGAGTAAAATATATAATTAATGTTGGTAGAATGTGACACTCCCAAATTCTAGAGTAAGAATATTGTATTTGATATCAGTTATAACATGTAACACCAAGAAAAAAGATAATATAATATCCAATGAATTTTTTTATGAACTATTTTAAACAAATTCAATATTATTTTATAGATATTAATGTGGGAAAAAATTATTTATCATATTTTACAATGAAAAATGTGTTTCTTTAATGCCTTGTGTCGCACACAATACTGAATTTCAACGAACAACAATATATTATTGAAGTATTGTTATAATAATAAATAACATATATGATAAATCATTGCTTATAAATATGATAAAATATTTGATTAAAATCTATGGTTTAAAAAAATATAAAATGAAATCAATAATTACAAATTTATAAGAAATGAATATGAAAATTGATATAATATAATAGAAAGTATTATTATTTTTATGATCCCAAATCTATTTCACCATAATAATTTCAATTTATTACAATTACTTAATGATAAGAATTAAATAAATATGTTATATATATAATATAATATATTTTTTACATAACAAATAGATTTGATATAATTGTGATAAAAACAAACACAATGTTTTACATAAAAATTCTTATTTTATCATGGCATTTTTACCAACTTTTAATGGTAACCCCATTTTAAATCCAATTTTTACCCTATTCTATATTAAATATTTAAATATAATTTATTATTTTTAAAATAAAAAAAAAATATGTTTGGGAGATTTTTTTGTATTTCTTATGATGGTTTGTTTTATTAATAAAAAGTGAAAAACACTGAATATTAATTCAAAATTATTTTATCATATAATTTATTTAAATTATTATATTACAAATTAATCTTGTTTTTACTTTAAATTAGATAATAATATTATCAATTAATATAATTTAGAAAATTTTAATCAATTTTACATTGAAAATGACTATAAAAACATCACAAACATTGGGAAATTTGTACCTAAAAGCCGATTTTGTCATCCCATCTGCGAGATTAAATTTTAAAATAATTTCTTCCACTTATGTGATTGGAAATTGGAAAAATATATTTAATATTTTGAATAATGAAAAATTATAATTTCTAATAATTTTAACTTAGTTATTTACCAAAAATATTAGAAAATGTAAATAAAATCATTTACAATGATTAATGTAAAATTAAGCTTAATATGTGGGTAAACCATAATCATATCGGCCCAAATGACCTATAAAAAATTCAAAAATCCATTTTATGGCCATATATATACCCTATAATCCCTTTAATATAATTTGAACAATTATTGGATCCATATTCATTGTGAAAATCATCTATAAAATTATGTTGTAAAAATAATAATAGAGTGCCACTGTTCGTCTACTATAAATGGCCACCCCTCCTCCCACTTCCTCACACCCCTAAAGACACATATTATCGACTATGATATTACCAAATAGATAGTTAAATCCATCCCCAAAACCAATTATTGTATATTTTTTGAGAATACGATTTAAGGATTCATTTGGGTACAAACCAAAAAGAAGTTACCCGATTAAGAGGTAACGTCTTTTCTCAAGATCCATTGTTTCATTTCCGTTTTACACCAGCTAAAATATCATTATTCAATTACTATATAATTATATTATACTCAATATACTAATATGATTTTATTAAAATTATTTTAGCTACAATTGTCTCACACTTCCATCAAATGGGTAAAGAACATTAAATTTATGTGTACGGAGAACTACCACCCCATGAAATAATGATTGTTAATGTTTTCCTTTACCACCTTTCTTGTTGGGAATTATGATGTAAAATAGTTTAATATATGTTATATAATATTTTTATTATATCTTTAAACTTATTTTATTCTTTTACAATGCATATATTTATAATTTTATTTTTTACAACAAATAACCACCCCCTCAATGCGATGTGATCCATTCAGATGATACTGGGAATGTATAATGGATTGTTTTAATTAAACATGTGAGATGAAAAAAAATATCAGATATTCATGAAATAATTAAATTTCTATACATATTATAAATCATTTTCATTATTACCCTTTCACACATTTAAATATGTACATATTCATTTGTACATGGATATTTAGAGTGTGATTATTTGGAAATAAAATATTGAACACCTTCCACAATTTGTTTATCCTTTTTTATATCACTTAACACAAAATATATGGTTCATATATTTAGAGTTAATTGTTTTGATAAAATAATTTTAATTCATATTCATATTCCTCAGTTTTACCTTATTAAATAATACGAAACCAAATATATAATTAAAAAATAGTGAATTTTTCACTTTAATCATCATCATCATTTTTATCAAGGTTTCAAACAAAAATGTGTAAATTTGATTAATAATAAAAACACTTAAAACTGATCCTCTATACATTTTTTCATATGATCCAACTATATTATAGTTATATGATCCAATTGAAATTCATGGAATCTTATTTGGACTCCAAATCCTTACTATGTGATCTTTTGTTTTAAATTTTATTTGATTTATTATTTTATTTAATATTTTTACATTATTAAATATTCTATTCAATATATCAGGTTTACATTCTCATCATATCATCATCAGTCATGCTATTATTGGGTTTATCTATAATGCCAAAACCCTAGTTACCCAAAGTCATCGCATTATTAAATAAAATTGGAATGATAACAAGAGATCAATTCTAAGATGTCTTATTAGTTTAGTAACCTAGAAATTACAAGATACATATAGATGTTTTGTAATACATCATGAAATAAAAAAAATTGTGTCCCCTTAAAACCGACTCATATTACATAGCCTATCCCTATAGGTTAATCATAATATAATTCTTCACATCTTGGGAACAAACAAAATAAAGGGGTAAGCTTAGATGCTTTGTAAGGATAAAAATATAGAAAAAATATTCATAAATAACAATAAACATTGAAGGAAATGTATAAGACTAAAACAAAAGAATTTCAAAATTAAACATTAGAATAAAATGGAAATGAAAAATCAAATAATGCCACATACTTATTCCCATGGATATTCTGTAAGTCGAATAATCACATGCAATATCAATAGAATATTGCATAATGATGGAATTTATAATGTGGGAAATAATAACGAAATAGTCAAGGCCTCATTCCAAGACTATAAATAAGATTTTCTTCATGGCCTTGTGCCAAGACTCTAGATTGTCTTATGAGACCTAATAATGTATCAATGTTCTATAGCGGGCTCCACCCATCACATACTACGTCTAGTGAATTCCACAGATGAAATGTTAGAAACAATACATAAAAATTCGTATTAAAACAAGCATACAAAATATTAATAAGTTAACCAAAAACCATGAATGGTATAAAAATAAAACATCCACAGTCAAACAAATCAATTAACATTTAATATAGTAAAGAAGATTGTATCATAAATAATCAACTTCAATGAAGTGTAAAATCCACCAATGAATGTTGACGAAGATGAAATAAAAAAAATTGAGAGAAATATCTCTTTCTATTTAGAAATCATATAAAAGACAAATAATTATAAAAGAAAACATTTATTTTAAAAACATTATTATAATAATTTAAGTGAAGCTTCGAATATTTTATAATGGCCGAAAATAGCTGCAGTCGTTGTATAAGCTTAAAAAAAAATTCTTACCTCAATTTTCCAAAAAGGTCATAAAGTTCATTGTTTGGAAAGTGACAGAAAGATTGCATTCACAAAAATTTATAAAATTTCAAACAACGTATAAATTAATTTAACCCAAAATCAGGGAAATTGTAAAAAAGGTAAAATACATATTTATGAAACATGGATGTGGATGATATAGATGTCCCAGTAGATACTTACGTAAAAACAACCTCAGATAATAATGAGATTGTAAAATTGACCCATAGCTTGTAATTTTACTAGTTTAGGGGTAAATTAACCTATTTTTCAATTGTTAAATAATTGTTATTAAATTATAAAAGAAACATATACATAAATTTCATATCATATAAGATCTTTTAATATTTATTTGTTAATAATATTTAAGTATTATCATTGTTTTGGGTGTTAACTGATTCGTTTCCCTTTGCATGTTTTGTTACATAAGTCATGTTTGTTATGGATATAATTTATTTGATTCATAAACATATTGATATTAAATTCTTAAACATTATTTTTAATCATAAAGTGAATATTATTCTTGAATAGTTACGATGGAGAATGAATCTCATCGCGTTTAGGGAGACAGTAATATGTACGTACGCACGACCAACAATTACATTATATTGATGGAGAAACCGTATTTTATTTGATGGTATATCATATATAACAAATAATTAACATGTTATATTTTATTATTAACATAAATTATTCTCATTATTATTCCCATTAAATTAATGAACTTTTGAATATCAAACTACACCGCGAGATGGAGATGGAAAGCCATACGTACTCACGTATGGAGACTTTGTCATTGATAGGATGGATATAATAATGAAAATGGTCGTACTATATTTGTAATAAAATTATAGTTTGTATATGGTAATGGAGTTATTATTTATGTTTGGAAAGAACAATGAATGAGGAAGTGGAAGAAGAAAAGAACATTGAAAGAGATGATGAAATTATTACATCAACTTCTTGTGCTTCCTTTTGATTTGTTCAAAAGTTATCCTTATGTGGGCTTTCTGATCAATGTATATCCTCTATGATTAAGTGAGTGTAGTTGGTAGGATATTAGATCTGGTTTTTTCTGATCCAAATGGATTTTTATGTGGGAAATTAATAGAAAGTGATGTACGCTTTTATAAGAGATGTTATAGCTGCTTTAGGAAAAGCATACAATATTATTTTATTACATATCAATTTTCAAATTAAAATTGCTCAAGATGGATTTATTTCAAATATAACGTGGATATGGGTCTCGGAAATCTATTATAATAGGTTTTAGACTAGTTTAGGTCACCATATTATCCTAATATTTTAGATTTAACTCTCAGTTAAATAGTGTAACTTTTATCTTACCTTCTTGTATTATTACAATAAAAGGTTAATGACCATTCTATAAAATGAAAAGTGAATTCCAAGTGTTTAATTAAGGACATATAAATCATAATATAAGTATTTTGGCCAAGCATTATATTTTTAGAAAATTATATCATTTAATAATATAGTAATTTTTTAAAAAACTCATTTTTTTAATATTGACAACAATTAGTATTTGTTTTTTGAAATTCAACAAAACATTATTAAATAAAAAAATAACTTAAATAAATCCTATCAGGTCATATTAAAATATATAATTCATCTAATGCATCATAAGTCTCAATTAACATTTATTATTATATTTATAATATCAATTATTATAATATTTCATTAATAAGGTAATTACTACATCATCATTCATTCATAAATAAATTTAATTATTAAATGTCTTAAAAATATATATATAATACTATCATGAAGTAAATTTTTTTATATTTTGAATGAAAATTTCTAGTTGAATTTTTATTATTTATAACACTATATAAAATATGTTTTAGTTATTAAAATTTGAATTTAACACTATTAACTATTCATTATATAAATTAATAATAAATGACATAATCTAAACCATGTGTATCAAATATGATCATATTTTATTCCTAAGGTTGATTTTGGTCAAAATACAGTTATCCAATTGAATTATTAGATGTGTTATGGTAATTATAATATCACATTAACCTTTAATTCCCATATTTACATTTAATCGGGGTAAATAAAATACTCAAGTTAATATTCAACTAAAATTATATTCACCATGTTAAACCACATTTTACGTACTAATTTTGAACGTGTTCCTTGGATTTTTGAAATAAATTTCAAAAAAGATGTAAAATCAGTTTTTTTGTAAATTTTCTAACGAACCTAGAAGATGGTTAAAAGATGTTAAAAAGTTCAATAAAATTTTATAAATTAAATTATATTATAAAATGAATCTAATGAATTACATTGAACTAATATAGGTTTAATGTATATACTTTGACATAAAATAAATTTAAATAAAAATATTGTTATAAACAATAACGTGGTGTTTATCACAATTCATCAAAAAATTTAATTTTTTCAGAAAAATACAAAAAATCACCCTAAGATAATTTTGATATTCCAAATCCCAAAATGAAGTCCATTTTTGAAATTATAAATAATAAATTTTAAAAAAGTTGGTATAACTATTAATATTGGATACTTTGATTGGTTGTGGGGTGATACAACTTGATGTTATGTACATCACAAGCTATTGAATTATTCAAAGATAAACGTACTATGGAAGCTTGGGGTGTTACATTCATCCCTCCTTAAATTCATTTCTTCCTCAAAATTTCTATAAAACTGCTGTGTAAACAGATTTGTGTGGTTATTCATTATAATTTTCTTAGGTTCCCATTTTTCCTCTACCATCTTATGGTTTCTCTAGAAAACTTTTACCATATGAGTTGTCCGGTTTCTCCACACTTGTTCGCTTGTAACAAGATTCTTTACATGCTATTCACAATAAGATAGATTGTGTTCTTGTTCTATTTCGTTATATGTGAGTACATACATTGGATCAGGAATGTATTTTATCATCAGTGATACATGGAAGACATCATGAACTTTAGAGAGACTTCGAGTCATTACCAAATTGTAATCTATAAATCTTTTTTGTTCTAGAATTTCTAATGAATCGATGTACATGGGACATACTTTACCCATATAACTGAATCATATAACACCCTTCAATGGATATGCCTTCCATAAAACATAATCTCCTACATGAAATTTCAAATCCTTTCTTTTGTTATCAGTATAGATCTTTTTTATACTTTGAGTTGCTTTGATTTAGGTTTGGATAATCGTCACTTTTTCTATTATTTTTCAAATATGTTTTGGTCCTATAAGTTTTCATTACCCAAAACCATCCCAACAAGTTGGCGTGCAACATATTTTTCCTTACAATGCTTCATATGGTTCCATATGAATACTCGAATGGAAGCTATTGTTATAGAAAAATTCTACGATAGGTAAATATTGATCCCACATACCTTGAATGTCCAGTGAGAATGATCTAAACAAGTATTCTATGGTTTGAATAGTCTGTTATGATCATCCATCACATTGATTGTGATTTTTATTGGTAAATGGATGTTTAGTATCCATGGATTTCTGAATACATTTCCAGAATCATGATGTAAAATGATGATCACGATCATAAAAAATAGATAGGGGTACATCATTAAGTCTTTCAATTTAATTAATATATATTATTTCTAAAAATTCAAGTGTTAAATCTTATCTTAGAGAAAGAAAATATGTTGACTTTGTAGGATGATCAATAATGACCCATATAGAATCATTACTTCTAAGGGTATTTGGTAGCCTCGTGCCAATGTACATTGTAATATTATCCCATTTCAACTCAGGTATGGGATGTTGTTACATGACTCCTCCAGGATGTTGTCTTCCATCCTTTACCTATTGAAAACCCATACATCATAACCCATAATTACAAATATCCCTATTAATTTGTTGTTGTACCCCTCTCTCTTGGATTTTAATGATCACAATCACTCTCATCATGTTCTAACTTGTTTTCAAGTGTTTTGATGATAGGAAAAAGGTTGCCCAGGAGTTGGCCCAAGAAGGCTGATAGTGGACTCTCTAAGTCCACCGGCCAACCGGTGGATTCCAACTAGCCCACCAGTGGTCTCTGGAAGAAGCATTGCTTTCTGCCAGAGCCACCGGTCAGCCGGTGTTAGCGCACCGGTCAGCCGGTATGGGCACCGGCCAACCGGTTCTTTCCCACCAGCCAGCCGGAGGACCCAGGCAGTAGGCTTGCCCACTACCTGGTGACACTGGCCAACCGGTGGATGACCACCGGCCAGCCGGTGGAACCCAGACAGAAAGCCTGCTCTGTCTGGACCACCGGCCAGCCAGGAGCTCATCACCGGCCAGCCGGTGGACCACCGACCAGCTGGTGAGACACCACCGGATAGCCGGTGTGCCCAGTCAAACTAGCCGTTGGACCACCGGCCAGCTGGTGAGACACCACCGGCCAGCCGGTGTGCCCAGTCAAACTAGCCGTTGGGCTTTGACCAGACATGTACTTTTGACCCCCAACGGCTCCGGAAGCCCTCCAGCGGCCATATTAAAGTGTTTATGGGTATTTCTCCTATAAATAAGAAACCATGGATGCCGGGAACAAAACCGAAACATATTTTGTTGTCTTGACGCTCTAACGACAAATCTCCAAGGCCTCTTGTGATCCATTGCCATCCTTGAAGCTTTATCTCCCTCTCCATCAGCTGCTCTCACACTTTTGGAGCTCAAGGCTTCAGTGTGTTTGTATTATTTTATTTGTTTAGTTCTTCATTGGGTTTGTATTAAAACAATCCTCTCATTTCCATTCTTTATTTCAATAGGGTTTCTTTCTACAACCATAATAAAAAAGCAAGTTGTACGAAGGTGTTCTAGCCTACCTTAAAACGGCTAGTGGGTTTCTTGCTACAACCATAATAAAAAAGCAAGCTATACGAAGGTGTTCTAGCCTAACTTAAAACGGGTAGTGGGTTTCTTTCTACAACCATTAAAAAGAAAGCTGACGTATTAATCGCTCAACGGTTCTTGTTTGGAGCGGAGACGTAGGCTTGGGAATTAAGCCGAACTCCGTTATCAAATTTTGTCTTGCCTTTTTTATTTCCGCTGCATTGATAATTGTTTTAAATTTTTAATTATTTTTGAAAAGGAAATTCACCCCCCTCTTTCCATCCTCTATGACCCAACATTTGGAATCATAGGAGGAGTTTGTGTAATACCTTAACCGGTTACAAACATAAGATCCTTAGTGATGGATAATTCCTCGCATGCTCCCGAAGGGTATTCTATGACTCGGGCTCCATTCTTTGATGGAACCGATTACACTTATTGGAAAACTCGCATGATTAATTTTCTTAGAAGCATTGGTTATCCTATCTATAGGATTTTAATGCAAGGCTATACTTTATCTAATAAGGATGAGTCCAAATGGACCCCCGAAGACATTGCCGATTTTGAGCTTGATGGAAAATACATGAATGCTCTTCATTGTGGGATAGACCATAATGAATTCAACCGTGTTTCTACTTGCTCCTCTTCTTATGAAATTTTGAAACTTTTAGAAGTAACCCATGAGGGCACTAACAAAGTCAAAGACACTAGATTAGACATGTATCTCCATGATTTTGAAAGTTTCACCATGCACCCACACGAATCAATTACTGAAATGTTTACTCATTTTACTGAAATTTGCAATGGAAGAAAATCTATTGGTGAGGATGTTTCTGCAGAAATGATGGTCAAGAAGATTCTTTGGGTCCTACAAAGCTCATGGGCACCAAAGGTGACCGCAATTCAAGAAGAAAAAGATTTCAAGAAAATGTCGGTTGAAGAGCTCCTTAGATCACTCATGACCTACGAGATCACCATGAAGAGGAAAGCCGATAAAGAAGGTAAAACCTTCAAGGAGAAAAAGAGCATTTCTTTCAAAGAAAAGGAAGAAAGCTCCTCCGCTGATAGTGAATCCGATATTACTCAACTAGCAAGAAAAATGAGCAAATTCATGAAGAAAAAGAA
This sequence comes from Viscum album, assembly GCA_963277665.1. Taxonomy (NCBI): domain Eukaryota; kingdom Viridiplantae; phylum Streptophyta; class Magnoliopsida; order Santalales; family Viscaceae; genus Viscum; species Viscum album. Next base: position 1,395,448,340 of record OY728150.1, read on the forward strand.
GAACTTTCGAAGGGTACGAAAGGAAGATCCCAAAGCGGAGAATGAAGTTACATTCTTTGAATGTGGAAAGAAAGGACACATCAAACCGGAGTGCTCCATTTTCAAGAAAAGGGTAAAAGAAAAGAAAAAAAAGAAGGCTTTAAAAGCATCCACATGGAGTGCAAGTGGTGACTCCATGTCTTCAAGCGACTCAAGCGATGAAGGTGAACAATGCCTAATGGCATTTGATGAGGTATCTTCTTCCGACTCCTCTACCTCATCTTCCTCTTTCAATAATGACATGTCCTATGAAGATCTCCAAAATGCGAGAGATCAATTAGAGGAAGGTTTTCTCGAGCTTACCTCTAAATTTATGGCTTTGAAAAAGAAAAAGAAAATTCTCATTTCTGAAAAAGAGAAACTTCTCAAAAAGAATGAGGAACTAACCCTTAAGATCCATGATATTCCAAATGTTGATTCTTTGAATTCAACCATTAAAGATCTAAGGGAGTCTCTTGCCAAGTTCACCCAAGGTGATCAAAATTTGACCAAATTACTAGGTTCTCAGCGTTCGGCTAGAACAACACATGGACTTGGCTTTAACAAACAAGCCACTTCTTCAAGAGCACCCACTACTTTTGTAAGGGGGAGCTCTCAATATAAATTGTGTAATTATTGTAAAAAGAACGGGCACATGATTTATGAATGTGATTGTAAAAATTCAAGGTATGGAAGCCCCAAAACCATTACCTACTTGGATGAGTATTTTTAGATGGCAACCCTCTAGAAAAATATGGGTTCAAAAGTCCCTTTTAGCTAATCTTTCTGGACCCAAACTTATATGGGTACCAAAATCTATTCTCTCTTGATTTTGTAGGATAAACTCCAAAGAAGTAGGACTTCAAAAGGCTCGTGGTATCTCGAAAGTGGATGCTCGAGGCACATGTGTGGTGATCCCTCCGAGTTCAACTCCCTTGAAGAATTCGATGGAGGATACGTCACCTTCGGTGACAATTCAAAAAGCAAGATCATCGGAATAGGTACCATTGGATTTGGTAGATCCTCTTTAATTAAAGATGTTTTATTTGTTAAAGGTTTAAAACATAATCTAATTATCATTAGTCAACTTTGTGATAGTAGTTTTTTGGTGAATTTTCAAAATGATTTATGCAATGTGTTTGATTTTCAAAACAAATTGATATTTTCTTCTTCCCGTTTTCAAAATGTTTACATTATTGATTTAAAGTCTTTAGCTAGCCAAAATGTTAAATGTTTAAGTGATCTTCACAATGAGTCTTGGATTTGGCATAGAAGGCTGGGGCATTGTAGCTCTCATTCACTTCTAAAGCTTAATAAGAACAAGCTCATCTGTGACCTTCCTAAAAATAAGTTTAAGAAAGATTTGATTTGTGATCCATGCAAACTTGGCAAGCAACACAAGTCTTATTTCAAATATAAGAAGGAAGTGTCCACTTCAAAATATCTTAAGCTCCTACATCTTGATCATTTTGGTCCTACCCCTATAGCAAGTCTAGGTGTAAAATCCTATACCTTTGTCCTAGTAGATGACTTTTCTCGTTTCACTTGGGTTTTCTTTTTAGCTCATAAAAATGATGCTTGTAGAAACTTTTTGAAATTCTCTACGAAAGTAGAAAACGAAAAAGGATATAAAATTATATCGCTCCGTAGTGACCATGGAAGTGAATTCGAGAACAAATAATTTGATGAATTGTGTTCCTCTCTAGGATAAAATCACAACTTCTCTGCCCCTAGGACTCCACAACAAAATGGAGTGGTTGAAAGGAGAAACCGAACTCTCCATGAAATTGCTCGAACCCTCCTTAGTGAATTCAACCTCCCTCAATTTTTCTGGGCGGAGGCAGTTAACACTGCTTGTTATACTATCAATAGAGTCCTTGTAAGACCCCTTCTTAAGAAAACCCCCATAGAACTTTGGAAAGGAAAATTTCCCAAAGTTGGTTATTTTAAAGTGTTTGGTTGTAAATGCTTTATCCTTAACACAAAAGATAACCTAGGGAAATTTGATGTCAAATCTGATGAAGGTATTTTTCTTGGGTACTCCAACTCAAGAAAAGCCTATCGTGTCTTCAACAAACGTTCAAAAACCATCGAAGAATCATCTCATGTCAAGTTTGATGAATATCTTCCAAAACCCCATCCGGTCATTGAAGATGTTGAAGATAATCTTGATAAACTTGAATTAAATGATTCCTCTTCTCCTCTCAAGGAGGATGATGATCATGAACCTTCTTCACCTTCTTTGCCTTCCACCTTGCCTAAGGTTTGGAAACCTTCTAGAGACCATTCATTAGAAAATGTTATAGGTGATCTTCAAGCCGGTACTCAAACTAGAGGATCAATCCTCAACGAGGTTGAACATCAAGCCTTCATTTCTCACCTCGAGCCTCAAACCATTAATGATGCAATTAATGATGAGAATTGGGTTCTTGCAATGAAAGATGAACTAAATCAATTCTCTAGAAATTATGTTTGGTCTCTTTTTGAAAGACCCATTGATCATCCAATTATTGGCACTAAATGGGTTTTTAGGAACAAACTTGATGATCAAGGAAATATAACCCAGAACAAGGCTCGCCTAGTAGCTAAGGGCTATAATCAAGAAGAAGGAATTGATTATGGTGAAACCTTTGCTCCTGTTGCTAGATTGTAATCCATTAGGATCTTGTTGGCTTTCTCCGCCCACTTAAATTTCAAACTTTTTCAAATGGATGTTAAAAGCGCCTTTTTAAATGGTTTTATTTCAGAAAAAATATTTGTTGAACAACCTCCCGGTTTTGAAGATCCAAAATTTCCAAATCATGTTTTTAAATTAACCAAGGCTCTATATGGCTTAAAGCAAGCCCCTCGGGCTTGGTATGAGCGATTAACAAAATTCCTTTTAGAAAATGATTTTAAAATGGGTCAAGCTGATTGTACCCTCTTTTTAAAACACTCTTCAAAAGATCTTTTAATCGTCCAAATCTACATCGTTGACGTTATCTTTGGTTCTACCAAAGAATCACTTTGTACTGATTTTTCAGATTTAATGAGAAAAGAATTTGAAATGAGCTTTATGGGGGAATTGAAATTTTTTCTCGGTTTTCAAATATTTCAAAATTCAAAAGGTATCTTTCTAAGCCAAGGCAAATACACAAACGAGCTCTTAAGTCGTTTTGGTATGGATCAAGTAAAGGAAATTAGTACCCCCATGAGTACATCCTGTAAGCTTACGTTAGATAAAGTCGGGAAACCGGTTGATAACAAGCTTTATAGGAGTATGATCGGGAGTCTACTTTACCTAACTGTGACCCGTCCTGACATCATGTTCAGTGTTTTCCTTTGTGCTCGTTTTCAAGCCAATCCCAAAGAATCTCATTTTAAATCGGTCAAAAGGATATTTAGGTATTTAAGAGGATCCAAAAACATTGGTTTATTTTAACCTTCTAATACTTCTTTCGAACTTTTTTCATATTCGGATGCTGATTTTGGCGGATGTCAATTAGATCGAAAGAGTACTAGTGGAACCTGTCATCTGCTAGGCAAGTCACTTGTATCGTGGAGTAGCAAGAAGCAAAATTGTGTTTCTCTTTCTACTGCCGAGGCCGAGTACGTAGCTGCTGGGAATTGTTGTGCCCAAATTATTTGGATGCAGCACACTCTCTTGGATTATGGGCTTTCCTACGATCATGTCCCTATTCGGTGTGACAACACTAGTGCCATTAGTATTTTTAAGAATCCAATACAACACTCTAGAACACAGAATATAGACTTAAGGCATCATTTCCTTCATGACCATTTTCAAAACGGGGATATCACTTTGGACTTCATTTCTACTGATTTCCAATTAGCTGATATTTTTACCAAACCACTCCCGGTTGAACGTTTTGATTTTATTAAGGGGGAGTTAGGAATGATTCGTCAATGAGCACTATTAAATATTTAACTCTTTTTTTAATTTTTTTTGTTTATCTAATTTCTTCTCATTTTTTTTCATTTTCCCTCCTATTTTGATAATCCCAAAGGGGGAGAAATTTCTCTGTTTACTAGTTTCATATTTCAATTGATTAAAGTACTCTTTTTAAAAGTTCAATTTTTTTAAAACCGGTAAGTTATTGATTTTGTTCCTTTTTAAAAAAATGACCTATGGTTAAAATTTCAAAATGGCTCATTCTCTTTAGATTAAGATCATTTTCAATACATGGTACATCTCTTCAATTTAATTTTTTTTAAATGATCTCTAATATATTTTTTTATGTCCAAAATTGTTTATTTATGTTATCAATAGGAATATCATTTTTAAAGATTTCTCTTTTGTGATTGTGATCATCAAAATAGGGGGAGATTGTTGTACCCCTCTCTCTTGAATTTTATTGATCAAAATCACTCTCATTGTGTTATAACTTGTTTTCAAGTGTTTTGATTCTAGGAAAAAGGTTGCCCAGGAGTTGGCCCAAGAAGGCTGATAGTGGACTCTCTGAGTCCACCGGCCAACCGGTGGATTCTCACCGGCCAGCCGGTGGTCTCTGGCAGAAGCATTGCTTTCTGCCAGAGCCACCGGGTGGCCGGTGTTAGCGCACCGGTCAGCCGGTATGGGCACCAGCCAACCGGTTCTTGCCCACCCGCCAGCCGGAGGACCCAGGCAGTAGGCTTTCCCACTGCCTGGTGACACCGGCCAACCGGTGGATGACCACCGGCCAGCCGGTGGAACCAAGACAGAAAGCCTGCTCTGTCTGGACCACCGGCCAGCCGGGAGCTCATCACCGGCCAGCCGGTGTGCCCAGTCAAACTAGCCGTTGGACCACTGGCTAGCTGGTGAGACACCATCGGCCAGCCGGTGTGCCCAGTCAAACTGGCCGTTGGGCTTTGACCAGACTTGTACTTTTGACCCCCAACGGCTCCGGAAGCCCTCCAACGGCCATATTGAAGTGTTTATGGGTATTTCTCCTATAAATAAGAAACCATCGATGTCGGGAACAAAACCGAAACATATTGTGATGTCTTGACGCTCTAACGACAAATCTCCAAGGCCTCTTGTGATCCATTGCCATCCTTGAAGCTTGAGCTCCCTCTCCATCAGCTGCTCTCACACTTTTGGCGCTCAAGGCTTCCGTGTGTATGGATTATTTTATTTGTTTAGTTCTTTATTGGGTTTGGATTAAAACAAACCTCTCATTTCCAATCTTTCTTTCAATTTGGTTTCTTGCTACAACCATAATAAAAAAGCAAGCTGTACGATGGTGTTCTAGCCTACCTTAAAACGGCTAGTGGGTTTCTTGCTACAACCATAATAAAAAAGCAAGCTGTACAAAGGTGTTCTAGCCTACCTTAAAACGGCTAGTGGGTTTCTTGCTACAACCATTAAAAAGAAAGCTGACGTATTAATCTCTCAACGGTTCTTGTTGGGAGCGGAGACGTAGGCTTGGGAATTAAGCCGAACTCCGTTGTCAAATTGTGTCTTGCCTTTTTTATTTCCGCTTCATTGATAATTGTTTTAAATTGCTAATTATTTTTGAAAAGGCAATTCACCCCCCCCCCCTCTTTCCATCCTCTACGACCCAACATTTGTCTCACCCAAAATTTACTTATAAATGTCTATAAATCATTGTCCTACCAGGGTGTATAGAGTAATTGGAGCTATGAGCATCATCCAATAATTTCCTTTTTAGATCAGGTATATCACGAACAAAATTTCTTTTCCCAAATGTCAAAATTCCATTTTCATATAAAATGTCGATAAATCTCCCATCAATCATAGATTTAATTTTTTATTGAAACTCATCATCATCAGGTTGAAAAATCATTATTCTTTTTATTAATGATTGTTTGGAAACAATTAGAAAAATTATAGATGTTTCAATTTACATGATTGTTCCCATATCCATCATTACAAGATCCATGAACATATGTTCTCTTTCACCACTATTATTGTTCAAAAATCTATGATCTCTTCCACTAAAAGAATCTTCCACCTTATTTTTCTTCCCTATGAGGAATTTTATAGTGCAATAATAATCTTTGAATACTTTAATCCATCATCATTTCCTCACTTTGTGTTATTTCGGTGTGAAAATATACTTCAAAATCATGTGATCATTATATGTCTCACATTTTTCACCATATACATAGTGTATTTTTATCATGAGATCAATGATTAAAGTATCTAACTCAATATCATGGGTAGGATTGTTTTTTTCATGAATTTTTTGCTACTGTGATGCGTGTGAAAAAATTATATTATTATGCATAAAGAAACAACCAAGACCTTTCATTGTAGCATAACAAACCCATCATTCCCTGATGGTCGAGTCACTATAAGAGAATTAAATAATTATTTCTTAAATTATTCAAAACATTATTCACACTCTTTTTTCCAAACAAATTTAACCTTTTTATGCCTGAGCTTTGTTAGTGGGTTAGCCAATTTGGAAAACATTTCGACCAAAAACTGATAATAACCTATTTAATAAATATAACTCATACCATAGTAATACGTGTCAGTGATTTACATTATTGAATTTCCATGATCTTTGAATGATCAATAGTGTAACACCCCAAGATTACATAGTGTGTTATTTCTTAAAAAATAATTCATTAACTTGCACTACACGCAACACCGAGTTAAAGCGCACCATGACTTACCAAACTAGACGTTATGAATAGTAATACATACTTTTTGGAATTTTATAAATTTTATCTCTAAAAATAGACTTCATTTTTTTATTCGGTGTATCGAATTATTCCTAAGGTGAAATTTTGGTACATTTCGGATAACTTTAATATTTTGATGAATAATGAAAAGTACTAAATTTTAATTAAAAACAAATTTTTTAATCAAAATAATTAATGGTTATAAATTATGAATTTGAGTTGTTTTAAAGTATAATTATAATATATTTTTACCATTTTATCCAATGGTGTTCATTAGAATTAATTTCACTTCGAAATTGGACCTAAACAATTGTCAATCTTTTGATATATATTGCTTCTTAAAAACACGCTATTTGTTGTGACAGTGGGAATTAAATATAAAATTAATTAATGCAACTTATATGTTTGGAGTTTTTTAAAATAGTTATCATTTTTTAATTTAGAATATCAATCATATCCTAGGGTGAAATTTTGGCATTGTTCTGAAAAACTTCAGTTTTTGATGAATAGTGAAACTACTAAGTGGTAGTTAAAAAAACAGAATTTTTCATAAAACATAATTATACTACTTTTCTGAATGGAATTTCAAAAATCTGAGAGACACAGTTAATATCAAGAATTAAACTGTGGTTCAATGAGATGAAAATTATTCTTGGTGAATAGTAACCTTTTACTTTTATTTACCACGGTTAAAAATAAATATGGTAATTAAGGGTAAAAATGATATTAATATTACCCTAAAACATGTCCTAGTTCTATTGGACAAGTTTATATCGACCAAAAACAACCTTAGGAATAAAATATTATCATTTAGGTCCACTTGGATTAGATTAGGACATTTATTATTATTTAATTCAAAGAAGAGTTAAAATAGTTAAAATCAAAGTTTATTTACTAAATCATTTTTATCATATGGTTATACAAAAGATAAATTAAATTATAAATATTCATTAGAAATATATAAAGATTTCTTACATAATGATATTTTATTTATAATTTTTAGACATTAAAACATTTAATTTATTTATGATACAATGATGATGCAGTAATTACCTAATTAATAAAAAATTGGTATAATTGATATTATAAATACACAAATAAATATAATTTGAGACTTTTTATGAATTAAAATAATTTTTTAGGCTAATATGACATGTTAGGATTGATGTAATAAACTTTAGTAGAATTAATCATTTTTTATGAGTTTCAAAAAAATCAACTATTAAATAGTGTCAAAATTGACATAAAAGAGTTTTAAAAATAATTATTATATTATTAATTGATATTAAATTCATAAAAATCTAAGGATCGGTCGAGAGACATATATCATGATAGGTGTATCATTAATGGACTACATGTGCGTAGCTTGGATGTATATATTGTGTTTATTAACTGTATAATATAAAAATAAAATGTGACTTGGTAAATGTCAAACTAATTAAATAAGAGTTAAAACTAAAAGATAAGATTAATATAGGAACCCAAACATGTCTAAATTATATTTGATGAATGATTTTTGACCTATACCCACCTTGAAATTTGAATAATCAACTTCAGAGCCATTAGAAACTGAATATGAATTTTTTATAAATTAAGATTTCTGGCTTTTCCAAAGGTGCCCTTCACCCCTCTTATAAAAGGGCACTCCACCTTCTCATTTCTTCACACCTTCAAAGCCTTTTAGTTCGGCCAAACTCTGCCCGAAAACTCTCCCAACTTCCCTATATACAAACTAGATGCCTTAGTTTGATATAAATCCAACCTATGGAGCCATTATGATCAAATCAAAAGGAAGAACCCGAAGAAGATGTAATGATTTCACCACCCTTTTCCAAGTTCCTTTCTTCTTCCACTTCTTCTTCCTTTGTTGTTACCATTCTAAAATAATAAATCCAGTATCATATATATACTGTGATATTATTATAAATATGGTACAACCATATTCAATATTTTATCCATCCTTTTAATAACATGTCACCATATGTGCGTACGTACGGCTTACCGTCTCCACGTTGTGGTGTAATTGTTATTCAATAAATTATTACTTTGGATGGGTATAATAATGATGTTTAATTCATGTAAATAATAAATGTAACATGATAATGAATCTGTATATATGATATACCATCCAATTATATATTATTTTAATATCAAAAGAATGATATTGTCGCTCGTGCGTACGTACGGACTACCATCTCCAAGAACGCGATGAGATTCATTCTCCATCGTATCCATTCATGTATAATTCTCATTTGATGATTAATAATAGTATCTAAGGACTTGATATCATTCTGGATATGAATATTATACAAACTATCCATGACAAACATGTCTTACATAACAAAACATATAAAAGAAAACGACTAAGTTAACACCCGAAACGACGATAATTCTAATATATTTCTAACAAAGCATTATTAAAAGATCATATATGATATCATATTAATGTATATGATTATTGAATAATTTAATAAAATTTATTTCACCATTATACAGGAGGTTAACCTGCCCCCAACCATGGAAAATTACAAGGTAAGGGGTTTTCATCTCACTCCTTATTCTCGTGATATTCATGCCATATTTCCACTATTACATTTTGTGTGGTGTATGTACTGCCCATAATTATATTCTTTGTGTAATACACTTTAATTTATGTTTATTTACATATTCATCGTGTGATACCTCTTTCATGTGTTGTACGTTTTGTAAGTTACCAAAATGGTATGGGTTTATTTCGCAATCTCTTCATTATCTGAGGTTGTTTATACGTAATAATCTACTGGGATTTCTTTATCATCCACATCCATGTTTCTTCGAAATGTATTTCATAAAAGTATTACTATTTACAAAGAATATGGGTTAAAATCATTTATACCCTAATGGGTTTTTAAAGGAATCTTTCCGTCTTTTTCCAAACCAGGCACTTTTAACATTTCGACAAATTTAAGGTAAGAATGTTTTTTTAACTTATACGGCGGGTGTGGCTATTTACCACCATTATAAAATATTCAAAGCTTCCCTTACAATCTTATATGAATATTTTCAATGTAAATGTTTTATTTTATAATTATGTTACTTTTAAATGATTTAAAAATGAATATTTTAAGAATTTTTGAAAGGTACACTTTATCAAGATCATAATTTTAAATGTTTTAAAGATTTATCTTTCTAAATATTTTAATTAATGTCCATGTTTTCAAAATGATTTTAAGGATTTATTATATGGATATGAATTTTTTGAAATGATATTTCTTTTCAAAAGTTTCAATGTGGTATGGGACACTTTGATTCAAAAATCTCCTTCAAATTACTTCTTTTATAAATGTGTGACTTTTCAATGATTTCTAGAAAAGAGATATTTCTCTCAAATTGTTTTGATTTCATCTATGTCAACATCCTTTGATGGATTTTAAGCTTATCTGAAGATGATTTATTATGAAAAAAACTTTTGTATTGTATTGAAGGTTTTGTGATATGTTTTACTGTGGATGTGTTATTTTTATACCATTCATGATTTATGGAGAAAGTATTGACATTTCGTATGGTAGTTTTAATATGAATGTTTATGTTATGTTTAAAACTTTTCATATTGGAATGTATTGGACTTAGTATGTGACGGGTGGAGCCCGTTATAGCTCCTAGATGAATCGGTAGATCTCATGAGACAAACTAGTGTCTAGGCACAAGGCCTTGAAAAAATCTTATTTATAGTCTTGGCACGAGGCCTTGGCTATGTGGTTATGATAGTCTAGAATTATGCATTCCATCATTATGAAAGTTGTTATTGATATTTCATGTGATAATTCGATTAATAGAATATCTATGTCAATAAGTAAATGGTATTATTTCATTTTATTTTTTTCCATACTATGTTGAAGTTCAGTATTAAAAGGCTTTTGTTTTAGTTATACATTTCCTTAAATGTGTATGCTTATTTATGAAAGTTTCCGCTGTATTGCTTACCCTTATGGAGCGTTTGAGATCACCCCTTTTCTATGTTTTATTTTTTCCCAGGATTCCAAGAAGTATATTTTGATTGATAAGAAGGGTTAAGACAAGGGAATAATGGCATTCATAAAAAATTATTTATGTTGTTTTGTATGTTATGATGTGTAATGTAACATTCATGTATGTAATCTATTTTCCAAGACTGCTAAACTAATCGGTCCTTTGGGACTTGATTCCTTGTAATCATGCCAATGTATTAAACTAATGCACTAACTCTAGGTAATTGGGGTTGGGGCGTTACAGTTGGTATCAGAGGAAGTTTATCAATAACCTTGGAAACTAGATTTAGATAAACTCTGATTAGAGAACATAGCCCTAATATAGACATTGAGGAGTAGTATAGAATAACTTCCTAGAATTTTGGTATTGTAGAGATTTTGTGTGTTTTCCGAGCAATACATCCTTGTATGGATACGAGCAGGTAGAGGCGGCTCTGGCACAGATATACCTAGGGGTAAAACCCAAAACACCGCTTTGAGCTAGACTCGAATGGGAACTGGTGCACGACAACGGGCCTTACTGCACTCTTGGTTACGACACTCTCGAGGAATATGCTTAGGATAATTCTCATTTTATTTACAAACATTATGAAGGGCTCATGTGTATATACTTACTCAAAGAAAACATTTTTTTATGATTATGGAATATATCCATAAACTGTTTAGTTTGCATTAGGAATCATTTATGCAATTCATAAACAGACCTAGTTTAGGATATTGTATAGAAATGGCACCCAGTAGAAGGAATGTAAACTCCAGTAATACGTGTGATCCAAAGAGTATGAATGATCATATCTTTCATTGTAATAAGACACCATTTATAAGGGAAATAGTCTCCCATGTATTGTCATCATATGAAGAAATAATATCATGTGTTGATGAGATAAGTAAAGAGTTTACTGAGTCCTATGGCTTTGAAGGGAAGCAAGAGAAGAAAATTATGGAAGAGAGAAAGATGTATAATGGGAAGAGGGAAAAGAAAAATTTTCTCATATGTGATAACTCTGGTAAGAAACACCCTGGAACTTGCCTAAAAGGAATGGAAGATTGTTGTAAGTGTGGAGGAAAAGGGCACAATGTATGTGACTACAAGGTTATGAAAATGGTTTCAAATGTACAATGCTTCATTAGCAAGGAGTTTGGACACTACAGGAACTTATGTCCCAGTCATCAGACTATGCCGCAAATGATGCTATTGGATAATAATCAAGTTATGATACTACCATATATGAAGAGGAATTATTAGAGTTCTTATTTTTATTATGTCATTTGAGTGTTGTATCAACAATGTACATGTTATAAAAATTATGGAGTATATAAGGATTGTACAGAAGTACTATTTCATTAAGGACTTGAGATTGTGTGGAACAAAGAAAAGTGACTCAATAGCAGGTTAAATTTTTGGAAAATATATGGTTGAGAGAATGATAAACCATAATATGGTTCTAATACTGAGGTAGTGATTTCAGAATAATACATGATTGATTTGGATAAATTATATTGATATTATTGACTACCTTGAAGCTGATTAATGATTTGTATATTCCATCATTGATGGGGTTTAAAACATTTTTGGATTGATGAAGTATATCCAAAATTCTATATGGAATAAGGGAGCATGAATGTAATCAATAAGGATTATGGTAATTCATGATGATTCAGTGTTTTAAAAGAATACATGATGAAGGTATTCATATGCTATTATAGGGTATAAAGGATCTACATTATGTTTACCTTCCTTATAAATGTTGGATTGTGAGTTTGGACAGAAGTATTTTGGATAAATTCTAGTTTGAGATTAATTTTGGATTTCCATAAAAGGACAACCCGGAGGTCGGGCGGCAACGTGTCGCGACTGGAAAGGTCGTGAGACTTGAACCCACAACCGAAGGGCAACAAGGGTGTATCACCTACCACTGTCCCACGAGATGTCCTGGATTAAATAATATAGTTTTTTTAAAAGATCTGGTAGATAATTATAAATTCGTTTATTTTGGAACCCTGTACGAATAGTATAAATAGAATTTTTTTTCGTTCTATTATCTTTTTGAGTGAAAGAATAGTTTTTGGTAGAAATTTATTAATGGATAAAACTCTACATATAAATTAAGTATATCTCCTTATGATCATAGACAATCTCATAAATAAATTCCTCAACATTACGAAAAGGAACTTAGAAAAAAAAATGTTGTCCAAGATGGAACCTTAAATCATTACTAATTTATGGCTTTGGGATTGTTGGCCTTTTCATAGCCATGATCTCTACCACTCTCCATTAGATAATTGAAGGTTAGATTTTTCTTCCATATCCATATTTTCCAACATGGAACCCTAGTATGTGTTATTTTCGGTAATCGTCATACTTTCCACTCTTTATTTTAAATAGAGGCCTCATTAATTCATTTTTCGATGTGGGATTTCAACTAAGATATTTTGAAACGTCAAAAATGTGTTATCCTAATACCTTATGTTTTGTTGAATCGATGGTATTTTAAATCATCATAGATTGATGAATTTAAGGACCTCAATTCTAAACTTGTTTTTGACTGATGACCTCAATCACTACCTATAAATATTTACATTTTACCTTCAATTATATGTCTCTAATTCCCACCAATATTCTCCTAATCGAGATCACAATTTGGTGGTAACCCTTTCACTTCTCTTTTCCTCATATTAAGACTAAATTTTAGTTACCCAATTTCTGATGTGGGTTTTCCCACAAAAATATTTTTTAAATTCAACCTTTTATTTTCGAAGAACAATTTCAAATTTCCAGGACGAAATTTATTGAAGTATGGGAGAATGTAACACCCCAAGATTACATAGTGTGTTATTTCTTCAAAAATAATTCAATAACTTGCACTAGACGCAACACCGAGTTAAAGTGCATCATGACTTACCAAACTAGCCATTATGAATAGTAATACCTACTTTTTGGAATTTTATAAATTTTATCTCTCAAAATGAACTTAATTTTTGGATTCGGAGTATCGAATTTAGCCTAAGGTGAAATTTTGGTACTTTTTGGATAACATTAATATTTTGATGAATAGTGAAAATTACTAAATTTTAATTATAAACAACATTTTTAATCAAAATAATTAACGGTGATAAATTATGAATTTGAGTGTTTTTAAAGTATAATTAGAATATATTTTTACCATTTTATCCAATGGTGTTCATTAGAATTAATTTCACTTCGAAATTGGACCTAAACAATTTTCAATCTTTTGATATATATTGTTTCTTAAAAACACGCTATTTGTTGTGATAGCGGGAATTAATTATAAAATTAATTAATACAACATATATGTTTGGAAATTTTTAAAATATATATCATTTTTAAATTTGGAATATCAATAATAGCCTAGGGTGAAATTTTGGAATTGTTCTGAAAAACATCAATTTTTGATAAATAGTTAAACTACTAAGTGGTAGTTAAAAAAACAGAATATTTCATAAAACATAATTTTACCGCTTTTGTGAATGGAATTTCAAAAATCCGAGATACACGGTTAATATCAAGAAGTAAAATGTGGTTCGATGAAATAAAAATAATTTTTGGTGAATAGTAACTTTTTACTTTTATTTACCACGGTTAAAAGTAAATAGGGTAATTAAGGGTAAAAATGATATTAATATTACCCTAAAACATGTCCAAATTCTATTAGACAAGTTTATCTCGACCAAAAACAACCTTAGGAATAAAATATTATCATTTAGGTCCACTTGGATTAGATTAAGACATTTATTATTATTTAATACAAAGAAGAGTGAAAAGAGTTAAAATCAATGTTTATTTAGCAAAACTTTTTTAACATAGTGTTGTACATAAGATAAATTCGATTGTAAATATTCATTAGAAAGAAAAAACGATTTCAAACATAATTATATTTTATTTATAATTTTTAGAAATTAAAAAATTTATTTTATTTATGACACAATGATGATGGAGTAATTACCTAATTAATGAAAAATTGGAATAATTGATATTATAAATTCCAAAATAAATATAATATGTGACCTTTTATGAATGAAACTAATTTTATAGGTTAATATGACATGTTAGGATTTCTTTAATTAAATTTGGTCGAAGTAATCATTCTGTTATGAGTTTCAAATAAATCATCTATTGAATAGTGTCAAAATTGACATAAAAGAGTTATTAAAAGAAATATTATATTATTAATTGATATTAAATTTTTAAAAATCTAAGGTTCGTCCAATAGACTTAAATAATGATAGGTGTATCATTAATGGGCCACTTGTGGGTATTTTGGATGTATATAGTATGTTTATTAATAGTATAATATAAAAATACAAAGAGACATGGTAAATTTAAAACTAATTAACTAATAGTTAAAACTAAAAGATAAGGCTAATATAGAAACCCAAACCTGTCTAAATTCTATTGGATGAATTTTTTTCCACCTATCCCCACCTTTAACTTTTAATAATAATATTCGGAGCCATTAGAAACCGAATATGAATTTATTATAAATTAATATTTCTGGCTTTTCCGAAGGTGCCCTTCACCCCTCTTATAAAATGGCACTCCTCCTTCTCATTTCTTCACACCTTCAAAGCCTTTTGGTTCGGCCAAACTCTAACCAAATACTCTCCCAACATACCTAATACATCCTAGAGGACTTATTTCGATCATAAAGCCATCCTAAAGAGCCCTTATGATCAAATCAAAAGGAAGTACGCGAAGAAGAAGTAATGATTTCACCACCCTTTGCCAAGTTCCTTTCTTCTTCCACTTCGCCTTCCTTTGTTGTTACCATTCTAAAATAATAACTCCAGTATCATATATATGATCTTATGTTATTATAAATATGTTACAATCATATTCAATATTCTATTCATTTTTTGAATCACATGTCACCATACATGCGTACGTACGGCTTACCGTCTCCACGTCGTGGTGTAATTGTTTTTCAATAAATTATTATTTTGGAGGGGTATAATAATGATGTGTAATTCATGTAAATAATAAATGTAACATGATAATGATTCTGTATATATGATATACCATCCAATTATATATTATTTTAATATCATAATAATGATATTGTCGCTCGTGCGTACGTACGGACTACCGTCTCCACGAACGCGATGAGATTCATTCTCCATCGTATCCATTAAAGTATAATTCTCATTTGATGATTAATAATAGTATATAAGGACTTGATATCATTCTAGATATGAATAAGATACACCCTATCCTTGACAAACATGTCTTACTTAACAAAACTTCTAAAAGAAAACGAGTAAGTCAACACCCGAAACGACGATAATTCTAAGATATTATTAACAAAGAATTGTTAAAAGATCATATATGATATCATATTAATGTATATGAATATTGAATAA
Source organism: Viscum album (assembly GCA_963277665.1). Taxonomy (NCBI): domain Eukaryota; kingdom Viridiplantae; phylum Streptophyta; class Magnoliopsida; order Santalales; family Viscaceae; genus Viscum; species Viscum album. Next base: position 1,395,464,374 of record OY728150.1, read on the forward strand.
TTTAATAACAATTATTTCACCATTATATAGGAGGTTAACCTTCCCCCAACCAAGGAAAATTACAAGGTAAGGGGTTTTAATCTCACTCCTTATTCTCGTGAGATTCATGCCATATTTCCACAATTACATTGTAAGCGGTGTATGTACTGACCTTAATTATATTTTTTGTGTAATACACTTTAATTTATCTGTATTTACATATTCATTTTATTATACCTCTTTCATGGGCTGTACGTTTCGTAAGTTACCAAAATGGTAAGGGATTATTTTGTAATCTCTTCATTATCTGAGGTTGTTTATAAATAATAATCTACTGGGATTTCATTATCATCCACATCCATGTTTCTTCGAAATGTATTTCAAAACATTTTTACTGTTTACAAATAATATGGTTTAATGTCATTTATAGCCTGATGTGTTTTTAAAATAATCTTTCCATCGTTTTCCAAACAAGGCACTTTTAACCTTTCGACAAATTTAAGGTAAGAATGTTTTTTTAACTTATACGGTGGGTGCGGCTATTTTCCACTGTTATAAAATTGTCAAAGCTTCCCTTACAATCTTATAAGAATTTTTTGTAAATTAAATGTTTTATTTTATAATTATGTAACTTTTAAATGATATCAAATTGAATATTTTAAGAATTTTTGAAAGGTACTCTTTATCAAGATCATAATTTTAAATGTTTTAATGATTTATCTTTCTAAATCTTTTAATTAATGTCCATACTTTCAAAATGATTTTAAGGTTTTATTATATGGACATGAATGTTTTGAACTGATATTTCTTTTCAAAAGTTTCAAAGTGTTATGGGACACTTTGATTCAAAATTCTCCTTTAAATTACTTCCTTTATAAATGTGTGACATTTCAATCATTTCGAGAAATGAGATATTTCTCACAAATTGTTTTGATTTCATCTATGTCTACATCCTTTGATGGATTTTAAGAATATTTGAAGTTGATTTATTATGAAACAAAATTTTTTTATTGTATTGAAGGTTTTGTGATATGTTTTATTGTGGATGTTTTATTTTTATACGATTCATGGTTTATGAAGAAAGTATTGACATTTCGTATGCTAGTTTTAATATGAATGATTATGTTATGTTTAATCCTTTTCATATGGGAATGCATTGGACTTAGTATGTGATGGGTGGAGCCTGATATAGCTCCTCAATTCATCGGTAGGTCTCATAAGACAAAATAGTGTCTTAGAAAAAGGCCTTGGCAAAATCTTATTTGTAGTCTTGGAACGAGGCCTTGGTTATGTGGTTATTATAGTCTGACATTATGCAATCCATCATTATGAAAGTGGTTATTGATATTGCATGTGATTATTTGATTAGTAGAATATCCATTTCAATAAGTAAATGGCATTATTTCATTTTATTTTTATCCATACTATGTTGAAGTTCAGGTTTAATAGGCTTTTGTTTTAGTTATACATTGCCTTAAATATTTATGCTTATTTATGAAATTTTCCACTGTATTGCTTACCCTTACGGATCGTTTGAGCTCACCACTTTCTATGTTTTATTTTTTCCCAGGATTCCAAGAAGTATATTGTGATTGATAAGAAGGGTTAAGACAAGGGAATAATGGCATTCATAAAGGATTATTTATGTTGTTTTGTATGTTATGAAGTGTAATGTAACATTCATGTATGTAATATATTTTCCAAGACTGCTAAACTAATCGGTCCTTTGGGACTTGATTCCTTGTAATCATGCCATTGTATTAAACTTGTCACGACCCGTCCTCAGGGCCCGTGCCGTGACTACCCCAAGCCCTCCTTCCATAGGCCAGGGGTTGGAGACTAGCACCAAAGGCGTAAATCCCGATAACTGAGAAGGCATTGCCTTTATAAAAGAAAACAAGCACCACAAAGTAAGAAAGCAGAACAAATAAACACTTAGTACAAGAGAAGTGCTGAAAAGTAAATGGGCTAGAATACAAACCCAAAAGATAGTACAACTACAACTGAACAAGTACAACAGAAAATATAATAGCTGGGAGGACGGAAGCGGCTCCTTGGTCATCCTCCTCGGATCCTACCTGAAGCGTAGGTACAGATGACGCAGCTCCTGGTCGTCCACCACGGATCCTACCTGAAGGGTAGGTACAGATAGCCTCCTCCATACTCTCGTCTGTCAACCTCCTTTGTGTGTCGTCTCGTCGTGTATTCCACCTCCGGGTACTGACTCGTCCTGTAGTCCACCTCCGGGTACCGTCCAGACCTCGAACACTCGGCCTCCGTCAGCACTGCCTGTCGTCTTCAACCAACACAACGAGGTGTGGGCATAGCCCGTGCAGGGGTGAGTATAATGATACTCAGTAGGGACCCTGAGACACGCAAGGTCTCACTAAAAACAACAAGGATAACCACAAAGAATATCTCAATAGATAACCTCTACTTAGGTATATGCCCATACATATACCTAAGTTATCAAGTAACCCATCTCAATCATGAGGAAACACAAGGATCATGAAATCAATGTATAAGCACTACCCAGGTATATTCCCATACATATACCTAAGTTATCATGTGACCCATCTCAATCATGCAGTAAACAAAAAGGTCAAAAATCTCAGCTCAAACCAGGATTTTCATTATCGAAACCATAATTGCTGAAGAGCTCCATCTTTGGAGTGTACAGTGGTCCTGTCACGACTCCAAGATACTGCTCACTAACCTAAGACTGCTGAGGTACTCCTCCTGTCGAGTACTGTGGGCCTGCTGCTACAACCAAGCGCTTCCCACCATGGGACTGCAGCTACAACCAAGCGCTCCCATGTGCCGCTACTACCAAGCGCACCCATGTGTCGCTTCAACCAAGCGCACCTCTATCGTTGGTCTGCCACTACAACAAAGCGCTCCCATGTGCCTCTACAACCAAGCGCACCTCTGACGTGCGTCTTCCGCTACAACCAAGCGCTCCCCTGTGCCGCTACAACCAAGCGCACCTCTGTCGTGGGTCTGCTGCTACAACCAAGTGATCCCCACTGGGCTACCAGTAACACACCGAGTCAATCGGTCAAGCAATCGTCAGGTCTCAGCTGGCTACACGGTCTCCGAACTCCGTACGCTCGTCTCTGGGAGGGTCCTCTCCACGATCTACCGGTCGATACTCCAAGTATCTAAAATTTCCATGAATAAGTATCTCAAGGACAGCCTCGTCTTAGGGGTCTCAACGCAACAGACGGCGCGTTAATCGGACGCCCGGTCTGTGAGTTATTAGCCTTTTCATCCCAGGGGCCCGGTTGGTTTCGTGTGCGAACCAACCCGGCCGTAACTCAACTGTACCCCGAAATCTAAGAGGGTATTCTCATAGGGACCATTTCTCAACTAGATCACCAACGTTGCTGACGGTTCGTCAAACGGACATCATGTCAGAAAGGTATCAACTTTTTCGTTCTAGGGGCCCGGTTGGATTTCGGGTGCGATCCAAACCGGCCACTATCCAACTCCATCCAAATCTCGGCGAAGTATTCCAAAAGTTACATCTCATCAAGAGGAAAACAACGAGAAAAATGGCGCGTCAATCGGACACCCGGTCTATGAGTTATTGGCTTTCTCGTTCCAGGGGCCTGGTTGGTTTTGTGAGCGAACCAACCCGAACGCACTTCAACGGCATCCAATCCTCAAGCGGAGTAATCCAAAAAGATCAGTCTCACATAGAGTAATCCATCAAAGTCGACGGCACGTCAATCGGACGTCCGGACCTCAAGATATAAGCGTTTCCACTTCGAGGGCCCGGTTGGTTTCGTATCCGAACCAACCCGGCCGAACCCAAAGTAATCTGAAACCTTGAGTGCGATATACAGAAACAACCGTCTCGATCCAAGGATCGTGATGCCACTAACGTCGAGTCGTTTGGAGGCCTGTCACTCATGTTACGGGCTTTTTACCGAATGTGGTCCGAAAACGGGGGGTCTGGGCCCGGGGCGACCCGGCCCAACCCCCCCCCCCCCCCCCCCCCCCGGGTTGGCCGAACCAGGCCGACCCGAATCGGGTCGACCCTACCTGGGTCTAACTCAGCTGGGGCCGGCCCGACTCGGCCCGGCTCGGTCTGGCTCGGTCCGGCCTGACCGGCCTAGCCGAATCGCGGAGCGGGGTGTCCCCCGCCCGCTACTAATTGACACTGGCGGCGGATCCGTCGGCCGCCAACCCTCCGGCGGCGCGCCGCCACCGCCTTCCGCGGACCACCGGACGCGCTCCGGTGGTCCGTTCCTCCTGCCATCTTCGCCTATGGTCCCCCCGGGACCCCACCTTCACTGTGAAGGATGTAAAACAGCAAAATGGCCTGCTTTGTTGTCACCTGTCAATCCGCACGTCAAAACGAAACACGCCGTCTTTGTGGTTCTCCGGCGCGGCGTGCTGGCGTCGCGCCCCTTCGCCGTGGCTCGACTCCGTTCGCGGATGTCTTCGGGTTTCTTCTACGCAGCGTGACGACGTCGCGTTCTTTTTCTTCTTTTCACGGCACGACGCGACGGCACCGTGCATATATTCCGCATGAAACCGCATGGTGCGACGGCACCACGGTTTCTCGTTCCAACCACAAGAAACCAACAAGAAAATAAGGAGGAGGGTCGGACGTGTTTTTGCAGTCCGACCCCCTCGCGTTATTCGATAACAAATGGTTTTTATCCACGATCATCATCAAGTTGGTATTCACGAACAATTAAATAAATAAAACCCCTACGTTCATTCCATAAACAAAGGTAAACTTCCAACCCGCAATTAAATACCTACGCGGATCAACATAATAAGGAGTAGATCCGCGTTCTGCATTTAGAAAGAAACATTATGGAAAAAAGAAATATTCCCATCTTAAATCCCTACCTCGGAATCGAAGTTCGTCGATCGATGACAATGTTTTTGAAAGAAGACGAAGAGGTTCATCGTTCTTTGCATCCACCAAGCTCTTCCAAACCGAGTTGCAATGGATGGTGGAAGACGTTCCACGTCGGTAGGTGTTCGGGGAAGAAGTCGAAGAGGATCGTTGTTGTTCGTCAGTTGAGCATTCTTCGTTGGAGAAGATAAGATTCTTCCCAAGTGTTGGGCATCACGGTATTTTACCAGCGCTCCATCGCTTGGTGAAGCCGTCCTGAAACCCTCTCCCAAGATCCCTATATATAGGAGAGGGGGATAGGTATGTAACCATTGTGGTTACATAACTTTTTTTTAAAAAAAAAAGGGGTCGGGTGAAATAAATTGCTTTGACGCAATTTATGAGGTCCGTTGGCACCACTTAAGAGGGGAGGGTGCCAAGGAGTTTCTCCCCATTTAATGGGGAGTTGAGGAATTAAGAGGCTCTCCCTCATTAATGAGGGATAGTTGGGAGGTTTTCTCTCCTCCCATTAATAGGGGGTTAAGCCCCGTGTGGTCCCTACCATAATAAACCACCCACGGGAGGTTTAGTTCGGGTGGGCCCCACCACCATAACCTCTCAAGGGAGGTTAAGGTGTGGTGGCCCCACATCCAACCTCCATGAGGATGTTTCAACCACCACACTCCCAATGGAAGCTGAAATAAAATAAAGTGCATGACACGTTATTTTATTATTACACTTTTTTTAAAGAAAACCCAAAAAATAACTTCCGCTCTCGATTAAATGCAATTGCGGAAAAAGTCTCTTTAAGAAAATACCGGCATTGCGAGTTCATCTGTGCCCTCAGATTTCAATTCTGAGCACCGATTCAAAAGATAGAAAAACCAGATCATTCTTTTACTGAACGTTCCCGAGCCAAACATCGGAAATTGATTCCGGGCACTCCGGGCCTCAGAATCAACTGCCGTCAGAAAATGCGTTCTTGTAAAATTCCAAAGAAAATTAAGAAAAAAAATTTCCATGAAATTTCCGGGTCTTTACAAAACTAATGCACCGACTCTGGGTAACTGGGGTCGGGGCATTACAAATAGATATTCCATCTTTACTGACAATATGGGAAAGAAATGAAATTTCCAAATGCTATAATTTTCACTTCCTAAACATCCCATATAAATCTTTTCTTCTGAGGGTTTTTAGAATAGTGAGCAAGTGATTTTAAAGATCACTGTAGAATTTTGAGTATACCAAGATATCGTCAGTAAATAGCTCTACAAAATCTTAATGAAATTCCTTCAAAACACTATTTATTTGATCCATGATAGTTGTCGGTGAATTAGTCAATCCAAAAGTAATTAATGTATACTCTTAAATCTCGTACCAAGTTTGAAATTCTATTTTCAGAATGCCTTTCTTCTTCACACACAACTGATGATATCCATATCGAAGATCAATCATTAAAAAATATTGAGCTCCATGAAGTTGATAAAATATTTCACCAATGTTGGATAGTGGATACTTTTTCTTTATTGTTATAGCATTGATCTCCCTATAGTCAATGAAAAACCTCATAGATCTATCCTTTTTCATAACAAAAATAATAGGGGCTCCTCATGGAGAAAAACAATGGAAAATAAATTATATATTACACAAATCTTATTTTTGTTTATTTAGATTCACTAATTCAACAGAGTACATTCTATAAGGGGTCTTCGATATGGGCCTTGAACAAGGAATTAAATCAATGGAAAACTCAATTTCTTGTTCTGGAGGATGTCCTAGTAAATCATAGGGAAACACATCAAAATAATTTTTCCCAATTGTAATGTCCACTATATGAACATTCCATTCCTCACCCATAGTTATTTCACACTCTTCCTCCCCAATAATTGAATTAATTAGAGCTAATAAGGGTGGATCTAAATATTAATTAGATAGAGACATTTCTTCTCTAAAGATAAGGTACTTCTTATCGTCATTGAAAATTGAATGGACATTATTCTTAAAATAAATTTTCATATCATGGTTTGAAAACCAATAAATTACATGGTTTGTAACAAATTAAATGATGTGTATGATGACGATATCAGTAGATAAAGAAAAATTATATACCCTAATAGAAACTGAATCCCAAAACATTGTTGCAATGATAGTTCCATTATGAGTTTTTAATGAAAATTCCTTTGTTATATCTAATTGGAAATATCTAATTTTCTCAGGAAAAATTGATATATATGAATAAATATGTTGATTCAGAATGAAATAATGAAACATCTAAATTTAATTAAATGAATAGAGTATGTACGACCACGTCATTCAGAACATCAACCTCACTAGTTATGATCGCATAATCTTACCCTTACTCCCTTGGCCTTTTTTGAGGTATGTTTCCTTGGAGCATAGAAAAATCAATTGCATAATTCCCCATTTACCGACAATTTTAGCAGTTATCATTGACAACCTCTTTATTTCCCATGTAATCATGAGATTGGTGTCCTTTTTCACTACACTTGTAACAAACTCCTATTTCTATTAGGAAAGTAGTAATGTGTTTCTTCCCAAATTTACTATAGGATGGAAATTAAAATTTTCCCTTATCCCCCTTATTTATATTTGAAGAGTGTTTAGATGATCTAGTTTTCTCCTGCTTTTCTATAAAGTCATAAGACAGAGTGAATTTTTTTATATTTTGATAGCACATGAGTTTATATCTTCATATGGGAAGAAGGATTGTGAGATTAATGCTCTATGAAGAAATATTTTTAACCCATCAATGAATAAATCAATCATACTCTAGGGGTTACATATATAATATGTTTCATTCCTTGATAATGTGGAAAATTAATCCTCATACATTGCTGCATTCTCATCCTCCTTTTTACTTAGACTCCGAAATTGCCTTTGCATATCCCCTCGATGGTCACAAGAAAATTATTTTTACAAGAAAATATCTTTAAACTCCCTACATTACATATTTGATATATCTTCATCCTCTTTTCTATTGTGAATTAATGTCCACTTTTGATCTGCATCTCTTGTGAGGTGATAAACAGCCATGGCATGTTTTTCCCTTTTTCTACTCTTCAAAGCATAAAATATTTTCACTATGGAACATATTCATTACCCATCTACAAATGAATTTTAAGTCCCATTATATTTTTATGGTTGGTTCCACATGATGTTCTATAACATTGATCCTCTGACTTGTGGATCATAGTGATCTATATGGGTATGGTTATTATTCATAACCCGAATGACTTTTTCCTGTATGGTTATAAGTTGATCAGAACTAGTTGAATCACCAACAACACTATAATTATATTGAGTAGGATGAAAATCCATATATAGATTACGTGTATTGTTACAGTTTTATTCCTTCCACATGATGAAATTTCTAAACAATGTAATAAAATTGATTAGTTTATGAATCATAATATATAATAATAAACTAGTAATATACCTAAAATAATTGAATAGTTTATGTATATAATTCGTTATCATAAAAAAAATTCTTTGAGGACGTATTTACACATAAATAGTTCATAATGTTTTGTAATGAAAATGTGAATTATTCTTAGCATATCCCCTTAGAGTGTCGTAACCAGGAGTTCAGGAAGGCCCAATGTCATGTACGAGGATACCTTGGTTCAAACCCGAAACTAATTTCTGAATTTTCACTCCATGGTAAATCAGTTCTAGAGAAACCCCTACCATCTCGTATCCAGACAAGGATGTGTTGTTTAAAATATTCATAAAATCTCGACCTTACCAAAATTCTAGGATTTTCTTATATACTAATCCTCAAGTTATATCTTAAGTTAATATTCCTTAATCAGAGTTTTCTTATATCTATTTTCCATTTTTTGTACTAATTTTCTAATGATTCCAACTATAATAACACAAACCTAGATACCCTAATTCGGTGAATTATTACATTACATTGGAATGATCACAAGAGATCATGTGTCAAAAGACTGATTAGTTTAGTAGCCTTGGAAGTACTAGATACATACATAAGTTTTACATTATATATAGAAATAATGATTGAAAACATTGTGTCCCTTTAGAGAACACTCATATCCCATAAGTTATCCCTGCAGAACAATAATTATATACATTTTCCCATCCTAAAAAAACATAACAAAGGGGTGAGCTCAGATGCTCAGTATGTATAACAATATAGATGAAACATTCATAAATAACTATAAACATTGAAGGAAATGTATAAGACTAAAACACAATCCTTTTAAAATTTATCTTCTGAATAAAATTGAAAATACCAATCAAATAATTCCATTTATTTTTTCACATGAATATTTTACTAGTCTAATAATCACATGTAATATAAAGAGCTAATTTCATAATGATTGAATGCATAATTCTAGGAATCATATGCAAATATCCGAGGACTTGTGCCAAGACAACAAATATGATTTTTTAAGGCATTGTGACAAGACACTAGTTTGTCTCATGAGACATACCAATCCATTGAGGGTCTATAGTGTTCTCTACCCATCAATTACTATGACCAACACATTCCTCATATGAAAAGGTCGAAGCATAACATAAACATTCTTATAAAAAATAACATATGAAATGTTTATATAGTAACCATAAACCATTAATAGTATAAATATAAAAAATCCACATTAAAACATATCACAAAACATTCAATACAATATGGAAGATTGTATCAAAATAAATCAACTTCAAACAAGTGTAATATCGTTCAAACAATGGTGACATATATGGAATGAAATCTATTTGAGCGAAATATCACTTTCTTTATTGGAATAATTTAAAGGTCACATAATTATGAAAGAAAACATTTATTTTTTAAATACTCTTATAATCTTGTAAGGGGCAGTTCAAAGGTGATATAACAACAGAAAATATCTGCACTCATCATATATGTTAAGAAAACAATCATTCCTCATTTTTTCCAAAAGGTCATAAAGTAACTTATTACGAAAGAGAAAAAAGTATTCCATTAAAAACATTTTATAAAAATTAAAGCAAGGGTATAAATGAAATTAAAAAATAATATATAAAATACTAAAAATGATTCAAAATTAGTTTTTTATGAAACATGGATGTGGATGATAATGAAGTCTCAGTAGATACTCAAATATAAAAAACCATAGATAATTTGGTGATTTTAAAATCAACCCATACCATGTAATTGTCCATGGTCAAGGTTATGTTAACCTTATTTTTAATAGTTATATAATTTTCATTAAATTATAAACGACCCATATACATATATATGATATCATATATGATCTTCTAATATTACTTTGTAAATAATATTTCAGTAGTATCATTATTTCGGGTGATAATTGATTCATTTTCCATTATATGTTTTGTTATGTTTGTCATGTTTGTTATGGATAGAATGTATTTAATTCATACCCAGAATGAAATTAAGATCATACACATTATTTATAATCATAAGATGAAAATTATTCTTGAATCGTAAATGTGGGGAATGAATCTAATCGCGTTCATGGAGATGGTAATATATACGTATGCACGGGCGACAATACCATTCTATTAATGGTGAAATAATATGTAATTGGATGGTATATCATATATAAATAATCATTAACATGTTTTTTTGTTAATTAAAGAAATTATACTTATTATTATATCCATAAAAATAATTAAGTGTTTAATAAGAAACGACACCACGACATGGATACGTAAGCTGTACATACACACGTTTGGGGAATTTTTCATTCATAGAATTCAAAGAATAATGAATATGGGTGTAACATATTTATAATAACATTAATTTATGTATAATTTAAATGGATTAATTATTGTGGTATGGATACAACAAATAAAGAGGTTGTGGAAAAATAAATGAACATTGAATGATGTGAGGAAGTTATTATATCTTTATTAGGTTCTTCTTTTTGATTTGATCAAAGGGGCTCCATAGGTTGGATTTATGATAAAATTGAGGCTACAAGTTTGATGTGAGGGTATTTGGGATGATGTATTTGTCTAAGACAAATGTAATTTGTGGTTTTAAATCAAGAGAATGAGAAATAGACTTTTATAAAAAAAGAGGGTCACTTTAGATAAAGCATGAAATATTATTTTATTATAAAATCATTCTCGTTTTAAAATGGATCCAAATAAGATTATTATGGGGATAAGGTGGGTAGGGTCAAAAAACTCTCAACTAATAGATTTTAGACATGTTTATGTCACCATAGTAACCCTATCTTTTAATTTTAACTCGTATTTAAATAGTTTAACTTTTACTATATCTTCTTGTATTATTATAATACATGGTTAATAAATTTAATATAAAATGTCAAGAAAAATCCAAGTTGTTCATTAATGAAATATCTATTATTACATATTTCATTTTTTTAATACTTATATTTTCATGAACATTATATCATTTACTAATATAATATTAGATTTAAAAACTCATTTATGTCAATTTTGACACTCTTTAGAATTCGGTTTTGCTTAAAGTTAGAAAAACATGATTACTTTGAATCAAATACATTACATCAATCCTAACATGTCATATAAACCTAGAAAATCGTGTAATTCATCATAATATTCAATTTACATTTATTGTCTTATTTATAATGTCTATTATTTTAATCATTCATTAATTTGGTAATTGCTACATCATCATTATGTCATAAATAAATTTTAATATTTAATGTATAATAATTATAAATAAAATACCATTATTTAGGAAATATTTTTACATTTCTTATTAAATTTTACATTAAAATTTATCTTCTGTAAAACTCTATATTAAAATTGTTTCAGTTATGAAAATTTGAATTTAAAACTTATAACTCTTATTTTAATAAAATAATAATAAATGTCCTAATCTAATCCAAGAGGATCAAAGAGGACAATATATTATTCCTAATGTTTATTTTGATCAAAATAAACATATCCAATAGAATTTGGACCTGTGGTAGGGTAATTATAATTTCATTATTACCATTAATTACCCTATTTACATTAAACATTGGTAAATAAAATCCAAAAGTTATTATTGGCCAAATTTTTTTCCATCTTATTGAACCACATTTTACTTACTGAAATTAATCGTGTCTCTCAAAATTTTGAAATTCATTTCACAGAAGCAGAAAAATTACATTTTATGCAAATTTTCTAACATGCCTAAAAGGTGGGTAAAAGACATTAAAACGTGTAATAAATTTTTTTACATCTAATCATATTATAAATGAATTCAATGAATTAAATCGAACTAATATCGGTATAATGTATCTATTTTGATTTAAATAAATTAAATTAAAATAAATAATTATTTAAATAAAAAGTTGGTTTCAAACAATAACATAGTGTATTTCACTATTCATCAAAAAATGAATGTATTCAATAACAATATCATAAATTCACCTGAAAATAATTTTGATGTTCAGAATATAAAAATAAAGCCCATTTTGAAAAATAAAATTTATATAATTTCAAAATTTTGGTATTAATAATTATTACTGTTTGTTTGATTTTTTGTGTTGTGTTAGAACTCAACGTTTCATAAAACAGAAGCTATTTTATTATTTAAAGAGAAATTTACCATGGAAGATTTGGGTGTTACATTATCAATGGTAGACCCATATATATTTTGATTATATAATTTAAGAGTTTTTATATTGAAACTATATAATATAATTCATATTAATAATTTTTAAAAACTATAATTTTAAGAAACTTCTCCATATAATGAATTCTAATTATAAAATTTAGTCATGAAAATCAATAAATCAACCACAATTTCAACTTCATGTTCCTTAATATCTTTAATTTATAATTATATGTTTCTTATCATAATTTTTGGACATTTTTATATTCATCCACAATATAATAAATGATTATCTGGTTTAATTTTTTATAGAAAATGAGATATATCAATCCACATGTAATGAATCATGATAAAATGAATTAAACATCATACCATAAAATTAAATATCATCCTAATATAAAAATGAATTCTTTTACAACATTTAAATGATTTTGGTATTAAATTATATAAATATTAATATCCTTGGAATTGATAGGTTCAATGTTTTTAGAGTCTACATACATAAGATGTTTATTTTATGAAACCCAGGACATATTTTATGAAAATTCAACATACTAGACTACCATATCAATGTATCAATAGTGAGATTCTTTTTGAGAAAATATAGAATGGAAACATAAATATATGATGACCTAAAATAATAAATAAGGGATTAAGATTCATTTTATCAATTACGAGTATACAATCATAAGTGAAATACATAATCTAATGTTATATATTATAACATCATGTGTAATAATAATTATATATAAGTGAGATTAAAATAAATCTTAATATGAACTTAAAGTCCCAAAAATGTAAAAATTGAATGAAAAATGATATTACATGGATTATTGTCATTTTAAATGATCTTGTAATAATTTTTTGAAAACATCATACTAAATAATAACTTATAATTTTGGATGAAATATTAGAATAATGAAACATTACATTCATGAGAGATATTATTAGGAAATAATACCAGAATAAAAAAATCATACAAAAATTTCACAAACATTAATATAGAGAATTATTAAATTCATTTTCCACACAATCAGTGCACATCTATATGAGAAACAAAAAAGTACTCACAAAATATTTACATCTTGAGATATAAACTTTTAACAAATGCATAAAAGTTTGATATAAGACTACACCTTTCTTTGACCATACTTATGTGTGCCAATTTAAAATCATTATCTTACCACAACATAGTATACACATGGATATAAAATGGGATTCATAAGACATTTAAATGAAAATATTTCAAATTTCATTGATCAACTGTGAACAAAAAAATGGGTTTAAGAAATGTTAATATTTTAAAATCATTTAGATATCATATAAGAAACTACTCAAGGAAATAATATTGGGAAATATAAAACATTCAAAATGTATAAAAAAGTGAATAAAATTGATTGATATCAATAAAAATGATCACCAAAAAACAAAAAAAGAAAATATTAGGTGAAACATGAATCTTGACACCAATAAATACTTATAGTTTTAAGGATAATTTAGACCAAATCAAGAATAAATCTTTTTTAAAAACATTTTTTATTAATTATTATAATATACATTATATGAGTCTTTTAAAAAACTCTATTTTGTTTTTATAAAACAATTTAAAAAGAAAACATTTTATGAAAAAGTAATTTGATCCAAAAATATTTTCCATTAAAATAAAATAGTGAAAATAAATCAAAATGTAATGCGTTGGAATAATGATATATATTATGAAATTGTATACAAAAAATAGAGAAGTTTGAGTTTTCAAGTCCCTTACCATTACCTTATCTTTCAATAGATGTTATTCAACATCATTTATCATAATTATATTTATATTTATTTGGTATTTCATTACCTTATTTATATAAATTTCTATTTATAAATTTTTTGCTAATAATTTACACTATGTAAAATATTTATAAAATCAATTTTCAATATCAGGTGTTAATATTTTTTTCACTATGTTTGAAGTTGTAGTGGTGATATTATTTATTCTCCAAAATTAATTTATTTTTGAAAATATTAAATGTAATGTAATTGTATTTTTTAAAGAACTATGGGGTTGTAATTATTTTTCATCGTATTTTTAGTTAGGTTTTGTGATGATAAATACAATGATTAACTAGTTTTAGATTATTTACAGATATCAACTTTTTACCTTATAATGATATTAATTATGTTATATTCATATGGAAAATTATTAATAATATATATTAATTATATATATCATATATAATAATCAAATATGAAATAACACAATATATGAAATATGTATATAAAAATAAAAATATTTATTCCATGGAGGATGTTATTTATACATATGCAGAGATGGTGATTTCAATTGGTAAAGGTAATAAGAAATATTTAGCATGGGTTTTCATTTAAAAACATAATTACAATATATATATGATACAAATTTAGTTAAGTCCCCCTATTTCTACAAGAATAGGTGGTAATGTAAAAAAATGTATCTTCAAGGAGGCGGTAGTTCACACATATGTATGATTCACATTTTTTATAAATGAATATGAAAGGGTTGTAAATTATTAGACCATCATTATAATAAAATAATCTAATACCAATGATACTGATGTTATCACATTAAGATGTTGTAATTCAATATTATAAAAAATAACTACATATACACAAATATAAATGTGGAAGGAATGGTTTGAAATGTATACATCACATTGTTGATTATATCCTTAGAAATTGGGGATATATTTTTAGGGTTTTTCTATTGATAATTAAAAATCCTTTTTTAGATGTATATAAATTTTTAATAGATGTTTGAGTAGTGTATGAGATGAACTTATGGGGTTGTGATGTGAGGGTATGTAAAGAGACTAAATCCACTTTTATAAGAAAAATGTTATGGAATTTTTTTATATACCAAAAATTAATAATCATAAGTCACATTAAAATAAAATTTCTCTATGATTATGAATTAATATAGATTGGAAAGTATAAGTTTCATAAGGGCTCTTGAATCACATTTTATCATGTTATTTAGTCATGTTTTTTTATTTACCAATTTGTTAAATCCTTTTCCACATATGATGAATAAAAACAAGTATTTTAGAATGTTAATATATATTTATCATAGAATAAAAATTGCACTTATTAAATAAATTAGACCACATGAATAAAAAAATTAAATTTTTTATATTAATTTTTTAATTATGATATATTTTTTTAAATTACGATGTGTATAATTTTTTAATAAAATTCATTTAAAAGTATATAACATATTTTTCAAAATTCAAATTATGGGTCTATAAGTAAAAACTAATACTTGAAATTTTATGTCTGCATATAAAATAAATTTTTGTTCTTTATAAATAGGTTTCATGCTTTCTAAATTCATTTCGTTACTCTAATATCGGCCTAAAATTCATGTGTTCTATACAAATGGTAATTTGAAATATTCTATAAAGATCAATATTTTTAGAAAAAACCTTCAGATATTAATCTAATGTTATGGTTTTTTTGATATGTTAATAAATTAAATAATTTATCTTATGTTAACATTTTAAAATTTAAAAATTTACATTATAAAATTTAAATAAAAAATTCTGCAAAATTATTTTTTATTGTTAAACATATTTTTTGTATATGAATTATTCGTATATAAATATTGTGAATATAAAATATATAAAAAATGCATTATATCATTTTTAGAATTTTCATTTCATGATTATAATTTTTTTGAGATATACTTGTTGAAATAGTATTAAAGATGGAATATATTACATAAGCTGGTTATACTTTTTTGTAACTTCTTATTTAACAACTCACATAAGTTTTAAAATAGTTAAATTACTAATCACTATAGTTATATTCTCGGGCTTGGTGTTTCGTTATGAGAAATAAATTACGAAAATTATTTATTGGAGGTGGAAAATTTTTCTAATCATCTGGTCTTTACACTCTACCCCCATAAAATAATATTTTCTTTGAAATCTCACTACATGGACGGAAATAATTGAGGGAGTTATTATATCATCATATAATTTGGTTCCCATGTTGCATTATGAGAAATATAATTACTCTATATAAAATTGTCCGGATTGGATGTCTAATTCCAATACACATTATCTCTATGATGTAGGGCCCCTACTATTTGTTCCTCACATGTTAGATCATGCTCTAATAAAATTTCTATCAAACTTATCACATGTTAAGGGTCTCATATGTAAATTCAAAAAAGTGATGAATGGAATAAATTATGTATATAATAGATGTCTATATGTTGTAATAGTAGATAATCTATATCCACGACATCATCAATGATCTCAAATAGACTGATATACCTGGAAACCGTTTTTTCTTTCTTCCCAAACAATATAACATTATTCCATAGAATTATCTATCAGAAAATGTTATCATTATAATTTATCTATATATCTTATTCATGGTTTTCTTCATAATGTTTTATTCAACTTTCTTCCAGTTCCATGTACAATTTATTTTTTTCCTTCTCTAACATTTCATTGAATTTGAAACAATAGGTTTGTATCCATTCCAATACTTCATCCTACTATATTTTAGTCAAGTGTATCTTCCCATATATAGCCTCATATGGTGCCATAAGGATAATGAAATAGAAAATATTATTATATGATAACATTATAAGTGGGGTTATCCAAAAATCCTTGAAATTATATTGAGTAATATTCTAACACATCCATTAGTGTTTGAATGGTCCTATAAGGATAACAATTAGTCTATCGATGATATGAAATAAATAATGACGTCTCTATATCTAGTGCATTCTGAATACATCTCCATAGAAGTAATATAATCCTCAAATCACAAACATATACAATATATTTTGTAACCCATTGATGTATTACCATATCCCTCATGATTACCTAAGTGATTCAGTAATGACATTATAATTATACGATGTAAATAAAAACTTCATGGATTTGTAATGTGCTCAAATACATCCTAGATAGCATATAACCCTTTATCATTTTTGGTGATTATTGTGAAAAAATAAAAAGTGTTTTTTCTCACTTATATATATTTTTAGTAAATGGTACCAACATAAACTATGATTTTTTAATTAATCCTTTACACTTCATCATAAAAATATTTATAAAACACATTATAAAATTTCTCTGTTCTTATTATCACACCTGAATTTTTCAATTAAACCCCATTACATCATCTTATATACCTGATGAATTGAAAATTTTGATCTTGGAGAAAATTCAAAAATATCATAAAATAGTTCTGTTTCTTTGGTGACACATATCATGATTCCAAATAGAAAATCTCAATAATATTCAACAATGAACACGATATTATTCATTATATTTTTATGTAGAATTACATTATCATTGTAAGATTATTTTACATATCTTGAATGGATGGTTGGAAAGATACATGGGGAGGAAACAATTTCTCACCTTTTTTTATAAGTTCATGACTCATCCATTTCAAATCCACGGTAATAGGATTATTGTAAACCATAATCACAAATAAGGTAGCATGATATTTATTTTTAAAAGCATCATAAACACTGTTTTTATTTCATAGGGGTAATTTTAGGATAAGAAATTATCTTTTATCATTTCCAATAGTCACCACTAGTATATATTTTACACATTTAGTGTGAATATTTAATTAAAAACATTTTAGTTACTTTAAACAATAATAATTTTATTATATAGATAATTCCACCAAATTTTAATGAAAATATCATTATTTAACTCATCAAATCATATGTCCATTAATTAATTTCTTATATTTTATATTACAATGAGGGATTTACAATTACCTTATTATTTTTTATGGTGAAAATTTTCTAAGAAAAATTTTATATAATAAAAATTCCACATGATTGTGTAATATTACGACATGTGTTATGACTAAAATCATATTTAGTTCCTTAAAATGTTTTTCACATTTTACAATTTAGAGGCACTTCATGAAAATATTTGATATATTATTAAATGTATTGTATATGTTTGAGAAATTTATCCCAAATATTATATTGTAGCCTACTAAACTGAAAAACTATATATCTTGATTCTTATGGTTGGTTTAGAATTTTTTTAATAAATTCAGTTTTTGATGTATCTATAAAAATTCTATTTCATATGATTAAACATCCAATAATAATAATTTTAATATTAAAAATCCATATGTGCTAATTGTTGAATAAAATTTCCCATTTTTAATGATGTTTAACAATATTTAAAAAACCTTATTTCCCTTCCTTTTCAATTATTATAAATAATTATAACTTATAAAAATAAAATATAAAACCAATATTCATAATATATAAATAAGATTTTTTAATATCCATAATTATATTAGGGGAATTATCTAATTGAAAGGTAATATGTATTAATTTACAATGTCCATTCATGAGAAGTAATCATTTGATAAAATATCCTCAATTTTTATCCTAAACAGATGATCTCTAGATATAAGGTAAATATTTTTAATGTATTTATCACCTCTAATATAATTGGGAAATTCATAGGAATAAGATTGAAGTATATTATGTGTAATTATTATTATCATGATATTAAATGAAGATGTGTATTGGTCAATCGTTTTTTAAGAAAATGACGTGTTCACCATTTTAAAAATCACTGGGGTAGATTAATCCCTTGTTTGAATGTTCATGTAACATATTCATTATATTATTTAATTAAATATGATCCATTATATTAAATATCATGAGATATACATAGATCCTTGGTAAAATTCAACTGAAAATCACCCTCACTCTTATGGATAATACACAGTAGTTCATTTTAAATCACATTAATATATTCCAACAAAATCGTAATGTCATTTATATTGAATTTATTTCCAATAATTAGAGGTATAAATCCCTCATTGTTGAGTATTATGTATTGTATTATAAAAACATTCTTAGTAAATTTAATGATTGGTACAATATTGTTACTTTATAAATCAATTATTCTAGATATGGAATGAGATAACCATTACACAAAAATTGATATATGATTTATTTTGGGAGTCTAATACATGAAAAAATTTAGGATAAATTGAAATAAAGGATGAATATTTATATATGTAAGAATAATACTCCAAAAAATTTAAATCTATAATGATTTTTATAAATTATATGCAATCATTACGCATCATTGTGATATCATAGATAGATTGATATATATCACTTATGGTAGTGATTCAAAAATCATAGAAATCTATTGTAATATGAATGAATGTAGTGAAACATAATCAAATAATGTTTATTAAAATATAAAAGATATATTTTATGAACCTTTAATTAATTCAATATCATAATCTACCTCAATGGTAGTGATCATAACCCCCAAAAACTTTTTCCCTTGGTTGGGTAGTATTTTTGGGACTATTTTATACTTTAGATTTAGGGTTGGGTTATTGATTTCCGTAGTGTCAAAACTCCAATCATATGATCCATTATAGTGAGGTTAAATGTTTAGATGGGACTTTTTTCTCCTATAATATGATTACTAGCCTCATAGGCATGATTCTACAGTGATAATCTTAGTGTCATACATTACCGAACATAAAAAACATCCATGATAGTTTTAGTAAAAAAACTAAATCCTTCCTCCAAAATTTTTTAAATGTAGGGTTTAGAAATTTATTATTCGAATGAGATATAATATCTTGTTTCCCTTGATATCCCACCTTCAATTTTACCTATTTAGATTAATAAGACTCCCCAAATTTCATCCCCCCTATTTTCCCACATAAAATTAATACATCATATCTACGTAATTCCAATATATATCAATATGTTCAGGTACTCTATTTTAATCAACTGAATAAATGATCGATTCAATATTTTGAATAAGAGATAAAACCATAGTTGTGTCTTGGAATTCACTCAATTTTTATTTAGCTTTTTATAATGGATCCTTCCTTATTTTCTTCCAAATATAAGAAATCGCACCCTTTTTTGATATGAAGAGATGGAGGAAAATAAATTTTAATGAATAAATTTTTTTACTCTTCAAATTACATGTAATATATTTCCCCTATATTCATGGAAATATTACTAAAAATCCACATTTTGTCAGCCTCACCTTCAAAATAGAAATTTTTTTGTAAAAACATATCACATTATGAGAAATGGATAATAGATTATATATTTTATATCACATTGATATTTTCCTCAATTATATGTTGATATGTATATCCACTAAAAGAGGGTGGATGATTCCTCTTAGAAGACTCATTAATATGATGTTCCATCATAGGTGTCTTCAATATATCAAAATAGTTTTCTATATTATTCATATATTTAAATAGTTGAGTGGGTATTGTGGTGAGTTCTTCTACACCACCTACAATTAGAGTGGCTTTTTTATGGGGAAATCATGGAATTTTCCATTTCAACCATTTATAACCTAGTACCTTTAGTTCTAGCCTTTACTAAATCCAAAAGTGTGTTAGAGAGAGTGATGAATAATTAAAATCATAAGGTAATAATAAAAATAAGGGAATAAATTCTTTCCAATACATACACATTAACAATTTATTATTAATCATTTATTTTTTTCATAAACCTATATATTTAAATGTCAAAATTTTCATATGATTTTTCTTAGTTTTTAACCTAATATTTAATAGTAACTAGAAGATAAATCCATAACAATAGTTTTCAATGGTTTCCTGAAATACTAATGAATATTCATAAAAATGTTAGTCTATGTATGTAGTTGGGAATCTCATTTTTTTCACCTGGTGTTGATGTATTTCATACCCATTACTCCCTTTTCAAGGTTATTAATCCATGGTACATATATAAAAAGGAAAATTTAAATTTTTATATCCATATATAGAAGTAATTTATAGATAATCACCCCACCCAATAATTTTCTAATATTTCAAAATAGCATCCTTTAAATAAACTTATTAATATTGTTTTCTATAAGGTTCTTGATGATAATTCTCAAATATACTTTCTCTAACATCAAAAATTAATCAATCCTATTTTTTGATACAATCAATCATGACCTAATCTAAATAAATTATCTTAATGTTTTACATTATTAATAAATTACAATCAACAAATAATAATATACCATGAACCAATTGGTTTAGTCTATTTTGAGACTAACTACACAATACTCATATATTAAGAAATTTATTATATTTTATCATTAAAGGGACCACAACAGTTTATTATATAGACATATAATTAGTATGAATCATCTAAAAACACATATATTTAAAACATATTAATTATGAGAGCTCAAATTTTTGGTATTGTATGAATACAAATTTCATCAAATATGAGTTTGTATGAATAATTGAATGTAATGATCCTAAGGGAAATATCATCACATCAATAGTACGAACTATAATACATAATTGATCTTCAAATTATATTTCATAATAACCTAAATCCACAAGAGATATACATTGAAATGTAATAACTATAATATGTCTCAAAAAATTTAACGCAAACCATTAATAATGATATCATAAGATCATAACGATTAACATACTTTACCTATAAAAAACATTTTAGCATTTTGATACTCAAAATCCCTGATGCAGATATTGAGAGCAAAACAATTGAATACACAACATCTTTTGAATAATAAACATACAATTTTATAAAGAAATATTACTTCCACAAGCCACACCATCTGTTCTCACACATCTGAGAAACTAAAATGTACTCACAAATACATTTTTTTATGAGAAATAAATGTTTAACCAATTAATTGGAGGGTGGATATAGTTCTCCACCCAAAATCATCAATACTTATTATTTACATTATTATGCACATATAAAATATTAAAGTACAGTAGTTGGGGTTTGTCTTAGTCGTATGCTCTTTGTAATCCTACAAGAAATATAGGGGTTCAAAAACCATTGGCTACAATGTACTATAGTTTTACTATATTGGTGTTGTAGTAGAGGCGAAATTGTAGCAATGATGGGAAATATAGCGGTGGAAGAACATTATAGCAGCGGCTAATAGTACTATTCCCAGAATAGGCCATGGGCCAAAATAATTGGGCCTACGGGCCATGTAATGGGCTATTTGACCACCTAGCCTTCGAGCTATGTAATGGATCACCATCTACCCTGTTTAAAGTGGATATTCCATTTCATTAATAATAAAACGAGGCTTTAGAACTAAGTATTAATAAAAACTAAATAACACATAGAAAAATCTGATTTTATAACAAATATAAATAAAAATCATTATATTTTCATTGAACACCATTGAATGAAAATTATATTTCCTAAAACATTAAAAATAATTTCATTCACCTTTTTTATCATAATTAACCAATGAATATAAAAATGTGTTTCATTTCACATCAAAATAGTATTAGATAAGTAATTAACCATCTAACATAAAAATACATGGTCACCAATAAAATACCACATAATAGAGGAATAATGGCAGGCGAAACAAGAATCATAACCCCAGTAGATATAGTTCATTTTGAAGATAGTGAATACAAAATCATTAAATTTAATTTTTTGAAATCATTTTGTATTCATAATTATAAAAATCATAGTTATGAGTCATTTATCAAGAAGTATCCATTTTTTATAAAAATCATAAATGAAAACCTTACATATATGATGATTTTGTATTAAAAAATATTTTCATAGAAATTAAATTGGGAACATCATTACATTAAAAATTTATTGGATGTATTGTGTTCAATAAGAATTTTTCTAACTTAATAAAGTCAGAATGAGTTACCTTATCCCATACATATTTACATGATTTACAAGTATGTATTTTAACCTCATATATCATAAATCTAAAAAACATAACTAAATATTTAATAACCTTATATATATGAAATTTTATTTATAATATTCATTAGTAATAATTTTCTATAATTATTAAACTACTCAAATAAATTTTTAACATGAGGTGTAAATAGGTATTATAATTTTTAACAATGTTTGTTAAAACAACGTCTATGTTCATTTCTCTTCCAATGTTCATTATGTACAAACCATTTAAGTTCTTGTATTTTATTAATTATAAATATAACTATCAGGCCTTAAAAATTACTTATTATAGATTTAATAAAACATTATTTCCAATTATTTTTCAAAAGATATTGTTGGTCTAGTGTTTTAGATATTTATCACCAACTCATACATAGTGAACTCATATATTATAAGTGGTCACTTATACTCGGTATCAATTTTCCACCAAGGGATACCCTTTAAAAACGAAACCTATTTTATTTACAAGAAATATCATCACAATTATATTTATGACCATTATATTTTCCCTATTCATCCTTAAATCCGGTGAAAAAAAATTCAAAACTCGGGATGAACAAAAAATCATAGTAAGGAATATAAATTAGAAAGGAAACCATTAGTTCAATAAAAACGTGAATTCATATAAAAAACATTTTTCTTGAAAACATAATATTTTTCTCTTAAAGAGAAGAATGAATCCATTTATTTGATTATTTATTTCACGTTAAAAAATGAGTTCCATAAAATCACATTTGAAAAAATACTATGTTTATGTACATTACATCAGATATCATCATATATAACCCTTAATGATCCCCTAAAATTTTAATAACCATATGGTCAACATTCATCCCTAGAGTACCCAATACATTAGAGAACTATTTGGGTGCATCCATCATTTCATTTATAATGTGCTCACCCACCACAATTTGGGTTAAAAAATAATTTATAATTTCATGAAGTGCACATATAATAAAAAATATCTTAATTTAAAAAAATAATATTTTAAACTCTTATGAAAATCAATTTCTGATACCACTATCTTTCAAAAACCCATTCTCGTAAAAAAAACTCATTTCTTTTGAAAATCGATTTTCAATATAAAAATAAAAAAAATATTTTATGTGCTTCAAATTTAGTAAAAAATTATATCTTACAAGGGAATCAAAAAATAATATAATTTCAAAGGTATGGTAAGAGACATTATTGTAGTGTACAATATGAACAGAACATTCTTTTTTGTCATTTTTGAAAATGATCACTATTAAACACATAAAAATAGATTTTTTTTATATAAATGGATGATATCAAAATTATACATAAAATTTTATTTATATATAAAAAAGATCAAGAATATTATCAGGGGTATTTTTATTAAATTTAATCTAAAATAAATTAAAAATTTATATTTAAATCAACGTCTCAATTACAACATTGAAAATTTTAAATAATAAAATTCTTTAAAATTAAAAATAAATAATAAAAAATATTATGCTAATAGAGTAAATTAATGATATATAATTTCCAAGAGGCTTTATATACACCTTATATGTATATGGATTAATTTTATAAAATAATGACATGTCTATATTAAAGTAGATTGAGTCTAAATCCCTTATATTGAGTCTGATTCATCATGTATATCATGTATATTAATGGACAATAAACTTATGTAAATTATTTACATTTATTATGAAAATTTCATTTTTATTCTTCCTTTTATATAACTTATTATCAGGTTGCAAAAATTTATTAATTATTTAATCTCACATATGAACGTTTTGAATAAATTCAGCACATCCGTCCAAAATGAATTTGGTATGATTTCAACAGTCAATGTGTTATTTAGTCCATCCTCTAAAACGTATATTATTGATATTATTATAATTTTTATACATAAATTATAATTATATATTAAACCATTAATTATGGTTATGATAAATGAACTGTGTTATAATAATGTAGATAGTAGGTTGTACATACGCTTGAATAACATTTACTTTTTTAAATAAACACTTTTGAAAGAAGGAATGTATTATTTGATCTTAAAATAATTATAATAATATCATTAATAGAATATCAAACATTTAATTATACTTATATTTCTCAACTATGTGATGTGGTGATGAAAAATAAATCACATCGCTTCATGGAGATAATAATTAACATGTACGCACAAACGACATTATAAATTTCACGTTCATGGAATGGTAGGAAGATAAAAGGGATATTTTTATTTATTAATGATATATAATTAATTAATATCATATAGAAATAATTCCATAATTATAAAAATCCTATAGAGATAATTATGGAAAAATATATATATAATTTTATTGGGGGGTAGGCCTCCATACATACGAACGATTAATTACTTTCCCATTTGATGGAAATTGAGATAGATTAATTTATTATATTAACATAATAGTCTATTATTATATTTATGATATTGTTTTTTTATTTCATTAAGGTATAATAATATTGGAAAATTGTAGGAAGAGATAATATTGAAACAATTAATTAAAGCAGATACCTCTCTTTCTGACAGCCTAAATTGGTTAATAATGTAAAGCAAATAAAGGAGGGTGTAATGCCTAAGATAAGGCCCCTATTAAAAAGTATTTGGGTATTACATTTCATAAAAATTGGTTTTTATGTGTTATTAAAACAGAAGAATGGTTACCCTTTTATAAGAGATTGGAGGGGCACACTTGTAATTTTTTCACATATTAAATTACTAAAATAATTATTTCAATTCCAAATGGATTAAAAATTATTTATTTCTAATATAGTATTATTATGGGTCTAAACCCAACCATCCAAAGAAAATTAGAAAACAAATGACTATTTTGTAAATCCTTATCATTTTAATCTAACCTTTAATAAACAATTTTAACTATTACTATCATATCCATTAAATTACACTTTGAGGATTAATATAATTAAAAAAATGTCAAACAACGAATAAATGATTCATTAATTAAATTTGGATACCAATTTCAAAAAAAATTTGTTCATATAATCAGATTGTAATAACATTTGAATCTTTTAATGAAATGTTATTTATTGTAAAATATCAACAATGTCACATTAAAGACTTCATTACATGAATTTTTGAAAATAACAAAAAAATAAGATATAATCAAAAAATACTTATAAAACCTTAATGAATTGTAAAATTATTCTGAATGTTTAATTTCTGACATTAATAATATAAATGAACTTTTATTTTATTATTTTTGATATCATTTATTAGAAAAAACATTTAACTGAACAATTACCACATCATCATTGCGAAACAATTTGATATAAATATTTATTCCTTAAAATTTGAAAGTAAATTATGATGATAAATATAAGAATTTTATAATTAAAGTTAATTATTTTTGTATAAAATATAGCATATATAATTACATATTAAAAATATTGTACTTATTAAAATCAAAATTGTGACAAAATTTACTATTCATTAAATATAATATGATAAATGTAATAATCAAATATATGTGATTTTAAATGGTTTTAATTTAGACCAACGAATTATTTTAGTCTAAAAACTACTAAAATGAAATTATGACAAGTGTTAAGGTTATGTTATAATATTTTTAATATTTTTTTATTACATGATTTTCAATTATTTTAGTTAATAAAAACATTAATAAAGGTACATTTCATTTAAAAAAACAAAAATGAAACCATATATATATATATATTGTAACATTTAATTCAAAGTATGGAATAATTTTATCAAAATTAAATATATATAATTGGAAAAAAACTATTTTTAAATTAATCCAATTTAAAGAGTGAGAAATTTTTTTAAAGTAAAATCATTCAAAAGATTAAATGTTTTTATATTCAAATTAAACATAAAACTGATTTCAATGATTTTAATTGGATTAAACGATAAAATATTTTTCTAAATATACAGTAAAATCAATTAAAAATATCATTTAACAAAATAATATATTTAGACTAAAAAAAGAATATTTATAAAAAATACAAAATATTTTCATTTTTCATCAAAACATGAAACCTTTTTGAAACAATATAGGAAATATCAAAATAATAATAATTTTATATGTTATGATTTAAAATATGAAGTTTATTTTATAAAAAATTATTTATTAATGTGATTAAACTAGATTGAAAATAGGTTCTCTATCAAAAGGCTACAATCTTTCTTTCTCTGGAAAAATAAATCTTTTAGGAGTAAAATTGAACTTTTTTCTAATATAAATTCTAAAAACACAAAGGATTAATTAAAAAAAATTATATTTAATATATTATAACTTTCATTAATATAATTTGGAAGTTTGATTTGTTTATATATTGTTATAAAACACAGTAGGGAAAATTAAAATATTTTTCCAGAAAAACATTTTCAATTTTTTATAAAAGGGGTATTTCATTTATAATTTATTGTTCCACAATGAATTAATTATATGTAAATTTGAAAAAAAAAATTATAATACATTAAATCTTATTCATACTTTCCATTCAATCAATTATGTTATAATGGTAACATTTAAATAATAATATCAAATTGTTCGTTTAAGCTCGCTTGGGCATATTATATATTTAAGTAAACATAGTACTTCATTTTTAATAAAATTGGACATTATAATAAATAACTATGATGTTATAATTCAATTAACTGGGAATTTTATTCCCATTTCTTGATGATTAAAAATAATCATGTCTTACTTTCCGGGTATTTACTAATATTTGTGGACAACATTATAAAAATCATTACATTTTATATTATTCGTAATGAAATTAATTATTGATATATATAATTTATATATATATATATATATAATAAATAATTATTAAATATAAATGAATTCCATACTTCAATTTGATAATGAAAAATATAAATCCCTATTCAACAGATGCAACAGTACACACATACACATGGTTAATGATTTAATTTTTTTTAAAAGAAGAATGAATTTAAATGGGTTATCATTCCAGGATGATAAATATGATATATATATATATATATTAAAACAATATTTAATTATAATTTTGGACCATCCATATTAGGTTGTGATGTAAAACAGATTGATTTTCTTTAGAGTGGTGGTATTACACAATACGAATGATTAACATTATTATTTCTCCTAAAGGAAGAGGGGAGAAAGGTAATATCTGAAAAATAATCATATTAACATAAATTTATATTAATGATAAAGAAGACACTTTTTCAGGATGGTTTAATGGAATATGAGGTAGAATACATGAACATAAAGTAATAATAATGACAATGGTTAGATTTTAATTTTATACCTCACTTTATGGTTTATTCCATTAAAAAATAGGTTAATACATTATAGGATGATATTTTTAAGGTGGTTACCATTATTTATAAGAGTGTTTTTTATATTTCTTCTAAATATAAGTGGTTGTGATGTGATGGGTTGTTATAGAGTAGTTCATCTTTTAAAAGAGAAACATATTGTATTTTTTTAATTACCAAAAATTATTAAATATGGGATGCAAATCCAAATGAAAATAGCTCAAATGTTAGGAAAAAATGGGGGGGGGGGTGTAATTATAAGGTCAATCAATTCATCAACTACCAAATATAACACTTCATTTAAACATTTTTCAATATTTCCCACATTTTTAATCCCTTTTACCCTTTTTTATTTTTATTGATGCAACATGTATTTTACCATAGTAACATATACATTATTAGTATAAATTAATTGGTATTTATTAATTAATCTATAACAATTGATTACAAATTATAAATAAATTTTATAATATTAAATTTTTATATTCTATAAAAATATATTTTAAAATAAAAAATGTATTATGTACTAAAAATAGTTTTTTGACAAAACTTAACAAATGATAAAAAAATGAAAAATATGTATAGTGTAAATTAAAATAATAAATATTAAAATAATAAATTCACTTATAAAATACATAATTTTTCTATAATAATGAATCATGAATTTATTTTTCATATTTATATACTAATAATTTAATATATGTCATATTATTTTCTAAAATATTATTTTGCGTTATTCAGCATAAAATAAATCCTTATATAAATATACCAAATATTAAAAGAGCTATTTAATTCATTATTTGGTCATAATAGTTTTTAAATGATTTATAAATTGATATTATACATTGTTTAGTATATAATTTATTATAAAGTATTGTAGTCCATTAGGGTTCGGAGTAGTGTATGAAGTAATATATCCAAAATAGGATTTATTAATAGAGGAATATTTTATTAAAACATATGTATTTAAATATAATATATTCCTACAGTACTAAAAATATTTTAGATATAAAAAAATAAATAATATAACCACCATTCTTAGTTATTTTCTAAATCTGAAGTCAAAGTGATATTTGTTATTTAACTATAATTTCGTTAAATATTAAAATTTATTTTTCAAATAAAATTTAAACAATTTTATTAATTTTGGAATTCATTCTCTATAAATTGATCTCAATAAAAATATAAAATCAATTTTAATTAACCAATATACTTATAAAAATATTGTATGAATGAAAAGGATACCCCAACAAACTATAAGTGGAAATCTCTATGTTGTATTATTGGTGATTTGAGGTAATAAAAATATAAACAGTCCTAATCTAAATTCCAAAATCTTCCTAAAACATTTAATGTATTGCATCTATTATTTGTAAAACAATCAATAATGATGATAGGGATGATAGTCTAAAATAGAATGAAAAAATAAATATTTTATTGGGGACATATCACATTGTATCGAGTGACTATCCATTTTTCATCAACTATTATTACCCATGAACTCTTATTAATACCATAAAAACAATATTATTAGTGAAAAAAATAGTCTTAAACCCCATATACAATAATGAAAAAATTTGTTTTAAAATTTTTATAAATCATTTTAAATCCACCTAGTTATGTTCAAATGATATACAATGTGTATTATAACATTTTTCTCCTCAAACCCATCAGATATTCCATTAGGACTCCCATATTATTTATTGGTTAAATATTTTATTATTTCAACTCAGTTCACCAAGTGAATCTACAATATTTAAATAACTATTTAAATATAATTTCACATTTAAATTATTTTTAGTGGTATATGATGGTAAACATAATATATATAAAAAGAATCAAATACAATTCAAATCACTCTCAATTAATTATTGTGATTAGTAAAATCATTACATATATTGTCCTCATTACTCTGTAATAAAATTATTCATGATGTTATATGTCCATTACTCAATTATCCATAAGATATTTATCTATATCATCGTGTTATCACCAATGATAAAATGATGTGAATCTTTATCCCTAAATTCAATAGAGAATATTCATATTATGGATTGATAAATCATCTTGAGAATTTATTTTTAATAGTAATTTCCTACATATTCTAACATGAAACAAACCAATAATAGATAGTATTATACTCATTCTTAACTATGTATTTTATGAAAAATAATTATCATGTATCGATACATGAAATATATGACGTGTTATTATTGTAATGTATCTGGAATGAATAAAAAGAATATTTTTATAAATTTTGTTAAGATTTAAAAGTTTATATCAAATATTCAATATTTTTATGTTAATAGTAAATTATCCTCCATAACATTCATAAGAAAATTGAAAACAACAAAAACATGATATTATTTATAAAAGCACAAAATAATAAATATAAGAATCTAAATATATAATAAAACTAATGAGCGTGTTTTCTAAGCACTAAAACAGTGGATAAAATAGTTTATTCAAGTTTCTATTAACCTGAATGTGAAACTAAATGATATATTTACCAAGTATCAATTTTTTAAATCTAAATACCGATTTTAATATAAAATTCAGCGATTCTATTCAATAATTAACATCATTTATGGATTATGCATATTTTTATCATAATCAATTATATTCATCTAACTATAATTAAAAAACTGAAAAAATAAAAACATTAAAATCCTGGAAAAAATATATTATAAATATTAATTAATATGGTAATTTATTCATATTGATCATAGTTTTCAAAAAAAAATCTCTACAATCAAATAAATCATGATTAAATTTTGAATTATTCCCTTAAATTTTTTTAATCAGATAAATTTTCTTCATATACACTAATTTTGATGAAAATAATTCATATTAAAGAATAAATGTGTTTTGTATGTAATTAATTTTGTTGTTGGACTTTAATATTTGAATTATTTAATATTTTTGAAAAATAATATTTTCCGATATATATAATTTTAGGATATAAGAATTCATCCATAAAGAAAATAAATATAAAAAGTTCATAACGATTTGTGAAATGAGGATATTGAGTCAAAAAATATAAAATATATATTACACCCTCTTCATCTCACCCATTACAGTTATTTAACCATATTTATCTATCAATTGTTTTTCACCTATATGGTTCATATACATAAAGAAGAACTCAATTAATTTTTTATAAAAAAATAATGTTGAAAATTTAATTAGCATACATGTTTTTAAAAACACAATATTTGACGTTAATAATTAAATTTAACATTAAGAGTAATATTAAAAAAAATCCATATAATATTTATATCCCCCAACCAATAATAATTTTATATATATAATTTAATAAATGAAATTCAATCAATCACAAATATAGACCTGATAATCATAAGGTTCAAAGATATTCATTTGTAAAATTTAATATCTAAAACATCTATTTTTTAAAATTCAACACCACTAAATGTATCAACAAAATTTAAATTTCTATATCGGATAATTATTTCATCCTAATAAAAATTAATCGTGAATATTATTTATGTATAAAAATATAAAATTTTGATCTTTTAATTAATTAATTATTTATGAACCATATATATTTATCCTAATATAATTGAGGTTCCAATTCATAATAAAATATTAAATAATGAAAATTTTAAAATCAATACATAATGGAACCCATCAATTTTTAAATTATCCACAACAAAATAACAATTTTACCATTAAAATATACATTAAGAAAAATAATATTAAAATTATTAACAAACATAATTATTAAAAAATAGAATATAATACTATATTTAACACTTAAAACATATCAATATCATCAATCAAATTAATATATTTTAAAATAATAAATGTAAGTGCCTGGACCCCATTATCCATGAGCTTTAGGTTATATTATAATATTGGAATAATATATATTGAATTTCAAGCTAGTGGAATTAATAGTTTAATAGTCATGGTAAACTAGATATACAGATGATTTCCATATTACATTTTAATATAAAAATTATGACATAATTTATTTTTAGAATGAAATTTTTTCTTCTAGTATATCCTTTCAAAACAATACTTGTTCCTTTATGAATTAAATGGAAAATAAAAATAAGAAAGGGGTGAGCTCAAATGCTCTGAAATGTTATAATTATAATTGTAGCTATCATGGATCAATAACTATAATCAACATGGAAATATCAATAACTCCACAAACTTTCCATTTAAATCATTTACGAAGACTAAAATACATATACAGATAATATATTAAAAATAACATTGTTAATAAGAAAAAAATACTTATTAATGAAAATTATTAATTATAATATTCCATGATATCAAGAATAATTTTAAATATACTATTAAATTATTTCACAAATGTTATGTAAAAAAACAAAGTACAAAGCAATTATGTTTTGGCCAATTGAATTCTACTATCAAAAATATTCACAAAACAATTTAATATTAATGGGTAAAACATGATCAGGTTTGGAAAACATATTTTCATTGTGATACATAGTTATGAATCAATAGTTTTTAAATATATGGTTACCTCCCATTATTTCATGTCCAAATCATTACTCATATACCAAATAATTTAATTAATTAATTAATAATGCATATTAACATCAAATATTTGTAATTAGAAAAATAAATAGATTAATGAATATTTTCCCATTAAAAACAATAATAAAACATCCACATAAATATTATGAAATGAATAATTAGAGTATATACTCAATATAAATTTCAAAAACAGATTTTTTAATAGATGGACATACATTTAAAATATTACTGGACTATTTCATAATAAAAATTCCCTTTTTTTTCTTTGAATATATTTTTTAAAATCTAAATATATCAAATGTATTAAAAAAATATATTTTAAAAATTAAATTTTAAATTTTAAATTATTATTTAAAAAATTATTAAAAATTATGTGTGGAAATTTCATTCATCTGTTAAAGGAAAAAACCCATTATTTAAACAATTTTATAAGAAAAATCAAAAAATAAATTTTTGGAAAACAAAAAAGATATTTAATTTAATTAATTTTTAAAAATTAATAAAAGGATAAAAATATAATTTATTCAACTAGTGGGTAATTTTAATAAAATTTTATTAACATATTTTATAAAATATCTATATAGAACAAAATTATTCCTTAATAGAGCCTTAAAACATAACAATCCCGAATTATGATAATAGTGTTAAATAAACTCCAACCCCTTTGGTATATTATCAATAATAAGACAAATGAATTAATAACATTTAACAAAACATTAAATATCACTATAATAAGAAACTTATTTATATTACTTGTAAATGGTGTATTATACACACCACACAAAAGAAATAAGTGTTGAATAATGCATATGTCCCATAAAAATAAATATGAGATGCAAATCCCTTACCATATGTTTGATTACCACTATACATGTAAAAAAATACATTATAGTAGTTTTAAACATATTATTAACATATAAATTAGAGATATTAAAATTAAAGATATCATATGTGATCCCGTATGACATATTACCCCTCGTAAATTCGACATTTCAAGTGTTAATTTTATTGTTTCCTCATGCTTGTTCTATGTAGAATGTAAATGTTCCCTTGCATATGATATAGATACAAAATATAAAGAATAATATTAACATAATAAATGTAATATTTAATAATTATATTAATTTTAACAAAAATACGTAATTTTGAAAAATGAAAATGATTCATATCACGATAGAGATGGTAATTCTTATATACACACGAGCAATGATATCATTTCTAAATGGTTGAAAGGATATGGAATTTAATTGGGTATTAATTTTAAAGAAACATATCATTTAATTATTATCATATATAAATATTTTTCCAATATTATAACCGTCAAAGTTAAGTGTTGATGAAAAACAAATTACACCACTACGTGGAGATGGTAAGACATACTTATGTATATGTGTGCTTTCGTTTTTCATTTGATCGATATAAAGTTTAATATGGTTGTTATATAATAAAAATAACATATAAAAATATATTTGAAACATTATATATTATTTTATCATGTAAAAATATCATTAAGAGGAAGTAGAAGAAAAAAAAATAAACTTAAAAGAGTCGGAATAGATGACTACCTCTTCGTTGGAAGAATTACTTTAGATGTCTTATTAAGGCCACTATGGTTGGTATTTTGGATGAAAAATACCTCAATTCATTTTATAAAGATTTTATGAACACAAATCAAAAGAAACTAGTCATTAAATAAGGCTCAAATTGGTGTTAATAAAAGAAGAAAGAGTGATCCTTTTATAATTGAGGCTTGGGACAATTTTTGGAATTTCACAAAATATTAAA
The DNA here is from genome assembly GCA_963277665.1 of Viscum album. Taxonomy (NCBI): domain Eukaryota; kingdom Viridiplantae; phylum Streptophyta; class Magnoliopsida; order Santalales; family Viscaceae; genus Viscum; species Viscum album. Next base: position 1,395,499,136 of record OY728150.1, read on the forward strand.
TTATAATAAATTAATTTATCTGAAAAAAGCATCCAAAAAGATATTTATTAGATGATAGTATATTATAGGGATTTAATATAATTATCCAGTAGAATTTAGGAAATTTTTTGTTTCATTTTAAACCATATCATTTATGATCTCCCATTGCTTAGTTATTTTTAATCTTAATTGATGTAACCATTATTTTAACCAGACAAGGTAAATAATTTTAATAAAAATTGATAAATGACACATAAATGAAACAATTATGATTTCACAGATTAAATTGCATTAAAATGTAGGAAAATAATATTTCTATTAATTGTAAATAATTTTAAAAAATTATTATTTTTAATAACTAATAATAATTTAAATTTTTACAATATTCATTTACGTTGACATTAAATATATCAAACCAAAGGGTAAATTAGAATATAATTCCTTAATTTATATATAATATTTTATATCGATATATAGCGTTAATTTCATATATTAAATCTTTCGAATTATATCAAAACTAATATTATAAAATCAGTTATTCTATTTTTTTGTAAACTAAATAAATATTTTACTATTGTTAAATAAGAAATTATGGTAACTGTAAATTTTTTTAAAATTGGAAATAAATTCATATAATGAAAAACATTTCATAATGATCCAAACTAAAATTTATATTCATTCATTTATTAATTGTTTCCAAATATAAACACATAAAATATATTAAATACAATGAAAATGTCATTTTATAACTATCTTTGATTTAAAGAAAATTAAAATCACTTTCAAGGGAAAGTTTCCATTAAATAATCCCATTTTTATCATAAGATGATAATGTTCTTATATAGTTTATCTCATAACTTTTTGAATAAGTTTTTGTAATGGTTATATCATTATCATTTTGTTTTAACCCTTATTTAACCACTATTACTCGTAATATGATAACATGGTTTTTTAAATTTCGATGGTTAATAATTTTACTATATAAAAAAATTGACCCATAAATGGAAAATGGATGTAATTTAAAACATTATCCTAATTATATTTAATGGTATCATATTTTTAGGAATTTTATATCATTTAATAAATTATTATATACTATAAAATATATGTAATTCCAATTTTAAGAACAACTCATTAAACTGACATTAATACATTTAATGAAATAAGAAAACATCAAAATAAGTATTTCAATACATCCATAATATTTCCATAAATATTATCAAATTATTTCATGACATTGATGATTTCATATAATATTTATTTTAATATTTTTAATATAATTTATTTGAAATTTACAATAACAATATAATTATTCCATCATCATTGTATAATTATTTTATGTAATTATTTAATTAATATAAATTAAAAATAAATTAACAGGATGTAGATATGTATTTTTACCTTATAATTAATATTTATAGTCTCTGATAATTTTAGGATAATAACATATTAAAAATAATTTGGATATTAAAAACACAAATGTGACATCATAGAAATTTTTGTAAAGAAAATATTATAAATATCATAACCTCATCCAAATGAGCATAATAGTTATATAACAGAACCATAAATAATGACTGAATAAAATTAAACATATAATAATTTCTTTTTACTTTTTATGTTTATTTTAAAGTTCATATCATTTTAAATTTAACATATATTACCAAATTTAACATTTAACGATGTATTAAAAATATATAATGATACTATTCATATTGCCAAAAAATATAATGAAATTTTATATTAATTTTATTATCTAAGAATCCAAATATATCATACATTTTTAATGATTAAAAACATATGATTGTGGATAATTTTTTTAAAATTAATCCTTCAAAACCGAAAAAACTACAATTTTCTAAGAAATGAACATCAAAGGCCAAATTGTACTTATACAACAATAAGTTATATGAATGATAAAAAAATAATTAGTTATTTAATATTTAACTAAATAGTACATATTTTATATTTATATTAAACTAAAATCATAAAATTCATTCAAATATTAAAAAAAAGATTTTTTTTAAAAAAATATTATTTTGTCACTATTCACTAAAAAATAAATTTTCTTTGAAAATTACCCATAATTTACTATAAGATAATAGTAATTTTATTAACTAATAAAACGATTTTTATTTTATCAAATTATTTTTTTAATGTTTAAAAAATTAATAATATATAAATAATAATTTTCAGTTGTTTTTTTATGTTTGGTATTGTGTTAAACATTAAAATTTAAATATATTGAATTTATTTAAAAGGATTTATAATATAAATGAAATGGGTGAAATATTCTATGATAATTTGATAAATTACATTCCCATAAAATGAAATTTCACTTTGAAACTAAATGATTGATATTTGAATATTAGTTTTTGCGAAAACCACAATGCAAATAAGGTTAATAAAACAACATCTTAATATGTGGGAAAGGGATATGTGAAGGTCACCACAAATCTATCATTCTGAATAGGTTTACATTGGGGAAAAGTGTAAATATAAACATAGAAGGAAAACATATATACCATTTTATGTAGTATACATATGAAAACATGTTCATTAGAAAATTAACCATTCCAAAACGGTAAATTTGGGATTTGTAAAAAGGCTAGTAATTTTGTAGTATGGAAAGAAAAGGAAAAGTGTTTTTATTCAAAGAACAATTTTCTAGTAATGAGGGAATTATATAAGAACATGATAAAACATACATCATTCCTTTCCATATGATAATCTCATCTATTGGTTATGATTATATATATTTCCACTTCATCTCTTATGTGAGGAAATGGATGTTGAAGATGAATTTCTAATGATTAAATCATGTTAATGAATAAAATGATACACTTTTCATTATAACATCCCTTAAATATTTACAAAAACAAAAATGGTTATAGAAATATTATACAAATTTTACCATAATCGTTCAATATGTATTTAATATTAAGATTCATCTAAAATACTTTTGTCCAACAAGAAATAATTGGATGGATGATCACTAAATATAAAAAATCTACACATCAATATTTTTTTCAAATACAATGTAATATAACACTTATTAACAAATATTTAAATTCCATTATCACCATTAATCCATAATGTAAACCTGAATGATTCCAAAACTAAAATACCATGTTGTTAAATATATTACTTAAATCTAGACATCTAATAATCACAACAGAGATAATATAAACTAGCAAATCACTAACATCATTCATGGCCACCAATAATATCCCATTAAATTATATTTTCATTATTATATCAATCATCAAAACATATTTGGTTATCTTTTCTTAATCATGTTTTTTTTAAAATATAAATGTTTTACAAAATAACTTCTTTTAGTTTCAAATTCTATTCAACACATACCTCCAAATCATTAAATAAATAGTACTAGAATACAATCCTTACAAAATAGTTATTTGATCCAAACAACAAATCACAACATTCATTCCACATTATTTATATAAATGACATAATTTTGAGGTATATTCTACTTCTTATTCTGAGTTATATTTCCTTGACACCTGGGATATTTATATTTTCGTTCCCCGTATACTTACAGTGGATGCATTACACATAACATTAAAAATATGAAAATAATGTATTTTTTCCCCACACATGAAGAAATATTCATTTTCCTTTTAATCTTGAACCATGGTGTTCCCTTCCACGCATAACACATATTGAAAAATTCTTCATTCCCTTCTTCAATTTATCCAAATATTCTTGAAAACTATCATATAAATTTTTTTCCATCCAACGTAATAATACCATGAGTATTATTTATCTATATTTTTTAACATGATAAAATTTCCTCAAATGATGATTTTTTCGATACTATTTTTATTTAACAAATTTTGATAAACCCTTCATATAAATTACCATTAATAATCATTAGAAAATGTGCATCGATACAGTTTTCGTTCTATCCAATGGGTTGCATTTTAAAATAATGAAATACAATATATTAGATCAAAAAACTGAGAAACCTAATGTAATGTTATAAAATTACAGAAAAAATTACATAAATGGAAAATTTATGTATAAATAAAATCAAAATAATAATCATGGTTTATTCTACAATATTTAAAAAATGTATAATTAAATTTATGATAATAGATTTTCTATTTTATTATAGAAACCACACAATAAGATGAAGTAGAAGAATAAATAAACATGAAAGTGTGTGTAAATATGATTACCTCTTATTTGGTGGACTTTCATCAGATAACTTCTTATGAGAACTAGGCTCGGTATTTGTGGAATAATAAGGCCACCATAATTTGGATAATACTAATGAAAAGGGAAATGGGCAAGGCATGTTCAATATAGAAGGCACAAGGTTGTGTGAATAAGTGATGAAGAATTGCCCATTTTATAATTGAGGTGAGAGACATGTTTGTAAATTGCAATAATATTAAATAATATTAAATCAAATTATACAAGATAATATAGGATTGGTATGTAATATAATCGAAAAATAGAATTTGTACATATTTGGGGGTCATTTGAATCTTTATAATATTGGTTGACCATATGGTTGGTTATTTGTCACCTTAATTATGGTGAATATTATTTTAATCACATAGGGTTAATAATTATACTATACTAGATAAAAATGTCTCTTAAATGGAAAATTTATTATTTATTAAACTATATTCTATTAAAATATAGAAATAAATTATTTATATTAATTTTAGAAAATTAATAATATATTATTTGGATGAATTGTCATTAATGTTAATTTCGACACTATTTAATTACCTTGACATAAAATACATCAAGAAGTGGGGAATTAAAATATAATTATTTAATAAATAATATAATATTCCAAATAGATATATCAATTTTTTTTCAAAAATTAGATAATTCATATTATATCAAAATTAATATTTTACATTCATTTTTTATTTTTTTGTTCAAATACAATATTAGTATTACCCCAAAATGTAAGGTAAATATATTATTATTATTAATTAAAAAAACTCTATAATTAAAATAAATACATTAAGATGAAAAAATATATTTATGGTTATTCATTTCATCATTTTTTTCAAATGTGAACTCATAAAAGATATTAAATAAAAAGGGAGTGACATTTTGTAGTTATCATTAATGAAAAAATTATATTAGTATTTTTTATGAGAATGTGTCAACTATGCAACTAAAATAATACACTAATGAGATATAGATACAATATTAATCATCCAACTTTATTTGACATGTTTAGGTCATTGTGATAACCTTATTATATTGTTTTACCCTTATTTATCAGGATTTAGTATTACCATGGAAACATGGATTATTACTCTTTAAGGGTTAATATTACGAGGCCCCAGAATTAATCATTAAATAATATTGAGTTAAATCAATAATTAAAAATTATTTCAAATTTAGGATCCTTTCATTTTTAGAGCATCATAGAATTAGTCCATAACTCATACATATCAAAAACAAAGAAATAATAATTGGACACTTCCAATATTATCCATTTTGTTCATAAAACCGATTGTTTTAAAATGAAACATGGTTTATTTTCAAGTTTAATCATAATACCCATTACTTTATTGCATAATTTACGGTATTCAACCATATATCCAATTAAAATTAATATAAAAATGGGGATGATCATAAAAATATTAGTAATTTATACCCAAAGAAGGAAAACTGTTAGTCTTGATGAATGTGTAAACCATGAATACCTTATCAGAATATAATACTTTTCAACATCAATAAGTTTTAAATGAGATAATTTAATTATATAACAATTAATTTCATTTTTCATGTAATAGAAACATATCCATGAATCCCATAGAATGTACATATAACAAATAAGGTTAACTTGGGACATAATAATACTAAAAGGAATTACCATACGGTTGACTTCCAGACATATCACTCTTAAAATTGAATTGTCATACAACCGACTTCCATATCCAATGCATTTTTGGTTATAACATAACCGACCATCATTGGTTAACCATTAATCAACACTTATTTGGTTTATCACAGCACTACCGGTATTTTCATTATCATGTAACAACCCACCAAATTCTATGTACAATCATCACACATATAAGATTGCAATTATCAAAATTTAACTTGTAGAATTTCATTTTCAATCATAGGAAATCATTTCTAGTTATTGAAATATTAAATATAGTTTTAGAATGATTTTCAATACCAAAATACCCATAACACTATAAAATGGTATTTCATTTCCCATTGAAAAAAATTAAGGCTTATAGAGGTATCTAAATATCAAATAACGGTTACAGTGGAAGAGAATTCATTGTCGCAGCATAAGATAAGAAAACATTTCTTTTGATATTTTGTAATGAAAGTAAAAATATTCCTATAAAAATATTTCTTTTTAAATACATTTAATGAGATTAAATGTCAATGTGGTTTATTATACACCATATAAAAGAAGGTTATGTAAAACATCAATTATGACTCAATTAAATGATATTGAGATGAAGTCCCTTAGCATATTTGTGACTTTAATATTAAATTATTTATCATACTGACTAATAAAATTAGGTTTATTTATACATTATTTATAACAATTTTTAATTTTATTATTCCTTTTATATCAAATATTTTAATGTTATAACAATTACATAATTATTTATGTTCAAATTAGACATTTTGTCGATATTCAGTACTTGAGACAAAAATGAAATTGGTATGATGTGAATAGTACCTGTAGTCATAACTCCATAATGTTCAGAAAAATAATAATGAATTAATTACAACATTATGAAATTAATTATAAAATTTTAATATAACCATTAATTATGGTTTTGAAAAAATGAATAACATTATTATTATGTAGGTGATAAGTCGTTTGTATGCATGTGTAACGTTTTCATTCCTCATTTTTCATTAGGGAAATAAGGTAATTATTATTTTATATTTCCATAATTAATTTTAAATGACTAATATAATATTAATTCTTTAAAACCACTTATATATATGTTACAATTGATGTGGGGAATAAAAACAAATCACATGGCTTCATGGAGATGGTAGTTCTCACATACGCACAAATGATGATATCATTTTTATGTGCATTTAATGTATAAAAATAATTGATATATTATTATCTTATATTGATTAAAATGTCATTAATATAAGAAATTAACATTAATTTAATCAATATAACAAATAATTATTGATAGTTAAGGAAAAAAATAATATCGGTTCATGGAAGTGATAGTTAACATGTTAGCACGAACGACTAATTATTTTATATTTTAATGAAGTCGAGTCAATTTAGTTAATGATATTAACAAATTAAAATATCATTATATTTATGATACTAATTTAGTATTTAATCATGGTTACATTGATTTTAAGGAAGAATAATAAGAAATAAAATAGAAACACAAAAATTAAAACATTACCTTTCCTTTGCATGGTAACCATTCTTAAAATAATAAAACCACTTCGAATGGTATTTTTCTTAAAAGAAGTCCTAAATAATGAGGTAATGGAATCTACGAAAGGTTTTATGTAGATATTGGTTGATCCAAAACGTTTTTGATGTAGGATTAATATATTATAATCTACTCCTTTTTATAGGAGATGGTAGGGGAACCCTTGAAAACCCTTAAACTATTTATTTAATATAAATGAATTTTTAACTGTAATTGACTCAAAATATAACTATATATATAATATGGTGATTTTGGATCTAAATAATCTTAACAAATTAATTATATAGTTTTATTGATTTAATTTTAATCCTTATCTTTTTGTTTTAACCCCTTTTAACACTTTGCTTTTTATAAATTGATTTACAAAATGAAATTTAATGTAATTACCATTTCATGCCAAATGACCAATGAATGAGTTATTAATGGAACTTTAAGACATATATAAACTATTTTCAGGGTGTTTTATTTTTTATAATTTTTATATCATTAAATTAAATAAATTATATTTTATGGTATGAATTATGTCAATTTTGATACTTTTCATCAAATGATTTTTTTTAAAATGTCATATAACCTTTATTCCATATAAACTAAAATTTAACTCTTCTCTAAAATTTTAAATGAATCTATAATATTCATGTATTCCATCAAATATTTCAAATAATATTTATTTTAATATTATTATAATCATATATTTTAATCTACCTTTAATAAATCTATTACTACATCATCAGTGTGTCATAATTAAATTTAATTATTTAATTAATAAAAGTTTTAAATAAATTATAATTATTTAGGTAATATTTTTTCTTTCAAATAACTATTTATAGTAGAGTATATCACTTATATATCCTCTTATTATAATTATTTTAGTAATAGGTGACATGATTATGACATCCCTTTCTTTACATTAAATAAAATGTTATAAGTTTCATAATCAAACCCAAGTGGATTCAGGAGGACACAATTCCGACCCAATTATTTTATTGGTGGAAAATATATCATCCAATAATTTTAAGATAGGTGATATGGTAGTTTTATATTATTATAATTTTATTTTAACCTTCATTTACCCGATATGACTTTAAATGTCTTCAAAAAATAAATAAGTTAATATTCATAAAACTGACATTTATTATATAATACAAAATGTTTAATTATTATTACAACCATGTATTTACATTTTTTTAAATTCAATTCAAATATGTGGAACAATTAGTTCCTCACCCATCACAACCACACCAAGAGAAAATTTCCTCGGACCCACCATTAGGGAAAGTCACCGTATTCTCCTTACATTAAAAGTAAAAACAATACCTAACACATTAAGTATGAATATACCCTAGCGTACATTATATTTTCCCCAGATAATGGAATTACGAAGCTTCCAGAATACATGAGACCTCAGGATGTCAAACTCAATACCTATGAAAACCACAACTCATAGGATATGATACTCATAAATACCATCAATTAAGTATTTTTCATCAAATATCAGATCCAGGACAAAGTGTACCATAACGTATTCCTAATGGGTGATCTCTTGTAATAGGTGGAATAAGTTTTTACTAACCTTGAATGTGACAACGAAGACATCGGGGAGTAGAAGTAGGCTCTCATCCAAGGAATGGAAAACTAAAACCATTTTTTGGCTTGAAAAATAGTCATTTGTACCCATGGTTTCATATCTTACCACTATTTAAAACCTAAATCTTCTTCAATTATCACATCTCATCTGATATCCACATCTATGCCTAAATTATAACCATCCGAGTCTCAAAAATATTAGACATCAGCATCACAAGAGGAATCATTCTACACCATCAGTGTCAAAACTATCATACACCCTTAGAATTTTTATGAAATAGAACTGTTATATGTTTATTGATTTCTTGTAGACTAGGAATATTTAATTGATGTGGAGAAAGGGTACACAAATGTAAACACTGGCGATATGGTAGGTATATTTATGATACATTGCATGGGGGAGTTCCATGCAAACCTCGTTGGTACCTCTAGCCAATGCCATGTTAGAAGAGGCAGAAAATATGTCAAAAGATGGAATTTTCATGTCAGTGTATCAAAATTGAATTTCCATACCACTATAATCATCTGAGAATCCTTTTATAGGGATAACCATACCCTCACCCAACCCACTCAATTGGTCACACCTATGTTGTTTAATGTATTGGTTAATCACATGACTCAACTATGACCATACTAGGATCAACCACACCCTTCTAAAAGAACCCCTGATGTTAGTTGTAAAACCATCACATATTTACAAAAAAAATGATAATCAATAGTATTGTAAAACTAGTACTATCCAGGCCCCAATGTTTCATACAATGGTTAAAATATCACTCTGAATTAAATAATGACCCTCTGTATGAAAAAAAATATTCCCCAAACAAAAACGTTAAATGTTAAAATAAAACATTCCCTCATAAAATAGATTATATTGATTATCATCATGTTAATCATATAAATGATATGTGTGAGGCCTTTATTGGTTCCTTGAATATCACCCATAATTTTAAAATATAGGTAGCTTTTGTTGAGCCGACAACATGGAAGAGGCCTATGATAAAAATAATATGGCTATCATTTTATTTTTTGAATAATATGGTGGTATTAAAATTATAGGGAACATACTCCAACAAGATGAAATTATAACATTAAATGATGTTGGAATCCACCATTTATGTGTATATTTTGGCTCCAAGATCAAATGTATCCCAAACCAAATATTACATAAACTAGGCTCATGGAAGAGGATTTGATCCACACCAACAAGAAAATTCATGTATAAAATAAGAACAAGAAGAATACATGCAGAAGTTTTTGGATAACAACCCAATTACATGGAGTCATTTGTTGAAATAAATTTATTTTGGTCTCATAGGATGCATCCTATATAGACCCACTAAGAATTACATAGACCTATCAACATAAAATTTTCCCTTATTTGTACCATCAGGGTTTAAATACTGCATTGATGGTCATGTGAGGGTAATCTATGGATTTTATTCTCCTTCATCTCTTGTTATTACCATTACAATTATGTTGACTACTAAAAAGGGAAATAATATTTTCACAAATAAATTTGGTCCAGTGTATCAATATTTAAAAAACATGAACACCACTACATTTGATCCTTGGGAAGACTTGATAAAAGACATTTTCTTTATAATCCATCGAATTGAGATCATAACACCAGAACGAGGAATATGTTTCAAAAACATAAAAAAGAGAGAGTTCTCACATATTACCTTGTTGACCTACATTAGATACGTCCGGAATGTACCAAAATACCCGACCACTATAATGTACTAAATATTTATCGATGTGTAAATTGATCTCTGACATTCCCACAAGTTCAAAAAAGCAGGGATTAATTTTAAAAAGTCTACCCATCATAAATTATTCAATGTAAGGATTAAAAATCATTATAAGAAACTACATGGTATATTATAATCAATCATTACATTTATACATCAACAAATTTATTTTTACAAAGTGAATAATATTAATCCATAATGTCGAGTTCTAAAATTTTCCTCAAATCTCTAGTTTCAGACGTTGTTCATCCTCCCTCTGACCCTCGTATCTCTAACATCAATGAGGTTCTATAGGACTGATCAATTTCATTAAAAACGTTTGGCTCCACCACTATACCTGAGTTAAATCTTGTAACCCCTTGAATCGAGGAAGATTTTATATTTATAATGATCCACAAAACTATTTTATGAAATGAAAAAGATTTTTGTGTTACCTTACTAAAGAAGAATAGTGACTTGTTCACCTAGAGTTTTAATGTAAATCCATGGATCAATAAATTCATATCATTCCTGTAACACCCCGAGATTTTATAAAAAATATATTCTTTTTAATTTCATTAATGTCTTGTGTTATACGCTACACCAAAAGGAGTATTCACAACACACATCACTGACCTGGCTTGAATTACACGCAATCGCGACCTTCCACGATAGCGTGTGTTGTACACAACACCAAGTTTCTCTAAACAACGATATGCTATTAAAATATTATTAAAACTAGACATTATAAATAGTAATAACCACTTTTTGAAATTTTTTAATTTCTATTTTTTTTAAAATGGACTTCATTTTTGGATTCGGAATATCGAAATTAGCTTAGGGTGAAATTTTGGTGATTTTCGGATAACTTTCATATTTTGATGAATAGTGAAAATTACTAAATTTTAATTAAAAACAACTTTTTCAATCGAAATAATTAATAATTATAAATTATAAATTTGATTTGTTTTAAAGTATATTTAGAATATATTTTTACAATTTAATAAAATGTTGATCATTGGATGTAATTTCACTTTTAAACCAGTTATAAACTACTGTCAATCTTTTGATAGTTATTATCTCTTAAAAACATGCTATTTGTTTTGACGACGGAAATTAATTTTTAAACTAATTAATTCAACTAATATTTTTTGAATTTGGTAAAATAGAAATAATTTTTGAGTTCATAATATCAAATATAGCTTAGACCTAATTTTTTGTATTTTTCTGAAAACATTCAGTTTTTGATGAATAGTGAAACCACTAAGTGGTAGTTAAAAAAACTGAATTTTTCATAAAACATAATTTCACTGCTTTTGTGAGTGGAATTTAAAAAATCCGAGAGACACGGTTAATGTCAGTAAGTAAAATGTGGTTCAATGAGATGAAAATATTTTTCGGTGAATAGTAACTTTTTACTTTTATTTACCACGGTTAAAAATAAATAGGGTAATTAAGGGTAAAAATGATATTATTATTACCCTAACACATGTCCAAATTCTATTGGATAAGTGTAATTCGACCAAAAACAAGCTTAGGAATAAAATATGACCATTTAGGGCCACTTGGATGAGATTAGGACATTTATTATTATTTAATTCAAAGAAGAGTTAAAAGAGTTAAAATCAATGTTTATTTACTAAAACATTTTTAATATAGTGTTATACATAAGATAAATTCGATTGTAAATATTAATAGAAAGATAAAAAGATTTTATACATAATGGTATTTTATTTGTAATTTTTAGACATTAAATAATTTAATTTATTTATGACACAACGATGATGCAGTAATTATCTTATTAATGAAATATTGACATAATTGATGTTATAAATACCCAAATAAATATAATTTGAGACTTTTTATGAATTAAAATAATATTATGGGTTAATATGACATGTCAGTATTAATTTAATTAACTTTTTTCGAACTTATCATTCTGTTATGATTTTCACAAAAATCAATTACTAAATAGTTTCAAAATTGACATAAAATAGTTTTTAAAACAAATATTATATTATTAATTGATATTTTATTTTAAAAATCTAAGGTTCAGAAAAATGAATTATATAAGGATATATATATTCATAATAAACAATTTTGGGTTTTTTTGGCTTCTTATAGTTAGTTTATTAACCTTATAGTATAAGAACACAAGAAGACATGGTAAAAGTAAAATTATTTAACTTAATGGAAAATCTAAATGATATGGTTACAATAGGAACCTAAACTTGTCTAAATTCTATTGGATGAGAGTATATCGACCCATACCCACCTTAGCCTCTAAATAAATCTATTTGGAGCTATTTAAAACTGAACTTTACTTTATAATAAAATAATATTTTTAATTATTCAAAGGGTGCCCCTCTCCTCCCTTATAAAAGGGCACCCCCTCCCTCTCTTCCTCACACAAATTTTAGCCTTCATGCTCGGCCAACCCCTGCCAAATTCTCTTCTCCACTTCCCTAGAAACATCCTAGAGGTTCTGTTCTTCCTCAAAGACCAATATTATTTCCCTACGAGGAGGTCTCAAAGAGGCGCTTCAAAGAAGAGGTAATTTCCGTTACCGATTCTTTCACCTTTATTTCTTCTTCCACTTCTTCTTCGTAGGTTGTTTCATTATGAAGTAATAACATCAGTATCACTCATATAATGATATGTTATTATATGTATGAAACAATCCTATTTCATCATCTATCCATCCTACGGAAAATGAAATCACCGCGCGTGCGTACGTACGGAATACCGTCTCCACGCCGTGGTGTAATCTGTTTTTCCACCAACACCTTACATGGATGGTTATTATGATGTAAAGAATAACTATACATAGTTATTATAACATAATAATGATTCTTATATATTGTATCATCCACTCCAATTCAATTCAATAATTATGGAAATGATATCATCGCTCGTGCGTACGTACGGACTACCGTCTCCACGACGCGATGAGATTCATTCTCCATTTTAACCATTTAAGAATGATTATAAAGTATATATAAGCAATAATAATGAAATATATGACCTTATAAAGCTACTGGATTTATGTGTATATATATTTATGTCATCTACTTAATTCCATTCAACTCAATAAGGAAACGAAAACAGCGTTCATGTGTACGTATGGCCTACCGTCTACATGAACGGTGTATTTCTTTCCATTTAATGATTTATTATATATATGTATATTCTGAATATATATATAAATCATGTTTTATATTCTGGAAATAAGTAATCATGATCTAAGTAATCATATGAATAATTACAATTCAAAACACGGACGACAAATGAAACAATTTTACCCAAAACGCTCTTTAACATGGAATTTACAAAAGAACGGGTAATATAAAGTCATAAGTGAACCATATATGATATCATAACAATGAATGTGATTCTGTAATAAGTCAATGAAATTATTTAAATCATTATACAGGAGGTTCGGACACTTACGAAGCAAATCGAACCTAAGGTAAGGGAAATATCACAATCTCATTTTTATCCGAGATTGTTTATACTTTAGTATTTACTAGGGTGTATTTTATCATCCTCATCCATGTTTCTTGAATATGTAATATTATTTCCATCCACCTACAAATGTTTAAATCCAATTTTACCCTTTGGTGAGTTTTTAGTAAAAGATATGAAAGGAATCTTTTGTCGTTTTTCGTACGAGGTACTTTTTTTTAACTTTTCCGACAAAAGTACGCAAAGAATGTTTTTTTTAATTTATACGGAATGAATGGATTTTAAAAACATTATTTCAAAGAAGATTCCTTTACAAGTTTTCAAGTTTATTTTTAATCAACTTCAATTAGTTTAAAGTTGTATGACATGTTAAGAAAGGAAAAATGTTTTTGAAGAAGAAAGGATATTTTTGTCAAGAATGGAGTTCAAGTTTTTAATCAAAATTTTTTTCCATCTAAGATAATAAAGGGTACTGTTTTTATCCCTATTATTACATTGATTTGATTAAGTTGTGATGGAATTATTTTTATGAATTCCTTTATTGTATATGAATTGTTTTATGATCTCATGATGTTTAAGATTCCCATTTTTATTACATGGGTTATGCAATGACGTATGATTTATGATTTTGTAGAACACATAAGAATGGTATCATTATGAGATGGGTGGGACCTATATCTCCCTCCAATGCATTGGGTAAAGATTTTATATCTCATGAGATAGACATGGCTGGAATGGTAGGTTATACCGGTTCAGTAAAACAGGACTGAAACAAGGGTGACTCGGTTCAGAAAGGGACTTTGTCCACTAAGATAGTCTTGGAAATGAGTCTTGACTAACAAGAAATGATTCTCTATTATTATGTTTGTATGCCACAAAGTTTCATGTTTTAAGTTATTATTATTGTGATTACATTTCACTGCCATGATTTATCCCATGTTATGAAATTATGATCTCTTTTGCAGGTTAAGATTTCCAAAAGTTATGTGCTTGTGTATACGATGTGATTGATATTTTTTTTGTTTACCCTTACTGAGAATTTGAGCTCACCCTTTTATGTTTACTTTTCCCCAGGATATAAAGAAAGGTTTTAGGTAATAAAAAATGGAATATCTTTATGGGATATGTTGAAGAACTTTCACCACGATTAGAAGATTACATTCTGAGTTTCCAAAGACACTAAACTATTACGATCCTTGTGTGTGTGTTTTTGTTATATACTAAGTATTCCGCAAAAGTAATGTAATGTCCATGTACGTCAAGCTTCGGGTCTCTACATTTGGTATCAGAGGAAAGGTTTAGTCAACCTTTGGAAACTAGGATGCAATAAATTTAGTGAGATCCCTATTGATATTTCTATGGTTTTTCTAGGTATTTCTCTAAGGTTAAGTATACGTATAGGTTATAGTCCTAGAATTGCACTAATGATCTTAGAATTTAAACTAAGGTGTTAGATATTGAGGGTACTCCCCCTTTATTATGTTGTTTTCCCTAGCATGATTTTTGCCTCTCACACTATTCTTTTTGGGTTTTAGACGATGGATTGAACCCGAAGGAACCGTGTTGATCAATGCAATGGACAATGTAATGATTTCCCTCCGGAACAAACAAATTTTATGGGAGATGGAGTGAAAAATCTTATTGTTATACTTACACAAGCTATGAATCATTCTGGACTTCCAAATGAGCAGAGAAGGGAACAATATTCTATTGATTCCTTCATGAGGCAATGTCCACCTTCTTTCAGTGGGTCTACTGATCCACTTGTTGCTGAACAATGGATCAGTACCACTGAAAAGATATTTTCAGTTCTTCAATGTTCTGAGAATGATAAATTCATCTTAGCAGTATATCGTTTGGAAGGTGAAGCTGATCAATGGTGGAATCTTATCAAGAATACGAGGCCAAGAGATGAAATTGAGTCCATGGAATGGGATGAGTTCAAGAACTTGTTTTTCAGTAAGTACTTCCCTCGTATTATTCGAACAAAGATGGAAAAGGAGTTTCTTGAGCTGAATCAGAAGGATGATGAATCTGTTGGTATATACGAATCGAATTTTACAAGACTTGCAAGGTATGCATCTAGCATTATCATCCAACCTGAATGTAATGTTGATCAATTTTTCAGTGGCATAAATCCAAGTCTTCGAAGGGAATTATCTATAAGAGACTTCAGTAGCTATGAAGAAATTGTGTGTTGTTCTATGAAGGTAGAAATGGAAGTTGTTGTTACATATCCATCTCATAGTTTTGAAAAGAAATGAAATATGGAGTTCAAGGAGAAATCTCAAAATAATGGTGAAAAGAAGATGAATGTTTCCTTATGCACAATGTGTGGAAAGAAGCATGGTGGAGATTGTCTTAAAGGGACTAGAAAATTTTTCAAGTGTGGAAAAGAAGGTCATCGAGCTGCTGAGTGTCGAAGTAATGGAAAAAGGGTTTCTAATGATGTGAATAAAGAAAACACTGCAGAGAACGCACCACCAACACTTCAATGCTTCAAGTGCACAGAAATGGGTCATTACGCTAATAAATTCCCTAATCCAAGGGTTAGTGATGATCGACATGAACAACCGCTTAAGGCAAAGGAAAAAGGGAAGTCACATGCGATCACTATTGGCGATGTTGAATATGACAACGATGTGGTGGAATGATTAAGTGTTTATGTAATGGGAATTCCAAAATAATGTTATATCATAAAGTATTGGAATATTAATGTATTGGTATAATGTGGTATTCAAAGTGATTGAGATATTTTTGGAAATAAGATGATATGCGCATAATGGAGGGAAAACGAGAAAACGAAATGTTTAACAGTATTCATGAGCTCATTATTGATATAAGGACTAAGTGATATCATGGTTTGAGTATATAGAATTTTGAGGATTTTGGTATATGGAAAGTGTTAACTTTTAACTGCATTCAAGTTTTCACTATGGTTCAATGGGTATTCAAGAGAGTACAAGATTAAGGCCTTTGAATGTTTGGAATGTGACCAACAAGATATATCTTATGATATATGGGGATCAATGATGGTATTAAATCTCTGAGAGTGGACGACAGTATTATGGATAAGCCTAAATATTGGAATGGATTATGTTGGACATAAGTTAGTATTATTGATGGGATGTTATAGTAATATAGCTTTAGAAAAAGGACAACCTGCAGGACGGGCGACAACCCATCTCGTCGGACAAGGCTGTGGGAATCGAACCCACAACCGAAGTGCGACTGGCCTTTATCGCCTACCACTACCCTACAGGAAGTCTCTGTTTAGTAGAAACTAGTTTTATTATATTAAGCAGTATGATATATGAAGTATAAGTCCATTTTAGGAACTATATATGATTAATCTCACTATAGAATGACTTATGTATATTTAATAACTTCTGCTAACCTTTTGTTTGAGATAGATGGAATGACCCATCATTCTATCACATGATCTGCTAACACTTCACGAATAACAAATTCAACTTCATTTATTTAAGGGATGAAGTGGAAATTGTTCAAGGCACAAACAACAGCGAGATTGTACCAAAATAAAGTAAGTATTTATTCTAATTCAAATTCTTCAACTTTAGGGAAACGATATTGAAAACCAAAAATGTTTTCCTAATGCTCTTATATCTGATTAATCAAATGGTACCTTAGATTGTCACAAATTTATGGATTTGTGATTGTTTGATTTTCCATAGCCATGTTCTCTACCACTCTCCATGAGAACATGATGGTTAGATTTTTCTTCCATATCCATATTTTCACCTATGTGGAAACCCAGTGATTTGTTTATTTGGGTAACCGTTACGTTTCATACTTTTGTTTTTAAAGATTAGTTTTGGTATTCCTTTTTATGATGTGGGTTTCTATTAAAGAAACTTTCGAATAGTAAACCATTTATAACCCCGACGAATTTCGAGGGCGAAATTCATTTTAAGGGGGGTAGAATGTAACACCCCGATATTTTATGAAAAATATTCTTTTTAATTTCGTTAATGTATTGTGTTATAAGCTACACCAAAAGGATCTTTCATAACACAGATCACTGACTTGGCTTGAATTACACGCAATCGCGACATTCCACGATAGCGTGTGTTGTACGCAACACCAAGTTTCGCTAAACAACGATATGCTATTAAAATATTAGTAAAACTAGACATTATAAATAGTAATTACCACTTTTTGAAATTTTGTAATTTCTATTTTTCAAAATGGACTTCATTTTTGGATTCGTAATATCGAAATTAGCTTAGGGTGAAATTTTGGTGATTTTCGGATAACTTTCATATTTTGATGAATACTGAAAATTACTAAATTTTAATTAAAAAAAACTTTTCAATCGAAATAATTAATAGTGATAAATTATTAATTTGAGTGGTTTTAAAGTATATTTAGAATATATTTTTACAATTTAATACAATGTTGGTCATTGGATGTAATTTCACATTTAAACCAGTTATAAACAAGTCTCAATCTTTTGATAGTTATTATCTCTTAAAAACACGCTATTTGTTTTGACGACGGGAATTAATTTTTAAATTAATTAATGAAACTGATATTTTTTGAATTTGGTAAAATAGAAATCATTTTTGAGTTCATAATATCAAATATAGCTTAGACCTAATTTTTTGTATTTTTCTGAAAACATTCAATTTTTGATGAATACTGAAACCACAAAGTGGTAGTTAAAAAAACTGAATTTTTCATAAAACTTCATTTCACCGCTTCTGTGAGTGGAATTTTAAAAATTCGAGAAACACGGTTGATGTAAGTAAGTAAAATTTGGTTCAATGAGATGAAAATAATTTTTGGTGAATAATAACTTTTTACTTTTATTTACCACGGTTAAAAGTAAATAGGGTAATTAAGGGTAAAAATGATATTATTATTACCCTGAAACATGTCCAAATTCAATTGGATAAGTGTAATTCGACCAAAAAAAAGCTTAGGAATAAAATATGACCATTTAGGACCACTTGGATTAGATTAGGACATTTATTATTATTTAATTCAAAGAAGAGTTAAAAGAGTTAAAATCAAAGTTTATTTACTAAAACATTTTTAATATAGGGCTATACATAAGATAAATTCGATTGTAAATATTAATTAGAAATCTAAAAATATTTCATACATAATGGTATTTTATATGTAATTTTTAGACATTATATAATATAATTTATTTATGACACAAAGATGATGCAGTAATTATCTTATTAATGAAATATTGACATAATTGTTGTTATAAATATCCAAATAAATATACTTTGAGACTTTTTTATTAATTACACTAATTTTATGGGTTAATATGACATGTTAGTATTGATTTAAATAACTTTTTTCGAACTTATCATTCTGTTATGATTTTCACAAAAATCAATTACTAAATAGTTTCAAAATTGACATAAAATAGTTTTTAAAACAAATATTATATTATTAATTGATATTTTATTCCTAAAAATCTAAGGTTCGGCCAAATGAATTAGATGAGATTATATATATTAATAATAAACAATTTGGGGTTCGTTTGGCTTCTTATAGTATGTTTATTAACCTTATATTATAAGAACACAAGAAGACATGGTAAAAGTAAAATTATTTAACTTAATGTTAAATCTAAATGCTAATGTTAAAATAGGAACATAAACTTGTCTAAATTCTATTTGATGAGTGGATTTCGACCCATACACATCTTATCATCGAAATAAATCAATTTGGAGCTATTTAAAACCGAAATTGACTTTATAATAAAATAATATTTTTTGTTATTCCAAAGGTGCCCCTCTCCTCCTTTATAAAAGGGCACCCCCTCCCACTCTTCCTCACAAAAATTTAACCTTAAAGCTCGGCCAACCCCTGCCAAAGTCTCTTATCCACTTCCCTAGAAACATCCTAGAGGTTCTGGTCTTCCTCAAAGACCAATATTAGTGCCCTAAGAGGAGGTCTCAAAGAGGCGCTTCAAAGAAGAGGTAATTTCTGTTACCGATTCTTTCGCCTTTATTTCTTCTTCCACTTCTTCTTATTAGGTTGTTTCATTATGAATTAATAGCATCAGTATCACTCATATACCGATATGTTATTATAAGTATGAAACAATCCTATTTCACCATCTATCCATCCTACGGAAAATGAAATCACTGCACGTGCGTACGTACGGAATACCGTCTCCACGCCGTGGTGTAATCTGTTTTTCCAACAACACCATACATGGATGGGTATTATGGTGTAAAGAATAACTATAAAATAATTATGGAAATGATTCTGATATATTTTATCATCCACTCCAATTCAATTCAATAATTATGGAAATGATATCATCGCTCGTGCGTACGTACGGACTACCGTCTCCACGACGCGATGAGATTCATTCTCCATGTTAACCATTTAAGAATGATTATAAAGAATATATAAGAAATAATAATCAAATATATGACATTATAAAGCTACTGGATTTATGTGTATATATATGTATGTCATCTACTTAATTCCGTTCAACTCAATAAGGAAACGAAAACAGCGTTCATGCGTACGTACGACCTACCGTCTCCATGAACGGTGTATTTCTTTCCATTTACTGATTTATTATATATATGTATATTCTGAATATATATATAAATCATGTTTTATATTCTGTAATTAAGTAATCATGATCTAAGTAATCATATGAATAATTACAAGTCAAAACACGGACGACAAATGAAACAATTTTACCCATAACACTCTTTAACATGGAATTTACAAAAGAATGGGTAATATAATGTCATAAGTGAACCATATATGATATAATAACAATGAATATGATTCTGTAATAAGTCAATGACATTATTTAAATCATTATACATGAGGTTCGGACACTTACGAAGCAAATCAGACCTAAGGTAAGGGAAATATCACAATCTCATTTTTATCCGAGATTGTTTATACTTTAGTATTTACTGGGGTGTATTTCATCATCCACATCCATGTTTGCTGAATATGTAATATTATTTTCATCCACCTACAAATGTTTAAATCCAATTTTACACTTTGGTGAGTTTTTAGTAAAATATATGAAAGGAATATTTTCTCGTTTTTCGTAAGAGGTACTTTTTTTGACTTTTCTGACAAAAGTACGCGAAGAATGTTTTTTTAAATTTATACAGCATGAATGGATTTTTAAAACATTATTTCAAAGAAGCTTCCTTTACATGTTTTCATGTTTATTTTTAATCAACTTATTTTAGTTTAATGTTGTATGACATGTTATGAAAGGAAAAATGTTTTTGAAGAAGAAAGGATATTTTCCTCAAGAATGGAGTTCAAGTTTTTAATCAAAATTATTTTCCATCAAAGATAATAAATGGTACTGTTTTTATCCCTATTATTACATTGACTTGATTATGTTGTGATGGAATTATTTTTATTAATTCCTTTATTGTATATGAATTGTTTTATGATGTCATGATGTTTAAGATTCCCAATTTTATTACATGGTTTATGCAATGATGTATGATTTATGATTTTGTGGCACACATAAGAATGGTATCATTATGATATGGGTGGGACCTATATCTCCCTCCAATGCATTGGGTAAAGATTTTATATCTCATGATATAGACATGGTTGGAACGGTAGGTTATACCGGTTCAGTGAAACAGGACTGAAACGAGGGTGCCTCGGTTCAGAAAGGGACTTTGTCCCCTAAGATAGTCTTGGAAATGAGTCTTGACTAACAAGAAATGATTCTCTAGGATTATGTGTGTATGCCACAAAGTTTCATGTTTTATGTTATGATTATTGTGATTACATTTCACTGCCATGATTTATCCCATGTTATGAAATTATGATCTCTTTTGCAGGTTATGATTTCCAAAAGTTATGTGCTTGTGTATACGATGTGATTGATATTTTTTTTGTTTACCCTTACTGAGCATTTGAGCTCACCCTTTTATGTTTACATTTCCCTAGGATATAAAGAAAGGTTTTAGGTAAGAAAAAAAAGGGAAGTTCTTTATGGGAGATGTTGAAGATCTTTCACCACGATTAGAAGATTACATTCCGAGTTTCCAAAGACACTAAACTATTACGGTCCTTGTGTGTGTGTTTTTGATATGTACTAAGTATTCCGCAAAAGTAATGTAATGTCCATGTACGTCAAGCTTCGGGTCTCTACAATTCCACTAGCTTGGCCTCTTGGTGGGTCACCAAGGGTTCAAATATCACCCTATAAAAAGGCTCATTTCTCATGGTTCCATGGCCAACACCTATGTTGACATTATTATTAAGGCCAACTTCATTAGAGATTTTTTGTATCACAAGTGGTTGGAAAAAATTTCATTCTCCAAAAAATTAATGGGTACTTCTTAGTATGAATCTATTTATGAGATGTCAGCAACTATTTCATGAATGATTATTTTCCACTTCTACATATATAGCTTCTCATCGACACTATGTCTGGATTCTATGCCATCCCATTTATTAATGTCTAACTGAAAACATCCATTTTTATTGAAATAAAAGCCATAGTATAAAAGAAACACAAAAAAAACATCATGGTGGTCGAAAGTAATGAAAACACATAGCATCATTGGCAACAAATTTCATCCCATCCTTAGAAAATGAACCCACGCAAAAGAAATATAATATCCTCTGATCTGAGGAATCCATGGATGCCATATAATCCGCCACCATATTCCCCTCCCGACTTGTGTGAGACCCCATCATATTGCTACCCCTGAATGCGTTGCATTTTATAATGGTGTATAAGATATTAAAAGGGATATTAACCTTTCTAAGAATTGCATTACAATGCAGCAAAGAGTCAGACTCCACCATTTGAACCTCAAGCTATCTTTGACTACACATTTCTAGCCTAGTGACCTTGGCGAGAGCCTCCGCCTGCAGAACATCACCTCGCCCAAAGAAAGTCGCAAGCGCTGCAACAACAGAACCCCTATGATCTCTTACAACTTCAACCCCACGCATCCCCCCCAATTAGTTACCCAAGCGTGTTGAGTTTCAAGCCCTGTCAAGGGGGAATCCAATATATCAAGGATCCCTGTTTGGGATAGCCAGACCGAGGTGTGGTAGGAAGAAAAGTAACAAATGACCTCACAGAAGGAGCATGATGACAGTCCAGGAAGAGGTGTAGAATATCGAGTAGGGTATTCTTCATTTTGAAATGAATGCTTACTTGAGATCCCGGTGTATCATTGTGTCGCACATCATTCCAGGCCTTCCAGATCATCCAGCATCCTGCAAACAGAATAATAGATCTTATCTTCCTCTCCGCGTCATGGGATTCTGCTCCTCTAAACCATGATAGCAACAATTCGTCGTGCTCACCTCCAGATAGAAACCAGCTGAAGAAAGCCCCAAAAAACTTCTAGATACCGATCGCCCATTCACTCATGTAAAAATGATATTCCACTATTTATTGGTTTGGGAGCCTACAGCACCAGCACCTGGAAGCCAGATTCATGCCCATCCACTTCAAATTTTCATCATTTGGTAGAGCCTTATTCATTACTCACCATAAGAGAAATTTGTATTTAGATTTAAGCTCCTTGCACCATAGCTGAGTCCCCCCACTTATCTTCACCTGAAATATCCCTCATGACAAAATCTTTGATGGAGAAGATACCTGACATAGAATCTGTGAAAATAAGTTTATCTTGGACATTGTTGGAGACAATTCTATTGAAGATATCAATTTAATCCTCATCAAGAATATCCTGAATAAATCTGGGATGACCAATTTCCTCTCTGAAGGACATGTTTGGGGTGGGGTATCCTGGGAAGTAATGTCTCCTTGCCCCCAATCTTGTTTCTAGAAATAGAGATTTCCTTTACCCACTAACCACATAGAATGATGTTGCAGAATCCCCATGTAGGGGTGGACCACCTTTCAGATCCTGGACGGTCATGATCTCTGGGCATAGATATCATGCCCGTGCATATCCTGAATAGTCCTACCCCAAAGGGACCTTCCTTCCATAGACTCCCATGCTATCATGGCATGAATTCCCTTCATGATTGAGAGAGAACTCCTTAGATTAATACCCCCATCATCAAGAGGCCTTGCAAGACGTTTCCCTGATGCCCAATGATGATTTCATTCCATTTGTCCATCCCATACAAAGGATATCAAAATGTTATCCAAATTGGAGGTTACAGTCTTAGGAACCTTCAGGGTGGAATGAATATTCATAGTAATGGAATCCAAGATGTGGTTTACTAATGTTATACGACTTACAAACGATAAAAATATCTTCTTCCAGATGAGAATATGACCCAAAATTTTGTTGACGAGCTTATAAAAATGTTGGACACTTAGGAAAGAAGGACTAACAGGAGACCCACGATATTCCATGGGAAATAATCTTCGCTCTATATTAAGAATATTCCCCACATCACTCACCTTTAGTTCCGACGCATTCATTGATATGTAAAATGTTCTTTTCTATTTATTGACAACCTGCCCACTCCACTTGTAGTATTCCCCTAAATTATCATTCAAACCATACACTGACCTGCTACTGCCATTAATAAAAATTATGGTGTCATATGCAAACATCAAATGTGAGATCCCCCTGGTGGCCGACCTATTATGATAGTGGAAGATTGTCCCTGTGGTAAGACCTTGATTGATAAAGGCACTGAGCACATGTAGGGTGATAATGAAAAGAGTGAGAGATATGGGATCTCCTTAACTAGGACAACGACAAGCTTTGAAGAAGCCAAATTTCTTACCCATAAACGAAGAAGAAATCAAAGTTGTGCTAAATCACCAGAAGAGAAAGTCAGAAGACCATGTTTAAAACCCCATGCAATTCAAGACTCTGAGCACAAAACCCCATTACCCTTTATAATAGGCCTTGCTCATGTCTAACTTAACCACCACATTGAACCTGAATGACTTGTTATTAATTCCTCTTACCATTTCATGGGATACTCCAATAGAACCTAGTATATTCCTCCCTTTAATAAATCCATGTTGTTCTGAGGCCATCCAGGAATCCAAATGAGGGGCTAGACACTTGTTGATAATTCTATCCAGAGTCTTGTACGGGATGTTACACATCCTAATGGACCGGTAATGGTTAACAGGCTGAGGATTACACACCATTTGTAGATGAACCATCTTTGTGGCACATGAAATCCATGTCAATTTTCCCCTGGAAGTATTCTTTGATTTCCCTCACAAGATCCCCTTTTATACAATCCCATGACACCCTGTAAAATGAACCTGGAAAGCCATATGGACCAGGGGCACTTTCCGGGTTCAAGGACCAAAGCCCCTCCTGAATTTCATCATCCTCCAGAGTCCTCCTCAAAGCCTCATCAATTCCCTCTGAAACAAAACTAGGAAACCCTCCAAAAAGATCAGAATCACCTTGCGGGTACCCCCTTCCATATTTGGATAGGGGTCTTCCAGTAAGGATCTGATATCCCCACTAGTCAATCCCCCTACCTTATCACGATCACTGGAGTAAGAAACAAATTCACTCAGCAGGTTTGGACGCTGAATCATGTGTAATTATCTGATGCAAGCATGAAAGAATTTAGAGTTCCACCCCCCCTCACGATGCCATCTGATTCTAGCTCCATCCCTGGCCAGCCTTTCTTGACATCAGAGACTATCAGCAAGCTTATCCTTTTTGATCCTAAGATCATTAAACAGAACATCATCCCATTCTTCTTCGAGCCGCTTCTCCATGGTTTCCACCTCTTTACTTATTTAAATCACAACCCGATCACAAGCAGGGATTTTGCTTATCCAGGGTCGAAGAAGAGATTTAGGAACGTATTGTCATCTTGGTCGGTTCTTCTATCTCTTAACTGATTATTATCCCATGTAAAGCTACTTCCCTCATAACCCAAATCCATCAAGTCGTTCCTGGCCATGAATGAACCAAATGTAAGACTGGAATTCCTCAAGAAGGCGCCCCCTTTCTTCTCATCCATGAATGAAATGATGCTAAAATCGCCCCCAACAATACAGGGGACATTTTATGGATTAGTAACATCTAACTTTCTCCAAAGAGACTCTCTCTCCAGGGATTTGTATTTTTCATAAATGAAAGAAAACCGAAACACATGACACCATACTTATATTTTAGTAGTCAAGGACTGATCAGATGTCCTTTGTAGATCAACAGACAAATAATCCTTCCAAAATAGCCAGATATGTGAGTTAGGATGGTCCCCATGCATGAATCCAGTGACCATGAGCCTCTAAGCATACTCATTGATCTTACATGATGCATGTTTTGGCTCCAGAATAACCACCATAGATACTTTATTGATCCTAAACTGATTGACGATGAAGTCAGTCTTTTCCCGGGCCCCAAGGCCCCGTGCGTTCCATATTAAGACTTTAGACATTAAAATGACCACGTATGGATTTGGCCCCAAACTCTTGGCTATTTGAGTGAGGGGATATAGATACACCTTCTTGAACACGATTATTTGACTGAGATCATGTTTTCATACCGGCACTCACCTGCGAGGAACCTGCCCCTAGACAAGCCACACAGTTCATACCTTGCATGAAGCTTTTGAAGATTCAAAGGACCGACCATCCAACTTGTCATGATCCAACTCAAACACCAGAGTAGGACAACATGGAGGGGAAGGAGGAGAAAGGGGATCCCGAGCTGGAGAAGAAGGAGGGGAAGATACCACCTGGAATAAAGTCAGAGTCTTCGAAGCGATCTCCCTGGATTCTTCGAGCACAGACCATGGCTCCAGCAATGTGATCTCAGAGATGCTGATGGAAAGAAGAATACAGTATGCAACGGATAAAAAATGCCTCCAAAGTCCCTTACTAAGAAACACCCCCAAGGAAGACAGACCAACCTCTGGAACGACCATTGATCCCCTGCCCAAATCTCTATGAACTAGAACTACGATTCAAGAGGAAGCCGCATCACTAACCATAGTATAACCCTAAAAAAGACTATATATCCCCCATAAAGAATATTTGTCAAGAATTTTCCTTTTTATTGTTGAATATTCAACATTATTTACAGTACCATAAGAAAAAACTAGTGTCCCATGATTCCAGGATGAAGTATATACATAATCACCCCATACTAATGAGGATTTTGGAACACTAGATATTAATCCTCCTATAGTTCAACATATAGTTTTCCTATATAAATCCATTATGGTAAAATAATTGGAATACTTTTTTTCGACACATCTAATCCTGAGGAATATTCTCAAGATTTTTATTTCATAAATGATTCCATTATCTTATTATATCTTGTTTTTCTATGTTAGATGATTAATTTTGATGGTTATTCCTATTTTATAACCAGTCTAATGCTCAACAACCCCAAATTTAATAGCTTAGGAATGAAGATCATCTTTATCACTCTTACACATGTTGACGTTCCATACATGTTCTTGATATTATAAGGACATACCAACAAAAAAGTGGTGTATCATTGTATTTTTATTGGTCACAAGATGGCCCTAGGTATTAATTTACCTAGTTTAAATTTGTTTGGAGACTCTGGGTTATTAATAAATTGGATCAAAGGTAAATAAATCATTAAAAATAATGAAAATATTATCTTGTTGGAATGAACCTGTCAACTAATGGCCTAATTATCATCCTATATAATGTTGACTCATTTTTTCTATCACATAATAGATAAGCTGGCACAATGTTAATCTTAGTTTCCTCCATTGTAGATCCGGAAATGGATGAATTTTTAATTTATGTGTCACATCATAGTGTCATTCCCCCCACCACATTTTATGGCAATGACCAATAGGTAAATCAACAAGATTCCATTACATGTATTTTGGAGCCCTAAAATTCCCTTCTGGTTGAGGAAATTAAAAATTGGATGAATTTCTTCATTTAGTACCTCAATAATGACATTAAACCACCACGTGAAATTGATAATGAGAGAATCCATCAGGGTATAGATCTGTTCACCCTCTATAGTGGCCCTATCCTTATGAATACCCTTTACATAAAAAGTGTAAATGGAATTATTCTTTGTCACATCCAAACAAAAAAAAAGATAATTCATCTGATGTAAGAGTTCTACATATAATCTTATTGATCCCATCTGGTTGTATTGAATAATCCCCACCATATTTCAGGATTTTGTTACTTATGTCCTACAATGGTTCATGGCTAAATTTTGTTCACCTGGAGGTGTTATTCATGCGAAATACATGCTATCATTATGCACCAACCACCATAGATTCTCCACATCACAAATTATTCATTTCTCATTGTATTTTAGTGACTCAAAATTGTCAATACCTACCCACCTGTGACCGCACGGATGTACTTGTTTTTTAACAAAAAATACTTCTTTTCAATTTAGGAATATGTTGTTCCCCTCAATGACTTCAAAACTAGATCTACTATTTAGTTTTTGAGATCCCATATAATCTATCGATAAGTAGTGCCTCACACTATTCTCATATGTAATGGAACCGAATTTATAGCTAAAGAATCACTATAAATAGAACTATATTGATTCACACAACACTTCCTTCTATCATGCATTGGAAAATGGGAAGATTTAGATATCAAATAATCATTCTCTAACATCCTATAAAAATGGTATGACATAATAAGAAGAGTTTGTATATGAGATCTTTAACAACTTCCAATCATATTGAACAAAACTAAAAATTCCATTCATGTGTTCCCATATTCAATGGTGTTTGTTGATGAGTCGTATTTAGCACAAAAATGTTTGTCTTTTATCCCTCTCAATAGCCAATTATTAATATTATATGCTCAAAAGTGAATAATTTTTTTTTTCTAGCTATGTTGGAGGCCCTCGAGGATAATAAGCTTGTTGTTCCAAATAACATAGAGAGACTGTATAATTAGGTAGTGGAGTATTCAACAATAAATATCACATTAGATAATTCCTTCATGGTTATATGGTGCGGGATCATGCAACACTGATGATACCCTGAATTTTTTGTTGTTGTCAGAACCCAATTGGGAAGGAACATAACTCATCCCCAAGGTCAACCTTAATGGTGAAAACTTCTTAATCACCATGGATACAGAGTATAGCCTACCTCACAAAATGACTATTTTCTCCTGTAGTATTACAAATAAATTCCTTATTCTGAGCTCTGGGATCATAAATTAGCAGCAGTCATGGTCTGAGATCTATGAATATAAAATAGTAATATCCATAGTCTGAGTTGTATGAAATTATACTAAAACTCTAAATGTCCTAATCACATAACATAAAATGGAAGCTATCATCTATGTAATAATAAATTAATACTCATATTAAAAATATTGGATAAAAACCCAATGTTCTCAATACATGGAAGTAAATTATTTCCCTTACCAATGTAACAAACATTGGATTCCTCAAGCGATAAGTATTAGAAGGCCCAATGTACCCATAACATGACATGAAATTACATGAGACCCTAATCCCAGAATATAGAGGAATCTAAACATTTGGGAATAGTCACATACCTTGTAATGTCCCATAACTATGTGTGTCTTGATTCCTGTCTTAGTGGTATATGTAGTGATTCATAGAGATTTTATATTTCGGTCGAGCCAAAAATGTACCATCATTTGAAGCTATAATTTTTAATATTGAATCTCCCAAATACAATGCCACTAAATGAACTCAATAGTAGTTTGTATGCTCTAGGGCCTCTTAATCCCTCATTTCATGATGGTTTTTAGGCCCCTCATCACATCATATCCTCCATAAAGTATCTTAATCTGGTATGAGTTATAATACATTAAACTTGAGGAAACAATATTCCATGATCTATGACCAAAAAACAGAATCCACCCCTATGGTTGAGATCTATGTCCATAAAATATAATCCATCATAGACTAGAATATATGAATTTGAATGAAAAATAACAATGTCTTTAACATATAACATTAAACAATATTTTAAGGCCCCGAGCCCACTCTTTCATACTCAATTTTAAAAAATATCGTGTAATTGTTTTTTTAAAAATAAACTAAATTATTACACAGAAATTTTAAAAAAGAGGACCTTTTACCGTTTTAAATTCTGGAGGATTTGATAAAACCTTAAATTTATTAGATTTGGAAAAAATTAAACAATTTTCCACTATGATTCAACACACAATAACTCCAAACGCTATGAAATTTGCGATAATCTCCTATGATACCTATGAAAAATAATTTTAAAATAAAAGGGTGAGTATTAAATTGACCAGTAAGGAGTTTTAAAAACCATTGATAAATTCCATCAAAAATCTCTATTTGATGATTCATTCAAAAAACTCAATTATAAATAAATTTGTAAAAAATCATTACAATTACTGCAATGCTTGGAAAAATAATTATACATCAAAAACACTTTCAAACTAAACTAGTGACTCAATTGAAAATACTAAGCAAGATCTTAAAAACTAAGAAACTATGGCCCCTCGAAACATTGAAGGCTATCTTGGGCCTACCCATTTGAGGGGTGGATCCACTATCCATTTCCATTTCATATTTACAATGTTTGAGTAATAGTTTTCATAAAACATTTTTTTCATATCTTGCCTTATATAAATAGATTTTTAACTAATGTTTTAGATTTGAATAGATAATTTTAATCATGCTTGGAACAAAAATGTCCAATTTAATTTATATGTAAATTTATAAATACTAATCATTATTGAATATTACATATTCGGCTTGATAGGACCAAATATTCAGATACCGGACTTTTCATAATCACATAGAATATTAATCAACATCCACATACTTGAAATTTCAAAGACATATTTGTTAAATTTATTTTATGAATTTATAAAATCATAACAATAGTGAACAAATAATTTTGTCTTTTTTTAGTTAATAATTAGTAATAGATAATTATGTGTCGTGCTCAAAAATCATTAAAACAACATTTCATTAATAAATCATCAATTTATATGAACTTATGTTTAAAAGAACACGACATTAAGTACATATATATATATATTAATGTTTAAATTTCATGATAACAAAATCATCGATGTATTGTTATAATCTTTACTTTTATATCTTTGGTGCATGATAAAATTATGATATTCTTAATTTATAATTTCATTTGTGAATTAATACTTGGTAGATAGTTTATTTAAAGTAATTATATACAAGAACATCATGAAATTGTATATATATATATATATTTAGATATATATACACATATATATATATAATATTAGATTTCTATGATAAATTAAAAAATAAAAACATGTTTGATTTTGAATTAAGAAATTAAGTAATTTCTAACCTTATATAAATTTGTTGAGAAAATAAGCTCGATTATAATCAAAATTAAAACCCAACCATTTGATTAAATTGATTTACACATAACGATAAATATATGTACATATATATAACATAGTAATAATATTTAAAGAGATAGATTACACATGAAGATAAAATTGAAAATGATAAATTTGTATATTAAATATATGAATATCATTAAGTGGATTTAAAGAAATAATAAATAAAAGTACCATTCCCTTATGAGAAATTAAATATATTTTAATGAACACAAATTCCTTCAATGATAAATTTGAACATAAATAATGAATCTATAACAAAAACTACCAAATAAAAAACATATATTTTTAATCTAATTAAACATACTATACCACAAAATAAGTTTTGAAAAATGAATGGTTGTAAGTGTTTATAAGTAATAATAATTGATTCCCTTAGACAAAAGAAAATAAATTCAGAATATCATGATGTCCAATTATGATAAAATCCATCAAAATCAACTATGAAATTAAAGTTCATTTAAAAAATTAGTAATAGCTTACATGAAGAAGATATTAAATTAAATAAGTATTTAAAATATTTTTCATTTACCATATATATTCGGAAAACAAAAGTCATATATATATATATATGAAAATACTAAAATAATATAATTTTGTTAATAGAAATAATATCGTATCACGAGAAAGGTAGAAATATAATTTAAATAAATGAAATCCCTTACCCATAAAAAATTTATGATCAAATTACACATTTGTCGTATTTTTCAATTAAACTCACATGGCAGAAGAGTTTTATCACAATTGATTTTCTATCCAAGTAAAATTATTTGAAATAAAATTTACTTATAAAACTAAAATAAATTACATAAATGAGGTATCAAAAAATGAAACTAATTATTTCTCCTTTACCTCAAATTGAACCTTATCAGAAAAATGATGGTGCTAAGAAAAGCATTAAAAGGTGATTTGTTTCACATAAATTTTTCACGGAGAGCAGTAGTACTCAAAAAAGTATATACAGAATGTGCATCACACAGAGAAGGAGTGCTACATCTCATAATACAGGCCTCCAAAGAAAAACTAAAAGTATCTATTTATAGACTTCAAAAACTATAGTGGTATTATATTATATGAAAAATTGGGTTTATATAATTTAAGAGGAGTTGATTATTGATAACTAAATCCCAATAAAAATATACCTAAAATAGAGGATTATTTGAATTTTGAAACAAACTGAAGTACTACAAAAAAATTTATGTTAATATTTGGTATTTTTTTATAAACAACATATAGTTATATATATAATTAAATAAAAAAAATTCAATTTCAAAGTAAGATATCACTTTCAGTCGAGACTTCTACCCAATGAAATATGTCAAATTCCCATAATAAACAATCAATATTCTTGAAAAAATAATGCACATGTTTTTTTACAATTTTAATATCGGCAATGTAAACAAAAAATTGACTATGGTTAAATCCAAAATTTGTACATCATGTATTAATTCACACTAAAATTATGTTCATGAATTTTAAACCTCAATAGGACCAGCAAATATAAGGCAAAGAACAAATTGTTATATGAATAAGGCTATTGATAATATTCAGATATACAAATACCTACATGCAAAAACCGGAAAACAGAAAGTAGATCAGAAGTCATTTTCACCAAAACTTGTTCGAATACTTCAACTAAAAATAGATCGGGTGCATTTGAACCCATATCATTCTTCGAACATAATGATTTGAAACCTCAATATGCAATTGAATGTTGGATGATTCTTAGGATTCAATCAAAGGTCGACGTAGCCCAACTGAACTCAAACTCAAACTAACGCTCTCTAACACCTCTTTCGGGTTCAACCTCTTTTCACGAATAAGAAGACCAACCATTACGGCTTGGCCTCAACTAGGATCGTTGCTCAAACTTGCCGAAAACGGGACCCGTGGCTCCGCTTTATCTCACGCAGGGACTCCCATGTATAAATCTATTTTTTCCCCTAAAACAAAATCACAGTTATCTAATTTAAATTCTTTATATTCAATATTTTTATCATTTATATATATATATACATTTCAGTCATTTATAATCAAAAATCATATTTCTAATTTCATAAAAAAAATTAATAATTTTGATTTGAAATTTTTATTTTATTTGAAATTTTTATTTTATAAAACAATTAATAAAAATTCTTATATTAATTTAATAATTCATCTAATATTTTATAGAAAATTTTAATAATTATTATTATCTTTAATATTTACATTCATCAAAAAAACATATTTTCATATCAAATCATAATAATCATAACATATAAATTTTTTTTATGTTAATATAATAATAACATTCAATGAATTAAATCCTTTTAAGAACCTCAAATATTTATATTTTTATATAACATCATAAATAAAATAAATGATATATTTCCTTTAAAATTATTTTTATCATAAAATAATAATACTTTTGAATATATTTATTTAATAAGTAAAATATTCTAGAAAAAAAATATAATTTCTAAGATCATAACTTAAATATTAATTAAACATAACATATCGTGGTTGTAAACTTATTGAATAATTTAATTAACTAATGATATTTTATTTAATAAATTATCATTATAACTTTTTATTATTTATTTTCTTAATTAGTTAATTTAATATTTATTTACATATTTCGTTTTACATTGAATAAACTATTAATTAAAACAAAAGCTTATAATAAATTAAATAATTCATTTTACAAATACCTAGGATGTTACATTGTCCCCCCCTAAAAAATTGTGCCCTCACAATTCTTTCATCACACTTATGAAAATTCAGAAATTCCATCTTTAGAATTAAATAATTTTGAAGGGGCCATGACTATCGAAAATATAACAAATAAATTTTTTTACCCAATGATAACATATAATCTCTAATATTGTCTAGATCGTTTCTCTAATACCATTTTTAACACCTCAAGAATACTATTTTTGCCTCAGTGTTTAAAAATGATGTGTAATTGTTTTTTTATAAACGAAACTGAATGATTACCCAAAATTTTAAACAAAATAGGTACTCTTACCAGTATAGGTTCTAGAGGAATAGATAAAAACATAAAGTTATCATTGTTGAAACAAAAATAAAAAAAATTTACATTATCCTTCTGCGCGTGCTAACTCCAAAAGAGATGACATATATGATATTCTCCTAAGATACCTGTGAAAAATCATTTTAAAATAAATGGGTGAGTATTAAATTTCCTAGTATGATGTTTTGAAAACATTTCATAAATCCCATCAAAAATATCTATATGATGATACATTTGAAAAATTCAATTAGAACTAAATTTGTAAAACAACATTTACAATTAATATAATGCGTTGAAAAATAATTATACTTCGAAAACGCTTTTAATCAAATCCAGAGATTCAGTTGAAAATAAAAATAATGATCTTTAAAACAAAACAACTACGGACAATCTAAACATTGAAGGCTATGTTGGTCCAACCCACTTTAATTATGGATCATCTATCCAATTCCCTATAGCATTTACAATGTATGATTACCTTTTTTTTAACATTTTTTCTATGTTTGCCTTATTTACATTTAATTTTCACTAGTGTTTTAGCTTTGAAAATACATTTATAATCCAACTTAGAATAAACATGTCTTGGTTAATTTATATGTATATATATAAATACAAATCATACCGAAAATTACATATTCGTCTTTTTAGGACCAAATCTCTAGGAACATGACTTTTGATAATAACATGGAAGTTTAATCAATATCCACACAATTAAAATTTAAAGATGTTTTTGTTATATTTATTTTAAGAAGTTGTAAACTGATAACATTAGTAAAAATATAATTTTTTATTTTTTTAAATTAATCATTAGTAATAGATAATTATGTGTCATGCACAATAATCATTAAAACAAAAATTTTTTGCATAATACAATTAACCTTTTAAATTTAATAATGTTTAGAGAAACATTAATTTAAGTATATATATATATATATTAATGTATAAAATTCAATCTTACAAAATCATTAATGTTTGGTTATAATCATTTCTATTATATTTCATGCACATGATAAAATTATGACATTTATAATTTATAAATTCACATGTGAATTAATACTTGGTTGATAACATGCATAAAATAATTAAATACTTGAACATCATGAATGTGTATATTTATATATATGTAGATACATATATATATATATAATATTAGATTTCAATGATAAAATCAATAAGAAAAACAAGTATGATTTAGAATTAAGTGATTAAATAATTTTCTTCCTTATTTAAATTTCTTGATAAAATAATCTCAATTAGACTCAATATAAAAACCCAACCTTTTGATAAATTTGAGTAACATTTAATGAGAGATATATATATATATATAACATAGTAATTATATTTAAAGATATAAATTACCCATGAAAAAAAATTGAAAATAATAAATTTAAAAATAAAATAAATGAATATATTTATATGGATTTAATGAAACAATAATTAAATGTTCCATTCTCTTACTAGAAATTATATAGATTCTAATTAACAAAAATTACATCTATATAAACTTTGAACATAAAAAATAAATCCATAACCAAAAACATAAAATAAAAATAATATATTTTAAACTAATTAAACAAACTATAACACAAAATTAGTTTCAAAAAATGAAGAAACATAAGTGTTTATAAGTAATAATAATTGTTTCCATTGAAAATAATTAAATAAATTCAGAAGAACATATTGAAAAGTGGTGAAAAATCCATAAAAACAACTATGATATTAAAGATAATTTAGAAAATAAGTTATTTCTTACGAGAATAAGATATTAAATTAAATATGTATTTGAATTATTTATCTTTGACCTTATATATTTGGAAAACTAAACTCATATATATATATATATATATGAAAATCTGTAAAAAAATAATTTTTTTTAAATTAAACACTTAGCAATAGAAGTTTAAAAATATAATTTAAATAAATGAAATCCCTTGCCCACGTAGAATTAATGATAAAATTACACATTTGTATTATTTTTCAATTAAAATTACTTGGTAGAACAATTTTAACACAATTTAATTTCTAACAAAAAAAATTATTTGAAATGAAATTATCATATAAAACAAAAATACCATACAAAAATAAGGTTTCAAAATAAGCAACACAATATTTCTCCCTTAACTCTAATAGAACCTTATTAGAAAAATGATGGATCTAAGAAAGACGTTGACAATTGATTTGTTTCCCATAAATATCTCATATAGAGCATTGGTACTCAAACATGTATATACATAAAGTGCATCAATCAAATAAGGAATGAAATATCTCATAATACATACCCCAAAAGAAGTACTAAAATTATCTATTTATACACTTCATAAACTGTAGTGGTATTATATTATATAAAATTTATTGTTTATATCATTTAAGAGTAGGCCTTGATTTATAACTGAATCCAAATCAAAATATATTCAAAATGGTTGATTCATTGAATTTAGAAACAAAACAAAGTACTATTATAAATTTTATGTTCATATTAAATATTTTTTATAAACAAAGGGTTGTTACTAATAGAATAAATCAAGATAATTTCAATTGAAAAATAATATATCATTTACAGTCTAAACTTCTACACAAAGCCATAATTCAGAGCCATAAAATAATCAATCAGGATTGTTTAAAAATAATGCACAGTTCATTTTAAGATTTTTTTTATCGGTAATGTAAACAAATAATTGATGATTATTGAATCCAAAAATATGACCACATGTATTAATTCACTCTGAAATTATGTTCAAGAATTAAAAAAGACAATATGACAAACAAATAGATGAAAAACTGGTCATTGCTAAAAAAATCGGCCTACAGATAATATTAAGATAATCAAATACCTACTTGAAAATCCATAAAATAGAAGGTAGATCAGATGTCACTTTCCCCATACATCATTTGGATACATCTTCGAAAAATGGATCTGTTGAATTTGAACCCTAACCGCACTTTGAACATGATTCTTTGACACCTGTATATGCTATTGAATGCTGGAAGATCCACAAGATTCAATCGAAGGATGATATAGGCCATCTGAACTCCAACTTAAACTAACGCTCTCAAACTCCACGTTAATGTCTGACCATGGTTCCCGATGAAAAATATGAACCCTTATGGATTTTCCTCAACTAGGATCATTTCTCAAACTTGACAGAAATGTGACCTGCGGCTCCGCTTCATCTCACGCAGGGACTCCCCCGCATAACCTTAATTTGGCATCCCGAAAACATAAATGTGGTTATTAACTTTTTTATATTAATTTTTTTTATTTATATATTTATACATTTAATATTTTTAGTATCATAACACAAAATTCTAATTTCATAAAATTATTTTAATAATTTCAATTTCTAATATTAATTTTTATAGAAATCCTAATATTATAATACAAATATTAATAATTCTTTATTTATTTGTTCATTCATTTAATATTCTATATAAAATTTAAATAATTAATATTATCTATTTAATTTACATTCTTAAAAAAAATATTTTGATATGAAGTCATAATAAACATAACATATTTAAATTTTATAAGTTAAAATAATAATCACATTTAATTAATTAAATCCTTTTAAGAACTTGAAAAATTATTATCATTATTTAAAATCCTAAAGATTGTAAATGATATATTTCCTTAAAAATTATTTTTTATATAATATAGTATTACATTTAAATATTATTATTTACTAAGACAAATATTCTAGAAACACAATATTATTTCTATGTTAATAATTTAATAATTAATGAAACGTAACACATCATACTTATAACTTGTCGAATATTTTAATTAACTAAATAAACATAAGTTTATAAATTATCATTATAACTTATTATTATTTTTTCCTAATTTTAAAATTTAATATTTATTTACATAATTTTTTTATATTGATTAAAATTTTA
This sequence comes from Viscum album, assembly GCA_963277665.1. NCBI lineage: Eukaryota > Viridiplantae > Streptophyta > Magnoliopsida > Santalales > Viscaceae > Viscum > Viscum album. The sequence continues at coordinate 1,395,537,545 of OY728150.1, forward strand.
ATTAAAACAAAAACTAATAATAAACTAAATAATTCATTTTATTAACACACGGGATGTTACCCATATCCTGGAACAATTGAAAAAAATAGGTTTCCTCATATGAAAAAAGATGATAAAAACAATTATCTAAAAAAACCTGAAATTAAACTATAGACTTTCCCCATATAATAAACACCAGATTCATCTTATGAAAAAATGTGAGATGGAAAAAAATATATACCAATAGATTATGATGATAAAATATACCCTTACCATATCTATCAAACATATAATGACTTATATGAACAATATCTATTAACTAAAAAACATCCTCAACATACCCCATTAAACTATAGTCTTACCCACTGTAATTATAATTGGTTTCCTCATATAATAACAAATAGATGATCCATCATCCTCACCATATAAAACATAAATCTTTCAACATTGGTCTCCAAACATGCCAATATCTAGAACTATGTTTGTCTTGAATTGCATTACCATGTGAAACATAGAAACACCTAGATCTATTTCCATAGGACATCCCCACCCACCATATCATTTTCAGGTATTTCCCCATAGGTTCTAGTTTAATTTGTTCCTACTGATCTGCTCATCCAACAAGTTTGAGTATAATGGGTAGTTGTCCGCCATGTCATTTTCCCCAGGGACATCCTTCACATAAAAAATCTCACATCATGCATCCTTAAGTTTTGATCCCTATAATTCACCCAATTCAAATAGGTACCCCAGTTTATAATGGTTCCTATCCATACTCTCTCATCAAAAATCCTATGAATACTCCCCATTGAATCTTATGATGCCAATTGATGGTCCCGTGTTTCAAAAATAGTCAATTACCAACCCTTATTTTTTTCACCCCATCCCTGGTTAGCATATTTGTGGAACCACTATATTGTATATTCTAAAAAAATAGGTCATTTACATGGCCACCCCTTTCTTCACTATATATATTGGAATCCACAATTTTCCTCTCATTCCTCTTTCCTTTACTCTCATAGTAACTACCACATCATGCAGTTCATTTTCTTATCCAATCACATAAGATGACTATGTTACCTTCTTTTACCACTTATTTTTCTATTCAATATGAAAATTAATACATTATTTTAATCATTATTTCTCACCATATTAAATGATCATATTATATTATTATTCAAATAATAATTTTCCAATGTAATATTGAAATAAACAAGAACCACAAAAATAGAGATCCATCCCTTAGTATGCATGCTACAACATTAAACAATGAGATCATGTAAAAGAATAATTTCATTAAACAATGTAAAAGATTCCCTAGGAAAGTATTATGTGGATTAATGACTCTCTATTCCTCAATTAACATCATGTTTCCACTAATCCATTTCACACATAGTATTTAGGGAAATTCACCCCTCTTTGTCATGAACTCTACATCTTCAATCTAAAACACCAAGTCTATGAATCATTGTCGTAAACTATTTTCAACACATTATTTGATATTTATGACCTTTAATGGGTGGAAACCATTATCAATACTAGGACACCCTAAATTTAAAAAACCATTTCTCCAAACATTATTTCCTTAAACTATGTGCAACTAGCCATCTTTTTTCCCAGATGCTCATTTTTTCATGCCTCTAGTGTTTAAGAATAGTAATTACACATATATCCCAATGGGTTTAAAATATAATATATCGTAACATGCGCATGCAAGATATAGGTATCACTAAAAGGTGGAGGGGTGAATTAGTGATTTAATTTTTTATGTTTCATTCTATTAAAAAATTCTTCAACTCTATTTAAAGAGTTCTTTCCCTGTTGAACACAATAAAATCTCACATCCTTTGGAACACAAGACTTATAAGGTTCAATACTCAACTAGAGTATCTACATCCTTAGTATGGTATAGAAACAATAAATTAACACACAATCCACAAGAAAAAGAATCATTTGATGTGGAATAAAATGATTATGATATAACATTACACTCATGTAGTAGTTAGAAAACAATGTACAATTACATGTGGACCTTCTTAGAATAATATGGAAATTCAATGTTTTTGTACTTATTAAAAAAAATCAAAAACACACATATCTTAAAAACATTCTTCACTTTCTTATCATTAAGCAAATAGAAACATCTTAGATGTCATAATGAATCATAATCTATTACCTCAATCTATTCTTGATAACCTTAGAATGAACGTCACACTTAAATTTGGGTACACGATGTTGCAACTCATAGATAGCATTCGAAAATATCCTTCAAAATGCTCCCATACTTCACAATTAACATTAGTTTAAATAAATCCATATTTCATAGTGATTGAAATTAATTTTTCGAGGTAAACATCTTTGGAAATGCTCAATAGCCCGCTACGACACATTTCCTTTAGCAGAGCATATTTCCTTCATATTGGACACTGCTGTTGAGAACCTTAATAGTGATCTAAGATTTTTAGGATCATTGTTGATTCTATCTAACATTCTAAAGGGGGAAGGGTCCTATTTATAGTCCATTCCAACAGACTCCAGAACTATCCTCTCCTCCTCCGCACCACATATGCCCAATTCCTAGAGCAACAAAATTTTAGCAGAGGTTTTCACTTTTTCTCAAAGCTCCATGAATGAATTATCATATCTCAATTCTAATCTTAATCAAAGTTCCTTCCATCCAATACTTTTTCATTAAAAAATTTCCACTTATAATTATTTAATCACTACAATGATTTCTTTAAAATATCCTCACCTTTTTCATTCGTGATACTCATTGTAGTCACAAAGGATATCGTAAATATGTTTCATGTATTTTTGAAATCAAATCCATGTATCCGATATTCACAAAATTCACAATTCTTAGATATTTTCCTTAGATCTTAATGGAAATCCAGTATTTACAATGCTTTCCAATTTCTAAATTTTGGGACCCAAAAAATTGGAAACACTGGAAATTGCACCACCTTTGACACCTACTTCTATAATGCGGATTTACAACAAATTTTATCCAATTTTCCTTCATATATCTTGCATAAAAAGTTATCTAAAATAAAAATCGAATTTTTTAAATAGAGACCAGGGATGTATTGTTATTTTTACCATGGAATGTATTGAACCATCATTGTCTTCCCTCATCCACTTATACAAAGTGGCTTTATATTCACTCTTCTGAAACATCATTAACCACAAAAGACAATAACTAAAAAGATAATCATCATAATCATCACATTCCTAAAAAAAACCACCCTTCTTATGGTCCAATAATTATGAACTTATACTATTTTAAACCTCTAGTGTGATTGGAATGACCTTAATCAACCATATGTAAGAGGAACAATTGCCTGTAATCATTAAATCATGTAGATGAAACCTAAGTAATTTTTAAAATCCAACCCACTAAGTGACTCTTTTGACTTGTGAAAAATAAATTTCTAATAGAATGGGTTCATAAAATTTGGGAACCTCTCTAAAACTTGAAGAATGAATGTTTATTTTCACTAGAATATACCATCTCATGAAAATGTCAATAAAAATATTATATCTATTTTTATCCTGATTTTCTCTATGAGATGCAACCAAATTTGTTTTTTAATGATTTACATTTATATTACTGGGAAATATTTATTCACATTGGTCTCTACCCACTACACAGAAGATGCTAAAATATTCTACAAGAATCCTAGTCACGTAATGTTAAAATATATAACAAATTATACCCTACATATGAAATTAAACTATTTATTTATATCCAATTTATAATGATGTTAAAATACATTCCCCAGCCTTATTACATGATGTATAACTACATTATTTTTTGGGATCTAACCTATGAAACACATTTAACCATTTTTTGATCCACCTAATACACCATTTTGGTCTCATTGAATGTTTCCTAGAATCCAAGATAAAGAGAACCTTAGATTCAATGTTCTCCTTAATTTAGATAGATACACCAACTGAATGTTCTTAAAAACATTGTGTCAAAATTATGAGAGCATTCAACTAAATTTGAACATTCCATTAGTTCACTCTCATGCTCTCTAGATTCCTATATTTTCATACCTATCATATTTGAGGTTTGAATGGTACCCCTAAACTCAATGGTTTCATGAAACATTTTATCACCTACAATTATTGGAACACACCACAAAATACATTGAAAGACAATTTGGAAGGTCTCTTGTTTTAGAAATGGTAAATGAATTCCCATAATTTGTTTATCCCCATCCCTGATAAAAGGATGGAGGAGTATGTGTTTCGAAAATGGTCACTTCTGATCCTCTATCATCCATTAAAAAACATTCTGTTATAGATCCTAGGTGTCCTTATTCACCCTCTTCAACAACACTATTTGTAGAATTACATTCCTCTGATGTTACCACATTCAAGAATCTATTCAAATTTTTAAAGTATGCTAGATATACAGATAACCCTGCTATCAACAATAATATTTTTTGGTTAGGATACTCTGGGTGGTCAACAGAACATTCAAACACTGAGTGTTCAGCCCGATTATAGAATCGCTTTTAATTGAGAAATATAATGTTTTTACCTTCTCTACCAAAACTGATAACGAATCAAGCGTTATTATAAATTTATTATTGATTTTATTAGTAATAAGATTGATCTACATAAAATATCACATAACGATATAGGGTATTCTTGACAAATAATATAAGAGGTTTAGGGAGGATCAATAATATGTTGAATCCTCTCCATTAATCGAAAATAATAAAAATTACCATATGTCCTAGCCCTAATGATTTATAATTCTAGATCAGATAGCCACAACTGACTAGCCTCTATGGTCTAACACCGCTTGGATAGCCTATATACTTCCCCATTGGTTGTAGGGAAGAACTCATTGCTATGAAACCACACATGACCCTACTAAGACTATCATTTAGATTCCTCATATGATACCCCTAGCACTATCCTTATAAAGCACCAAATATTCCCTTGGATGATGGTATTGTTTATATAACTGAATAAGAACTCATTATTTTCATCATTATACTTCTGCAACACAATTTACTATTAAGATTAGAGTGAAACTTTTTTCCTTCAAAAATCTCTTTATACAATGAAAATTTAAACTATTGATGATCTGTACCCACATTCATGGAATGAGAGTGGCTGACTAGCACATAGAGATAATGAGTGTCCACCCATATGGTTCCCATGTATAGTAGGCAGTGCTAGATAGACCCCATGAGACTCAATAAATATGCCTCTATGGTGCAGGTGCTGAAATAATTTATACTTTTCCATGCCCAACAAAGAGGACATAATTCTATTTCATGATGTTGGATACAACATTATCCATATCATTAAGTATTTTAGAATTATACTTGATAAAATCAGTCAGGATTATGGTGAAAGTGTCTTCCTTAGGAAGCCTCTCACAATGGTTAGTCCCTATATAATTTGAAGGGTTGTACCAGTATGACTTTTCACTAGTGGAAGATACTTCTCCAACATTGCTTTTTGCCTCCATAACAATAGTATATGTGTCTATAAATGATTTACCTAAGTGGATCATGAACAAAACTCAATAAATTGAATTCTAAATGAGAATCTTCTCAGCTATGAAAGAAATTTCTCTCACTCCCTCAACCATATATTGTTATTTAGGACACACTACCCCAAGAACTATTTTATGAAATGTAAGGATATTTATCAGAACCTATAACTACCAAAAAGGTAGATATAACCTCATAAATACAAGGAACATATATGTGGTGAAGGCCATTTTGATATGGATATCCAATGTTAGGAATGATTATTCCACCCCCAATGAACATTTATTATTGATTAGAACCTAAATAGCTTCCACAAAACCACATAGAACATTTTTTTACTAGATATACATAATGAAGATAATCATTTTGGTATGGAATAATTAGATATCTTGATAAAAGTAGGATAAATGGTACTTGGATACGTATTTTGGGGGTGTACCATGATCTCAATGATGAGTCACCCCCGGAGGCTGTGAGTGGTAGGATACATCATCAAGACATTAAAGAAATCACCATATAATGTTCTTGGAGTGATGGTGTATCAGAAAAATATCCTCTATCAACCTCAACAAATTCATCTTATTTCGATTCCAAGGATAAATACACTAAGATGGACACATTTTTGTCTACGGAGGGACTCTATTAATATTATTAAATTTCCCCTTTTCACATCTATTTAGGTTTTTATGTAGGCAAAGATCACATGTTATATGTGATAAGATAAATAACTATTGAAATGATCAATTTCTATAAACTACTATAGAATATTGAGGTTTTCAAATGTAAATATTAAATTTATTTAGATAACGATTTAATAAATATAAATATTACCAATTTAAAAACTAAAATGGATTATAGCCTTTAGAGAATTGATATATAATCATCTTGTTTTATGAAAGTTCATAAAAACCTCTAAAAAGAAGTATGAATCCAGTTATTTATAGATATATTGATCCTTTTCATTCCATATTTTCTCATTTTAAATGGTAAAATATTATATAATATGAATTATCTTTGAGGTAGGGGAGTAATGAGGTTTTTAGGGATAGATTGGATCCCAAAACCCAATTTTAGGTTAAAGAAGGCCTAGAACTTGGTTAGTAGAAACCATATAGGGCCAACCACATATTTACATCTAACCATGCGAGGTTCGACACTGGAGTACTATAGGCTACATGGTGAGACAAACTATTTGACTTGGGAATATTTTCATAAAGACATTATTAATTTTTTATAGTGATGTTTTACTTGTTTGGAAAAAAATTAGACATATCGTGTGTGAAAATTGTACGGGGTGCCCCCTCCAACTACAGTAGGTGCATGGTTGGTGGACGGTGTTTCCAAACATGAATCCAAATTGTGAAAACCTATATTTTTGGGAGAATTTTTTATTATTACCTTAATTAAATATATTTCTATCAAAATTTACTTATTATTCATATGCTTTATAACCACCAACATTTTAATAGCTCATCCCTGTGTTGATTCTAGGTTTTGTTATTGATCCTTCATCCGAGTTCAAAATCATGAACTATTCATATCATTTGAACCATGCCAATAAGAACATGAATCTTTTTTCCACTATTCATTTTATTTTATATCCATTATTCAATTTAGGTGAATGATTATTTTGTCTATTAATATTTGTTTTCCCATTCTTCAATATTCTAAGAATCTGATTCGAATCAGAGGATAATACTAGACGAGGTATCCACTATAGAGCTACAGTAGGTGGTATCATGATTTTCCATTAATGAACATTTTTTATATAAATTACATTATTCCATGACCCAAATTCTCATCATTATATCCTTGATATGGATTTTGTTCAATGAATTGAACTGATATGTATAAAATATATTATTAATGAATACCCATGATAATTATTATATATCTATGAATAATGGATTATGTCCACCTCACTGGGTGTGTTTTTAATTAATCATACCACCAAGTGTGGATATTAAAGATGTATTCCGTAGGGTATGACTTTTTAACCCCATCTAAGGAATTTTAATTACAAAATTGAAATGTAATCTAAATTAATGAATTAAATTTCTAATTGATATGTATGTTTAATTGAAAAATCAATTATAATAGACCGGATAAAGTAAATGGAATGTATTAAATTACCCTATAACCTATCTTTCTATTGGTTTTCTAAGCATGAGAAGCATGTTATAATGTAAGGACCATGTGAGTTAAATTCATGACTAATCCTTCTAAGAATATCCATCCAAAGAGACAACTATTGAAGTGATTTTGTATTGAAATGAATAAGGTTGTAATATATATTTAATTTAATGAAGTTTTTTGAATGATAATGGTAATATACCTTGGGTGAAACATGGAATCATATATGAATGACAACAATGTACACATTTGGATTTAAACTTAATTTTTTCTGAGTGACACTTAGAGTCCTTATATGGACTCCAAAATATTGACTCATGGTGGTTGAATTTTATATGATGAGTGATACATGGACTAATTATTGTTTACCAATGATAGAAATAGAGTTAAGTTGATCATATATTATATAGACGATACTTGATCTCCCTTGGTGGACCACCAAGGATGGACTCAAATGGATATGATGTTCAACCATTCCTTGAATGATATCTAGGTTCTAGTGAGGATTTACATGGATGAGATTCTAGGGTGTTGTTTTATATAATACCAAGAGCGATACCTATATTCCAGATGAGGAATTCCAAGGATAGAATTAGGTTCGAATTTGAAAAAAATAATTAATGGTTTATAAAATGAGACTCCAATCCAATGCATAACACTGGATTTGATATTTTACTTAAACTGTATAGATGTCATTTTTAGGCATCCATTGAGAATATAATTATGGAGTAAGTTCATTAACTCTCCATTTCATGAGACATTATTAATTAAATGAGAATGTTTAAATAAATGAACATGATTATAAATGACACATTCCCATATGTTAATTCATGTTCTTACATTCTAAAAAAATTATGAAATATCTTGGTTATTAAATGATAAGCATTATAATATAGGATGATGGGATTAAATATTTCCTTTCATATTATATTACTTAATTCAAAATGTGATTTTTATACATTAATTTATGAGATGGAACTTTTGCCTTAGTGGTTCCCTTCAAAGACATAGTCTCACACCCTATTAGGGAATCCATTGGGTAACTGAAAAGACTATATGATTGAAAGAATGGAAAATGGAAAGCTACCAACTATAGGTCATTCACTACAATATAAGAGTAGGGGAGTATAGGATAGAGTTGTGGTTGGTGATTCTTGGTCGATAATTTTTTCATTTTATAAATTTTTCCATGTGTTGTACATCATCCATGTATACCGATTTTGGATTATGTTGTTGAAACATATGACTTGTATCATATTAATTTTATATTATCTTCCTTTTGGTATTTTTATATATTGGTGATTCTTATCTATTATTTTATTTTTATTACTTCTTTTACTATTTATATGTCATTAAATTTATACTATTCTACACTCTAGAGATGAAGGCATAGTCTTTCCACTGATACACCAATGCCCTCACTACTTGTTAGTTGCCTCAGTTATTTGGGGAGAGACAATGGAGGCTATGTGGCCAACTGAGATTGGGGAAATGATTAGTGGAATCTAGGTATGGGATGCAAAAAAGTGTTTTCAAATCCATAATTCTAGTTTTATTTACTATTTGGAGACAATATAAATGAATATTATTGAATATGAATATAATAAATAGATGATCATTGGTGTAGCTAACATGTGTAAATGGAAAAAAGGCAATATCCCTCAATTGAAATTTTTTTCTATATTTTTACTATTATAGTTGATTTGATTCCATATTTGGGTGATGCACACGAATTGTTGTGTTTTTATGGACATTCCTGTGGGTTATATTTTATTTTAACATAATGAGATGATGGTAAGATATCTCATGAATCATTTTTAAAACTCCATATTTATAACATTCCATATATTAGGCCACAAATTTATTGATAAATTACTTATTACATATTTGTTGTGATAGGTGTCATTATATATATATGTACCTTCTAATGTGATTGGTATTATATAATGTGTAATGGTTTTGATTAGGTGGAAGACATGTTTTATTTCGTGTGGTGTATGGGACCTCATTGATCATAAATTGGAAGCACATTTAGTTCAAATTTTTTAAAATGAATTGTGAAATAAATGTTAGAAAAATAAGAATGAATTATAAACTAAAATTGATTATTGAAGAGAACTTTACCCAAACACAATATTAGTAGTTGTATATAGGTAATATAACTGGATTGTATATGATCTGTAAGACCCTCATTCTTGAATCTAGTAACATACTGAGGGGTGTGTTCTTATATGGGATGTATTTTACCTATAACCATTCTGTATCTATGTTTTGAACTGTGAAATTTGATAATAATATTTATCTGAGGCCTATTCTTGTAATTTGTGGAGTCATTGCACTATGATGACCTCAATTTATGCACTAGTAGGTTGAAAGAGACCACAGTCTAGAGTCAATGTTCCCCATGATATCGGTGGATCCTCAATTATTGCAAATTGAAACAACAGTTCTTAGATGGGACACATGTTTATATGAACAGTTCTGTGATGGATTATTTCAACTAATGCATACCATTATGGGAGCATCGTAAACTTCCCCAACTATTGAAGAGATGACATGTGACTTCCAAAAGTAACATTATCCCACATTTTTATGGGATGTTAGACAATATTTTGTTTATTCTGGTCAATATTACATGTCATTTATCATTGAGAATCAAGTGATTCTCTCCGAGAGGAGGGTAAATATCTCTACCAATATTTTATGTTATTCATCTAGGAAATAGTGATATTTCATTACATAGATGTATCATTATTAGAGGAAGACTGGGAGGGATTTTAATTCTTATTTATATGACTAATTCAATCCTGGGACATTAATTTATGATAGATCTTAAGAGTTTATGTACATGGAATGAGGGGGGTTATCAGTTAGGAATTAATCTTCCCATTTTACAGAGCTCCAATGCTTCACACATATTATGATGGGTGGTGATAAATATAATGATTCTCAATTCATGTATATTATAATGTAAAACATTTAATCACATGTGAATTTTATTTTCTAACTACCATTATAGGAATAGTGAATCAGAAGTTTATCATAGTGCATAACCTGATAGAGTCTGTGGGTGAGAGCTTTGGAAATTAGATGTCTAAATCTAGTATTAAATAAACTAATTTTAGGAAGCATAATTCAGACCTTCCATGTAGTAATATTTTTATCCATAAAACATACATAGGGATCTAGATGATGTTATACCAGTGGAGTAGATTGAGAGATATGTGGCCTCGGTGTACAAGATAACCAATTGAGACCCAATCAAATTGAAATATGGGTCATAAACTATGCTTATGTGGAACATTTCCTCTAAAATCGAATTAATAAGCATCTATACCAACTAAAAAAAGGAACAGGGTTAGTATATTCTCATCATGTAGGGATATGTAGTATATCCATCCATTCAGGCTGGGGAGGTGGCCATGGTCATGGTACAAAAATCACAGTTTTGTAGTGGCAACAAAGCTGATCATCACAGTATAGATAGTCTATGTCACAAAGCTATGAAGTATGATAGATATTGTTAGTGACACAATCCCTTGAAGAATAGAACATTATAAATTTCTACTGTGAGTTGTACTACTCCAGTTTCCTCTACTTTAGAATATTCTCCTTTTGAAATAGGGGATTCACATAACATTATATCTATACCTATTATAGTGGTCCTTGGACATAGTTTTAAATAATTTTATGGTGTTATGAACCTTGAAACTCCATTGGGGATTATAATGGAGGATATACATCAGTTCCCGAGGTGCCTCATTAAAGTCGGTGGGTGTCACTTCGTATGGGAACTCTTATTCTTTGAGATGATAGGTTTTGAAATAATAATCCTCATGGAATAACCGGTTTCCAGTTCATTATTTCATTGATTTATATTATTTGAGGGTGATATATACATCACTAGAGGGTGGAGGGTATATTCATAATGATGATTATGAAGTAAAATCTAGCCAATTTGGAACCAATAATCATAGGGAGGGAAGGACGACCTTCCATATTTTAAATTTATATTTGGTTGATATGAGGACAAATCGTGTGTTCTTCCCTCCATTGGTTTATCTTTTATGGGATGTTTTCCTAAAATAGATTACCATGTTACCTATAGTGAGTTACATATATTTCTCTATCTATCTAGTTCTAGGAGATACACTTGTATCAATTCCTCTTTACAAGATTTCTATAATTGAGATAAAAGCGATCAATTGGTTGCTAGAGATTTTTTAGGAAAATGGGTTCATCTGACCCAATACCTCTTTGTGCGGTTCACCATTCCTTTTGAAAAAGGTAAGATAGTACCCTTAGGAAGTGATAGATTACCATAAATTGTACAACGTTTTTCTTAAGAAACAACATCCTCTGTTGTGGTTATATGATCTATTTAACAATCCCCAAAGAACTCAGGTTTTCTCAAAAAAAAATTAGATCCTGCTATCATTAGGTGATTTTCATAGCATTATATATACCATGCATAAATTTTCATTATATGTATGGTCTATATGAGTAATTAGTTATGTTTTTTGTTTACAAGTATTCCCAAGTGTTCATCATGGAACTGATGATATGATTCTTACATCCATATCATATTTCACTAGGAGAGGTTTTCATGGATGATATTATTGTGTATTGTCAGAAAATAACTTCTCATATAGTACTTTTCATAGGCAGGACCTACAAAAAAATTATTTATACTATTTTATTGTAACCAAAAGAAAATGGTGAGATCAATATATTAGTTAGAGTAAACTTGGGAGATATTAATCAATGATCAAAACAAATAATAAGATAATAATAATTGTATAAGATCATTATAATGAATTACAATGTTCATGACCAGTCTGAAAATTATCATAAACATGGGTAATTTCATAAAATATTATATTTTCAAAATACATGATTCAAATGAATGATAACACATCATAACTCAATCATGAACTATATTTTCATAGAATAACTACGGGTAAATTCATCATAAATGAACCATTTCATATTTCACGGTTAATTACTATAAAGATCCATAATTTCCATTTAATTTTATTGTTAAATCTAAATTTTACAAGTCCGTGAAAATTGACGGTGCATGATTTAGAGGCCCTATGTGCCTGGAATGAAATTTTTAACTTTTTTTGGGAAGGGTCAGTAAACATGCGAGCGGGTTTTTTGCAACTTTTGATCCGGTCTCAGAATTGAAATTTGAGGGCACCGTTCAACTTGCAATGCCATTATTCACTTAAATAGACCTTCAACTCGACCACAGTATGTTGAGGGTGAAAGATAGAAGTTGGGTTTTTTGTGGAAATATAAATAAAATACAATAAACATATATTTTATATTACATTATGTTGAATCCTCCCATGTGGATGGTTTAAAGGTTGGGACCACCTGAACATAAACCACCCACATGGGTTATAGTGGTGGCGACCACCCAAGAAAAAAACCCCCTTGAACGCCCTCATTAATAAAGAGTTAAACCATAGACGTTCTATCATTGATTAATTATGCCACATAATTTTATTAAATGTTTCCAACTTGTTTACTGCAAATAATTTAAAATTGGACAAACACTTATAATTTTGGTTGGATTATTTTTTGAGATCATTCTTTGGCAATGGTAGAATCTTGGGGAGAACATTGGAGAAACATTATTTAATGAAGAATTCCAATGAAAAACTTTTCTTCTTCGACAAATCTTTCTCCAAACTCTACTAAGGATCTCCTATGATGATAAAATCGAAGATGGGGGAAATGTTTTCATCAATAACTTCATATTTTTCCTTTAGTCACCAACAACATTAGAGAAGACTTGTTTCAGGATCGAAAAATGGCAATCCATCTCACCTGATGACAATATTTAACCAAACCATCGAGGTATGGAGGATGTTTGAATTTCCTTCCCTTACCCGTTCTTCGCATTTCATCATATGTAAGGAAGAGATTATACCACTTGACACCGCTCTAATGTGGAGGGTACGCACCAAACAAACAAGGTTGGACCTCACCACAATTCTCATGATAAATTGTTGTGTTCTTCACGATGGAGGATGATAGAATCCAAACTTTGTGGGGCAAGAGAACGGAGGCTTGCATCGCCACCGGCCGTAATGAAGGCGAAAAATGGAGGGTGGCCGGTCAAATCAGCCACCTGCAAAGGTAGGACATGCGACTGCGCTGCACCGCTTTCCACGGTGGCTTTCCACCCTATGGCATCGCGCCCCACCATGGCCTTCTATGGGCTCGCGACCACCTGTGACCTATCCGGCCCCCTCTCAGCCCTCTGTGGACTCACTACCACCTGAGACCTCTACAACCCCCCTCACGGCCTCCTCACCACCCAGCACAGCCGGGACGGACCCAGTGGGCTGGTTCAACCCAAACCAGGTCAGGTCGGCCTAGGTTGGGTCTGACCGAGTCGGAACAGACCTGGACCGACTTCAAAAATCTCGCTCTATCGGCCATAACATTGGCCCCGAGAGTCTATTTGATGAATCATCAGTGGCACTGGAATACATGGAGTGAGATAGTCCCATTGAGTATACCTCACTGGGGTTTTGGATAATTTTTTGAAATAGTTGGGTTGGATTGAGCACGAATCCAAATGGGCCCTCAAGGCTAAAAGAATAATAACTTATAGACCGGTCATCTGATTGACGCCACATATTTGGTATTAAGAACCGTATAACCTGGCGGTCCATTGTGATACATTTTCATGAGACTTCACGGTTGTTGGGGTATCGACTAGTTGCTTGAGTAGAGAACTCTCTCAGAGATGAGAAATCTTAGTCCGGTGAACCCAGTAGCCTGCTATGATGTAAAGATTGAAGAGATATATAGTGTGTGTCAGCACTGAGTGATCCAGTGTGGGTCAAAACCTAGTGATCATGTGTGGGTCAGCACCGAGAGATCCTGTGTGCGTCAGAACTGAGTGATCCTGTGTGGGTCAGCACCGAGCAATCATGTGTGGGTCAGCACCGAATGATCCTATGTTGGTCATCACTTAGAGATCCTTCTTGGGTCTACCTCTTAATAGATTATGATGATTTAGTAGTTACATTTAATCATCTCTAATATTGTATCTTATAAATACCTAGTGTTAGCAGAGTCTGTACCTATGTGTAACTTTCTTTGTGGTAATACCATGGTGGTATTCATCTATTTGGTGTACCTGAGGGGTACTTATCTTCATGGTATTCCTTCCTTTGTGGAATAGTTGAGCATTGGGCTTTGGTGTATTTTTTGAGAACATGAGGGTCTTGGGGTCACTACTGAGTATCGTTATACTCACCCCTGCACAGGTTGTGCCTGGACCTTATTTTGTTTGGTGTAGATGAAATATAACACTGATCGAGGATGAGCGTTTAATGCCTAGACGGGGCCCAGTGGTGGACCAAATGATGTGAGGGTACATAGAGGAGACGGGTGGATGTGGGGTGGAGAGGAGGCGATCTATACATACCCTTCATGTAGGAACCTCAATGGATGACCCATTAGCTGCCTTTTATATTATTCAGCTGTTTTGTATTTCTGTTGTACATTTATTATTACTGTCGGGCTTGTATTTCATCCCCTTTTTACTTTCAACATACTTATTTCTATGCAGTTGACTAGTCTTTGTATCATGTTGTGTGCTTGGATTCGTGTGTTTACAGGTTATAAAGGCAATTCCTTCCCAGTTTTAGGAATTACGCTTTTTGGTGCTAGTCTCCATCCTCTAGCATGTGGAAGAAGGGCTTGGGGTAGTCATGGAATGGGCCCTAAGGGATGGGTCATGAAAAATTGGTATTAGAGGATTCGGTTTTACCATTGAACATAGGACTCGATATTTTCTTTTAAAGGAAATAGTGTTACGTGTATTGAGTGTAGTTATTAGTTTAGGGAATCTAGTTTTGTTGTGGTTGTAGATGTATCCGTACACCAAGACCCTGACTTTAGATTTCTAACTCTATGCACAAAAACACTGATTACATGTGTGTTTTGAAGAGTTTTCATTGTGATATCGTTGATTCAACTCACAAGGTATAAAATTTTTATCATGGTGCACCTGTTTCCTTTATGTAATCCTCTTCGCTTATATTCGTATAGGGTTCCAGATATAGTAAGCACTGACAGCCCACTGAGCGATGATGCCTCAGTGCAGGGCCCTCTTCTAGTAGAGGCACCAGCAGTAACATTACTCATTGGGTCATCGATGCCACCAGCCCCAGCAGAAGAGGGTACACGACACTTGAGAGTTTTTCATGAGTTCCAGCACCAGAATCCACCTAGGTTTAGGGGAGAGATGGACCCACATGCGACTGATGATTGGATAAAGGCCATGGTGAGAGTCTTCCGACTGGTAGGGACACCAGGTGATCTAATGTTGATCCTTTCCTTTAGTCTTCTATAGGAAGAAAAAGAAAAAAGGTGGAGCTTGATTCTCTAGGCTAACAACGAGAAGACGCTTCTATGGTCAGGCTTCGAGGGCTTGTTTCAGGTAGAGTTTGTTCCAGTGACTCTTCATGTAGTGTGCATACAAGAGATACTTAATTTTTAGTTGGGTAGCATGACTGTGGCTCAGTACTCAATGAGGTTCACTGACCACTCATGCTTCTCCATTGATTTGGTGTGGGACCCATTCTTCAGGGCCCATACCATTGAGCAGGGACTCAGGTGGGAGATCAAGGCATTGATTATTTCTCTCAGCATCCCGACGCAGTCGGGGATGTTAGAGAGAGCCCCCTTAGTGGAATGTTTTCATGCTGAGGATTCACCAACAATGAGACCCACTACCATTCATCACATAACAGAGACTTCTATAGCTGGTAGAGGAAGATATTCGACAGAGGAGGTCCGGAGGGAGCATGCGGATGTGGAAGACGAGCTGGCCTTGCAGCTGGCGGTTGGAGAAGATTCGAGATGTCACCGCCACCACCAACAGGTTGTCCACCCCAAACACAAGGAGCAGAAGGACATGGGAGAGCATAGATCCATGAAGCAAAGACCTACGTTCATGATGCTATGGAGAGGATATGTTGTACGATATGTTTTTACTCCACCATAGCTACAGTACTTATAGACACAGGTTCCAGTCATACTTTTGTTGCCATAGACCTCGCTCAGAGATCGAAGATTATGATGGAGTGTTTGGCTCAATCCATATAGCTAGAGACTTCTACGGGATCAGATTTGAAAATTCCACACATCATCCTAAAGTTCGAGCATACTCTAAGAGGCGAGAGCTTCGGCTGGGATCTCCTAGTAGCAGAGTCGAGGCTTTACGACATCATCATGGGTATTGACTGGTTATCAACAGTCTACGCTCTGAATGACTGCATTAGGCGCAATGTACGGTGGTTCTGCATGGATGGGTATAAGATTACTTTCACCAGAAATAAGGGATCCTTTGTAGGACATGATGGACTTACCCATAGGAGAGTATAGAAGATCAATCATCAGTTGGCTAGCCTTACCCTTGAAACAGTTGATGTGGAGAGTCCGAGTTATCCTGTAGTGGCAGTCCAGTACATGGAGGTCTTACCTGATGATTTTCTAGGTCTACCTATTCACTGAGAGGTGAAATTTAAGAGTGACTTGTACCCCGGTATGACACTGATATCTACACCAGCATATCAGATGGCTCATGCGGATCTTCGTGACCTGTGGGTACAGCTAGAGGACTTTCAGGGGAAGGGATTCATACAACCCAGTGTTTCTCCTTGTGCAGCCCCAATATTGTTATCCATGAAGGCGGATGGGAGCTGAGACATTTTGTTGACTATGGGAACCTGAACCAGGTGATCATGAATAACATGTACCCACTTCTGAGGATTGATGTCCTCTTTGATCAGCTAAAGGGTGCGCTGTGGTTTTCCAAGATTGACCTCAGATTAGGCTGTCACAAACTCAGAATACGAGACGAGGATGCACAGAATATGGCTTTTAGATGTCAGTACAACCATTACATGTTCTTGGTTATACCATTTGGTGTAACCAACACTCCAACAGTGTTCATGCGACTCATGGACATGATATTTCATCCATACATGGATCACATTGTAGTAGTCTTCATCAAAGAAATTTTGATCTACTCATCTACTGAGGAGGAGGGTGCTTATCATTTGCAGGCAGTGCTAGACACATTTCAAGAGCACGAACATTGTTTTAAGCTCTCAAAGTTCCAGTTCTGGATCCAAGAGGTTCACATTCTAGGAAACATCATCTCAGAGGCTGCATTGCAATAGATCTAGAGAATACTGAGGTGGTACGTGCTTGGGATCCACTGAGGTGTGTGATGGAGGTACGAAGTTTCTTGGGTTTGGTTGGATAATACTGGTTATTTGTGCCAGATTTCTACAGAGTTGAACCACCACTATTAATTTTTATGAAGAATGGGAAACCCTTCGAGTGGTCCGAGAGATGCCAGAAGAGTTTTCAAGAGTGGAGGAAGAAGCTAACTAGTGCCCCCATCTTGAGGCTTCCAAAAGAGGGCATAGGGTATGTAGTCTACTAAAACACAACAGGAACTGGGGTCGGATGTGTCATGGTGAAGGAGCGAGCCATGATCGCTTATTGTTCTCGAAAACTAAGATATAATTAGAAGAACTATGCTTCCCATGACCTAGAGTTAGCAGTAGTGGTCTTTTCCTTGAATATTTGGTGACATTACTTGATGTTAGAGCGTTTTACAGTGTACTCTGACCACATGAGTCTCCGGTATATCTTCTCTAAGAAGGAAATCATCTTGAGAAACGATGTTGTCTTGAGTTCCTCTAAGACTATGACTTATTGATATTCTATGCTCTTAGGAAGGATAATGTTGTAACAGATTCACTCAGTAGGAGATCTGGTATACAACTGCTATGTGAGGTTATGGTGCAGCTGGATGCTTTGCAGATATCCTTTGTGGGTCGGGATGGAGCAGTTTTTCTTCAGTCTCTTACAGTCACTCCCCCACATCATCAATGAGTCAGGGAGTCATAGTGTGGGGATGCCTAATGCGAGGCATGACGTGATTAGATATCCATAGTGCATCGAACTAATTGATTTACTGTTGGTGGGGAGAATGTCATCCTCTTTAGAGAACGTACCATTGTACAAGTAACACATTCGGAGGAAGTATTAAGGGAGTTCTACATAACCCCTCTATCGGTACATCCAGAAGTGGCGAAGATGAACCAGGACCTCGGACGACGTCCCTGGAGTCCGGGAATAAATAAAGCAGTAACAGAGTTTGTCTCTTGGAGCCTCACTTGCCTGCAAGTGATGGCAGAGCATCAGGTACCAGCATGCTTAGTTCAGCCTTTGGGAGGTCCTAGAGTGGATGTGGGATGTGGTATCTATATAATTTGGGACATGAATTCCATGTACATCCAAAGGACATGACTCTATGTGGGTGATTTTCGACCGACTCACCAAGTCGGACCATATCCTACCGATTAGAGAGTAGCGTTCAGTATAGAGTTTGGGACGCCTCTATGTGAAAGAGATTGTGTGGCTACATGGAGTACCCTTGACGATTGTCTCCGATCGTGATACATGTTTTACTTCAGTATTATTGATGGGGTTGAAAGAGGCTTTCGGGATGCCGCATCGTTTGAGCATCGCCTTCCATCCTCAGAAAAATGGCCAGACTTTATAGATCATTCAGGACCTCTAATACATGCTGACTGCTTGCGTCCATGATAGTTGTCACTATTGGGAGGATTAATTTCTTTTGGTGGAGTTTGAATAAAATAACATCTATCACTCCACCATTTGGATTACACATTTGAGGAATTGTACGGGTGACCTTGCATATCACTGTTGTGGTGGACTGACCTACGGGAGTCGACACTAGTTTTACCAGAGATGGTACATGCTACCATAGTGAAGGTACAGATCATCCAGTTGTAGGTGAAGACTTCATAGATTAGGCAGAAGTTGTATGTTGATCCGAGAAGGAGACCTCTGGAGTTCTCGGTTGGTGACCACGTCTTTCTACGGGTCTCAACATGACGAGGTTTGTGGAGATATGGCCGAGGTGGAAAGTTATCTCTGAGGTTCATTGGACCCTTTCATGTCCTCAGTAGATTTGGAATGGTGGATTACTACATAGAACTTCCACCTCAGATTCACTAGTTGCACGACGTCCGCCATGTATCCTAGATGAGGAGATACATGAATGACCCATCTCACATAATCGACCACGGCGAGTTGGACGTCGACGATGGGGTGACTTTTACGGACGTTCCAGTAGAGATTATGGATTGATTGGAGTAGGTCCTTCATGGGCAGTCGATTCCTCTGGTTCACGTTCAATGGTAGCATGAGAACATCCAGGAGAGCACATGGGGGTAGGATTCATACATTCATGTGCAGTACGCCCCACTTGTTTCATTAGTTTGAGTTGTGGATTGTGGGGATCCAAATCCCATAGGTGGAGAGAATGTAAAGGCCCTGAAATTCCATCTAATTTTTTTTAATTAATATTGAATTTTTTTAAGTCTTTAATAATTGAAGGCGTGTGATTCTGAGGCCTAGTACACCCGGAATAAATTTCTGAACTTTTTTTTCAGGGACATTGAATAAACGTGCAACCGGGTTTTTGTAACTTTTTAATTGGTTCTCGGAATTGATATCTGACGGCATCGTTGAACCCGCAACGCCAATATTCTCTTAAGGGGACCTTCTCCTCGATCGCAGCAGGGCTAAGGTGAAATATAGAATTTGGGTTTTTTGAGGAAATTGAAAGAAAATAAAATACTGTGTTATTTTATTTAATTCTCTATTGAAACCTCCCATGGGGATTGTATAATGGTGGGGTCCACCTGAACTAAAACATCCGACATGGGTTATGGTGGTGGGGACCACCCTAGACTAAAACCCCAATTGAACTCCCTCATTAATAAAGAGTTAACCCATGGAATTCCTCCAATTAATTAATTATGCCTCGTTAATTAATTAAAATTTTCCAACATGTTTTGTAAATACAATTAAAAATTGGACAAACACTTTTTATTTTGGTTGGATAATCATTTGAGAGCATTCTTTGGAAAATGTAGAAGCTAGTGGAGAGCTTTGGAGAAGAATTCTCCCATGAAGTAAACCAAAGAAGAACTCTTCTTATTTGATGAATCGTTCTCCAAACTCTGTCAAAGGATCTATAATTCCGAACAAATCAACCATGGAGGAAACACCATCATCACCAACTTCATATTTTTCCTCTCCTCACCAATGATATTGGAGGAGACTTGTTTCGGGACATAAAAATGCCATTCCATCTCAATTGCATACAACCATCAACCGAACCATTGAGGATAGTGGTTGTTTTTATTTCTTTCCTTTACCCATTCTTGGTGTTTCATCATAAATCAGGAAGATATTATAGTCTCTTACTTCCGCTCAAACATGGAGGGTGCAGGACAAACAAATATGGACAGAACACTTCGTAATTCTCTTGATAATTTTTTTTGTTCTTCATGATGGAGGAAGATGATAACCAAACATGGTGGGGCATGAGAAAGAGGGCGGACATGACCACCGACTGTGATGAAGGTGACAAACATAGGTCATTTGGTCAAGACAGCCGCCAGTGAAGGTACAATGAGAGATCGTGCTGCATAACTAGCCATGATGGCTCACCACCCCACGACCTCAACGCGCCACCCCGCGGACTCACCGCACCACCCCGTAGACTTCTGTGCCTCCCCACGGCCCTTCGCGTCCTCATGACCACCGGCAGGATCTGCGGGCCCCGTCGTGGCCACTGTGCCGCCTAGCTTGGTGGGGTCGGACTCAGCAAGTCGGGCCAGACCGAGCAGGCCGCGATGGACCAAGTGGGCCAGACCAGACCCAGTGGGCCGGGATGACCTGAACAGGGTCGGGTCTGCCCAGGCCAGGTAGGTCCGACCGGGTCCGACCAGACCTGGGCCAACATCAAACTTTTCGCTCTATCGGCTATAATATTGGCACATGGTGTCCATTTGATTCATCATCAGCTACAATAGAAACCTTGGAGTGAGACTGTCCCTTTGAGTATACCCCACTAATGTTTAAGATAATGTTGGGGAATGGTCAGGTTGGATCGAGCACGAATCCAACTAGGCCCTCTGGACTAAATGGCTAATAACATAAAGACCATGAATCTGATTGATGCATCGTCTGTTGCGTTGAAACCCCTATAATGTGGAAGTCCTTTTTTGATACTTTTTTCTTGCTTCTTCATGGTAGTTGATGTATATACTGGTGATTTGAGGAGCGGACTCTACTAGTTATGATCAAGCTTAGTGCGGGGAACCCAGTAGCTAGCTGTGACGTGAAGAATGAAGAGTGATCCTATGTGGATCATCAATGAGTGATCCATTATGGGTCAACACCGAGTGATCCTGTGTAGGTTAGCACTGAGAAATCATGTGTGGGTCATCACTAAGAGATATTGTGTGGGTCTGCATCTAGAGATCCTTCATGGGTATTCCTCTTAATAGAGTAAAAAGATTCAATAGTAACATCTAATCATCTCCACTATTGTACCATAGATATACATGGTGTGAGCTGAGTCCGTACCTATGTGGTACATTCCTTTGTGGCAATACCAAGGTGGTATTATTTTTTGTGGAATACCTATGTTGTACTTATCATCATTGTATTCAATAATTTGTGATAAAGTTGTTCTTTTGGCTTTGGGTTGGACTCTGTGTTTTCCTCATGATTGAGATTGGTATACTTGATAACTTACGTATATGTATGGGCATATACCTAAGTTGGGTTGTCTGTTGATTTCATGCCTTGTGGATTATCCTTGGTGGATTTTGTTATACCATAAGGGCCTTGGGGTCCCTATTGTGTATCGTTATACTCATCCCTGCACGAGTTATGCCTGTACCATGTTGGGTTTGGTGCAGACGAAGGACAGTGTTGATCGAGGCTGAGGGTAATAGGGCTAGACGGGGCCAAGAGGTGGACCATACGACATGATGGTACAAAGAGGAGATGAGTGTACGTGGGTTGCTGAGGAGGGGATTTGTACCTACCGTTCATTTTGTAACCTCGGAGGACGAACCAGTAGATCCCTTTATTCTTCTTAAGTTGTATTGTATTTCAGTTGTACTTGTACTATTACTGTTGGAATTGTATTCTGGCCCCTTTTTACTTTCAGCACTCTTCTTACTATATAGTTGACTTGGGTACGTATCTTGTTGTGTTCTTGGATGCATGTGTTTACAGGTTATAAAGGCAATACCTTCCCGGTTTTGGGGAATACGTCTTTCGGTGCTAGTTTCCCACCCCTGCCCAATGGAAGGTGGGCTTGGGGTATTCATGGAATGAGCTACGAGGGATGGGTCATTAAAATTACCAAACCATCATATTAATAATTAACATGTTTTTCAAATATTGTAACAAGAGAATCATCATATTCACTATAATAGATTTAGCACTTTGACTAGTTTACCATAATTGAAGAAGCACATAAATGTTTTCCCATAATTGTCTCTTGATATATAAGAATTTACTCAATTAATTAGAGGTGGATATATGTCACAAACTTCACTTAAATAAATCTATATATATGTGGCCAGAGGATCATAAAATATTTGTAATACAAAAACCCATTATAAGTATTTTGTTTCATAAACGATTCATCATAACATAACTTATGTCAAAGAAATGTGATTCATAAATATTTAATCATTCAGTATAAAAAACTATCCAATAATTAATAAAGATATTATATATGGATAATAACCCAAATAGAGATTATGAAAGATCAAATTATGGTATATTATATTGGAAATGATTTTGATAGATCACTTGGAATTTTTTTAGGAAAATAACCATTCCATTTTGAAATTGATTTTTTAAATACTATCCACTTATAAAAGAAAACCCATTTATTTAATATTAATTTAAAAATTTAAATATTATTAAATGAATATATTTTTTATGATGATGGGAAAATACCTTTATTATGTATAACATACAAAACAATCCTTTAATACTTCTATCAGAAATGTCAAAAGGTACCACATTTGGAAAACACAAAAAAGTTTCCGTTCAATCTATTTTTAAAAAATAAAAAATGGGTAAAAATGATTTCAAATATTTATAGGATTATGTTAAAGAAATATATATTTTTTTTAAATGTATATGAGGGAAAAATATTCCCTAGTTGATACTAAAACATAAAAAATCCTGCATTTTGGTACGATTGTAAAATAAAAACCATATTACTTTGTTAACTTATGAATCATAATCCAAATGATATAAATAACCTTAAATTTTTATTATTGTGTCATATTTTCATGATAGTAATCGTAAATTACATGCATATAATTTCTATACACCACATTTAAGAAACTAGTGGTAAATACAGCATGTGTATTAGTGAAATAAATGTGACATGAAAAAAAATTATCTCAAATATCACATTATGTCATTAAGTTTCAGTCATATATTATAATAAATAGGGCTAATTTTAAAAAATTAAATAACCATATTAATATCTATCATAAAATGTATTATTTATCAATAACATGTTATTAAAATAATAGTTCAAGTGTTAACTACTTATGTTTCCTAGAATGTTTCAATTTGGTAGTCCGGGTCCATATAGTTTGATCATGATTCCATCATTCCTTGTTTTTAGATTATAATATATAAATAATTTATATTTATTAAATAAATTTTTATAATCATTAATAAAATTTAGTGGCTGAAAAATGAATTACACTATTCATCGAGATTGTAGTCCATATATATGCATAAACGTTGCTTTCATTTTTCGATGGATGGAAAAAAAGAATTGTAAATAATTATTCACTACTCTAGATTAACTATTATGTCATATATATCAAATATATTCATCAAATTAAACTTTATTACCATTCTAGTAGAATATAAATGAAAATCAAATTACATCTCTTCACAGAGGAGGTAGTCTGTACATATGCACGAACACCATTATCATTTAAAAAGAATCATATTATTAAGAAGGTTGATGTTATATTAAAATATAATTAGTTAAATTAATTCATATTTATCATATATAAACATTAAACTCATCTTAATTCCCATCCATAATAGATAGTTGTGAAAAAAAGAATTATATCATTACGTGGAGAAGATATGTCACATGTAAGAATGAGTGATACAGTAACTTCACATTTTATGGAAATAATGTTGTATAATGGAGTTTTCCTAATGAAATTAAAATTTAAAAATAATTAGGATACTCAATTTATTATTTTATTAAAATAAGATTTGTTTAGTGGAGGAAATGAATAGTAGAGAAGAAACTGATTGGTTAAGATGATTACCTATTCGTTGAAATAACCTATTTAGATCTCAACTAAATGGATCTAGGGTTGAAATATGGGTAAGATAAAGCCAATAGGATGTTTATAGTCAATTTAATATGGGGAATTTTTAGTTCATGGTCAATATATAGGGCTCAATGTGGTGTAAATATTCGAGGGAGGTTGTTTCCATTTATAAATGATGTTAGGGGAGCTATTGGGATTTATCTAAATATTATATTATAATAAATTAATTCTCCAACTAAATGGATCCATATGATAATAAAATCAAATATAAGATTACATAGGGTTTCAATACAATATAACAATAAAATTTAGAAATGTGTAACTGTAGTTTTAAACACTGTCATTTTTATAATCAATCAGTTCAGAAATTTTAATTTTAACTACGATAACAACTGTTTAAATATTACATGTATTTAAATATTACTTATAAGGTAAAAATAAGATCATAAAATCCCAATTAACGATATTTTATTCTATAAAATATCCACGTTGTTTTACTTAATGATTTTATTATTTTTATCTAATTTAATAATATATTATTTTGATAAAATATCATTATTATGAAATTTGACTCTATTCATTATATTTGACATTAAATACATTATGAAAAGTGGACATTTCAATATAATATTATAATTCCAAAATAATAGGGAATATATATATATATATATATCATGTTTCTGATTAAATAATACAAATTATACCACTTATATTATTTTTAAATCAGTTATTATATTTTTTTATTAATTTTTTAAATATTTCATCAATGTTACATAATAATTTAATGTCAATATAAAATTAATAAAAAATAAAAATATATTACTACCATAAAAATAATTTTACTAATCTCAAAATATACCATTAAATCTATTCACTGTACACATTTCCCAGTGTTGATTTATAAGACATATTAAAAAGAGAGAGTTACATATTGTAAAATTCATCAATTTAAGTAATATATAAGTCATTTTCATGAACAAGTGTTCATTAAAAAGCTGAATTTAGATAATAAGAAATTATGGGCAAAATTATTTTCATCTTATAAGATTTATCAATAAAATAAACAGTAAATAATTTATTTTTAACCTAGATTAACACAATTTACCCTTTGATGAGGTGAAAAAATCTATAATGGTTATTATTTATTTTTTCCCAAAATAGGTTCTAATTAACCAAAAAAACTCTTAATTATAAAAATTCAATTTATTTAACCTCACTCAATAACTATAATTCAAAGAAGTATATCTAAATTTATATGTATAAAACTAGAAAAACTATTATTTAGAAAAAAATACATTTTAAGCATAAATCTGGATTTATTATTTTCTTATACATTGTAAAATTTTATATAAACTTCAAAAAAATTTATCAAGTAAATAATATAATAATTTCGTTAAAATCATTCACCAATTGGTATTAATTTATCTTTTTGATATATATTACATCATGCATGTAAAAAAATTAATCATATATTTTTTTTAAATTTTACTTTTTATGTTCTAGAGATTTGGTTACTAACAATTTAGATATATACATGTGTAGAATGTATATTTTTAATATTTTATTTTTTACTATTTACACCACCAATAAAAAAGCATAGATATAATGGACACATGACCTTTGTGGTGTTTACAAACACATTGTTTCTTCTTGTATATGCTATCAAAAAAATTTAAAGATAAATATTTTATAAAAATATTGGCATGTTAAAATTAAATCACAATATTGGATAATTTTAACTCTTATTAATTAGGAGTAACATCCACTTTATCCTAGGCTATTTCCCATTCTGTGTTGGAGCCCTATAACTCATCATCAATAGTGATATATGTGTCGACATTGGGAGTTGAAAAATGTTAATCTAGAGACATAGAAAAGACAATCTCCTCATGCCCAAATCAAAACATACATTTCACCAAAATATCGGTAGGTTCACCCTCGCCAAACTAGATCAAAAAATTATAAATTACTTCCATGTGCTTGAACCACACTCAAAAGCTCAATTGAAATGTAATTCTTGCATGACCATCATCTGAATGATAGATCCCTACCTATTAAATTTCCCCCATATATGACATATCATCTTATATAGTTGTATTTTACCCAATGGCTTAAAAAATCTAGGAAGTATGTTTCAAATGATAACTGCACTACGTAGTATAATTGTGGCCCCATAGCCTCCCCATACCATGTCACCATAGCATTGTAGTTCTCTGCCTCCTCCCACTATTAAGTTTTTTGGCAGACCTACACTTCCAGATAATGGAGGACTGACATGACCATAAAATCTCTTCACCATTGGTTAACCATAATCCCTCTATGAATTTCATGAACCATTATTTTCATACCACCAACCATGAAGATTTCCTAATGGATCATTATATAGATCCATTATATTCAATGACATGAGAAAAGTTATTTTTAGATATGATTCTTACTAGTCAGTGGTGTAAGTCTATGTGAGTCTAACATCTACAGTGAACTAAGGAAACATGATTCCTTACTCTTAACCATAATCCAAAAAACATCTCATGTAACTACCTATAGATAAAGGTTTTCCTCCCCTCAGGATAAAACATTTATACTCACTTCACAACTTTTTTAATAAATCATAGTTAAAAAAATCTTTAAGTGTATGGCATCAAGTATGAATTTTCACCCACAAGTAATACCATTAATCTACCTCTAAATGGTTTTAGGTATTCCACCTCCTCTAGGTATCCCTCTTAGTCTTCAATCATCTCATCATTTTGGGTTTGGAAAGAACTAAAATTGAAGTTCCCAATATTTTAGATGCTCGTCATCACCCCAATCTCATTAAAATATTTCATTATACCTCTATAAATGTTGATGAGATAATTTTATATTCATAAATGAGAAGGGAGTAATTATATTCTTAAATTCATACCCATTAGAATTGAGATACGACCAATCCATGCATAAATTGGAATGAACCGTATATGCACCCTACAATGAACAACCTAAAAAAATGCCTCAGTTGGTGGAGTATTTTGGATAGTATAGGGATAAAAATGTTACCATTATTTCCATAAAAAAGATCACATACATCACAAATGTTTTAGTCCATTGGCCCATATGTGCATCCGTATCTAGGAGTAGTTAACCAATAAGAATTGTGGTGAGGAACACTTTGTAGAGAACCTCATAGAGCCAGTTCTTTATATTGTACTTCCACTTCTGGTATAATCCTACATCCCATATCATTTGTAATATCCAAATATATTTCTATAACTTTATTCTAAAAATTTCCCTTTCCACCCCATCATATTAATTTATGGAATGATTAAGAACATTCCAAATCCTCATTTTAATGGAATTTTATTAAGTGACACAGGTAGATGACCAAACACCACTTCCAAACAATCCTATAAGGTCACCACCATGATTGTAAACTGCTATTTTTTTCCAAAACATTTGTCATTAGGATAAATTTCTTATAGTGGAACCTGATCAACGGAAACCTACCAATACATTGAAGATAACATAAAATGATCTCCACCACCCCACAATGAAGGTTTTAGGAATTTGTATCTGGAAACCTTTGACATTGCTTTTATGTAAGTATCTTTGATTGATGATATACATGGAATTGGTAGATAAATAATTATATGAAACATAATATATTATGTTGTATATCCGTGTAAAATTTACATTTGAAGCGTAACCAATACAGCCACAGCCACTCATCTGTGATGTTCCCCTCAGCTCAAAAATCCCAATATTCATCCCATCCTAGGAAGTTGTGTTGGATTCTAGGGAAATGATGCATGAATAATGGGAAATTAATTTTTACACTAAAGGTTATTATCCAATAAATGTCCTCATACACCCATTCAAGGTGTAGATATTAGTATCTTAACATTCACTATCTTGGTGGAAAATATTATTAATGTTATAGAAGGTGTGATCATCATGGAAGGATTAACAAAATCATCGGGTGTCCAACTCCACTATTGGAATTTTCATATCATCCTCTAGTCAGATTATATAGAGTGATAGTCATTTTCTTATAATATATTATTTCTTGTACTCAGTTAATATCACAAAGATTTATTCAATTTTAGAAATCATTATCCTCTCCATGAAGATTTAATGTTTCTTTGGAATTATATTTCCATTGAATGGTGCCAGAAACAATTAGTTGTTCATATTTATTGAGAATATCGAAGTGATTATGAGAATTCATAAATATTGGATCAAAAAAATATTAGGTTTTTTAAAAATAGATATGTTTTAAAAAACTAAACCTATGATCGCAGAAAGGGAAATCCCATGGGAATATAATTTTATCATGATAAATAGATTTTTTTTGAATTTGTGTATAAATTCCCAGGAGTTCACAAAAAGGGTGGGAGTTTTGTGCAGGAGAGACTACTTATCAAGAGATAAAGTATATTTACCATAAAATCCCCGCTTTCCCTATATATGGGCCTGGGGACCCATGGTTTCGAGCTCTAAAAACTCATATGTGTGAAAAAATGAACCGTGAAAAGTTTGGAACTCACAAAAAACATCATTGTTTTATGATCCCTCATCGCCACCAATTCTTAGAGGGTAATTGTTTTAGCACTATTATGATATCAACCATGGAACGATATTTTTCCATCAAAACAAAGATCCACCCTATCAAAATTAATTATTTATGATTCAATGGAGAAAATGTGTGAAACCAATGTGGACTGAGAACAACATTAAGATTCATTGTGAAGCTCACTTTCATTCCAAAGGCCCCATTTAAGATGCCAAATTACATAGTTTCCTTTGTGGGGCCCATAATCCATAAATATGGTTGCATGAAATATTAGACAATTGTGCACAAATATGATCATCAATGAATCCATTTTTGTATAAATTTCAAAAATAATATAATCCTTCTATGATGGTCTATTTATTTAAAAGGAATTAATATTTTGAAAATAATTTAAATTATATAAAAAGTTTTAAAAACAAAAAAAATCCTCTCATTTCAATGATTAGTAGTGCATAACTCACCACATATTTTGTATGGCTCTCTAGAATTTGAAGCATCATCTATCACTCGTACAACCCCTATTTTTGTGACATTGTGCAACTCCCAATATCATGGAACCACATTGTTAAGAAACATTTATCAATTACCTCACATGGTCACAAAATGGTATTATTTCTTATCTTATACATCTTCATGATACTAATCAAAAATGGATAATTGAGTGGGTGAAACAAATCATACCTTTATACAACTCTCATAATCATGTGAATCTAGTAGTTGGGTGCACATATGTGATATACAATAATGGAATTTAATTGTGTTAGAACCTAGATTATGAAAAATCCTAAATACAAACAAAAAAAGTGAGTTTCATCATAGTTTTATAAATATATCTAAAATATTTAATTATTTTATAATGTAAACAATGTGTGATTTTTTTTAATAATTTTATAATAGATATGAATCTTTTATAAGTATATTGAATATTTAATGTCTAAAGTTTTAGTTATTGTGAGGATATAATTAACTCAACCAATTTAATTAGTTAGCATAAAATAATAATTCTTGATGTATTTTATTGTGAAAACCATGCGGAAAAATCATTTTAATGTCTTGTGTGTGTTTTTTAATAATATTTACTTCGATGTTAATATTTTTTAACAATAAATATTTAACTAAATATATAATATTATAACAATAACTTGTGGAACCAATGAATTATTGTTGACTATATTATATAATATGATATTATTTTCCATGTGAAGCATATAAAAATTTAATTACAATTGATTATTAGAGGGGATTCATATTTAGTTTCCATGAAATATGTTGTAAAGGAAAATAATAAAAATAAATAATTTAATGATATGTGAAATTTAAATAATGTAGGAATTTTTTTAACTATGTGACAGATAATTTAATCTAAAAAAAGGGTTTTACCTCAATTTTCAGTCAATAATACCTTATATACAACAGTCAATGTGATTCATATAATATATATTTTAATAGGTTGGTACCATATTCACATTAACAATGTGTCTACTAGTATGTAAAATTGGGTATTCTTACCAAAAAAATAGGTCCACTTGTTCATTTAATTCATCCTAAATTTTTTTTGTGTTTTAGTTCCTTCAACATATATGTTGGGTGAGGTGTGTATTTAATGCAAAATAGTTTTTCTGACAGCTTAATGTTAAATGGAATATTATCTAAATGGTGAGTTCCTCTTTATAAAATGTATATTATTATATTTCACAACAGTAACACTCATGTTGACAATGAAAATACTATTTGTAGATCTTCTAATCTAATCCAATATAAAACTCAATTTGACATTACTTAGATATATATATATATATATATATATATATTCATTTTCATACTTCCTACATTTATGTCACTATTTATAATATTTTTTTTGAATTATTTTATATTATATACATAGAAATATATAATACTAAATATAACTAGTGTTATTAATTGATTATCACTCTATTTCACTTTTGGTATTACCCATAATAACTATAAATTAGTATTATATCCAAAAAAATATGGAGGATTTCAATTATTAATATATAGTATTATTAAATTAATATATCTGTTAGTCAGAATAACTTATAATAAACCAAACAATGTCTTGGTGAAAATAATTCTCATTGGGTTTTATATCCCTAAGGCTACTTTTATTGAAAATATAGTTTTTCTAATATACTTCATTGGATATGAATATAATTACTTAAATTTTGGAATTTAGTTTTTTAAATTTTTTTCATAAATTTACTTTTAAAATCTTTGTTATAGTCAAATTAACAT
This sequence comes from Viscum album, assembly GCA_963277665.1. NCBI lineage: Eukaryota > Viridiplantae > Streptophyta > Magnoliopsida > Santalales > Viscaceae > Viscum > Viscum album. Next base: position 1,395,569,257 of record OY728150.1, read on the forward strand.
ATTTATTTTTATCATGAAACTCTTGTTAGTGATGATGCTAAAAAACATGATTTATATTTAAATTTTATAGATATTTTTTTAAAATATTCCTATAAAAATATTTAATCATGTTTCAGAATTTAAAATAATATATCCAATTTGAGAAAACCAATAAGTAACTCTTCTTGGAACTCAAAAATTTTAAATAAAATGTCATTAACTATATTGAGAATAATATCATGACATTGTCAATTTTAGGAAATTAGTGTTTTTATGTGATGTGTAATATGATCATAAAAACATTTTATAGAATTGATTATATTGGAAAAATAATAAAGAATGTAATTCTTATTGCAATTTGTATCAGATACCTATCAATGAGATGGAATTTATATAAATTATCCATCTAATAAAGATTTATTTTTTTTTAATTTCCAATAGATGATATAAATAGATTTATTTTGAAATTATTATTAATATTCAAAAATTATAATGTCTAAAATAAATTAAAATAGAATGGTGAATCCACTAAAAGTCATTACTTCCCCTTAAAAATATTTTTTTAATGAAAATTATTCCAATGAAAAATTAAATAGATTTCATAATTGGTTATATGCATCTGAAAAGTTTGTTATAGGTTTTCATTTTCATATTTCAAATTGAACATCAATTTGTACAATGGTTAAAATAAAAATATATATTAAGCAGAAATACTATGGTCATAATAAACCTTATAATTTGAATGCGATTTTTTTCTAAAAAACATTATAATAACCATATGAAAAAAGAATTAATTTTATTTTTGATTTTATTTTTATATCAATAATTTTTACTATTAACTAAGATAGAGATAAAAAATATATTTTATAAATTATGTGTCAATTAATAAATATAGATACCTCTATTTCATTATCCATTAGTTTAAAACAATCCTCCACATGTGAATCATCCAACTAACAGGTTGACCTGTGGGTTGTTCTTTTTGTGGGTTTGATTTTGGGATAAACATCATGAAAATAGATCCATGTTGAATCTGTGTTTTGAAATAAATCATTGTTTAGCCACCCTTAAATTTCAAACATGGCTGGATGATGGCCAAAATGAACAAGGCCCAATCCTTCCACCTTGGGTATTCATGGGAGCCTCTTCCTACTTTTTTCTTTGTTCCTATGATCTCCATCTCCACAAAAAAACAATGATCACAATAGTAGCAAGAAAATACCATGGTTGGTGGATGCAGTGAAATGGGGCTACTAGCTCGAAAGCTAGTAGTAGAGGCACCATGCAGTTGCATAAAAAATAGAAATTAGGGTACACCGGCGGCATGTCTTAGTGGAGACGGTCATGACCATGAGGTCATGGTGGTGCAGGACCACAGTGCTAGTAGGGCACTATTTCGGGAAGAGGATGTTGTGGCCATCAGGTAACAGCCGTGTGGGGGGAAGCAGAAATGGCTATCACCAATAGCCAGTGGTATGGATTTAGTAGACATTAAATCACATAGTGTCTCACAACTGAAGTTATCTGGTCTAATTGGACCACACAATGAGGGTCCTACGGTTGTCGGAGTTAGATGAGAAGGCACGCTCACAGTGGTTTGGGCCACTACAATGATCTAGATTCACAACTTAAACCATCCAGGCCGTACTGAGACCATGTCGGGTCAGATCCAGACTAGGTCGGGCATTCTTGGGTCGACTTGGTGGGCTTCCTAGGCCCGGTCAGGTATGGTCTATCTGACCAGGTTAGACTGGATCTAGACCCTACTACCCCATTTTCTGTAAAATAGCATAACATCCAAACCACTCATCAGATTGACAATCCATTTATTGAGTTCTGACTATCTCGATGATTTGGTCCCACTAGAAAAAACAAGGTGTACATTAGTGGATTTTAATATGTGATCGATGGATTGAGGATTATTATCTCTAGAAATCAGGTTAGCTACGATCAGGATTCATGCGGCTGGTTGTTTCTAGAAGAATATGATTAATGGGTCTAAGTGATCTAGCTAGACCAAGAGAGGTAGAGTTTAAAGTGATATAGCTGGCCCAAGATATGAGTTAGTATAATTGATCCATCTAAACCGTGAGACGATTAGGCCTAAGTGATCCATCTGACCTTAGAGATGATCGATTATATGTGCTCCAGCTAGGCCAAGAGATGAGTGGGTCCAAATGATCAAGATGGCCCATGTGAAGAGTGGGTCGAGGTGATCTGAAAACCCCCAATAACTCCTCAAGGATGAGTTATTAAGTAGTACTCGGGGTTAATCATTATTACTTTCATCCTTTCATTCCTTACTTTATATTATACATATATGATCTATCCTTTGATTCATGTGTACTTTTCCTTTGGGGTATTTGTTTTTCTGGTTTGGGGTCCCTATTGAGTATTATGTTGCTTATCTCTGCATGGGCTTCTCCCGAATGTGTTGTTTCTTTTGAAAATAATTGACACTTTGATGGAGACCTTGGGGGCCCAGGACTAGGTAGTTCCTGGTGAGATCAGATGGGAAATACATACTACTATAACTTCCAGCTGTCACTCTACACCTACCGTTCAGGTAGGGTTTTCAACGGATGGATTTTTAGAGAAGATTGTAATTTATTGTTTTTTTCTTGTATATTATGGTCTATTATTCTTTCCCCAATACATTAATCTTTAACTCTTAATTTATCTTTGGTTTTTATAATGGGATAGATGTTTTACTTTTCAGTATTGTGGGATGGGGTAGTGGAAACACGGGCCCCAGGGGACGAGTCATTTAAAAAACTATCAAATAATTTTCTCTATTAATCATCAAACATACTAATAAAAATTTTAGGATTCTGCTTGTATCTAACCATAATGATAGTTGAGTCACTATGTACACATAGGAAGGTGATGGATACATGAATAATAAGGGGATAAATACCAATCCAAAATTTATTGATCCTCAATAAAGATAATGTAAGAAAAAAGATATTGTAGTCATAGATTAATGAAGGAAAATATCGAATTTATATCAATTAATAAATTAATAGGATAATAAAATTAATACATTTACTAGGATATAAAAAAAATAATGAAGACTGGGGATTTAAATAACATTTTTAATACATGCTAAATAGAAGAAAAAAATAGGTAAATATTCAACAATTAATTATTATAAAAACTTATATATTCTATAATAGAATCATTAAAAATTAATCTATGGACAATGAATGAGACATAAACCAAATAAATAACCCCTATAATGAATTAAAATCATAATAATTTTGATTCTACTATCATTTTTGTAGGATTTTATTATTGTCATCAATTTAAAAAAAAATATCAATACATTAATTTGCCTTCACCACCATGGTCCTTTTAATTAAAGATATAAATTTAGTTCTGATTCAGGGCTAATAAGTCTCTTACCATGAAGGATATCTTTTTCTCTACCACAATATGGAAATTTCACTGAAAAAACTACCCAACCAGTCCCACTATGTAAAATTTCAATGACTAATTAATAAATTAATCAACAAAATCCCTTGATAGTATATCATATAAAAAATTGTTGGTAACTAAATATATACAATACATGCGTTAAATCATTCAATATATTAAAAATAATATTTTATGTTTTTCCATATAATGATCTCTTTAATAGAAAATGAATTTCATTGAAAATACACATTATGTGGAAAAAATGTATATCATATCGTTGTGATATTATTTATAAAACTATCCAACAAACGTTTCTTCATATCATCTTAGTGAACAATCCATGGAATATTATTTAGAATATTAAAATCTATAAAATTTAATAACCCAAGGTTGTGTCACAAAGGATATATTGTTGGTTAAAATATTTATTTAAAAAATAATTATAAAATGTCCCTCAATACCAAGAATGCATAGATATTATGTAAATACAATCATGCGGGTAAACACTACTTAAAAGAACCAGTAGAATAATTATGTTTTTGAGATCATCTAATATTATAAAATTACCAATTTACCACATAGGAGGTTATAAAATTCCACAAATCTGAGAACTGATAAAATAATTGGATAGATAAAATAATTTTCCCTACTTCCTCCAAACCATATATATTTTCTTCATATAAAAGTATATAATAGTTGATATAAAAAAATTATCATGAGCATTTACATATTCAACATTCACACCCTCAAATAAAAACCCTCCATCTTTTGATATTATTTATCTATGTTATCTAAAACCATCATAGTCTTTCTTGAAGAAAAACATCCCTCATCTACAGAGATAACCACTACTATACATCCTAATACAAGAAGGAAAATGAATATTTCATCTCCCATAGGAAATCTATTGATCCTTAGTTTCTTAAATAAATCAATATATATGATCCATTCAAACATAAGATATTAGATAATTTATATAAGAACTTTTATATCAACCATTAATAGTTAACCAATAAGGAAAATCCTTAGTGGATCACTAAACATCATACATATTGTGGATTTTCCTATATTATATTTATAGAGATCATCCCATATAATCCTAATAACCAAACTAGGAACTTATCCATTTCCCCATTCAATTCTTGATAGATTTTTTATATCTAATTTTTCATTAATTTTGATGGACACAAAAGACATGAAAAGAACCATTTATAATTAATAAATGTTACACCATAGATCATTAGGTGAAATAATATGAACTAATCCAAATATGTAAACATTGAACATTCAAATAACCATGTCATTTTGTCTATATATATAACAAAATAATCTTCTCGAGTGATGAAAATTTACAACCCCATAATAAGAAACTCATCCACCATTAAATAATAGGGTTCTCTATAGAACATGTTCACTTAATCAAAACAAATTAACATGCCACACGATGGACTATAATTTATTCATTTCATCCACCATATTAATTTCTATATCTATACCCATTGTGAACATCAATGAAGAATTAGTTTACACTGAAGGATGTAGATGAAATGATTCTCACATTTAAGAAAATATTTTTGTCCCATATGAGTATTAGGTTGGAAATACTACCATAAAATCCTTCACACATAAGAATGGCCTAAGGATTCCATCATCGACTAAAATCAATAAATTCATCTAATTCAAGGAAATAATTAACCACATTAATATAATGAATACAAATCTGACAACATTTCTTATACATGGTTTATTGTTGTAGAAAAATCACACTAAGGAATCATTTTCTACCTAGGGATAATAGATAGACCGTGATATTTTCAAATAAGGGATCATGAAATATAGAACATTCTAATTTGTCATTGATAGCCCCTTGAATATAAATGTTACCCAATACCTCTATCATATCCATTAATTCAACCTCTATTACCATTAATAACTTGGAATTAAAAATCCTATAAACATAGTAGTGTATGGAGGGATTTTGGATTCAATACAAGATCTCGCACCCATCAAAGATCAGTATATTAAAGTTATACTGACCCCCTATTATAGAGGAGAACACACCATATAATTGTAGGATGTATGTGAATTCTATTAATCCATACCTAGAAAATAGTGTGCCCCAATATCAATGGATGTATTGGGACCATTAATAGAAATATTAAGAAGACACTATACTAGATACTCCTATATTGGTGGCTTATTTGTCAACATATATTTTTGAAATCAAAGCCATGGTATTTACATGGTTTTCCCATATATGAGTATATGGAATGTATCCCTTTGTTAATAACCAGACCATGTTCTACCACCCAACATGGAATCTAAATTTACTAAATACATGGATTAAGATAGAAGATACAAGACATTTAGTGTCAAAGTTTGTCACTTATTCTATTCCTTTCATCATATGTTATGTTCCCCAAGAAGATTCATATAGTGTATCCTCGACATAAATGATGTGTAGGCTACCTAGGATCCCTCAGTGTACAATCAATGTACATGTCACCAATCCATCTAAGGACACATGGTGTGTGGTCTTATCTACCTGGTCATGTGATATTTAACTTGGCTTGAAACACTATTTTTGAGTAGCCATCAGAATATGATATGCCTTATTTTAAAATTCATTGTGTGTAGTCAAGAATTTTCTAGAAACTGAACTCATAAAAGAATCTTTTTCATCTGTTCCATAATTACAGAAAAATATTACAAAAATACAAGAAACCATATTTACCAATATTGCATCCCTACCAGAAGCTATGTTCCATCCACCCTTGGATATAAGTCGATCATAAAGCATGTTTTGTGTCTCCAACAAAAACTATATCTCAAAATTTTAATCTCTAATCCCAATTACCTTCCACTCTGATTTTGAATCAATATTTAGAATGCCCAAAATTATATTCTATTAATGTTATCATCCAATCAAATATTTATCTAATAATTGTTCATTTCTTTAATCATATCTGTATTTAAATACCAAGGCTACCACTAGGTGATAGAAAATAAATGAAAAATGGGGGAGAACTCCAAAACAAATATATTTAGATAATCAAAGATTATTTTTATCATATAAAATAACTACAATCATAGAGTACCAAAGGTAGGTGAATAATTTCATGCAAGAAATGAACTCTACGGAAAATTATTATTAGTATGTTTTCATCAATATGCACATTAAAAAACGTCATGAAACAAAAAAAAGAATAATAAACCATACATGAATGAATATAAAATGGGGAAATAATAAATAATAAATCAGTATAATTAATAGAAGATTCCCTAATGGAATCTTATAAAAGGTATCAGATGATAATGATACAGGTCTATAAAAAGAAAGACGACTTCCTAAGAAAGAAATCATTTCCCTATTTGATTCCCTTGTCATCATTGAAAGATATGATCATTGAAAAAAATAACTATATGATCATGATCCTTGAAACCATCATCACCTCCACGTTCCATCATGGTGAGTCTATGAATCTGGACTTGATTAAATATTGATCATTTATTATCATTTTAACTTTACCTTCTATCTCTATCCTTATGTGTATTTAATGAAAAAGTAGCTAACCCTTGTGAGAATATATAAAGAGATTATTTTTGGGGTTATTTGGTTTAACACAACAAAACATATGACACCCCAATATTTTAGTTTTCTTAAAATGAATACTATAATTCAAAACATGAACCACATGAAAAATCCTTCATAAATGAGCTGTGATGTAATATTATTAAAAAATAATTATAATTATCTATATATTGAGATAGTGGGTATATCTATGAATATAATAATTTTAAAATATAAATATAAAATAGTTAGACCAGAAAATAATTAATTCATTAAAAAATAATAATTTCATTGATCAATTATTTTCTATAAAATTATATGAATAAATTCATTTTAGGTGATAAAAATATATTCTTAATCAAAATTGTTTCATCGGTTATGCATCATAATAAATTGAGTTAATTTCTATAATCATTAAGAAATCGAAAATCTAAACATAATTTTTATAATTGGCGTGTAATAATTATGTTAATGTGAATATTTTATATTTTTCAGATCTTGTTGATTTTTGGGTGAATAGAGAAATTTAACAAATTTTTAAAATCATCCTCTAATATATCAAGTAAAATGATATAGTAATAAAGTGAATGATTTTGAAACATTATATATATATATATATATATATATATATATATATATATTTATTTCAGAGTTAATATGATTCGATTAAAAATTGATTTTGAACATATAAAATTATTCTTATGTTTTTTAAAATGTATGTAATTTATTTTAATTAGAAAGATATATATATTTATTATATTTTAATAATGTATTTAATTGATTTAATTAGGTTTTTGTATATTTTTAATTAAAATAAAGAATAATTTCATTTAAAATAACACAATTAATTACTACAGAATCAATATTATACATGATTTTTTATAAAATCTTTTTTTGATAAAAACAATCATTTTTATAAAATAATTTCATTGAATTTTGAGAGAATAATATAAAACTATTCTTTTTCAAAACTAAAAAAATAATTATTTTTAAAAAATTGGAATTTAAATAATTTCAATTAGTGAATAAAGTCATCTAAATATTTTTTCATAATGAATATTTAATTTAGTTTAATAGTTATTGTGATAATGTATTAAAGGGTTTAATATATATTTTAAACTATGTGGTAAGGGTATAGATAAAAAATTCAATTGAATAAATATTATTAAATTATGATATTTATATATTTTATTAACTTAATATTTAATTACATTTTATTTTGAATCAGTTAAATAAGAAAAAAAATTATTTTATTTAAGTCATTTCAGTAATTCAATGAGTGTCCCAATCCCATATAAAAGGGATCATATTTTATGACCATATTAAAATAATTTTACCTATTTAACTCATTCAAACCATACCTAAAATACATATAATATTCCATTCCATTATTCTTCATATTCTTTTCATATAGTCTCCATATTATGAAGGCCTATGGTGAATTCCATAAGTGGATTCTTAAAGAAGTTGCAGTTCTCTTACCCATTTATTTATGTGAGTATTTCTTATTCTAAAATCATTCAAATCAATTTTCTATTTTCAAAAATAAATAATCCATTATAATAAATATAATAATGTGTTTTTATTATTTTGGGAAAAATATTTTTTTAACATTATTTTCACTGAATGGTAAATTAAATTATCACATGTTCATAAAGACTACATACTCCATCTACTGTTTTCATTAATTTTCCATCACTTCCTCAAATTGATGTATAGAATTATAGAGTTAAAAAATTATATTATATTTAAGAAATATTTATTATTATATATTTATAAAATATTATTTTTCTTTCATTTCTAATATTTTTTTGAACATGTAAAACGTGTTCATTAGTATATACGGACTACCATCTCCCTGATCGATGTAATTAATTATTCTATCTCCTCCTTTTATAGATGGACCAAAATATGAATATAAAGAATACATATTATATTTTAATCATGATTAAACTTATTTAGATGTTGTATCTGTGATCAATATTAAAGGACAAAATCATCCAAATAGAAATATATATATCTAAAATGAAGTAGTTAACCCATGAAATGATAATGATAATGAATGATAGTAAATGAATGGGTGATAAGATTTAATTTTTAAAAAATTTATAATATTTTATATATGAATTTGATTATGTTATAGAACTATAATAAATATAATTTTTTTATATTTAATTTTAGAATCACTTACAAATTAATTTGGGATACATGTACGTGTTTTATTATACAATGTAAAATTATTATAAGATAATTTATGAATAAATTTCCAAAAAAAATTATACAATTTAACTTTCATAAATAAAATTTATTTTAAATCCTCTAATTATTATCATAAATTAAATGTTTTTAATTCATTTTCATCTCTATACACAAACAAATATTTAATATGCTTTTTTTTAAACGACTTAATTTATATTTTATTCAACAAGAAACAATTTTTATCCACATGAATATTTTAATTTAATTGTTTATAAGAATGTTTTATATTTTATCTAGTGACTGATTATTTTCATTTTCACTCACGATAGGATTTCTATATAAAAAAATTAAAGCACATTATAATTTCATAATGAGGTACCTTTTAACAATGTTTTTGACATTATATTTTATTTATCGTTAACTACCTGAATTTATTTCCTCACCATAATTACTATTCAAATCCTTATAGCTTCCATTTTCTGTTTCCATGGTTAAATTCAAATAAAATAATTTTCTAAATATTTTGGAAATATTTAGAATTTTAATAAGTTATTTTAAAATGAAATTAGTTATTTCCCCATGAGAGTTTGTAGTTTTAATTTAAAATTCATTTTACCTATCTCAATTTCCTTTGATTATTGTAGTTATATATTTGCGATATAATCTAATTATACAAAAATAATATTACTCTGGTGTTCTTATGACCATATTACTCTAGAGATTAACTGGGGAAAATGTGAACACATTTTATGGTAGTTTTTAAATATAAATGCCTTTCAAGATTACATACTGAATTAGAATTTATTTATATAATATGATAAATTCATTGAACGTAGTAAGTGATCTGTGGGGCCCCTTATAGAACCTCAACGCATCATTATGTCTCATGAAATAAACTAGTTTGTGTATTTATCTTAAGATTTAAATATGTATATTCAGGTCTTAGCATTAATCCTAATTTATAAGATTATTATTTCTTGGATTATGCATTAAATAATTATTAAACTACTTGTTTTTATCCATGTTATTATTTATATTTTAATACCATTCATTGATATATTACCAATTCATGATATTAATTTATTGAATATTTGATTATAATTTTCAATTTTATATTAGTCATGTTTTATTTATTACTAGATATATTTAGTTTTAGGACATCCCATAATAAGAATTTGAGATTTCTATTTGTTATGCTTCATTTTTTAAGGGATACCAAGAAGGAATCCATTAATTATTTCAAGAATACAATGTAATAAATAATACTTTTATTACTATAATGTTATTTTGAATTTCATTTTTTCAGATATAATGTGATAAATATATATATAGTCTCCCACGAATTATAAACTATTCATTCATTTGGAATGTGATCTCTTTTATATTTTTTGTATATTATAACAGAACCACTGGATCTGGGCCCCCATGTTCAGGGTGGTATATTTGGTACAAAATTATAATTTGTATAATGATTTGGGAATAAATTTTGAATACATCCAATAGATACCTTAACCATATTGTAGATTATGAGGACATGTCAATTTATAAGATAATATTTTAAAATTTAATAAAAGAGAAAAATATGTGATTTCGATGAAATTACATCTCTATCTAAATACTAGAAACTAGATATGGCTACAACACAACCGCACCTAGGTGTAAATACCTAGATAAATGGGGATTTAGTATCAACATTATATTCACTCGATCTATGATGTGTCTTCCTAATGTACACGTAAATAGGCTCTCTAAGTAGATATGATTTGGTTGATTTACATGATCATTGTAAACTATTATAAAATATTTCAAAATTATTTATTAAATTATATATATATCCAATAACTCCAAGATTATGTTTATGATATTTTCTATGCAGTAATTATCTGTTTATGTTACTAATTTGTCAATAATGGGGAATATACACTATGATTTACAATGATATGTAAAAATCATTTTTATACCTTCGTATAGAATCATATCCCAATTGATGATATGTGAAATGAATCAATACAAAAAATTAATGTATATATTTCCTTCATAAAAAACACATATGTCTAATGAATGATATGAAAATATTATCAATATATTAAGTCAAATGGCTTTAGTTATGAAATGTATCCCTACCTAAATGGAATAACCTATAGATTCATAGTGCGATTCATTGATGTTGGACCACTTTATGGGGTATAATCCTCTATAAATGAATGGAACTCCTAATCCAATAACAGTTTAATGCTGGATTATATCAATTTGATATATATTTATCTGTTTGAGAATTTAGTAAATAGATATGGTTATTTATGAAGTGTATTGTTTAATAAATGATACTAATAAATGGTGTTCATTGAAAAAAAGGAAGATGAGATAGAGGGAAAAGAATAAATAATATTAATGGAGAAATTATTTGAAAAAAACATTCCTCTTTTGAAATAATATGATATAGAAATGTAATTAATCAATATAATATATAATGATTATGAAAGTGTTATTGAGTATGATTCATACATTATATGACTAGTAGGAAATTATATTGAATACATACATAATATAAAAATTAAGGTTGATTATTTCATTTATTAAATTAAGAGAACCTTACTAAGGGAACTTCTTTATTAAATATTTTCATCACGTGTCAATATTGAATCATATTACATTAGGATAGAGAAATGATTCTTCAAGATAAATATTTTTAAATGAAATTAAGAGAATAAAAGGCTAGCTAGGATTAATATATAAGTACCCAACCTTAAACATTCCATAATAATTTACTAAATTAATTATTCACATTGATGATCTTTTCAGGTTTTGAGTTATAGAGAATTAATTCAAAATTGCTACATTACATCTCAAAAATTAAAAGGTAGACACTTCTATTCAACATACAATTTATTCATAAAAGAAGAACTCTGGAAAAAAATATTCATGTATAGTCTCATGTTTTAGATAGCTTGACTCTTCCTTGATCTCATCCTTGACCATATTCATCTTTATGTATTTTGAAAAAAAATTCAAAACATGGGATGAGAATACAAAGCTCTGTAAGGGTTATAAAACAAAGAAATAATACATTAGTTCATAATTGCGTACATAAAATTAGCACTTTAACATACATCATGATATTATAAAATTTATGATTAACACTTAGAATACAAAAAACAAAAAGCTAACTTGTGAAATCCATATCATACTTACAATGTATTTATCACAACTACATGGGCAGTTACATTTGCAATACCAATCACAATATATTCCCTAAATCTCTATGGAGAAACATTCGCATTTACATCCATCACAATACCCAATGCATTGGAAAGCTATCTCAGGCTCACCTGCCCTAGGTTAATCACGGAACCACCTGTATACATAACAATTCCCAAGAACCATAACATATTTATAACACATAAAACAAACATAAAGGAGAGATAATATTTCAACATTTCAATCACAATATATCATTTAAATATATTGAAATAATCAATCCATTATCAAAACCATTTTTGATACAAATATAGGTCAAAAAAGATAAAATGGTATTTAAATTCCATTTAAAAACATTATGACTTGTTATGGAAGCCAAAGAGAAAATAATAGTCGTGGTGGCAGAATGGTCATTGTCACCGATTAAGTTAAAAAGAAACATAATTTGTAATCGTTTAGTAAAACACTTTGTAGAAAAAGAATCCCATTGAATGAAATAAAATTTAAAAGGTGTTTATAAACCATATAATTAAAAGTAGTATATTATAAAAAAATATGCCTCAATTAATGGAGATTCCAACAAAGTCCTATACCTTGTGTCCGACTTGACTCGATCGTTCTTTAATCTACTTTAATTTGGGTAACTGGCTTTGGTTTGAACAAAAAAAGCCTTCTTGAATTGCCTTCTTCCAAATTTACAGCTTCTAGGAGGAGGAGAGGGATCTTGAGAGCTTATTTCAGTAGGGTTTGGACAAGACAACGGGCTTGAGAGGTGTGCGTAATGTGTTAAATGGTAAGGATGTTTATAAGGGGGAGGAGGGACTCTTTAGGAAAGATTGCAAATAGTATTTCATTATAAACTTATATTTGTATTCTAATGATCCAAAACACATTAATGTAGAAGATAAGATGACTCTATTTCAAAATAGAATCATCGAATAATAATTGTCCATGTTTTGGTTATTGTTTTAATATTTATAATCTCATTTATTTAAATAATAATTTAATGAGGTAAATATTGAATCATTATTGTGTCATAAATAATTTAATTTATATGATGTCCAAAAATTATAAAATAAATACCATAATGTAGGAAATATTTTTAGATTTCCAATGAATATTTATAACCAAATGATAAATTATATTAACCCATGTAAAAATTAATTAACTAAAAGATATTTTTTTATGCCATTTTTTCCTTTACATTATGTTAATTAAGATAAAGTGTCAGTATCACTCTCAAGTGGCTTCATAGGGTCCCAAAATTGACCCAAATATGCCCATGGTCTTAAATGACTCAACCAATAAGGTTACTACAAGTATTAATGTATGTTTTTATAATTATAATATTAATTTTATCTTTAATTACCCAATTTACCTTTAACAGCGGTAAATAGAAGTCAAAAGTTACTATTCACAAAAAATTATTTTCATCTAATTGAACCACATATTACTTAATAATAATAACCATATCTGTCAGATTGTTTAAATAAAATTCATTGAACCATTAAAATTTCATTTAAATGAAAAAGTCATTTTTTAACTACTACATAGTGGTTACACTTTTGATCAAAAATTGATGTTTTTTCAGAAAAATACAAAAAATTAAGCCTAAGATATATCTAATATTTTGAATTAAATAATGATGTCTATTTTACGAAATTAAAAACATAAAGGTTATATTAAATAATTAATTCCTATTGTAAATACAAATAGATTGTTTTTTAGAAATAATAACTATCAAAAGATTGATACTTGTTTATTTCCAATTTCGAAGTGAAATTAATTCCAATGACCAACATTGGATTAAATGGTAAAAACATAATATAATTACATTTTAAAACAAAATTAAAAATATAATATTACCATATAAATAAATTAGTTTAAAAGGAACTTTTGAATTAAAATATTGTATTTTTCACTATTCACTGTAAAATGAATTTTATCAGAAAAATTCCAAAAATTTACCCAAAGAAAATTTTGATGTGGTGAATCAAAAAAGAATTTGATTTTATCCAATAAAAAATATAAAATATACCAATACTATATTTAATGATTGTTCTCCTTCTAAACTCAGAAAATCGATCTTTTAATGAATGTTAGAGTATTTATGCTTGAAATTAGATTAATTCAGATTTTAAGTCTCTATAATTTATTGGATAAATGTAATATAATTTAACAAACATGTATAAAAAAATTTAGTTAGTTCTATTATTTCCCATCAATACAATGGGTAGGGGTTAACTAAATTTAAAATAATATTATTATATTATTTGTGACAAATATAAGATTTCAAAGAAACTCTTGGTTGTGTATCAGATACGATAATGAGAATATCAACACCCTTAAAGTAAAATTAATATTTAATTTACACATATTTATAATTATCAATATGTATTATTATTTTTATTTACCTGGGATGTTAAATCCTTTCCCCCTTTTAGAAATTTCATTGTCTCAATATTTATTCCCTTATCAAATAAGTCGGGGTATTTATACCTCATTGCACTTTCAGATTCCCATGTTGCCTCTTTAATAATATGGTTTTCCCCCAAAACATTTACCTAGCGAATCCCATTATTCTGCCACACATGCTCTCTACAATCAAGAACTTGGACTGGCTATTCCTCCTAAGATAGATTCTCTTCCAACTAAACTACCACTTGACGTAAAGCATGATATGGATCTGGAATATACTTTCTCAACATTGAAACAAGAAAAACGTTTTGTACCTGGGATAAACTTGGTGCTACAGCCACTCTGTAAGAAACTGATCCAACTTCCCTAGGATTTCATAGGGTCCAATGAACCTCAGACTCATCAATCTATTCTTACCAAAACGCATCACACATTCCATGGAGAAACTTTGAGAAAGACATGATCACCTACATTAAAAAGAGAGATCCTTCCTCCGATTATCCACATAACTATTATGTTTACTTTGAGTTGTTATCATATGCTTCTGAATCAAATGAACATTTCTTCCGTCTATTTTACCAATTATAGTCCCATCAGCTTCCATTCACATACTACATCCCAGAAAGCTGGAGTTCGACACTAATTTCCTTATAATGACCCAATGGAGCCATATTTATATTGGAATGAAAACTATTATTATAAGATAATTCACCCAAAGAAATATGTTGGTCACAACTTCCATAGTAATCTAGTGAACATGAATGTAACCTGTCCTCTATGGTCTGAATTTTTCATTCTGACTACACACCTTATTGTGGATGGAAAACTATAATAAAATTTAATTCAGTACCCAACGACTTCTGAAGGCCTTTCCAAAAGTTAGAAGTAATGCTGGGATCACGATCAGATACAATGTGGTGGGGAACTCCACGCAACCTGACTATCTCATTAACGTAAAACCGAGAAAGTTGATCTAGAGGCAATATATCTTGAATAAGAAGGAAATGGGTAGATTTAGTCAACTGGTCAATAATATCATATTTTGCATTATTACCTCTAGATTTCTCTTGTAATCCCACAATGAAGTCCATGGAAATATTTTCCCATTTCCACTCTAGCAGAGGTAAATACAAAAGCACCTATTTCGGGAATTTCCACTCTACTTTAACCTGCTAAAAAGTCAAACACTTCATAGTAAAATCAGCAATATATATTTTCATTCCATCCCACCAGTAATACTCCCAATGTTCTATGTACATCATAGTACTACCAGGATGAAATGAAAAAGGAGAACTGTGAGCTTCACATAACAACTCATTCATTATAAGTACACATCCAAGTATTTTTAATGAAGCATCACTGTAAATTACAAACTCAAAATTTCTGGAAGGTATTTCCAAAATTATATCATTCACCAATATTTTTTTTCAATTCATGAAAACAATCATCACATTCTTTTTTCCAAAATAACTTACCAACTTTTCGAGATAACTTCATCAGTAGACTACATAACCATGAAAAGTTTTCAAAAATACTCCGCTAATAACCTAAAAACCCAAGAAAACTATGGATCTCGGATATATTTGTGGGTCATGGCCATTCCTCAACAACTATTGTTGTAGTAGGGTCAACAGTTATGCCATCTTTTGAAATAATGTGACCATGGAATGAAATTTTATGTAACAAAAACTCACACTTGTTGAATTTCCTGAATAGTTTCTTTGGTTTTAAGGATTTCAAGACAACCCTTAATTAACTTTCATTTATCTCATTACTTTTATAATAAACCAAAATATCATCATTGAACACAACAACAAAATTATCCAAGAACTGAAAAAAAAATATTCATAATATCCATGAATATAACAGGTGCTTTGGTTAACCGTAAAGGAAAAAATAAAAATTTGTATTGGCCATATCTAGTACGAAACGCGATCCTCAAAATGTCTACTTACTTTACATTCAATTGATAGTTCCTCGACCTCAAGCCAATCTTCCAAAAAATTTGATCTCCCTGGAGCTAATAAGAAAACCATCGATATGAGGAAAAAGATTCTTGTTCTTAATAGTGATGTTATTGAATGGACTATAATCAATATAAAGTCTCATTTAACCATCATTTATTTTAGAAAACAAGATCGTTTCACCCCAAGGTTATGTGCTAGGTCAAATGAAACCTTTATCTAATAAATCCTATAATTTCTTCTTTAACTCTAAAAGTTTAATTTGAGCCATTCAATAAGGGTGTTTTGAAATTGGGTTAGCATCAGGAACCAAGTCAACAGTAAATTCAAATTCTCATTCAGGTATAATACCAAGAAACTTATCAGGAAATACATCAAGATACACATTTACCACTGGAACATCATTAATCTGAATAGATCCTATATTTTCAACAATATATGCAAGGTAACATTCATTTCCATCTTTCACTAGTTTCTTATCATCCTAATATGTTTTCAAATTTAAGGGTTAAATACTATACACAAACTGAAAATCACTCTATAATGAAATATATTTATCTCTGTAGTCAATCATATCATAATAAAGAGAAATCCAATATATACCAAAAATAACATCAAACTCTACTAGTGGTGAAATAATAAGGTTTGCAGGTAGATTCTTTCCGAAAACAATGACAAGAAGGTTCTTATAATTTATCTTTTTCTCAACATTTCCCGTGGTGTTTTTACTATATGATTAGGATTCATATAATTAGATGGAATTCCCAATGTACTAGAAATCATCATTAAAATGAAAGAATGTGTAGACCCCGAATCAAACAACACATTGGCATAATCTGAACAAAAAAATTGTATACCTGATACAACTTAGTTTGATGCTAAAACATCTGATGAAGTAGTTTCAATGAATTTCACCATCCCTCTCTATTGTAGTTAGGCTTCTTTCCCTCAGTTGAGTTCCTCTTTGGACACTCATTTTCAAAATGACACATTTCATTGCACTTAAAATATTTTTCTAACTATAAATCAGATTTTGTCACGCCATTAACCTGATCTTATTAAATGCTATTATGTGCCTTATGTCCCATTTTACCACATTGTTAGCACTTACCAGAATTCAAAATACATTCCCCATCATGATTTTTACCACAATTATAAAAAACTGTAAACTTAATTTTCTTACCATCAGCCTTTTTTGATGATTTCATCCATTTCACAGGCACCATGACCTCTTATTATGTTGTTTTTCAAAGAACACCTGATCAACAGAATACTCCATTTCCACCTTCTCTACACAAAGAACATGGTTTTCATAACTTTTTAACTCATGGGAAGCTAAATACATTCGATACTTTTGCTTTAATCCCAAGTAAAAAACTGATGATTTTACTATCCAGATCTCGTATGAAATTTAGAGCATACCTTTCCAGTTAATTGAATTTTTTTTCATAATAAGACACTATTTCATCCTACTACATCTTTATTAGGAATTTTTTTCTAACCTAAGATGAACCCCAATAGGAAAAAATTTCTCAAGAAACATACCAATAAATTCCTCCCAATAAAGTGCATCAATATCTTCACTATTCTTGATATTTTTCACCATCAACCACCATTGATCAGATTCACCATTAAAATAGTAAATATAAAGACTATCCTTTTGTTGTTTTGAACACCCTATGGCATCAAAAATCTTTTACACAGCTTCAATCCACCCTTCTACTTGCATAGCTTCAGATGATCCACTAAATGATGGGGGATGTTGTCTTATGAATTTCTCTTCTGCTGAAATGTTCCTATATGGATGATCTGACTAATCTCATGCATGGATACCACCACAATTTATAGCCTTAGTCAATTGCGCCATCACTACAAAAAACAGTTCAGTTCTGATACTGACCACCTTAGGTTTTTGATTTGGAAGGTTGTCTTCCTCTTGATGTTGTCTCAACATAACTGTCTTTTTTCCTATGTGAAAACCCATTATGTACATAGAAATATATTAGGCGAACAAAAATTATTATCATAAAATTCTATATCATTTCAATAATAACATAAACAAAAAATATTTTATTAATTTAACTTTATTCTAAATCTTATATTTATATAAACCAACCTATGAATCCATCTATAATGAACCATCCTAAAACATTACATAATCTTGAATTAAATTAATAATTAACATTGAGGATCTTTTCATGTTTATATTTTTAAATAATCATGTCATAAAAATTACATTACATCTCAAAAAATATATGGAAGACACTTGTACTCAGTTTCGATTTTATTCATAAAATAAAAACTTTTGAAAAAAGGGTCATGTCAAGTCCCATGTTTTAGATAGCATGACTTTTCCTTGATCCCGTAATTAACCCTATTAATCTTTATATCATTTGATAAACATTTCAAAACATGGGATGAGCAGAATAAGATCTGCAAGGGTTATAAAACAACGAATGAAAACATTATTTCATCATTGCATACATAACATAATCTATTTAAAAACCTCTTGAAATCATAAGATTTATGAATAATATGTAGGAAACATAAATAATAAAGGTTACTTGTGACATCTATATCAAAATTACAATGTAGATATCACATCTATGTAGGGAGTTATTTATGGAATACCCATCATAGTATATTCCATAAATCTCTTCGGAGAAATATTCATGTCTACCTCTGTCACCTTTCCCATTGCATTGGGGAGCTAACTCCATTTTGTTTTAACCCAATGGACATATTGAAGATCCTTCTGCATAAGGTAAGGATTCCAAGAGGAGGATTCGGATCATAATATCTTATTTGTTTTGGATTTGGATGAGTAAATGGGCTTGAGAAGTGTTTCGAATGTGTTATAAATGAGGTCTTTTGATAATGGGGAGGAGGGGCTCTTTAAGAAAGTTTGCAAATATTATTTCATTATAAACATAAATTCTATTTCTAAAGATCCAAAACTCATTAAAGTTGAATATAAGATGATCCACGGTCGAAATAAAATTATCAAATAAGAATTGGACATGTTCTGTATATTTTTATAATATTTATAATCTCATTTATTTAAATCATTTATTAATGTGGTAAATATTGCATCATATTTGTGTCATTTATAATTTAATTTATATGATGTCTAAAAATTATAAAATAAATAACATAATATAAGAAATCCTTTCATATTCCCAATTAATATTTATAGTCAAAAAAATAACATACATAATCCCATGTAAAATTATTTTACTAAAAGATATTTATTTACAACATTTTTGCCATTTCTGTAAGTGAATTTAAATAAAGTGTCATTATCTCTCTCAAGTGGATCCATGGGGTCCCAAAATCGACCCAAAGATACCCATTAAAGTAAATGACTCAAAAAATAAGGTTAAGATAGTTATTAAGTTAATTTTCTATTATTATAATATTCTTTTTAACATAAATTACGATATTAACCTTTAACCACGGTAAATAAATGTCAAAAGTTACTATTCACCAAAAATTATTTTTATCTTATTGAACCAAATTTTACATTCTAATAAAAACCATGTATGTCTGATTTTTGAAATCCAATTCACATAAGAAGTAAAAATTCATTTGAATGAAAAAGTCATGTTTTTTAACTACTAAATAGTGGTTTTACTATTTATCAAAAATTGATGTTTTTCAGAAAAATACCAAAAATTCTCCCTAAGCTATATTTTATATTTTGAATTCAAAACTGATGTCAATTTTAATAAAATTAAAACAAAGAAGATACATTAATTAATTAATTAATTCCCATCATCAAAACAAATTTCATGTTTTTGGGAAACAATAACTATCATAATTTTGATACTTGTTTATGTCCAATTTCAATGTGAAAGAAATTCTAATGACCACCATTGGATTAAATGGTAAAAAAATAATCAAATTACACATTAAAACCAATAAAAATATATAATCTATCCATATAAATAAATTATATTAAAATGAACTTTTGAATTAAAATATTGTATTTTTCATAATTCATTAAAAAAGAATTTTACAAATAATTTTAAAAAATTTACCGAAAGTAAATTTAGATGTTCTAATAAAAAATTTATTTTATCAAATATAACAAACAAAAGTGACAAAAACTATATTTAAAGAGGGTTTTCCATTAAATGGAACTAAGTAGACCTTTTAAATAATATTAGAGTATTTATGCTTAAAAATAGATTAATTCACATTTTATGTCTCCAATATTTATTGGATAAATGTAAAAATATTTAAAAAACATGTATAATAATATTTTAGTTAGTTCAATTCATTCCCTCCAATACAGCAGCTAGGTGTTAACTACATTTAAAATAATATAATTATATTATTACTATGCAACGTAAAGTTTCAAAGAAACCCTTTATTGCATATCGTGTACGCCAACGAGCATATATACCCCTTTAAATTAAATTAAATATTTAATTCACAAATGCTAATAATTATGAACATAAAGTATTTATTTATTTACCTAGGATGTTACACAAAATAATATGAAATAATGAAAAAATAACGGAAGGAAGAAACATATCATGTGTGATAAATGTTGAGCAGAACACCTTGATACATGACTGAATTAATTCTGAGTTTGAAATAAATATGTATTGAATAATACTTATGTGTTTGATTTAGATAGAATAAAAGAATCCTCCAATGTCCAGTGTTTCAATATTTATGGCTAGGGGCACTACAAAAAAAATTCTCCAATAATCAAGAGAACATTAGTCATGAAATATTAAAAAAATAATTTAATGCTAATTAAATTACTATATAATAAGTTAGAATTAATTTATTTATAATAACATTTAATTTGATTTTAAACTCATGCTATATTTGATTCCAAATGTACACTCTTTTTTACTTTTTTCTAGGAAAATAAATTATACATGTACACTTGTAGAAAGTAATTGAAAATCAAGACAAATACCATAAATATTGTTTTAATGATAATATATCATGTGGTGTATATTTATATTAATATTCATTACAAGCAATAAAGGATATTATACATATGTTTGGATTTGATATAATCTTAATTTTGGGGTTAAATTAATTTTTTAGGATTTAGGAATTAGTATATGAAACATAAAATAATATATATTAAACAAGTTGTTGTGTAATTTAAATGCTAAACTATTGTATAAAATATTTTTATATTACTATTGATTTTTTAGGAATTATTTTATTAATTCCTCACATAATGGTTTATTCATATTGTTTAATTTATAATTGATCCTAATAATTTTTTAAATGAGTGATATTACATGGAATAATATTATAGATATTATGATACATTGTTGGTTGATTTTCATGATTCAATCATGACAAATTCTTTCTAGACAATTAAATATACAATTAGAAGTGGAAACTGATTAATAGACTAAATAAAAAAACAAATTTCATTTACAATTTTTAATGGAATATATTTATTTTATTTTCAGAAATTTCCTTAAATAAAAATAATGGGATATAAATCTATCATGTTTTGTATCAAAATAATTAAATAAATATAAAAATATACTTATAAAAATATATTCAAATGTGGAAGAATTATAAGGGAATACATCTTTTATACAAACAACTAATAAGTTCCCCAGTCTTAACATGTAAATTTAAATTAAAGATAAAATCAATTAACATGTCATGATATGCTCAAAATAAATTAAAATTTTTAGGAAAAATTTTCATTAAGGAGGATATAATGTAACTCTAATAAATTTTAATCTCTAAAAAATAAATAATATATTCTATAGCAAGAACTACATGTAATCTCGAGCTTTAAAGAATGGTGAAACAATATTATTTAAATATTACAGTTATAACCTATCCATTGGGATGTAGAGTATGAATAAAATGAATAAAATTATTAAATATACATGAAAATTTGTTTTATAAAAAAACTATTTATTTCAATAATAAATATTTACATTCATCTAATTTCATATAATAAGAAAAGTCTATGAAAAATATATTGATATATGAATAAATTTAAATTTTATGAAAAATTATTTCTAGAACAACTAGATATTTAATAAATATTATATTTAATATTCAAATTTAATTCCGAATTAAAAAATTTTGTTTAACATTTTTGAAATCTAAGTAATTCTTGTGATAAAAATGATCATAGTTTTCTATTCTTATATTTTAATCATGTACAATGAATGTTCCATTATGTTTTGGCTTGGTTTGAATGAAAAATATTTCTTATTTTATTTATAAAAATTCATATAATTCCATTATAATCAATATTATAAATTATTTTCATATAAAAATTAATTATTAAAATAAATATTTTTTATGAAATTATTTTCTATTGTGGTTTATTAACATATAAAATAATTTATTTTTAAAAATACCTGAAATTGAATCTTGTAAAATTGTATCAAAATGTAAAATATTAATAATTAATATTAATTTTTAATTTTAGCTTAATTTCTGTTGAAAATGAATAGTTGAAACAAAGAAATTGTTTTCCACTTTAAATGTTCAAAGAGTTTTTTCAGGGGATAATCTATGATATATGGGTTGAAATACCCCTAAAAATATCTATTTTTAAAAAAATATATTCCTTCTCATATATTACTTACTAATATTGTTCTATTTTATACCAATTTCGTTAGAAAAATCACTTTCTGTTATTTAAATATTTTATTTAATTATATATGTGTCACTCCCTTCACTTATAATACGGAACCAATTATCCACCCATATTCAAAATATTTTATTCCCCTATCACAACCATGACCTATAAAAAAATTTTTATCATTGTTTCATTAATTTTTTATCATCTTTTATTACCTTGAGAATCCTAATTATTATTAAGGTGTAATGTATAGGAGGTCTTTCAAGGAAGAGGTAATCGTCTTGCCCAAGTATTTCAATGTTTATATCTTCTTCTAATTTATATAATTCTGAGGTATCCCTCTAAAAATTATGAATATAGTATCATCAATAAATTATTATTTTATTATTATTATTGGAAAAACAATTTTCACTTTTTAATATCATAGATGAAATGAAATTATCATCGACGTGTATATATGGATTACTGCCACCATATATCTATGTAATTCTATTTCTACTATCAACTCATTTTGATGGAAATTATTAATTATTTTTTAAATATTTATTATAACTATTATAATATTCTAATATTTTAATAAAAAAATATTCTCCACATAACTTTACATTTTATTCTCTATTAAATGATAACAATGTTCATCTTTATGTACGGACTACTTCCTCCATGAATGTTGTAAATTTTTTCAGTCCCAACAATCTATGGATTTTTATAAGTATGAATATAATCAATATAAATAAATTTAAAAATTATTAAAATGTAATATATTATTGTACAATGAACATGATGAAAAGAACATTATTTCAAAATCAATACATTCTTGGAAAATAAAGTTGTTAATACATAAAATTATAATGATAATTGAATATTGTAATCTAATGATTGATAATATTTTATATGTAAACCATTTATGGTATTATATATATGAATATTATTCATTTATATATGTATATAAAATTAAAAAAATTTATATATGATGTAATGATAACTTATTTAGAATATTGGGCATGATGTAAGGGTTTAATGTTACAATCTATGTTTTTACTGGGATTGTTTAGGATTAAATTTCAGATGAATTTTGTTTCGATATATCCCTAAAAAATAAAATTTAATTTTATATCCTTATATTATTTATATAAAGTTTAACTTCATCGATCATTTTACTCTATCTATGTACTGAAATTTCAGAAATAATTTTTCAAAGGATAATAATTTATATTCTCTTCGATTACAAATATTTTACCTAAATGTTTATATATATTAAAATGATTATATGTATGTTTTTACATGTATCCAATTAATTATTAAATTCATTTTGAAAAAAATTTCCTCTTCAAAAAAATCATTTTCTAGGGATCTCTAAATCATTTTCTTAATTATGTACTTTTACCAAACGTAAGAAATAAATTTTTTTACAAAAACAATTGAAATGTATTTTTACAGAATTCAGAACTATTTTTCCCTTGAATATTTAATCACAATTTCAAATTAATATTTTCAATTTAAATATTCTCAACTAAATATTCTAGAATTTTCTAGATTTTAAATATGTGATTTAAAAATAAAAAGGGTAATTTTTTCAATAAATATTTTAGCGATATTTTAAACGAATTTTTATATATTCTAACACTATGTGATAAATCATAAAAATTATTTAGGATATATTCTAATGATACTTTCCCCCATATTACTCTAGATGACTCATTATCATGGTACTCTCTTTATTTACATGTATAAATATTAACATTTCGCATGAATGTTTTTAAATTCATATGTATATATATGTGTGTGTGTTTTTTATATATTTATTTTTCATTCATTCCATTCAAATATTGAACGTATTGGACTATGTAAAGGATGAAAATTCCCCCTTATAGCCCCTCAATGTTTTAGTATGACTCATAAGAAAAACCATTTTGAAAGTGTTTCTTACTTATTACTTATTTATGTTTGTTTTCATTCAACATGGATTTGGTGGAATGATTATGATATCAGGAAGTATGAATTATATTTTTTTTAAACTATTCATTTTTCTCTTTGTCATTATTTATAATATTTGATTATTCATTTATATATTTCCATTAATGATATTAATGTAAGACATATTTGATTATATTTTTATCTATATCATATATTATTCATGTTTTATATATTCTATGATTGTTGTGATTATACGAAATCCCCTGAAGGTCATATAATAACACCCTTTTTTATGTTTTCCTTTCACTAATATAATTATTATTGATCAAAGAATTATTTCTGTAAGGACCCATACTTTATTAGTGATATTTTTGGTTGATTAAATATTTTTATGAATATATAATATAGTATTATAGACATACAAAACATATAATTATGAACAAAAAATTATTTTATTAATAAATATCATTAAATAAGTAAACAATTATGTCAATGAAAATATAATATATTTAAATAGAAAAAATTAATAAATAAAAACTATAATTGGTAAACTTGAGTCGTCCATATATTCATTAATCATTCATCACATGAACGACACTATAGAAAATAAAAAAATATTAGTTATCCAATTATAATTTTATAAAAAAAAATATTAAAACCTAAGAGTTATTATAATGAATGACATATGAAGGGATGCATAGGTATTTATATGATTTAATATGACTGTTGGAAAAATAACATAACTGTTTGAATAGAAATTTAAAATTAGAATAACAAATTTTAATATATTATATTTTCAAGATTAATTTTAGAAAATATAAATATATTGTTTCCATAAAATAAATAGCAAGATTAAAATCCAAATGGAATTGTAATAAATTTTTAATATATTATATTTGAAAATATATAGTACAATTATTAATTTGTATATTAAAAATTAAACATACATATGATAGAATTTTATTTTTATAAAATTAGTATCATCTTTAAAATCACTGTGAATAAATTAACTTATTATGGTTTTTTGTATATTTTCAAAATACATAAATTCATAGTTTAATATTAAAAAATGTTTTTTTAATCGATTATTTTTAAATTTTATAATTCATTATGTAGTAAGGATATAATGAAATAAATAAATTTTTTATTTACTATAAATATTGTATCATCCCGACCTGCGGGGTCATACACCAATTCCCTAAACCGGTTAGTCTCATGGCCACAAGAACATGTCCATATATTCAAGAGGCTATAGACTAGATTCAAGGGTCTATTTTTGATCAATAGTAGACTATACCCTCCTTTTTTTCTTATTCATCAGAATAATACATAAATAAAAATAAAAATAAATAATAATCCAAATAACTAAATGATATAATATAAACAAAATAGAACATATATAAATATATGGAAAAAACTAGAAATTCAATACTGAAACAAAAATAGAATATATGTCTGCAAATGAATTAGTCAATAGCCTCAAATTCAACCAATAATAATTATATTTATGACACCACAACGTAGTATTGGAACCACATCTGGTTCCCTTATCCACGCTTCATCCCATATCATCCATCTAACCTAAGGCCTTTTCCCTTAACATATCCAAAAAACACAAAGGTAGTTCAGGTACCTATAACAATGCCTGAGTAGTGTGTGAGTAAAACTAAGTTGGCCACCACCAATGAAATCTAATATAATATCCGGTAAATATAAAGTATATTTACTTGTATAAAAAATTTACAACTCATAAGTGAACATTTATCACATTTTAATTAAATCATTATTTATCCACAAAAGCCCTCATGTCCTTGTAGACACCCATATCTGAATACATGCTTCAAATCATGCAAGATCATGGTGTATATTAAATGCGATATCATATCTCAATAACTTCATCAGCTCATGCCAGATCCCAAATTATTCCTAGGTAATATAAAATTTATACTCCTCCATGGGCTCATACCAGATCTCAATGCCTTCCCTAGTGAGTTAATATTATATAATTCAATCATTACAATTATTTAATTACTAATCCAATTCCCATGATAAAATT
Source organism: Viscum album (assembly GCA_963277665.1). Classification (NCBI taxonomy): domain Eukaryota; kingdom Viridiplantae; phylum Streptophyta; class Magnoliopsida; order Santalales; family Viscaceae; genus Viscum; species Viscum album. The sequence goes on from OY728150.1 coordinate 1,395,596,571, forward strand.
CACTAATTAATACTTTATTTTTCATGTTAACATTCATACTTAAAAAGTATAATGAACATTTTTCTATACATTAATTTATACTCGAATTCTCATTTTACCATTCATACATTAACACAATATAATGACTATGTTTCCATTATATATTTCATACTCTAATTCCCTTGTTAACATTCATACTTTACCCAATATACTAACTCTATTCCCATTGTTTAATTCTCACTTGAATTACAATGTTACCATATATACATTACATAATAAAATATACGTGTTCTCATTATTTAATTCACACCCGAATGCACAAGTTACCATTCATCTATACATAATTAATTCAATAATTATTTATCCACACCATTCCCATTAAAAATTCATCAATTAGTTAATTAATAAAATTAAATTAGTTAACTAAACAATTAATTAATCAAATCTAAAACATTAATTAATTCAACAATTAATTAATCACACTAATTCCTATAAAACACGTAAAAATTAACTAATCATCTCTATAATAATAATTAGTTCAAAAATTATTTTATCACATAAATACCTCTTATAAATACATCATTCTACTAATCTAAACAAATAAATTATTTCTTCCAATAATTATTAATCACACTAATTACTGTAGTCAGTTAAACAATTAACTAATCAAATATAAAATATCTGTTAATTCAAATATTATGCAGAAACATTACATTCATTTATTAATTGTATAATTAATTAATAACTTCAATTCTATTAATCAATTCAACAATTATCATACCACATCAATAAAAATAAATAATTCAATAATTAACTAATCTTGGTAATAACATTAATTAAATCGATTATTATTTTATCACATAAATACCATTAAATAATTCAAAAATTAATTAATTATTTCAATCCCATTAAGTAATTAATCAATTAGTTAATCAATATCCAACACAAAAAATCATGAAATTAATTATACTATCAATTTTCTCATTCACAATATCAGTATTTCAGAATTAAATCCACAATTAATGATCTCAATTCTAAAATCCAAAATCTCAAAATGAATTCATCCTTTAAGTATCTTAATTAAGTAATAAAAATATATCCCAATTAATTAAAAAGATAATTCCATAATTCTCTAAATTACATCTATACAATAATCCAATTAAAATAATTAATCAATCAACTAATTAAACTCATTCCATTACATAAATTAAACAATTAAAATTAATAATTTCACCTATTAATCAATCATTTCAAATCCATTAATTAATCATAAAACTAATTAGTCATATTCAATCCCATTAATTTAATTCACTAATTAATTATTCACATCAATTTCATTAAACATTTCATAATTAATTTATCACATTCAATCCCTTCAATTAATTTTCTTATTAATTTTCCAAATCGATTGCATTAATTAATTCACAACTTAACAATCATAATAATCTAATTAATTAATTCTACAATTAACTAACAAAATTATTCCCATTATTTAATTCAATAATTAAATAATCATATTGATTCCATTAATTTTTGAATAATTAATTAATTTAATAAATCTAATTATTTTATTTATCATCTAAGGAAACACAATACCTCTATTAATTAATTAGTCATGTTAGTCCCATTATTTAATTTTATAATTAAATAATCACATTACACAAATTAATTAATACATCTATTAATTAATCCTATAAATCCCACTATTTAATTCAGAAATTAATTAATCAAAAAATTTATATTAATTTATTTATTATTTATTTATTCATATCTATACCATTATTTAATTCAACAATTTAATAATACATTATTTCCATGAATTAATTTATTAATTAATTTATCAAATCAACCATGATAAAAATCCCCATAATGAATTCATCAATTAGTTATTTCAACTAACTCAATTAAATATACCCATAATAAATTCATAAATTAATTACACTAACTTAAAAAATTATATAACACTAATTAATTCATCAATTATTTATTCAATCTTAGGAAATTCATTATCCCCAAATAATTCCTCAATTTATTTTCTATCTCAATTAATTCAATATCACCAATTAATTTCACCATTTATTGTTCTATATCAATTAATTTAATATTCCCAATTAATTCCACAATTAATTCTTTTTTCTAAATCAGTTCAATATCCCTAATTAATTCTTCAATTATTTTTTATATCTCATTCGGTTTCATATTCTGATAATTAATCTCAATAATTAATTATACCCATTTAACAATCTCAATAACCTCATAATTAATTCAACAATTAATTATTCATAATATATACTCCCAATATACCCAATTAGAATATTTCCCTTAATTAATTAATACACCAAAATAAGTAATTTATCAAAAAACAAAATCTTTAAACATCTAATAGAAATTATACAACAACATATATATTTTCAATAATGAATTTGGTATTTTAAATATGGAAAACCTACCTCAATTCGTTGATGAATGATTACGTATGGAAAATCATAAATATTTGAGCAGCACAATGATATAGCAAGAGATTAGAATCATAAATCCTAAATCCAGATTATGAATATCATGATGTCTGAAATCTATATCTAGATCTAGAATTCTATCTTGATCCATAATGCCAGATATATATATTTTAACAAAACATGGGGAAAATCCCATTCTTGAAAGAAAAATAATGAGGATTGAATGGGAAACCATGTAAGATGAAATCCTCGTGATAAGAGGGGTTCATATCTCATATTTGTGATTCTAATCATGATTAATGGAGGGATATGTGGTTTTGAATTCATTATAGAGGAACTGATATCAGGAAGAGTATTGTTGGTTCGATTTTTAGTTGAATGGGGCGAGTTTCAGTGGATAAGGGGATTAAAAAACTAATTTATTGGTGAATTTAGATATCTTGCATGGTTTGATATGAATGTTCACATAGTTTTCCCTAATTGTGGACATAAAATGGGCCCCTATTTTTCTAGGGTTTCACTATTACTTTTAAGAGGGTTCTCAGTTTGGTAACACTATGGGACAACCATAGAAAAACTTCTTTTATTCATTTTTCTCAATTTTCACCCAAACACACAGCAATGATAAAACCAAATTAATCTTACTCTACATAAGAAAAAAAGAGTTCAACCAAAAGAGATTGTGAAAAATCCATAAAATGTTAGGGTCCTAAAATCTCCCCACCTTATAACATATCATCATTTAGATGCACAATCAATATTCTATTATATTTTTTGTCAAATTAATTAGGAAACTCAGCCCGCATATTCGTCTACCTCTCAAATGATTCCTCCTGAAACCATCCATGTTTCCACAATACATGAAATATTTACATAGTATTTCCCTGAAATTCATTCTCTCTATGATCTAGCTCATGTATCAGATGCTCCTCAATTGATAGATCAATTTTAAGATCATCATTCACAGGGTTCTCATCATGTTTCCTAACTCACCGTGACCAAAAATTGAAAGAACACCATCAGAAATTTTCATTTATCCATTCCATAAAAAACCACATGGAATGGATTTAGATCCACCACCTCCAAGGCCTACCTGACCTTCCTAAAAAAATTAAACATCATATATATAGGTTTCTTATTTTCATTATTATTCCACTATATCCAACCCATATTAGTTCTCTATCCACCTACTTCATACACATCCTTCCCTCCTTTAGAGATTTGTTACCACTAATTTGTAAATCAATTCAACAAAAATAGAAATCATCGACCAACGGTTCTTCCAGAGAACCTCATCCATAAATTGTAAATGGAATACCATCCTCCATCCATCTCCACATATACCTCATCATACGTGTTATCTATAAGGCTCCCTATATCCAACTATAAAACTTTCAAGTATCTCGCCATAAATCAAAGGATTTATTTATATACATAAGATGGTGTCATGGTAGGGGACATAATAATCACTAATTAAAAGTAAAATAACAATCATCCATGAACCCCACTTCAAATCATTCATCACTGATGTTTCCTAAAAATATGGAAACACATTAACATATCTATATTCTTGGTCTTCCCCACCCACCAACATCATACCATATGATTCAAAAATAAATGGTCCCTTAAAGAAACAGTTATAGTGTTTTCAGACTACACAATTGTCACTACCAAAGACATCTACATCTGGGGTAAAATAAAAAATACAATGTATTTTCATTTCACAGCATCAACACTATTAAATATAAGGAATTACAAAAAACCATAACAAGTCTTTCCCCTTTTTTCCTAGCACACAGTCAAAATATGAGTAACAAATTCAAATATTAACTATCCTACATTTAGGTGAGGATTAATAATGGGTATGTATGTTATTAAACAAATTTTCTTATTAGAAACCAATTTATTCAAATATTGTATCATTTAAATAAAATTATCAACTGAGATTATCAATAGTTTCATTTCAACTCTAAATTTATGGATTGAAAATTCATGTTCAAAAACATATCCATAACCCATTTTCAAGAGCATAAATAAAATTATGCCATTCAAAATGACCCTGAGTGCCTAGATTGATGTATGATAACTCAAATCGCACGACATACTAGCAGACAAGTCTAATTATAAAACACTTAAACATCAATAATCATAACACACAGTATGTGTGGCACCCAAGGTGTAATATTATTAAACTGTAACAGTTAACATCAATTGCATCAATAACACCCTGGGTACTTTGGTTCTCCCCCATACATAGGTTATCTACTCCAATGAAAAATATCATAAATAGGGCCCAAATCATCAATTCATATTTATAAATTTTAAAAAATGTAATATGAACTAAAAATAAAAAAATGAAATCCTCTAATACAACTTTTCTAATGTCCAACCATGGGTGCCACACAATAGTTCCCCGAACTATTTCATCACTTGAACTCATGCAGTCCTATATGTTTGAAAGAGGCTACCGACTAGTAGTGTGGATCTATTATCGATCATGGAGAGTTAATACCCTCCTATTTTATTTTACCAATAGATTAATAAACCAGTAGAAAAATTGTCAATAATCAACTGAATAACCAAATGATATTACATAACCAGAATAGTCTGAGTATAAAAAGTTGTCAAAAACTAAAAATTAAATATTAAAAAAAGTAAATAAATATTACATGACAATGTACGTGTCATGTTTCTAAAATGTAACCCAAAATAAAGAAAAACAAGGCTCCCCCAAGTAGGTCACAAACTAAATCTGGTTCCCTCATCCACGCTCCATCACATATCAGTTTTCTAACACATGTCATTTTCCCTTAACCTATATATATAACACAATGTCTATTTTGTTTCCAATCATGGATGATAAGTAGGGTGTGAGGAAAACCTAGTGGACCACCACCATGAACATCTAAAACTATATGCAATCAATTCAATTTGTATTCAGTGGTAAAAAGAAAATTTATAATGTATATGTAATAAGTTATTACAATATAAATTAATTATTATTTAACATGATAGTCCCTTAGATTCTCGTAGGAAATGGTACCTCAATAAATTCTTTCTCTAATTATTGACCTTGAATTATGCCACATGTGACATCATATATTAATACCTTTTTTAGATCATGCATGATATTAATGTATTCTTATTTGGTAATGTATCTCAACACCTTCTTTGGATCATGATGGGGCCCTAAGTATTCCCAAGTGATGTCGTATCATCAAATTCCATTGTTTCTATTCATTTATTCATACTATAATTCCCTTATTAACATCTTTAGTTCATACATGAATTCTCATTTTACCATTCATAATTCACCGAATAGAATTAACATGTTATCATTTTTAAATAATAATTTAATTCCCATGATACTATTCATCCTTTACCCAATAGAATGACTATGTTCTTATTCTTTAATTCAAAATTGAATCCCAAAGTTACCAATCCGAAAGTATGCAATAGAATAACCATGTTCTAATTCATTCTTTAAAAAATATAATGGCCATGTCCCCATTCTTTAATTTATAGTTGAACACCCATGTTACTATTAATCAAAACATAACTAATTCAACAATTAATTATCAAGATCAATTCCCTTACTAATTTGAAAATTATATAAACACAAATTTTCCATTAGTTGAATATAAAAATAAATAATCACAACAATAAAATTTACTAATTTATCAATTTTTTAATTACATCAGTTCGTCTAGTAAATTAATTAAATAACTAATCACAAAAATAATTTGAATTTGATATAAAATTATTTTATGACATCAATTACTCTAGTTAAATTAATAGTTAACTAAACACATCAAAAAATTAATTAATTCAAAAATAAACTAATGTAACCAACTACTCTTATTAATTCAACAATTAACAAATCATATCAATAATATTAATTATTTCAATACTCAACTACTAAGATCAAATTCATTAATTAATCCAATAACTAGCTGATAAATTCAATTCTCTTAGTAATTTAAACAATTAACTGATCACATCAATAACATTAATTAATTCAATTGTTAACTAATATTGTTTGTAAGATTAATTAGTTTAACAATTAATTTATCACCTAAATTCGCTTAATTAATTTAGAAATTAATTATGTATGTCAATATAATTAATTAATTCATAAATTAATTAATCAATATCCACCACTCACAATCAAATAATTAATTCCAAAATTATTTATCTCATTTACAATATCAAAATTCCATAATTAATTATCTCAATTTTAAAAACTCAATATCTCATAATTAATTCATCAATTAATTATTATAATTCAATAGATTACATATCTCAAAATTAATTAAAAATTTAATTAAATAATTCACTTAATATAATCTAAATAGCAATCCCTATTAATTAATTCACCAATTAATTAATCCAACTAATTTAACCAAATTAATAGAGGAGTCCTCAAAAATATTTCGTCAATTAATTAATCAATACAAAGTCATTAATTAATCACATTATTAATTACCAACATTAAGACCCCTACAAATAATTCACCAATTAATTTTGTGTATCATATTCAGTAATTCCTTCACATTTAATTAATCATATTCATTCCATTCAATTATTTCTACAATTAAATATCCAAGTCAATTGAATTAATTGATTCACAATTGCTAAAGAAAATATATCCATTAATAAATTCCGTAAATAGTTAAACCCATTACTTAATTAAAAAATTAAATAATCACTTTACATCCATTAATTAATTAATCAGATAATTAATCCCAATATTCACATTATTTAATTTATTAATTATATAATCACATTTCTTCAATTAATTAATTCATCAATTAAATAATCCTATCAATCCCATTATTTAATTCCCTAATAAAATAATCACATTATTCATATTAGTTAATTAAATAATTAAATAATCCTATAATTCAGACAATTATATATATCAATTTATTACTCACAATAATCAAATTAATTCATACCATCAATCCCATTATTTAATTAAAATATTAAATAGTTACATTACTTTAATTAATAAATTTATCAATTAATCAATCCCATCCAGAATCATAAAAATATACATAATTAACTCATCTATTAATTATTATAACTTACATAATTCAATAAACCTATATTTATTTGATCTATTAATTATTCCAACGTAAAAAAATCAATACCTTCAATTATTTCATCAATAAATTATTCCATAAAAATCAATTCAATATACCCCATTAATTCCCTAATTAATTGTTCCATCTTGATTAATTTAATACACCAAATTAATTACTCAATTAATCATTCTTTCTAAAACGATTAATTATTTCAGTTAATTCATCATTTAATTATTATATCTTAATCAATTCAATATCCCAAATTAATTCCATAGATTATTAGTATATCTCAACCAATTCAATATCCCAATAATTAATATCAATAATTTATTATCCACAATTAACAATCTTAATTCCATTATAATTAATTCAACAATCGATTATTCAAAATTTATTGTAACATACCAAGTATAAGTTAATAATAGATATTTTTATCTATGTCTATTAATTATTAAGATAGTGTTTTAGAGGCTTAAAATGAAAATGAATACAATCTTATGCCTGAAATACTCTAATATTCTTTAAATATTGTTTTACTGCCTTTTGATGGCAAAACATTTTTAAATCAAACTTTTGACAATTTTATAATATATATTTGTCAAAATAAACATATTAATTATGATTGGGACATTGAAATTTACATTGGATTAATTTTTGGTATTTTTCTGACAATGTTATTTTTTTAATGAATAGTGAAAAATACTGCATTTTACATCAAAACTGCTTTTTCATTTAATTTAATTATATGGTTAGATTATCTTTTTAATTTGTCTTAAAGTGTAATCTGAATATATTATTTACCATTTAATCCAATGGTGGTCATTAGGATTAATTTCACTTTGTAATTGGTCATAAACTAATGCCAAACTTTTCATAGATATTGTTTCAAAAAAACCCGCTATTTGTTTTGACAACTGTAATTATTTTTAAATAAATTATTGCAATATATGTGTTTGGAATTTTTTAAAATGGATTAAATATTTGGAATCAGAAGGTACAAATTATGTAATTAAGACTCTTTTATTTTTTGCCATTATGAATAGTAACGATGGTAATTATATTTACTTATCTTGATTGATGAGTAATCAGGTAGTTAAAGATAATAAAATGATATCATAATAATACCAAAAGACCACAACATGTGTCCTAAGGCTACTTTTTTTCTCATGGCCAACCATGGGATGCCTTGTGCCAAACATGGGGGCCCCATTGAATCACTTTTATGAGAATGTGACTTTTTATATTTTTATTTTTAAAGAATGTTAAATGTGACAAAGAATGTATCACCTAAGTAAAATATTTTTAATTTTGTCTACATAAATGATCTTTTAGACTATAAATATTAATTATAAATATAAAACTATTTCCTACATCATGATATTTTTTTTAATTTTTAGACAAAAAATTTACTAAATTATTTATGACATCATGATGATGCAACGATTACCTCATTAATAAAGGATTTAAATAAAATGGAATGATAATGTAAAATATAATACCTACATATGTCCAAAAACTATTGTATGGGTGGATTTAGAACCCTTATCACCTTATCCTTGAAAAACATCAATTTGGGACCATTAAAATTCGAAACTCATTTGAAAATAAAGTTACATTTTATACCTTTCCCAGAGTGCCCCTCCTCTCTTATAAAAGGCCCCCACCTCTACCTCCTTACCCATAATTCCAAAGCCTTTGGGTCAGCCAAACCCTGCCCATTTTGACTCTCCACATCCCTCTCTTACTTCGTGAAGCCTCACTTTGGGTAGAAGTCTTCCCAAGGAAGCTTTTGAGCTCAAATCGAAGGGAGTTACCCTATTTTAAGGTAATGTCTTCACTTGAGTCCTTTTGTTTGATTTTTCTTCTCCAACCCACTAAACTATTTTTATTCATTTCTTTTGTAACAACTCAAGTATATTCAATATACTGGGATGTTTTTATAAGAAGGACTCGAGCTACACTTACACACACCTACATCTAATGGTTAAAGAACATACAGTTTCCGTGGAGGGTGAATTTCTGTCTCCTGAAACGATGATTGTTCAACATTCTTTTAACACCTTCAAAGGTAGCCATTAAGATGTCATTCTATTTATATGTGATATATATTATGTTTATGTTTTCCTTATGCTTCTTTATTTTTTATTTGAGGTATACCTTTATGGTTTCCATTGTGGGTAAACACGATAATTTCATTTTCGGAAGTGCGGACTACCGCCCCCTCAAAGTGATGTGATTCGTTAATGCCATATGTGGGACATATAAATGATGGATTTAAAGTTATTATATATGATGTTATAATGGAATTATAATATACCTCTATATCATTATTATTTCTTTCCATTAAAGTATGAGATAGAAATGAAAGTAGCGTTCATGTGTACGTACGACTTACCGTCTCCATGAACAGTGCATTTCATTTCTTATCCCCAAATGTAATGTACTATTATAAGTACAGGTATATAATGGATATATATGATGAATGGTACATCTAAATTATGAATATAATTCTGGAATTAAAATATACATACCTCTCATTTAGTTTTAATACCATTAATATGACAAAGAAATGAAAGTAGTGTTCATGTGTACGTACGGCTTACCATCTCCATGAACGGTGAATTTCATTTCTTACCCCTAAATGATTATGTAATATTATAAATACATGTATATGCTGGATATATATCATATATATGATATCCATATCAGGAATTTCATTCTGGATATAAAGAACCTTTGACCACACGAACAACATGTAATTGTAAGAAGTCCACTTTCGACTTAAGAACCAAATATCGAAAAAACAAACTTTATTAACTTAAATGATTACATAATGTTTATAACATGGCAATAAGTGATATTAAAGGAATAATGAGTTTGAAAAATGTTCTTAAGCAAGTAGAAATTAACTCAAGTTTATTATTCAGGACGTTAAAGAACGATCGAGTCAAGTCGGACCCGAGGTAAGGGACTCCGTTTCAATCTCCTCTCATTGAGGCATATTTCGTTTTATACAATACTTTCTTTTATACTTTTTATATACCCCTTTGACATTTACTTTTATACAAAAGGAATCTTTTTCTACGAATATTTTTACAAAATGACAAAAAGGAATGTTTTTTTAATGTACACGGTGACAACGAACTTTTCCGTAGCTGCGAGTATTATTTGGTCTTTCGCTTCCTGAACAAGCCGTAATTTTTTTTAAAATGGAATAAATACAATATACTCTTTTATGTATTTTGGTATTTATAATGGTTTTATGATGCATTTTTTATGTCAATATATTTAAGTGATATATTGTGATCAAAGTGTGGAAATGTTTTCTTTCCATTATATTTGTTTTATATCTTATGATTTTCATAATGGTACTTGGAAATTTGATGGGTGGTTATGTGATAAACCATATGATGGGTGGTGCCGTGAATACCAGGACAGGTGGTTACGTTATAACCTCCAATTCATTGGGTATGGAAGTCGGCCGTATGTCTATTCCATTAATTATGTATGGAAGTTGGCCTTTGGCTATTCCATTAAGTGATATGTGTGGAAGTCGACCGTATGGTTATTCCACTTAAGTATGTTTATGTCCCAAGTAACCTTTATATGTTATGTGATATTTTTATGGGTTTTATTGTAATCTTTTGGTTACAAAAGGGTAAGTAATGTTCTTTTATTCAGTGAAGAGTTTTTACTACTTTATAAAGGTGAAAAGTATTACTTTGATAAAGTATACATGGTTTGCTTGTAGTTTTGATAAACTAACAGATTTCAATAATTGTGTATCCCTTACTGAGCTCTTTATGCTCACCCCAAGTTTTTTTTGAAATGTTTTTCACAAGACATAATGTGGAATAGGGTCAAGGATGTGATCAAGGGAAATTCATGCTATATTAAACATGGAACTAGACATGTTTCTTTTTTAAGAGTTTTTTATTCTATGGAAACTCAGTAGAAGGGTCTACTTTGTAATCTTTTGAGATGTAATAGGTATGTCCTAATTCTCTAAAACTCTAAACCTGAAAAGATCCTCAATGTGAACTATTCATTTAATTCAATATTAGGTAATGTTTAAGGCCGGGGCCTTATAGTTGGTATCAGAGGTCAGTTTAGACAAATTTAGTAGTAAGAAATTTGATAAATTATAAGTTAATTTATAGTATGAATGAAATGATATAGCATTTAAAGATTACCATGTTGCTTCGTCTAAGATATTTCTGTGTTCAGAATGGTTTTCCGCAGAGGAAACAAAGCAGCTATGTTGGGACAACATCAGGAGGAAGACAACCTTCCAAATCAGCAACCTGAGATGGTCAGAATCGGAACTGAACAGTTTGCTACAGTGATGTTACAATTGACTTAGGCTATAAATTGTGGTGGTATCCATGCACAAGATTAGCCAGATCAACCGCAGAGGAACATGTCAGTGGTGGAACATATCATGAGGCAACATCCCCCTTCATTCAGAGGATCATCTGACCCCGTGCAAGGTGAATGGTAGATTAAAGCACTAGAGAATATTTTTGATGTTATAGGGTGATTAGAACATCAAAAGGCTAGTCTTGCAATTTACCGTTTTTAAGTTGAAGCTGATCAGTGGTGGTCGATGGTGAAAAATATCAGGGATAATGATGAGATTGAGTATCTTCACTAGGATGAATTCAAATGTATGTTTCTTGAGAAATATTTTCCTAAGGTGGTTCGTCTTAGGATGGAAAAACAGTTCCTAGAATTGAGGCAGGAGAATGATTCAGTGGCTGCTTATGAAGCACAATTCACTCAATTGGCAAGGTATGCTCCAAACATCATACGAGATCCTGATAGTAAAATAAACCATTTTTACTTAGGGTTAATGACAAAGTATCGAAGGGCTTTAGCTTCTCATGAGTTCAAAAGTTATGAAAAACTTGTTCGATGTGCGGAGAAGGTGGAAATGGAGTTTACCGATGATCAGGTGTTCTATGACAAATAACAGAATAAGTGGTCTAGTTGGCAGGAAAAGGGGAAGAATTCATCAAAGAAGAAAGGAGGTAAGAAAACCAAATATCCATCCTGTGAGAAGTGTGGTAAAATGAATCCTGAAGAATGTTTATCCAAGTCTGGTAAGTGCTTTCGGTGTGGTAAGTCTGGTCATATTGCTCGTATCTGCAAGGAAGATGATCAAGCAGGCAATGAAAAGCTAGTGGTAAGATGTTTTAAGAGTAATGAAATGGTTCATTATGTAAATGAGTGTCCAATGAAGAACTCATCTAGGGGAAAGCATCCTGACTACAAGCAGAAAGGGGTGGTGAAATCCTTTGAAAAAACTTCAGCAGATGTTGGGCCATCGAATGAAGTAGTATCAGGTACACTGTTTGTTTGTTCAGATTATGCCAATGTGTTGTTTGATTCAGGGTCTACACATTCGTTCATTTCTGAGAAGTTTTCTAGTAAATTGGAAATTCCATCTCACGATATGAACCCTGAACTTATGGTAAAAACACACGGAGGGAACGTTGAGACAAAAAGGAATTATAAGAACCTTCCAATCCTTGTGTGTGGAAAGAATATACCCGCAAATCTTATTGTTTTGCCTCTTGTAGAGTTTGATGTTATTTTGGGCATGGATGGATTTCTTTTTATCATGCTAAGACTGACTGCATAGCTAAAATGGTTTATTTTCAGAAGGATTTTCAGTTTGTGTACAAGAATGAACCCTTGATTTTGATAACATATTAGGAATTTGAGAGACTAGTAAAAGATGTAAATGAATGTTACCTTGCCCACATTGTTGAAAATAAAGGAACTATTCAGATTAATGATGTGCCAGTGGTAAATGAGTATCTTGATGTTTTTCCGGATGAGTTGCCTGGTATTATTCATGATCGGGAAGTTGAATTTACTTTTGAAATAGTTCCTGATTCTAAGACAACTTCAAAACCCCCTTATCTAATGGCTCATGTTGAACATTTAGAGTTAAAGAAACAACTGCAAGAGTTATTAGATAAAGGATTAATTCGACCTAGCACATCACCATGGGGTGCTCCTGTTTTATTTGTTAAAAATAAAGATGGCTCAATGAGACTTTGCATTTATTATAGGGATTTGAATAATATTACTGTTAAGAAAAAGTATCCTTTGCCTCATATCGATGATTTATTTGATCATCTCCAGGCAGCTCAGTATTTTTCGAAGATTGACTTGAGTTCGGGGTACCATCTGTTGAAAGTAAAATAATCAGACGTTCTGAAGACTGCATTCCGTACTAGATATGGCCATTATGAATTTGTAGTTATGCCTTTTGGGTTAACGAATGCACATGTTGTATTCATAGACCTTATGAATATAATTTTCCATGAGTTCTTGGATAAGTTTGTGGTTGTTTTCATCAATGATATTTTGGTGTTTTCTAAAAGTAAAGAGGAGCAATAAATTCATTTAAGGGTTATATTGCAAACCTTAAAAGAAAAGGAACTATCTGGAAAATTCAGCAAGTGCGAGATTTGGTTACAACAAATTTCTTTCCTGGGTCACATTGTTTAAAAAGATGGCATAACTGTTGATCCTGCTAAAACAAAAGTTGTTGAAGAATGGACAAGACCCACAAATGTAACCGAGATCCGTAGTTTTCTTGGTTTGGCAGGTTACTACCGAATGTTTGTTGAAAATTTGTCACGGTTATCTATTCCAATGACTAAGCTTACTCGTAAGGGTTTTAAGTTCATCTGGACAAAAGAATGTGATGATTCTTTTCAGGAGTTGAAAAGTAGATTGGTGAATGCTCCAGTTTTGGAACTTCCTTCTAGAATGGTGAGTTTGTTATATATAGTGATGCTTCGTTGAAGGGACTTGGTTGTGTCCTTATGCAGAATGATTAGGTAATTGCTTATGCTTCACGTCAGTTGAAAACTCATGAGGTAAATTTACCTACACATGATTTGGAATTAGCTGCTATTTTTTTTGCTTTAAAAATTTGGAGGCATCATTTGTATGGAGTAAAGTATGAAATATATACTGATCACAAATGATTAATGTATATATTCACTCAAAAATAATTAAACATGAGAGAGTGGAGATGGCTGGAATTAATCAAGGATTATGATTGTACAATTCATTACCATCCGGGAAAAGAAAATAAAGTGGCTGATGCTTTGAGTTGAAAAATTAATTCTTCATTAACCATGCTACGTTTGGAATGAGATCCTTTGGTTTTTGATTTGATGAAATTTGGCATAGAAGTTGTTGGTGTAGGAAGTTCTCTTGTTTTGTTTCAGGTATCAGTGAGATCATCCCTATCAGACAAAATTAAGCATGCATAGAGGGAATACAGTGAGTTGCAGAAAAAGGTAGAGCTGGTTTAGAAGGGTAATTTGCCTGAATTCAACATTGATAATGATTGTGTTTTGAGGTTTGGGAACATATTAGGTGTTCCTTGTGATTCACAATTGAAGAATGAGTTGTTATGTGAGGCTCATAGTTTCCCGTTTTCAGTTCATCCTAGAAGTACTAAGATGTACTGAGATCTACAGGAGTATTACTGGTGGGATGGAATGAAAAGAGATATTGCTGATTTTACTATGAAGTGTTTGACTTGTCAACAGGTTAAAGCAGAGCGGCAGTTACCAAAAGGGATGCTTTAGCCTTTACCAGTGCCAGAGTGGAATTGGAAAAAAATATCCATGGATTTTGTCATGGGATTACCAAAGACATCAAGAATTAATAATGCAATCTGGGTTATTGTTGATCGCTTCACTAAATCGGCTCATTTCCTTGCTATACGAGATATTTTTTCCCTAGATCAACTTTCCCATTTGTATCTTAAAGAGATAGTCATGTAACATGGAGTTCCTCTCTCCATTGTGTCCGATCGTGATCCCAGTTTACTTCTGACTTTTGGAAAGGCCTTCAGAAGTCATTGGGTACTGAATTAAATTTTAGTACAGCTTTTCATCCTCAATCAGATGGGCTGTCAGAACAAACAATTCAGACCTTGGAGGATATGATAATAGATTGTTCGATGTATTATCAGGGAAATTTGGACCAACATCTTTCATTGTTTGAGTTTTCTTATGATAACAGTTTTCATTCCAGTATACAGATGGCACCATTTGAGGCATTATATGGGAAGCGGTGTCGAAATCCAGAATTTTGGGATGAAGTGGGTGAATGGAAGCTGATGGGACCAGAATTGGTAGAAGAGATTGTAGAAAATGTTCAGTTGATTTAGAAACAGATGAGAATAGGTCAGAGCAGGCAGAAGAGTTATGCGGATAACCGAAGGAAGGATCTATCTTTCGCGGTAGGTGATCAAGTTTTTATCAAGGTTTCTCCTTGGAAAAGTGTCATGAGATTTGGTAAGAAAGGAAAGATGAGTCCAAGGTTTGTTGGACCAAATGAAATTCTGGAGAAATTTTGATCATTTTATTATCGAGTGGCTTTACCTTCGAGTTTATCTCAGGTTCACAATGTTTTTCATTTTCGATGTTGAGGAAGTATATGCCAGATCCATCTCATGTTTTGAGTCCAGAGGTAGTTTAGTTGGAAGAGAACCTATCTTATGAGGAACAACCGGTCCAGATTCTTGACCACAGGGAGCAAGTGTTACGGAATAAGGTGATTAATCAGGTAAGGGTTTTGTGGAAAAACCACATGATGGAAGAGGCAACATGGGAATCTGAAAATGCAATGAGGGATAAGTACCCCCATTTATTTGATAAGTAAATAAATTGCAGGGACAAAATTTTATAAAGGGGGGAAGGATGTAACATAACAAGTAAGTAATGAATAATAGATATTTTTATCTATGTTTATTAATGATTCAGATAGTGTTTTAGAGGCTTAAAATTAAAATAAATACAATCTTATGCATGGAATACACTAATATTCGTAACAGATTATTTTACTGCTTTTTGATGGAAAACAATTTTTAAATAAAACTTTTGACATTTTTATAATCTATATTTGTCAAAATAAACATATTCATTATTATTGGGACATTGAAATTTACATTGGATTAATTTTTGGTATTTTTCTGACAATGTTCATTTTTTAATGAATAGTGAAAAATACAACATTTTACATCAAAACTACTTTTTCATTTAATTTAATAATATGGATAGATTATCTTTTTAATTGGTCTTAGATTTTAATCTGAATATATTTTTACCATTTAATCTAATGGTGGCCATTAAGATTAATTTCACTTTGGAATTGGTCATAAACTAATGCCAAACATTTCATAGAAATTGTTTCAAAAAAACCCGCTATTTGTTTTCACAACGGGGATTATTTTTAAATAAAATATTGCAATTTATGTGTTTGGAATTTTGTAAAATGGATTACATATTTGGAATCATAAGTTTCAAATTTTGTATTTAAGACTCTTTTATTTTTGGACATTATGAATAGTAACGATGGTAATTATCTTTAATTATCTTGATTAATTAGTAATCAGGTAGTTAATGTTAATAAAATGATATCATAATAATACAAAAAGACCACAACATGTGTCCTGAGGCTACTGTTTGTCTCATGGCCGACCATGGGATGCCTTGTGCCAAAATTGGGGGCCCCATGGAATCACTTTTGTGAGAAAGTGACTTTTTATCTTTTTATTTTTAAAGAATGTTAAATGTGACAAAGAATGTATCACCTAAGTAAAATATTTTTAATTTTGTCTAAATAAATGATCATTTGGACTATGAATATTATTTAGAAATCCAAAAATAATTCCTACATCATTATATTTTTTTATAATTTTTAGAAATTAAATTTGTTAAATTATTTATGACATCATGATGATGCAGCGATTACCTCATTAATAAAGGATTTAAATAAAATGGAATGATAATGTAAAATATAAGACCTAAACATGTCAAAAAACTATTGTATGGGTGGATTTAGAACCCTTATCACCTTATCCTTGAAAAAAATCAATGTGGGACCATTAAAATTCGAAACTCATTTGAAAATAAAGGTACATTTTATACCTTTCCAAGAGTGCCCCTCCTCTCCTCTTTTAAAAGGCCCCCACCTGTACCTCCTTAACCACACATACAAAGACTTTGGCTCGGCCAAAACATGCCCATTTTGTCTCTCCACATCCCTATATTACACCTTGAATCCTCACTTTGGGAAGAAGTCTTCCCAAGGAAGCCTTTGAGATCAAACCAAAGGGAGTTACCTGATTTTATGGTAATGTCTTCACTTGAGTCATTCTGTTTTATTTTGCTTCTCCAACCCCTAAGCTCATTTTATTCATTTCTTTTGTATCAAATCCAGTATATTCAATATACTAGGATGTTTTCATAAGATGTATCCGAGCTACACTTACACACACCTACATCTAATGGTTAAAGAACATATTGTTTCTGTGGATGGCAAATTTCTGCCTCCCGAAACCATTATTGTTCAACATTATTTTAACCCCTTCAAAGGTGGCCATTATGATTTCACTATATTTAAATAGGATATATATTATGTTTATGTTTTCCTTATGCTTCTTTATTTTTCATTTGAGGTATACCTTTTTGGTTTCCAATGTGGGTAAACAAGATAATTTCATTTTAGGAAGTGTGGACTATCTCCCCCTCAAAGTGATGTGATTCGTTAATGCCATATGTGGGACGTATAAGGGATGGATTTAAAGTTATTATATATGATGTTATACTGGAATTATAATATACCTCTATATATTTATTATTTCTTTACATTAAAGTATGGGATAGAAATGAAAGTAGCGTTCATGCGTACGTACGACTTACCTTCTACATGAACAGTGCATTTCATTTTATATCCCTAAATGTAATGTAATATTATAAGTACATGTATATAATGGATATATATGATGAATAATACATCTAAAAATGAATATAATTCTAGAATTAGAATATACATACCTCTCATTTAGTTTTAATTCCATTAATATGACAAAGAAATGAAAGTAGCGTTCATGTGTACGTACGGCTTACAGTCTCCATGAACGGTGCATTTTATTTCTTATCTCTAAATGACTATGTAATATTATAAATACATGTATATTCTGGATATATATGATATATATGATATCCAAATCTGTAATGTCATTCTGGATATAAATAACCTTTGACCACATGAATAATATGTAATTGTAAGAAGTCCACTTTGAACTTAAGAACAAAATATCGACAAAACAAACATTATTAACTTAAATAATTACATAATGTTTATAACATGGAAATAAGTGATATAAAAGGAATAATGAGCTGGAAAATGTTTCTTAAGAAAGTAGAAATTAACTCAAATTTATTATTCAGGACGTTAAAGAACGATCGAGTCAAGTCGAACCCAAGGTAAGGGACTTCGTCTCAATCTCCTTTCATTGAGGCAAATTTCGTTTTATACACAACTTTCTTTTATATGGTGTATAGACCCATTTCACTTTTACTTTTATACAAAAGGAATATTTTTCTATGAAGCATTTTACAAAACGGCAGAAAGGAAAGTTTCTTTTAACGTACGCGGTGACAATGACCTTTTCCGCCGCCACGAGTATTATTTGTTCTTTGGATTCCTGAATAAGACATAATGTTTTTTAAAATGGAATCAATATCATATACTCTTTTATGTATTTTGGTATTGAAAATGGTTTTATAATGGATTTGTTATGTCAATATAATTAAGTGATATATTGTGATCAAAGTGTGGAAATGTTTTCTTTCCATTATATTTGTTTTATGTCTTATGATTTTTATAATGGTACTTGGACATTTGATGGGTGGTTTTGTGATAAACCATATGACGGGTGGTTCCGTGAATACCAAGACAGGTGGTTACGTTATAACCTCCAATGAATTGGGTATGGAAGTCGGCCGTATGGATATTCCATTAAGTATGTATGGAATTTGGTCGTATGTCTATTCCATTATGTGATATGTGTGGAAGTCGACCGTATGGTTATTCCACATAAGTATGTTTATGTCCCAAGTTACCTTTAAATGTTATGTGATCTTTTTATGGGTTTTATTGTAATCTTTTTGTTACAAAAAGGTATGTAATGATCATTTATTCAGTGAGGATTTTTTACTACTTCATAAAGGTGAAAAGTATTACTTTGATAAAGTATACATGGTTTTCTTATTGTTTTGATAAACTAATAGTTTTCATTCTTTGTGTATCCCCTACTGAGCTCTTTATGCTAACCCCATGTTTTTTTTGAAATTTTTTTCATAGGACCTAATGTGGAATATGGTCAAGTATGGGATCAAGGGAAAGTCATGCTATATTAAACATGGAACTAGACATGTTTCTTTTTTAAGAGTTTTTTATTCTATGGAAACTTAGTAGAAGTGTCTACTTTGTAATCTTTTGAGATGTAACAGTTATGTCCTAATTCTCTAAAAATCTAAATCTGAAAAGATTCTCAATGTGAATTATTCATTTAATTAAATATTAAGTAATGTTTAAGGCCGGGGCCTTATATTTATAATCCCAGTATCCAAAATTTGAACATTTCTTTTAATTAATTAATTCAAAAATTAATTAATTTGATAACGAATGCCATTGATAAAAATATAATATTAAATTTACATTTAAATACAGATAATGTAAATTAATTCTTTTGGAATTGAATTATATACCACCTTCATCAATTCATTGATGAACTATCACCAAATACAAATCCCTGCATCTTTTACGACACTACAACAAAGAATGATACTCAAATAGAAAATAAGAAATAAGGAACAAAAAACTAAAGATCAATTAATTTTATATATGAATATAAAATAATGTATCTATATCTAGAAAACCAAGTAAACATCATCACATAAATGGTTTAACATCCCCATTTTTGAGTAGAGTAGTAAAAATTATGAAGCAGAAACCAAGAAGGGTGATAGCCTCTTACCAGGAGGGTTGTAGAACTTTGATCCCTGATAAAAATAACAAATAATTGAGGTCATGAAGGATTGTAATCCATCATGGAAGCTCTATGATCAGGAGGAGTTGTGTTGGTATGAGTTTGGGTTGAATATGGTGATTTTTATGGGGTTGGGGGATTAAAAACTAATTTTTCTGTTACTTTTTAAATCAAACACATTTTACTGGGCAAGGGCTCACTACTATCCCTAACCGTGGGGCTAAAAAATGAACCAATTTTTATAGGGGTGCATAGTTATCCCTAATAAGACTCGTGGTGTAACACTCCAAGCTTCTACAGTACGCTTCTCTTTGAATAATGTGATAGCGTGTGTTGTACGCAACATCGTGTTCTAACGCACCACAACCAATCAAACTAGCCATTATGAATAGTAATAACTAATTTTTGAAATTATATATATTTTATATTTCAAAATGGCCTTAATTTTTGGTTTCATAATATCGTTATTATCCTAAGATGATTTTTTGGTATTTTTCTAAGAACTTCGAATTTTTATGAATAGTGAAAAATACTTAAAAACAACTTTTTTAATCAAAATAATTTATAGTGATAAATTATATTATTGAGTGGTTTTAAATTATAATTAGAATATGATTTTACCATTTTATCCAATGGTGTTCATTAAAATCAATTTCACATTGAAATTGGACCTAAACAATTATCAATCTTTTGGTATATATTGTTTCTTAAAAACACGCTATTTGTTGTGACAGCGGGAATTAATTATAAAATTAATTAATGAAACTTATATGTTTGGAATTTTGTAAAATAGACATCATTTCTGAATTCGGAATATCAATTATTGTTTCGAGTGAAATTTTTGCATTGTTCTGAAAAACATCAATTTTTGATGAATAGTGAAACTACTATGTGGTAGTTAAAAAAACTGAATATTTTCATAAAACTTAATTTTACTGCTTATGTGAATTTAATTTCAAAAATCCGAGAGACATGGTTAATATCAAGAAGTGAGATGTGGTTCAATGAGATTAAAATAATTTTTTGTGAATAGTAACTTTTTACTTTTATTTACCACAGTTAAAAGTAATAGGTTAATTAAGGGTAAAAATGATATTAATATTACCCTAACACATGTCCTAATTCTATTGGAAAAGTGTATCTCGACCAAAAACAACCTTAGGAATAAAATATTATCATTTAGGTCCACTTGGATTTGATTAGGACATTTATTATTATTTAATTCAAAGAAGAGTTAAAAGAGTTAAAATCAATGTTTATTTACTAAAACATTTCTAATATAGGGTTATACATAGAGAAATTTAATTGTAAATATTAATTAGAAATATAAATAGATTTACAACATAAATATATTTTATTTATAATTTTCAGACATTATTTAATTTAATTTAATTATCACACAATGATGATGCAGTAATTACCTAATTATTGAAAAATTAGAATAATTGATATTATAAATACCCAAATAAATATAATTTGAGAGTTTTTATGAATTAAACTAATTTTATAGGTTAATATGACATGTTAGGATTGCTTCAATTAACTTTTATCGAAGTAATCATTCTATTATGATTTTTAAAAAAATCAATTATTGAATAGTGTCAAAATTGACATAAAAGAGTTTTTAAAAAATATTATATTAATGATAGATATTAAATTCCTAAAAATATATGGTTAGGCCAATAGATTTATTAATTGATAGGTTCATCATTAATGTACCACTTGGGGGTCACTTGGATGTATATGGTAAGTTCATTAACCATATAATATAAAAATACAAAGAGACATTCTAAAAGTGAAACTAATTAACATAGAGTTAATACTTAAAGATGAGGTTAATATAATGACCCAAACCTGTCTAAATTCTATTGGTTGAGTGGTTTTATACCTATAACCACATAAAAATTTAAATAATCAACTTTGGAGCCATTAAAAACCGAATATTAATTTATTATAAATTAATATTTCTAGATTTTCCAAAGGTGCCCCTCACCCCTCTTATAAAAGGGCACACCTCCTTCTCATTTCTTCACACCTTCAAAGCCTTTTTGTTCGGCAAAACTCTACCCAAATACTCTCTAAACATCCCTCAATACATCCTAGAGGCATTAGTTTGATCATAAAGCCATCATAAGGAGTCCTTTTGATCAAATCAAAAGGAAGAACCCGAAGAAGAGGTAATGATTTCACCACCCTTTTCCATGTTCCTTTCTTCTTCCACTTCTTCGTCCTTTGTTATTACCATTATAAAATAATAACTCCAGTATAATATATATAATGTGATGTTATTATAAATATGTTACAACCATATTCAGTATTCTATCCACCCTTTGAATAACATGTCGCCATATGTGCGTACGTACGACTTACCGTCTCCACATCGTGGTGTAATTGTTATTCAATATATTATTATTTGGATGGGTATAATAATGATGTGTAACTCATGTAAATAATAAATATAAAATGTTAATGATTCTGTATATATATGATATACCATCCATTTATATATTGTTTTAATATCAAAAGAATGATATTGTCACT
The DNA here is from genome assembly GCA_963277665.1 of Viscum album. Lineage (NCBI taxonomy): Eukaryota > Viridiplantae > Streptophyta > Magnoliopsida > Santalales > Viscaceae > Viscum > Viscum album. Next base: position 1,395,619,511 of record OY728150.1, read on the forward strand.
CGTGCGTACGTACGGACTACCGTCTCCACGAACGCAATGAGATTCATTCTCTATCGTATCCATTCAAGTATAATTATCATTTGATTATTTAAAAATAATGTTTAAAGACATTATATCATTATGTATATGAATAATATACAACCTATCCATGGAAAACATTGCTTATGTAACAAAACATATAAAAGAAAACGAGTAAGTCAATACCCGAAACGACGATAATACTAAGATATTATTAACAAAGAAATGTTAAAAGATAATATATGATATCATAAGAATGAATATGATTCTTGTATAATTTAATAACAATTATTTCACTATTATACAGGAGGTTAACCTACCCCCAACCAAGGAAAATTACATGGTAAGGGTTATTTCACAATCTCTTCATTATCCAAGGTTGTTTATACGTAATAATATACTGGGATCTCTTTATCATCCACATCCATGTTTATGAAAAATGAATTTCAAAACATTTTTTATTTACAAGAATATGGGTTAAAGTCATTTATTCACTTGTTTGACTTTTTATAATTGGTTTATAAAGGAATCGTTACATTGTTTTCCAAAGAAGGTGCTTTTTAACCTTTTCGACAAAGTTAAGGTAAGAATGTTTTTTTAACTTATAAGGAGGGTGAGGTTATTTTACGCCATTATAAAATCGTCGAAGATTTCCTTACAAGCATATAATAATATTTTCAAAGAAAATGTATTATTTTATAAATATATGAATCGTAAATTATTTCAAAATAGAAAGAGATATTTCTCTAAAAAGAGTTTTGATTTCATCTTTGTCAACATACATTGATGGATTTTACGCTTATTTGAAGTTGATTTATTATGATACAAAAATTCTATATTATATTTACAGTTTTGTGATATGTTTGACTATGGATGTGCTATTTTTATAACATTCATAGTTTATGGTGAAAGTATTGACATTTCATATGCTAGTTTTAATACGAATGTTTATGTTATGTTTGAACCTTTTCATATGAGAATGCATTGTTCTTAATATGTGACGGGTGGAGCCCACTATAGCTCCTCGATGCATCAGTAGGTCTCATGAGGCAAACTATTGTCTTGGAACATGGCCTTGGAAAAATCTTTTTTGTAGTATTGGCACGAGGCCTTGGCTATGTGGTTATGATAGTCTGGCATTAGGCATTACATCATTATGAGAGTGGTTATTGATATTGCATGTGATTATTCGATTAGTAGAATATCCATGTGAATAAGTAAATGGAATTATTTCATTTTATTTTTTCCATACTATGTTGAAGTTCAAGTTTAAAAGGCTTTTGTTTTAGTTATACATTGCCTTAAATGTTTATTCTTATTTATGAAAGTTTCCGCTATATTTTTATCCTTACTGGGCATTTGAGCTCACCCCTTTTCTATGTTTTATTTTTCCAAGGGTATGAAGAAGTAAATTATAATTGACCTGTTGGGATAGTATGTGTGGATATGAGTGTGGAATATGAAGAAATGATGTTGTTGTAATTTTCATTTTTATGATGTAATCTAAGACTTATGAATATATCTAGTGTTCCCATGGTTACTAAACCAATCGGTCGTTCGAGATTTGATCCTTCTTGTGATCATGACAATGTTATGTAATAATGCACTGACTCTGGGTAACTGGGGTCGGGGCATTACAGTTGGTATCAGAGAATGTTTAGTACAAACCTTGGAATCTAGATTTTGATAAACTCTAATTAGAGCTCGTAGACCTAAGATGAACATTGAGGATTAATATAGAAGAACTTCCTAGAATTTTGGTATTGTAGTGATTTTGTGAGTTTTCTAAGAAATACATCCCTGTATGGATACGAGCAGGTAGAGGCGGGTGTAGCACAGATGTACCTAGGGGCAAAACCCGAAAACACCATATTGATCTAGACTCGAACGGGAAATGGTGCACGACAACAGGACTTGCTGCACTCTTGGTTACGACACTCCCGGGGGATATGCTTAGGATAACTCTCATTTTCTTTACAGATCATTATGAACGGATTATGAGTATATACTTCCTCAAAGAAAACATTTTTATGATTATGGATTATATCCATAAATAGTTCAATTTAAGTTCAGTGTTTTATAAGTATGGGATTATGTATTTTGATTCATAAAATGATCTAGTTTATGCCATTGTTTAGAAATGGTGCCTAGTGGAAGAAATGGAAACTGAATCAATGCACGCACTCCATGTAGGGATTTCCCTCCTATTGAAGATAATTATAGTGGAGCTGGTGATGCAACTGGTGCCTATCCGATAATCACCATACTTGGACAACTAACTCAGGTTATGAATAATAACCTTACCCGTATGGAGCACCCTGATCCGCAGCGTGGAGGATCAATGTTAGATTGATTCATGAGGCAACAACTACCAACATTCAATGGGTGTAAAAATCCCTTAGTAGCTGAGCAATGGATATTTTACCTAGAAAAAATATTTCAGGCTTTGGGGAGTAGTGAAAGGGAAAACGTTATCATGGCAGTTTGCCACCTCACTGGAGATGCTGATCAGTGGTGGTCATTGATTCAAAATACGAAGAAAGATGATGAAGTATCAAATATGGAATGGAGGGAGTTCAATGATCTATTTTTAGAAAAATACTTTCCTCCCGACCATCGAGCAGATAAGGAAATGTAATTTCCGAGTTTGAGACAGAAGGAGTATGAGAATGTCACAAAGTATGAGGATAACTTAACAAGGATAGCATGGTATGCTGGAGATTAAATATGTAAGCCAAGAAGTAAGATTGATCATTTCATTGATGGTTTAAAACCATTTCTCCGTCAAGCATTAGTATCACAATCCTTCTCGTCGTACGAAGACATTGTCTCATGTGTTATCAAGACCGAAAAAGAAATTCACTAAGTCATATGACTTTAAAGCAAAGCAAGAGAAGAAGAGGTCTTCTGATCAATCTGGGAATAGAGATAAGGGGAAGAAGGGAAAAGTTGAATATCCACCATGTGGTAAATGTGGTAAGAAACACCCCGGTACTTGCTTGAAGGGAACAAGATTCTATTACAAGTGTGGTGAAAAAGGCCACCAAGCTCGTGATTGCAAGGGTAAGAATGAATCTACCAATGTTCAGTTCTACAATTGCAGGGAGATGGGGAATTATGAAAATGAATGTCCTAAGCGTCAAGAGAACTTACCTCAGAAAAGGCCAAGGGATCAACTCCAAGCTTATGCTATCACTACTGCTCAGGTAGATGCTCCGAAAGACGTGGTGGCAAGTAATTTAATGGTTTCCTCAAGTTTAGAAAAAGCATTATTTGATTCTGGATCATCGCATTGTTTCATATCTTCCCAGTTTTCGAAGAAAATTAGATATTTCAAATTTTATTTAACAAGGGAGTTGTCAGTTAAAACTCTTAAGGGGAGTATCATTGCAACAATGTTTTGTGAATCAGTCCCCATTAGAGAACATAAATGTTCTTTATCTTCTGATCTCATCATCATACCTATGATTGAGTTTGATATAATCCTTGGTATGAACTGGCTTTCAGACTATGATGCGAAGATTTATTGTAAGAAGAAAGAGGTTACGATTCTTGATGATGTTGATAAGGAACACCTTATCTTTAGAGCAGAATCATCATCACCTAATTATTTTCTAGATCCACCCCCAGTAGCTCAACTAAATTCAATTATTGGGGAGGAAGAGAATGAAATAACTGTGGGTGAGGAATGGAATGTTCAAATAGAGGATGTACCTGTCGTGAAGTAATTTGTTGATGTATTTCCGGAAGATTTTCCTGAACATCATCCAGAACGAGAAGTTGAGTTTTCCATTGATTTAATGCCTGGATCAAGGCCTATATCGAAAAAACCCTTATAAAATAGCCAATGTAGAATTATTTGTACTAAAGAAACAACTAGAGGAATTGAGTAATAAAGGATTTATTCTCTCTAGTGTTTCTCAATGGGGATCCCCTGTTCTTTTTTTTAAAAAGAAAGACGGATCTATGAGGTTATGTATTGACTACATGGAGATTAATGATATAACGATAAAGAACAAGTATCCACAACCTCTCATTGATGATTTATTTGACCAAATGCATGGAGCTCAATACTTTTAAAAGATTGACCTTCGATCTGGATACCATCAGTTGTGTGTGAAGAAGGAAGACATTTCGAAGACAACATTTCGAACCAGGTACAGGCATTACGAGTTTACTGTAATGCCTTTTGGATTGACTAATGCACCCTCTGTATTCATGGATCTGATGAATAGAGTTTTCAAGGAGTATCTCGATGAATTTGTGGTGGTATTTATTTATGATATCTTGGTATACTCAAAAAGATATGAACATCATGAAAATCACTTGCGCATTATCTTGAAGACTCTGAGAAGACATGAATTATATGGGATGTTTAACAAGTGTGAATTCTGGATTCATGAGATTTCTTTTCTTGGCCATATTGTCCCTAAAGATGGAATCTCTATTGATCCTTCTACGACTAAGGCAATCCATGAATGTCCAGCACCGACGAGTATAACTGAGTTATGTAGATTTATTTGTTTAGCATGTTATTATCGACGTTTCGTCCAGAATTTTTCCCGATTGGCTAACCCATTAATGATGCTCACTTGTAATGGGGTTAAATTTGTTTGGAAAAAAGAGTGTGAAGAATGTTTCGAAGAACTGATGAGATGATTAGTCAATTATCCTATATTGACTCTACCATTGGGGAATGATGGGTTCGTTATTTATAGTGATGCATCGAAGAAGCGACATGGTTGTGTCCTTATGTAGAATGATAGGGTTTTTTGCTATGCATCACGACTGTTGAAAATTCCCGAACAAAACTATCCTACTCATGATATCTAGTTAGCCGATGTGGTCTTTTCTTGGATGATATGGAGGCACTACTTATATGGTGAAAAATGTGAGATTTATACTGATCACAAGAGTTTGAAGTATATTTTCTCACAAAATGAACTCAACATGAGGAAAAGGAGATGGCTTGAATTACTCAAGGATTATGATTGCATGATACACTACCACCCAGGGAAGGCAAACAAGGTGGCAAATGCTTTGAGTAGAAAAGTTCATGGAGTTTTGAACAATATGAGAATTGAAAGGGATCCAATTTTCATGGATCTAGTAATGATGGACATGGGAATAACCAGGGAAGGAGAAACATGAATGCTTTTTCAAATGGTTGCCAAACCATCTTTACTAGAAAATATGAAGAGTTTTCAGACTAATGATGGAGAATTTCAAAAGAAGATTAAAGCTCTGAATGATGGGAGACTGAGAGACTTTGTGTATGAAGATGGAATTTTGAAAATTGGGAAGAGACATTGTGTTCCCGATATACCTAATCTAAAAAGGGAATTACTGGATGATTCTTATAGTTCCAATTTTTCTATACACCCTGGGAGCACCAAAATGTATAGATATTTGAAGGAACATTTTTGGTCAGACAAAATGAAGAGGGAGATTGCTGATTTTGTGTCAAGATGTATGGATTGTCAATAATTGAACGCTGGGAGGCAACAGCCTGGAGGAGTCATGCAACCCCATCCCATACCAGAGTGAAAATGGGACAATATTACGATGGACATTATCATGGGGCTACCAAAGACTCCTATAAGGAACGATGGAATATGGGTTATTGTTGATCATCTTACCAAGTCAGCACATTTTCTTGCTATATGAGAAGATCTACCCCTGGAACGTATAGTAAGACTATATATTAATGAAGTTGTGAGACTTCATGGAGTACCCATATCGATTGTTTCTGATCGTGATCCCCGTTTTACTTCAAGATTATGGAAGAGTCATCAGAAATTCCCTGATACTGAACTTCATTTGAGCACTTCCTACCACCCTCAGAAAGACGGAAAATCAGAACGGAATATTCAAACCTTAGAAGACATGTTGAGATCCTGCCCAATTGACTTTCATGGTATGTGGGATTAGTATTTACCTCCGGTAGAATTTTCCTATAACAATAGATTCCATTCGAGTATTCAGATGGCACCATATGAAGCGTTATATGGAAAGAGATGTCGCACACCAACTTGTTGGGATGATGTTGGTGAAAGAAAACATGTAGGTCTAGAATTGGTGGAGGAAACGATAGAAAAGGTGAAGGTAATCCAAAATCACATCAAAGTAGCTCAAAGTAGGTAGAAGAGCTATGCCGATAATCAAAGGAAGGATTTGGAATTTCAAGTCGGTGATCATGTTTTCCTGAAGGTATCTCCATGGAAGGGAGTCATAGGTTTTGGTAATAAAGGTATATTGAGTCCCAAGTACATCAGACCTTTCGAAATTCTAGAACGAATTGGTGCTGTAGCTTACCGATTGGCAATGCCGCCAAGTCTCTCCAAAGATCACGACGTGTTCCACGTAACTCTGTTGAGGAAATACATGCCTGACCCAACGCATGTACTCACTTACGAGGAATTAGAACTAGAACCCGAACTGCCTTATTTTGAAGAGCCTGTCAGGATTCTTGATACGAGAGAACAAGTACTGAGAAACCGGACGACGCGTCTGGTAAAATTTTTGTGGAGAAACAATAAGATGGAAGAGGCAATGTGGGAACCCGAGGAACTTATAATGAAGAACCACCCGAGTCATTTCATGCGGTAGTATTCTGGAAATTTCGAGGACAAAATTATTTTAAGGAGGAGAGAATGTAACACCCCAAGCTTCTACGGTATGCTTCTCTTTGAATAATGTGATAGTGTGTGTTGTATGTAACATCGAGTTCTAACACACCACAACCAATCAAATTAGCCGTTATGAATAGTAATACCTATTTTTTGAAATTATATATATTTTATATTTCTAAATGGACTTCATTTTTGGTTTCAGAATATCGACATTATCCTAAGATGATTTTTTGGTATTTTTCTGAGAACTTCCAATTTTTTATAAATAATGAAAAATACTTAAAAACAACTTTTTTAATCAATATAATATATAGTGATAAATTATATTATTGAGTTGTTTTAAAGTATATGTAGAATATATTTATACCATTTTATCCAATGGTGTTCATTAGAATTAATTTCACTTTGAAATTAGACCTAAACAATTGTCAATCTTTTTGTATATATTGTTTCTTAAAAACACGCTATTTGTTGAGACAGTGAGAATTAATTATATAATTAATTAATGCAACTTATATGTTTGGAATTTTGTAAAATAGACATCATATTTGAATTCGGAATATCAATTATAGCTTAGGGTGAAATTTTTTCATTGTTCTGAAGAACTTCAATTTTTGATGAATAGTGAAACTACTAAGTGGTAGTTAAAAAAACTGAATTTTTCATAAAACTTAAATTTTCCGCTTCTGTGAATGGAATTTTGAAAATCCGAGAGACACGGTTAATATCATTTAGTGGAATGTGGTTCAATGATATGAAACTAATTTTTGGTGAATAGTAACTTTTTAATTTTATTTACCACAGTTAAAAGTAATAGGGTAATTAGGGGTAAAAATGATATTAATATTACCCTGACACATGTCCTAATTCTATTGGAAAAGTGTATCTCGACCAAAAACAACTTTAGGAATAAAATATTATCATTTAGGTCCACTGGGATTAGATTAGGACATTTATTAATATTTAATTCAAAAAAGAGTTAAAAGAGTTAAAATCAACGTTTATTTTTTAAAACATTTTTCATATAGGGTTATAAAGAAGATAAATTCGATTTTAAAAATTAATTATAAATCTGAAAATATTTACTACAAAAGGATATTTTATTTATATTTTTTAGACATTAAATAAATTACCTTATTTATGACATAATGATGATGCAGTAATTACATAATTAATGAAAAATTAGAATAATTGATATTATAAATATACAAATAAATATAATTTGAGACTTTTTAGGAATTACACTAATTTTATAGGTTAATATGACATGTTAGTATTTCTTCAATTAAAATTTTTCGAAGTAATAATTCTGTTATGATTTTTACAAAAATCAATTATTGAATAGTCTCAAAATTGAGATAAAAGAGTTTTTAAAACAAATATTATATTATTAATTGATATAAAATTCCTAAAAATTTAAGGTTCGGCCAAGAAACTTATATCATGATAGGTTCATCATCTATGGACCACTTCGGAATCTCTTGGATGTATATGGTATGTTTATTAACCATATAATATAAAATTACAAAGAGACATTTGTAAAAGTGAAACTAATTAACTTAGAGTCAATACATAAAGATAAGGTTAATATAATGACCCAAACCTGTCTAAATTCTATTTTTTGAGTGGTTTTAGACCTATACCCACCTTAAAATTTATATAATAAACTTTGGAGCTATTAGAAACCGAATATGAATTTACTATAAATTAATATTTCTAGCTTTTCCAAAGGTTCCCCTCACCCCTCTTATAAAAGGGAACTCCTCCTTCAAATTTCTTCAAAACTTCAGAGCCTTTTGGTTCAGCAAAACTCTGCCCAAATACTCTCCCAACTTCCATCAATATAACCTAGAGGCCTTAGTTTGATCATAAAGCCAACCTAAGGAGCCCTTTTGATCAAATCATAAGGAGGAACTCGAAGAAGAGGTAATGATTTCACCACCCTTTTCCATGTTCCTTTCTTCTTCCACTTCTTCTTCCATTGTTATTAACATTCTAAAATAATAACTCCAGTATAATATATATAATGTGATTTTATTTTAATATGGTACAACCATATTCAGTATTCTATCCACCCTTTTAATAACATGTCACCATACGTGCGTACGTACGGCTTACCGTCTCCACGTCGTGGTGTAATTGTTATTCAATATATTATTATTTGGATGGGTAAAATAATGATGTGTAACTCACGTAAATAATAAATATAACATGTTAATGATTAATTATATATGATATACCATCCATTTATATATTATTTTAATATCAAAAGAATGATATTGTCGCTCGTGAGTACGTACGGACTACCGTCTCCACGAACGCGATGAGATTCATTCTCCATCGTATCCATTCAAGTATAATTATCATTTTATAATTTAAAAATAATGTTTAAGGACTTGATATCATTATGTCTGGGAATAATATAAAACCTATCCATGACAAACATGCCTTATGTAACAAAACATATAAAATAAAACGAGTAAGTTAACACCCGAAACGACGATAATACTAAGATATTATTAACAAAAAAATGTTAAAAGATCATATATGATATCATATGAATGTGTATGATTATTGTATAATTTAATAAAAATTATTTCACTAATATACAGGAGGTTAACCTACCCCCAACCAAGGAAAAGTACAAGGTAAGGGTTATTTTACAATCTCTTCATTATCCGAGGTTGTTTATACGTAATAATCTGCTGGGATCTCTTTATCATCCACATCCATGTTTATTAAAAATGGATTTCAAAACATTTTTTATTTACAAGAATATGGGTTAAAGTCATTTATACCCTTGATTTTATTTTTATAAGAAGTTTATAAAGGAATCTTTCCGTCGTTTTCCAAACAAGGTGTTTTTTAACCTTTTCAACAAAATTAAGGTAAGAATGTTTTTTTAACTTATACGGAGAGTGCGCTTATTTTCAACTATTATAAAATCGTCGAAGCTTTCCTTACAATCTTATAAGAAAATTTTCAAAGAAAATGTTTTATTTTATAAATATATGACTCTTAAATGATTTCAAAATAGAAGTATATATTTCTCTAAATTGATTTTTGATTTCATCTATGTCAACATCCTTTGATAGATTTTACGCTTATTTGAAGTTGATTTATTATGATACAAAGCTTCTATATTATATTGAAGGTTTTGTGATATGTTTGACTATGGATGTGCTATTTTTATACCATTCATAGTTTATGGTGAAAGTATTGAAATTTCGTATGCTAGTTTTAATACGAATGTTTATTTTATGTGTAAACCTTTTCATATGGGAATGCATTGAACTTAATATGTGACGGGTGGAGCCCGCTATAGCTCCTCGATGAATCGGTAGGTCTCATGAGGAAAACTAGTGTCTTGGCACAAGTCCTTGGAAAAATCTTAATTGTAGTCTTGGCACGAGGCCTTCGCTATGTGGTTATGATAGTCTGGCATTATGCATTCCATAATTATGAAAGTGGTTATTGTAATTGCATGTGATTATTCGATTAGTAGAATATCCATGTGAATAATTAAATGGAATTATTTCATTTTATTTTTTACATACTATGTTGAAGTTCAAGTTTAAAAGGCTTTTGTTTTAGTTATACATTTCCTTAAATGTTTATTCTTATTTATGAAAGATTCCGCTATATTATTATCCTTACTGGGCATTTGAGCTCACCCCTTTTCTATGTTTTGTTATTCCCAGGGTATGAAGAAGTAAATTATGAATGACCTGCAGGGATAGTATGTGGGGATATGAGTAAAAGATGTTGTTGTAGTTTTCATTTTTATAATGTAATGTAAGACTTGTGAATATATCTAGTGTTTCCAAGGCTACTAAACCAATCGGTCATTTGAGATTTGATCCTTCTTCTGATCGTGCCAATGTTATGTAATAATGCACCGACTCTAGGTAACTGGGGTTGGGGTGTTACAGTTGGTATCAGAGAAAGTTTAGTAGAAACTGTAGAAGCTAGATTTAGATTAACTCTGATTACAGCACGTAGACCTAAGATAAACATTGAGGATTAGTATAGAAGAACTTCCTAGAATTTTGGATATGTAGAGATTTTGTGATTTTTCCGAGCAATACATCCCTATCTGGATACGAGCAGGTAGAGGCGTCTCTGACACAGATGTACCTTGGGGTAAAACCCAAAAACACTGCTTTGAGATAGACTCGAACTGGAACTGGTGCACGAAAACGGGCCTTGCGTCACTCTTGGTTACGACACTCCCGGGGGATATGCTTAGGATAACTCTCATTTTCATTACAAATCATTATGAAGGGTTTATGAGTATATACTTTCTCAAAGAAAACATTTTTATTATTATGGATTATATCCCTAGATAGTTCAATTTATGTTAAGTGTTTTATAAGTATGGGATTATGTATTTTGATTCATAAACTGATCTAGTCTATGCCATTGTTTAGAAAAGGTGCCTAGTGGAAGAAATGGAAACTGTATTAATGCACGCACTCCATGTAGGGATTTCCCTCCTGCTCAAGTTAATTATAGTGGATCTGGTGATGCAACTGGTTCCTAGCAGCTAATCACCATACTGGGACAACTCACTCAGGTTATGAATTATAACCTTACCCGTATGGAGCACCCTGATCCGCAACATGGATGATCAATGTTAGATCGATTCATGAGGCAACAACCACCAACGTTCAATGGGTGTGCAAATCCCTTAGTAGCTGAGCAATGGATATATTCCCTAGAGAAAATATTTCAGGCTTTGGGGAGTAGTGAAAGGGTAAAAGTTATCATGGCAGTTTACGACCTCACTGGAGATGCTGATCAATGGTGGTCATTGATTCAAAATACGAAGGAAGATGATGAAGTATCAAATATGGAATGGAGGGAGTTCAAAGATCTGTTTATAGAAAAATACTTTCCTCGCCACCATTGATCAGATATGGAAAGGCAATTTCTGAGTCTGAGACAGATGGAGGATGAGAATGTCAAAAAATATGAGGCTAACTTTACAAGGTTATCAAGGTATCCTGGAGATTATATACATAACCCAATAAGTAATATTGATCATTTCTTTGATGGGTTAAAACCATTTCTTCATCGAGCATTAGTATCACAATCCTTCTCGTCATACGAAGACATTATCTCATGTGCTATTAAGATCGAAAATTAATTCTCTAAGTCTTATGACTTAAACGCAATACAAGATAAGAAGAGAACTGCTAATCAAACTGGGAATGGAAATAAGGGGAAAAAGGTAAAGGTTGAATATCCATCCTATGGTAGATGTGGTAAGAAACACCTCAGTACTTTCTTGAAGGGAACAGGAGTCTGTCACAAGTGTGGTGAAAAAGTCCACCAAGCTCGTGATTGAAGGGGATGAAGGAAGCTACCAATATTCAGTGCTACAATTGCAGGGAGATGGGGCATTAAGAAAATGAATGTCCTAAGAGTCAGGAGAACATACCTCAGAAAAGGCCAAGGGATCAAGGACAAGCTTATGATATCACTACTGCTGAGGTAGATGCTCCGAAAGACGTGGTGGCAGGTAATTTAATGGTTTCCTCAAGTTTATCAAATGCATTATTTGATTCTGGATCATCGCAATGTTTCATATCTTCCCAGTTTTCTAAGAAAAGTAGATATTTCCAATTTGATTTAACAAGGGAGTAGTTAGTTAAATCTCCTAAGGGAAGTATCATTGTAACAATGTTTTGTGAATCAGTCCCCATTAGAGTACATAAATGTTCTTTATCTGTTGATCTCATCATCATACCTATGATTGAGTTTGATATAATCCTCAGAATGGACTAGCTTTCGGACTATGATGCGAATATTTATTGTAAGAAGAAAGAGGTTACAATTCATGATGTTGATAAGGAACACCTTTTCTTTAGAGCAGAATCGTCACCACCAAATTCTTATCTAGATCCACCCCCAATAGCTCAACTAAATTCAATTATTGGGGAGGAAGAGAATGAAATAACTGTGGGTGAGGAAAGGAATGTTCAAATAGAGGATGTACCTATTGTGAAAGAATTGGTAGATGTATTTCTGGAAGATTTACCTGGTCATCCTCTAGAACGAGAAGTTGAGTTTTATATTTATTTAATTCCTGGATCAAGGCTTATATCAAAGACCCCTTATAGAATGTCTACTGTATAATTAGTTGAACTAAATATACCACTAGAGGAATTGTGTAATAGAGGATTTCTTCGCCCTAGTGTTTCTCTATGGGGAGCCCCTGTTCTTTTTTTTAAAAAGAATGATGGATCTATGAGGTTATGTATTGACTACAAAGAGATCAATGCTATAACGATAAAGAACAAGTATCACCTACCTCGCATTGATGATTTATTTGACCAACTGCATGGAGCTCATTACATTTCAATGATTGACCTTCGATCTAGATACCATCACTTGTGTGTGAAGAAGGAAGACATTCCGAAGACAGCATTTCGAACTAGGTGCGGGCATTACAAGTTTACTGTAATTCCTTTTGGATTGACTAATGCACCCTCTGTATTCATGGATCTAATGAATAGAGTTTTCAAAGAGTATCTCAATGAATTTGTGGTGGTATTTATTTTTGATATCTTGGTATACTCATAAATCTACGAAGATCATGAAAATCACTTGCGTATTATCTTGAAGACTCTGAGAAGACATGAATTATATGGGAAGTTTAGGAAGTGTGAATTCTGGCTTCAGGAGATTTCTTTTCTTGGCCATATTGTCTCTAAAGATGGAATCTCTATTGATCCTTTTAAGACTAAGGAAATCCATGAATGGCCAGCACCGATGAGTATAACTGAGGTACGTAATTTTATTTGTTTAGTAGGTTATTATCGACATTTCGCCCTGAATTTTGCCCGATTGGCTAACCCATTAACGAAGATCACACGTAAAGGGGTTAAATTTGTTTGGAAAAAAGAGTGTGAATAATGTTTCGATGAACTGAAGAGAAGATTAGTCAATGCTCTTATATTTACTCTACTATCGAGGAATGATGGCTTCGTTTTTTATAGTGATGCATCGAAAAAAGGACTTGGTTGTGTCCTTATGCAGAATGATAGGGTTATTTCCTATGCATCAAGATAGTTGAATATTCAAAAACAAAACTATCCTACTCATCATATCGAGTCATCAACTGTTATCATTTCTTTGAATATATGGAGGCACTACATATATGGTGAAAAATGTGAGATTTATACTGACCACAAGAGTTTGAAGTATATTTTCTCACAAAAAGAACTCAACATGAGGCAAATTATATGGCTTGAATTACTCAAGGATTATGATTGCACGATTCAATACCACTCGGGGAAGGCAAACAAGGTGGAAGATGCTTTGAGCAGACAAGATCATGGAGTTTTGAACAATATGGGAATTGAAAGGGATCCAATTTTCATGTATCTAGTAAAGATGGACATGGGAATAACCAGGGAAGTGGAAACATCAATGCTTTTCCAAATGGTTGCTAAACGATCTTTACTAGAAAGGATTAAGAGTTCTCAGACTAATGATGGAGAATTTCAAAAGAAGATTAAAGCTCTGAATGATGGGAGACTGAGAGAATATGTGTATGAAGATGGAATTTTGAAATTCGGGAAGAGACTTTGCGTTCTCGATATACCTGATCTAAAAAGGGAATTGTTGGATGATGCTCATATTTCCAATTTCTCTACACACAATGGGAGCACCACAATGTATAGAGATTTGAAGGAATATTTTTGGTGGGACAACATGAAGAGGGAGATTTCTGATTTTGTGTCAAGATGTATGGTTTGTTAACAAGTAAAAGCTGTAAGGTAACAGCCTAGAAGAGTCATGCAACCTCTTCCCATACCAGAGTGGAAATGGGGATATATTACGATGGACTTTGTCATGGGGCTACCAAAGACTCCTATAAAGAATGCTGTAATTTGGGTTATTGTTGATCGTCTTACCAAGCCAGCACATTTTCTTTTCTATAAGTGAAGATCTACCCCTGGAACATCTAGAAAGACTATATATTAATGAAGTTGTGGGACTTCATGGAGTACCCCTATAGATTGTTTCTGATCGTGATCCCCGTTTTACTTCAAGATTCTAGAAGAGTCTTCAGAAACCCCTGGATACTGAACTTCATTTGAGAACTGCCTACCACCCTCAGACAGACGGACAATCAGAATGGACTATTCAAACCGTAGAAGACATGTTGAGATCCTGCTCACTTGACTTTCAGGGCATGTGGGATCAGTATTTACCTTTGGTAGAATTTTCCTATAACAATATATTCCATTTGAGTATTCAGATGGCACCATATGAAGCGTTATACGGAAAGAGATGTCGCACACCAACTTGTTGGGATGACGTTGGTGAAAGAAAACTTGTAGGTCAAGAACTGGTGGAGGAAACGATACAAAAGGTGAAGGTAATCAAAAATCACATCAAAGCAGCTCAAAGTAGGCAGAAGAGCTATGCTGATAATCGAAGGAAGGATTTGTAATTTCAGGTCGTTGATCATGTTTTCCTGAAGGTATCTCCACGGAAGGGAGTCATACGTTTTGGTAAAATAGGTAAATTGAGTCCCTGGTACATCGGACCTTTCGAAATTCTAGAACGAATTGGTGTTGTAGCTTACCGATTGGCAATGCCGCCAAGTCTCCTCAAAGTTCACGATGTGTTCCACGTATCTCTATTGAGGAAATACATGCCTGACCCAACGCATGTACTCACTTATGAGGAATTAGAACAAGAACCCGATCTGTCTTATCGCGAAGAGACCATGAGGATTCTTGATATGAGAGAACAATTTCTGAGAAACCGGATGACGCGTCTGGTAAAAGTTTTGTGGAGAAACCATAAGATGGAAGAGGCAATGTAGGAACCCAAGGAACATATGATGAAGAACCACCTGAGTATTTGCATGAGGTAGTATTCTGTAAATTTCGAGGACGAAATTATTTGAAGGAGGGGATAATTTAACACCCCAGGCTTCTACGGCACGCTTCTCTTTGAATAATGTGATAGTGTGTGTTGTACGCAACATCGAGTTCTAACACACCACAACCAATCAAACTAGCTGTTATGAATAGTAATACCTACTTTTTGAAATTATATATATTTTATATTTCAAAATGGACTTCAATTTTGTTTTCGGAATATCGATATTATCCTAAGATTATTTTTTGGTATTTTTCTAAGAACATCCAATTTTTATTAATAGTGAAAAATACTTAAAAAAAACTATTTTAATCAAAATAATTTATAGTGATAAATTATATTATTGAGCGGTTTCAAAGTATGATTAGAATACATTTTTACCATTTTATCCAATGGTGTTCATTAGAATTAATTTTACTTTGAAATTGGACCTAAACAATTGTCAATCTTTTGGTATATATTGTTCCTTAAAAACACGCTATTTGTTGTGACAGCGGGAATTAATTATAAAATTAATTAATGCAACTTATATGTTTGGAATTTTGTAAAATAGAAATAATTTTTGAATTCGGAATATCAATTATAGCTTAGGGTTAAATTTTGGCATTGTTCTGAAAAACTTCAATTTTTGATAAATAGTTATATTACTAAGTGGTAGTTAAAAAAACTGAATTTTTCATAAAACTTAATTTTACCGCTTCTGTGAAGGGAATTTCGAAAATCCAAGAGACACGGTTAATATAAATAAGTGAAATGTGGTTCAATGAGATTAAAATAATTTTTGGTGAATAGTAACGTTTTTCTTTTATTTACCACGATTAAAAGTAAATAGGGTTATTAAGGGTAAAAATGATATTAATATTACCCTAACACATGTCCTAATTCTATTGGACAAGTGTATCTCGACCAAAAACAACTTTAGGAATAAAATATTATCATTTAGGTCTACATGGATTATATTAGGACATTTATTATTATTTAATTTAAAGAAGAGTTAAAAGAGTTAAAATCAATGTTTATTTACTACAACATTTTTAATATAGGGTTATACATAAGATAAATTCGTTTGTAAATATTTATTAGAAATCTAAAAAGATTTCCTACATGAGGATAGTTTATTTTTAAATTTTAGACATTAAATAATTTAATTTATTTATGACACAATGATAATGAAGTAATTACCTAATTAATGAAAAATTAAAATAATTGATATTATAAATACACAAATAAATATAATTTGAGACTTTTTATGATTTAAAATAATTCTCTAGGTTAATATGACATGTTAGGATTGCTTCAATTTACTTAGTTTGAAGTAATAATTTTTCTATGATTTTTACAAAAATCAATTATTGAATAGTGTCAAAATTGACATAAAAGTGTTTTTAAATCAAATATTATATTATTAATTTATATTAAATTTCTAAAAATCTAAGGTTAATCAAAGAGACTTATATCATGATAGTTTCATTATTAATGGACCACTTGGGGGTCGCTTGGATGTATATGGTACTTTTATTAACCATATAATATAAAAATACAAAGAGACATTGTAAAAGTGAAACTAATTAACTAAGAGTTAATAATTAAATATATGGTTAATATAATGACCCAAACCTGTCTAACTTCTATTGGTTGAGTGGTTTTCGACCTATCAAAACCTTAACATTTAAATAATCAACATTTTATCCATTAGAAACCGAATATTAATTTATTATAAATTAATATTTCTAGCTTTTCCAAAGGTGCCCCTCACCCCTCTTATAAAAGGGCACTCCTCCTTCTTATTTCTTCACACCTTCAATGCCTTTTGGGTCGGCCAAACTCTGCCCAAATACTCTCCGAACTTCCCTCAATACAACTTAGAGGCCTTATTTGGATCAGAAAGCCAACCTATGGATCCCTTTTGATCAAATCAAAAGGAATAACCCGATGAAGAGGTAATGATTTCACCACCCTTTTCCATGTTCCTTTCTTCTTCCAATTCTTCTTCCTTTGTTATTACCATTATCAAATAATAACTCTAGTATCATATATATACTGTGAAGATATTATAAATATGGTACAACCATATTCAGTATTCTATTCACCCTTTGAATAACATGTCACCATACGTGTGTACGTACGGCTTACCGTCTCAACGTCGTGGTGTAATTATTATTCAAAATATTATTATTTGGATGGGTTTAATAATGATGTGTAACTCATGTAAATAATAAATATAAAATGTTAATGATTCTGTATATATGATATACCATCCATTTATATATTATTTTAATATCAAAAGAATGATATTGTTGCTTGTGCGTTCGTACGAACTACCGTCTCCACGAACGCGATGAGATTCATTCTCCATCGTATCCATTCAAGTATAATTATCATTTGATGATTTAAAAATAATTTTTAAGGACTTGATATCATTATGTATGTGAATAAAATACAACATATCCATGACAAACATGGCTTATGTAACAAAACATATAAAATAAAACGAGTAAGTTAACACCCGAAACGATGATAATACTAAGATATTATTAAGAAAGCAACGTTAAAAGATCATATATGATATCATATGAATGTATATGATTCTTGGATATATTAATAACAATTATTTCACTATTATACAAGAGGTTAACCTACCCCCAACCAAGGAAAATTACAAGGTAAGGGTTATTTCACAATATCTTCATTATCCGAGGTTGTATATATGTAATAATCTACTGGGATCTCTTTATCATCCACATCCATGTTTATTAAAAATGTATTTAAAAACATTTTTTATTTACATGAATATTGGTTAAAGTCATTTATACCCTTGTTTGACTTTTTATAAGAGGTTTATAAAGGAATCTTTCCGTCGTTTTCCAAACAAGGTTCTTTTTAACCTTTTCGACAAAATTAATGTAAGAATGTTTTTTTAACTTATACGGTGGGTGCGGTTATTTTCCACCGTTATGAAATCTTATAAGAATTCCTTACAAGATTATAAGAATATATTCAAAGAAAATGTTTTATTTTATAAATATATGACTCTTAAATTATTTCAAAATAGAAAGAGATATTTCTCTAAAATGAGTTTTGATTTCATCTATGTCAACATCCTTTGATGGATTTTACGCTTATTTTAAGTTGATTTATTATGATACAAAACTTCTATTTTATATTGAAGGTTTTGTGATATGTTTGATTGTGTATGTGCTATTTTTATACCATTCATAGTTTATGGTGAATGTATTGACATTTCATATGCCAGTTTTAATACGAATGTGTATGTTATGTTTAAACCTTTTCATAGGGAATGCATTGGACTTAATATGTGATGGGTGTAGCCTGCTATAGTTCCTCGATGCATCAGTAGGTCTCATGAGGAAAACTAGTGTCTTGGCATAAGGCCTTGGCAAAATCATATTTTTAGTCTTGGCACGAGGCCTTGGCAATGTGGTTATGATAGTTTGGCATTATGCATTCCATCATTATGAAAGTGGTTATTGATATTGCATGTGATTATTCAATTATTAGAATATCAATGTGAATAAGTAAATGGAATTATTTAATTTTATTTTTTCCATACTATGTTGATGTTCAAGTTTAAAAGGCTTTTGTTTTAGTTATACATTGCCTTAAATGTTTATTCTTATTTATGAAAGTTTCCTCTATATTGTTATCCTTACTAGGCATTTGAGCTCACCCCTTTTCTATGTTATATTTTTCCCAGGGTATGAAGAAGTAAATTATGAATGACCTGTTGGGATAATATGTGGTAATATGAGTGTGGAATAAGATGAAAAGATGTTGTTGTCGTTTTCATTTTTATGATTTAATGTAAGACTTATGAATATATCTACAGTTTCCAAGGCTACTAAACCAATCGGTCATTCGAGATTTGATCCTTCTTGTGATCATTCCAATGTTATGTTATAATGCACTGACTCTAGGTAATTGGGGTCAGGTCATTACATAAGGATTGGAAAAAACATGGGTTAACCATGTACAACCATCTTTCTTTCAGATTTTTCTCAATTTCCACCCAAACACGCAGCGAAGAAAAATGAAACTTAAAATTATTCAACAGAAGGAAAAATGATAACTAAAAACGAGACTAATACATCTCCATAAAAGGTATGAATCATACAAACATATTTAATCAGATAAATAATTAAATTAAATTAAATACAAGTTGTTTAATCGAAAAAATTTATTTCCTAAAATATAATAGCTAAAATATAACATGAAAATAAAAAAATCATTTTTCCAATTTCATTTTTAATAAAATAATAAAATTATTTTTTAAAATCATTAGAAGAAAAAAATTATTTCAAATTGACTTAAAATTTGAATAATATCTCTATTATAATTTTTACCATTTATATAATATTTTATTCATTATGTTATCCTAAAAATACCCCTCTACCCTATATAAATTCCCTCTCCACATCCCCTTTCAAAATAAATTCAAATTCTCTTAAACAAGCCACAGATATTCCCAAATACCATCTTAATACCATTATTATCATTTGGGTGTCATAGGGAAAACTATCTCCAAGAAATAAAGGAGTCTAGTGCCATTTAACGGAAGTAACACCAAGGAGAGTCTATATTTTCATCAACACTTTTTCTCATATTCCCTCTCTAATCATCTCTGTATCTATTATTCTATAACCCAAATATTCATATATTAATTTAGTTATAATTGAACATTGTAATTATTTTGTTATCCTACTATAATTATTATATTTATTATGTAATGATATTTCATATATCTCTTTCTCCTCTTTTGAAAATTTCTATTCAATGGTCAGTTACTACCCACAAGGATGCCTCCAACTTCCCAATTAGCACATCCATTATAGATGACTATAATATATTAACTATAATATAGTAAAATTTAAATATATATATGTTTCTATTATTTATGAATTATTATTAATATTTTATAAATATATATAACTAATATCATAAATCAAAGCGAGATGAGTTATTATAAGAAAAATTTGGTACCAAAAAAGTTCAAATTGATGAAATTGAAATTACTAATAAAATAAAAATATCATAATTGGTAAATAAATAAAAACCACATTTTATTTCTAGTTATATGTTTTAATAAACCTGTGTATAATATACAAGACATAGAATGGGACGAATCACATCCAGATTTAAGGTAAAGGTATTCTTAAACCAAATATTTTTTTTTGTTATCATAGGTTTCACATAATTATATATATATATATATATATATTATAATCTCCAAAAAATTACTTTTCACTAATATTTCCATTTATACTCATGGGTATATTCTTTTTTCCATTTTTTATATGTATTTATTAGTTATATACAATTATTTTTTAAAAATAATTCAATTTTTGAAATCATCTATTTAAAAACTCTTATGGTATATCATCAGAAACAGAATATGAACTTTTATGCCAAATTATTACCTCACTTATTAATTTGTGATCCTAAAGGGTGATTACATAAGGAACTATTTATAACATCCTTACAAAACACATCATTTTAAATGGTTTATTTCCTGACCATAATTGGTATATGTTATCTTACTATGTGGTATGCATATTTAGGATATTTGTTTTATGATGTATAGGCCAGAAAATTTATATCCCACCAATACACTAGGTAATTTTAAATATCTCATGATATTATATTAATTTTCCATGACCATAATTCCATATTTATTCAGAACTATAAGTAATTTATTTGGGCATATATGTGATCTACGGACATGAAGCAAGACATGTTCCCCACTATGTGTGATATTTGACTATTATGTCATAAAAATTTCTTAGTATAAAAATACCACATTCCATTACTATTAAAAATGATTCCCTCAATATTATTATGATTATAACATAATTATGATTAAATTTTGTGGATTATTCTCACCAATGTTCTATTAATTCATGTATCTTATTCCAATAATGTTATTCCACCCATTATCAGGATTTTATTTCTCCCATTTAATTTATAAATATCATCATGGTAATACATATACTAATGATAAAATGTGATATTTTAGGGAGATACATTATAATTATGTAATTAGATTCTATATTTTATTATGTAAAAGTGAAGTATTTTCTTAATTTTCTTAAATATACTAATTCTTTGGATCCTGAGATGTATTTTTTATTTTTTTATTTTTCATTAAAATGATGTAAAAAAGATTTTTGAATAATATTAGTCATATAGTTTCTATCATGGAATGGTTTTGTTAGAATATGAAGTTGGATAAGAAAATCTTAGTGAAAAGAGAAGGATATTCATATGTTTTGGAAAAGATAATATGTTTTGGTAATGTATGTGTGCATATGGTTTCAATGAAATTAAGAAACTTATTGGATACTATAAGTGGATATATCATTAGAATAGATATACCTTTGGGAATTAACACATAAAATGAAATTTCAGGTATTAAATCAAGCATCATCGAGGGAATGATAAGGAGGCCTTATTGAACACCATTTTTGACATTCTCGATGTAATTTCATCAATTAATCAAACACATGGATTCAGTATGATATTACATTTACAATTTTTTGTATATAAACATATTTTAATTTTCTTATTGATGTATGTTTCGGAAAAAACTTATCAATTTTACAAAATATTGGGAATTAGGAGAATCTAGACCTACAACCCTGGTTAGGAATAATGTAATGATTGTGTGAATGAAATTTAATGTACAATGGGTTTTAAAATTCAATGTATCCTTGTGATTTTTAACCTATAGTGTCATGATATGAAAAGTATTATGAACGATTTGGAAATTCATTTTTCACCTACAAACGAGAAACTAGTCATCATTTCCATTAGGTGGAAATTACCTCCAATGTTTTATATATATTTTGATCCACATTTCATGGAATAGTGGGTTAAATCAGTGGAAAAGATCTTTTCTGAGAAAGAGACCATGACTATAGCCATCAATTATTAATATATTGAGGAATATTAGTTGTGGTAATTGAAAAATAAAATGATGTTGATATATGAAATGTATGAAATTGATTGATAATACTTCTAGAAAATATTTATATACATGTACAACCATATAACCCTTCAAATACATATGGAAAAATAATTCATACAGATTAAGAAAAAGTAGTATGACACTATCACAACATATAAATAAAATCACTTATGTATTATAAGACATTTTCTTGGATATTTTGTCAATTATGATAGAATGATTAATATATTGTTTAGTGACTTTTAAACACTCTAAAAGGCACTCTTAATAGGATATTTTATACATTTGTAGTGATATTTTTTAATGTTATTCCAAATAAGAGTTGTTTTCTGATGAATAGATCTATGGATATATATAAAACAAGTGAATAATGGACTTTCAAATAGAGCGAGTCAATAAAAAATAATTAAACAGGAAAAAACCATCCATATTTCAATGTTGTGTAATGATAAATCATGAGAATTTATTCAAAGGGATAAGAAAACTATTTATGAGTGTGAAATAAGGATACCAAGATAATTAATATTTAATACTAATGAAGAATCTAGGAATCATGATGGGGGAAAGGAATGCACCTCCAAATGCACCACCAAATTTTTAAAGCGCCAACTATAAAGAGAATGTGAATTATGAAATCTGGTGAATTAATTCACTTGTATTCAACTATAATCAACTTCAGAATCCATCAATGATAATGGATAATGGGAATATAATATTCCATCACCAATTCACATGTGGTGCATAAAAATGAAGTCATACAGGGTAGACATCCCATTATCACTATAATGGAATTTGGTTTATTTTATTCCAGTTATATGAATTTAGGTATATCTTATATGTTTACAAGAATTATAAAATGACATACTCGATAACAAAAATTTTACATATCCATAAAACCCATAGTGGTGTAATAAATGAATACTATGTGTTTGAATCTAATTCTATTAGTATGTGTGAGATGATTCTTCCAATGAATATTATAATCTATCCCTAGGTAGAATTTGAGAAAATTATCTTCCTAGATAGACTCTTATTATATATTATTGACATAAACTATTCGGAAAATGAATTATATTTGATTATTCAATTATACCCCATGCATTAGTATAAGTGAAATGATGAACATGATTATCCTTTTGAAAATCACATAATTATGTCGGTGTTGATATCCAATGAAGTATCATATCTCGAAAAATATTTCATCTCAATATAAAGAATCAAACTTGAGGAAATTCCCATCTTGATGTAATATAATATTTTTTTGATGAGTTTCTTATAAATAACCCATATCATGAGGTAGAGTTCTAAATATAGATTACACCCAAATCCACTCTATTATTCATATTACTATATAGGATACCAAAGGTTGAACTGGAGGAGATAAAGAAGAAGATTTACAAGTATTTGGAAAAGAAATCATCCACCCCACAACATCACCAGAAATTCCACTAGTGATATTTTTGTAAGAAACAAATACTTATTAAAATGGTTATGGATTGTTTAAGCAGACATTTATAAGTTCACTATAAATAATAATTATCCCCTTTAAAGGATTGATGTGTTATCCGGTCAACATTGAGTTCCATAATTTATCTAAAATGTGGATCTTTATTTTTTATATCATCAACTAATGGTGAGGAAGTAATATATTCCTAAGATATCCACCTCAATAATTTTTGGAAAATACGATTTCATAGTGGCTAACTTTAGTATTACTTATTCCCCAAAATTATTCATAGATTTGTTGAATAATGTATCAACAGAATACCTTAAAAAAATTTGTTATCTTTATATAAGATATTTTAATTTACTCAATGAAAATGGGGGAAGGTGATGAATATATTAAGATTATTATTCATGCATTATGAAATTTTAAAATTTAATGTAATTTCATAATGTGTTATTTTTGGATGAACAAAGTCACATTCATGGGGAATGTGAAATCGTTCAGTGAAATTTATGTGGACACCTAAATAAAAAAAGAATTTCAGGAATGGATCTAACCCGCAAGTGACATAGATATCCATTATTTACATGGGTTACCTAGGTAAAACATATGGGTTGTGAGAAAATTATCTTGAATGTATAGCCAAATAATTATATTAAAACCAAAAAGGGTAGTTTATGTAAGGATGAAAAAATATAAGGAAATAGTTTAGGAGATCAAGAATATTCTAATAATTGTGAATGTACTCACACTACCCTCAAATGGATAAGGTTTTATGCTACAAAATGATACATTGAATAAATTATTGGACAATTTACAGATTAATAATGATATAGTAATATCTAACTCCTTATAAATGTTGAGATTCCCTAAAAACTATAAAGAACATGACCTGGAGTTTGTAGATGTGTTCTACACATTGATGATTTAGATGCACTACCTTTATGGTTATATGTGCAAAATATTTATAGATCACATGAAAAAACTTATATATTAATATAAAAAGATCTCAATATTCATAAATGATGATATTTAGAGTTATGAAGAGGATTAATTATTAAATACAATATTGGGAAGTGAACATGGTTACTAGTGCACTTAGTAAAAAATAACCTACTACTCTGTCAATTTTTTGGATTGTTAATGACAATTTCTTAATTGATATGAAATTTTTTGGATTTTAAATCATAATTATAGGAAATATATAATACCATTAAAAATTAAATTACCTACCATATATCTAATTTAAGACCAAGGATGGACAAAAGGGATTATTTGGGGCATAAGAGAAAGGAAAAAAGCTATATAGAAAAATGATATTCCTAAATTTAACATCGATTACGATGTTTTCATTCAGTTTTCAACTAGATATGATATACCTTTATCACCAATGATAGAGGAATTAATATTTTATAGTACACATAATATATCATTCCCAATAAATACATGATGTAGAAATATTAATTATGTAATTTGGGATCAATTCTCATGGAAAAAAATGATAATGTATATTTTTTAATATACCTCACTATTCTGGTTATATCTTAATA
Source organism: Viscum album (assembly GCA_963277665.1). NCBI lineage: Eukaryota > Viridiplantae > Streptophyta > Magnoliopsida > Santalales > Viscaceae > Viscum > Viscum album. The sequence continues at coordinate 1,395,645,044 of OY728150.1, forward strand.
ATAAAGTTGGGTTACATCTATCAAATGATAGGATAAAAAAACGTCTCATACCTATATGGAAACGTGAGAACAACACAATGGGTATTATTCCTAGTATCATAAGAATATCCAAATGGAGCATTATGATATGAGTGGTCGATTCATGAATATTTCATACATTGTTTATATTTGAGAATATTTATATCTTGGCCAAATTATATGGGAATACATGATGGAAGTGGCGATGATTCCTAGGACAAAATATTTAATCACTTATTGTTTTGATCAAGTTCAACATCTATATTGTAGATAATTCTCTAATATTCTATGAATATTGATTTCAAATTACATACGGCTTGTCACCCATATGATAATAGCTAATATGGATGCACCATTTCAAAAATTGAAGACATAATGAAATATTTCTCAATTGAATTTAAGGCTAGATGGGGTCTACATCTCTCATTGGTTGAGTTGTCATACAATAAAAGATTTAAATAGTGGAATCAAATATACCTATATGATGATTTACATGGGAAGCAATGCTGAACTCTGTTATGTTGTGATTTTATTGGTCTATGAAACCAAAATTGTCCTTATATTTTTCAATGAAGGACTTAAAAGGTTTAATTCATCCATAAGAATATAAAAAATTCTCATAGTATGTTTAAAATATATGAATCAATCCATCAACGTGAATCTGAGATTGAATATGAAGATAATGATTTCATTTAAATATTGTTATGAAATATATTCATGTAGGTTGGATTGAAGGGAATGACTTAATATATGTACATTAGCCTATTTGAGATCCTTGATCATAGAGGAGTAGTTTCCTATATTCTAGAAATTACACCAAAACATGCTCACGTTCAGGATGTGTTAAATCTATCTATCATATGGAAAGGTATACATGATCCCTCAAATGTGTTGAACATTGTGGTGATACAACTTCATCGTGACTTCAGTTATAAGGATTATCCAATCATGATCGTGGACCATAGGAAAAAAAATTAAATATAAAACCATCCTATTAATAGTTTTGTAGTGGAACCATAAATATTAATAGGTAAAATGGAAATTAGATAAAATAATGTTATATAAGTACCATAATTTTTTTGTAATATATAATATGAGTATAAATGTATTGTAAAAACATTATTAAGTGGTGAGTAATGTAATGAACTATAATTTATTTATTTTATTTTATTTTAGAATGTAAATGTTGTGTCTTATATTGTAAAATATTATACACATAAAACAAATATGAAATCAAAAAACAACATATTTCATAAAATAAAATAATTAAATTATTTAATAAATAAAACCATAAAATTTTAAAATATTATAATAGAAAAAAATTGATAAAAGTAGAATTAAAAATTTAGAAAATCATAGTCTACTTGGATCATAAATCATATTAAAAATTAAATGGAAAAGAAACAAAATATTAATATACCAAGAAACATTTTTTAAAAGGATAATATATTACCCATATTGGTATTGAATTGAATGATGTATGATGGTATGCAGAGGGATTTATAATATGTAATGTTATTAATAGAAAAAGGAATGACCATTAGAATAGTAATTTGACAAAAAAATAATAAAATTTAATATGAGGGATATTTATAATGAGAAATTTTTTAAAATATAAATTTTTTATGCAATAAAATAAATTCCATGGTGAAATACTTAGTGAAATATTAATCATTTTTTAATATATTATTTTTTAATATATTTCATAAATATCATAATTGTTATATTAAAAATTAAAATTACCCATAATTGAAACTTATAATTATAAATTTAATATCATTTTTTTAATTATTGTGATCGAATTTTCAAATGGTGAATTTTTGAAACATTCTGAAATAATTCACTTTTATAGTGATTTGTAAATATAATGTTTTTTATAACCATTGTGCTTTAAATAACACCATTAATGAAGAAATATGGACTTAATAAATTCTATAAATTTTGAATCATCCAAAATCCTGTTTAATTAGATAAACTATACATTTTAATAGAATAAAAATGTTTTGAAGAAAAAAATATTTCCCAATGTCTAGTGTTTAAACTATTTGGATAAAATAACAATTTGTTATTTTTTCACTCTCCTTTTTAATAAAATAATTTATTATTTATTTTGAAAAAATAAATGTCATAAAATAATTCTATATTATCTTAATATGAATTATAATGTCATGAATATCACTATTATATTGTTTTCCATTGAAATTATATTTTATTATTATGTTTATCATCTAAATTTTCATATCATAAAGTAAATATTATATCCTCTCAGTCCAAATTTGATATTTGTTATCTTCCACTAACCAAAAAAACATTTTCTACCAAAATCACTTCACATATCCCCATCAGTATCCTCGGGGATGTTCAGAATTATACCAACTCCAATAATTCATATAGTCTTGTTCCATAGAAAGGATGAAACATCAAGAAGAAGGTATGATTTCATTAAAAATTCATCTAATTTTCCTCTTAACATACTATTTGTTTATTACAACCAAAATAATAACATATATGATTAATTATCAAGTATTATAACATCATATTAATAATTTTCTACTAATTTATTGATTAATTTTACATTATATTTATTTTTTTTACTTCTCTTCCTACTCTTTTTACAATGTCCTGTCAATAACATGTTAACAACCCAAGAGGGCGATTCAAAATATCTAATTATCATAAAAATTGTGGAATATTATAATAATTTTCTTATAAGATAATAATGTATAAATATATATTAAATTCTTATTTTTTGAGTCAATCATAATAATTTATAGATATAAATAAACTGATATAATTATGTCAATGAAAGATGGGATATTTTAAATTAAATATAATATTGAATATTCTAAACATTATTTAATATAATTAAGGAATAGAATATGACATCTATAATTGATCAATAGTGAAACAAATGAAGTTATATCACTTCTAGTTTGATGAATTAAATTAACTACTTCTTTTTATGTGAGATGTAGAATATTGAAAAAAGAAATAAAAATTTATATCAAGGGGATTCGTATGAACTACTGTTTTTTGTGTTACATAATTATTGAATATTATTTTGTATGGATATTCCACTAATGCCCATAAAATTTATTTTCACTGATCATTACCTTTTCTTTCTGAGGATATAAATATTTCATCCTTATCAAAAACAAATTTCTAAGAAAACCATTTTAACTTTTCAAAATTAATTATTTTAACATTTTTTTAATCCTATTTAGTTGTTTCGTCTAAAAATAAGAATGATCATTTGTTCCAAAATATAATCTAAGTTATTCATTTGATAACCCAAGGGTTACTACTTAATTATTTGTTTTGAAATATTTATGAAACTTATTCCTTTCCATGGTATTATTTCAAGACTAAGATTTTTTATGCTCACTTTCATTTTTGAATACATGTTTATTGGAATTGTTTGAGTGTTTGGTGGTACTATAATTATATAAATCCATAATTAATTGTGTAATATTACGTTTTTCATGGGATTATTTGTATTATACACGAATATGATTTGAAAATTACTATAAATTATGATGATGAATGTTATGTACATATGTTAGGCATGTATATGATGCTATATTTTATCACAATGATGTGTTGTATATGAAAATGATGATATAATTTTAAAATATTATTTATATTCTATATTCCTTTCTATTTTAAATTATTCTGTCATTATTATAATTAACATCCGATTTTTTGGATATGATTATCATTATTATTCTCACCCATGATTTATCAATATAAATCCTTTTATCAGTCAATGTATTTCCTTACCTTACTGGAATTTCATTCATTGCCTCTATTTATAAATATCATTAGGGGAATAAATGCACAAAAGAGTACATGAATTCAATTTATTGGATAAAAAAGATTGATTTAATGATTTTCTGGTTTTATTACATACAAGTGATGATTGAACATAATTTTAATATGATTCAAAACCTTTAAATCATGATATGTATTAAATGTTTTATATTTTTATTATATATTATTTATTAGTAATATATTAAAAATATGGGTTTATATAAAAGAAAGTGATATACTATATGAAATATCAATTTTATATCAAGAATTTAAAATAGCAATATAGGTTTCAATTTTTATGTGAGATTCATGTATGAATCATTTCTCTAAATATTGGGAAAAATTGATCATCTAGGATGGAAAGTATTTTATCTTGTATAGTATAGTATGGTAACCATTATATTTCGGTTAATAATATTGTATTGTAATAAAAATTTATAGAATTTTTTGATCTGCACATGTTAAAAAAATTTCTTATAATTAACCAGTCGAATCTTAAATTTAAATATGCACAGGATAAAACCCCTCATTTTGGGTGCAATAAAATTACATGTTTCACTATTCCATGATCTCCATATGGGATATTGGAGTTTCAATGAAAATATAATTAGGTGAGATAAAAATAATATAATATTTTCAATATATATATATATTACAAAATTATAAAAATCATATTTTAATGTCTTTAGGATGACCCACAATAGATATATTATTTAATATATTCATAGGAATGAATTATAATAAACTAGGTTGATGAAACAATTAACTAAGATAAATGATATAATATTTATTTTTTAAATTAATATCAAATATCATGTAAATCCCAAGAATCATTGAAATTCATAAATTCATAAATAGTGGGTTAAACACTAATCATTGATACCAAAATACAACAAAACTATATTTTAATGTTTATCTACTAAAGTGAATTAACTATTTCACCACTAGGGAGGTTTCAGCTAATAATAACTTAAAAGGCTGAGCTACGTGTTGGTTTGGAAAATTATTGATTCTAGAATAAACCAATGAGATCTAATCTTGTTTTTATTACCAAATTATCAATCATTAATATCCCACTCTGCATGACAATTTTATTTTATATTATGATAAATTGTCATATTCTTTAATTATTTTTATTGGATCTAGTGTTGTTCGTTTCAATTACAATTTTAATCACTTTCAAATTATATGGTCATGTACATAAAAAGTTATTTTATTCTAGAATTCATATCTTTTATTTTATTATTAATATATTTATTATATATTTCTTTTTGAATATTAAATATACATTCCAAACATATGATTGGATCCCTGTTTTCTATATTTTTTATGACCCAACCCACCATTCCCTACCTGGAATGCAAACAGCAAAAAATGAAACTTCAAGCCCTCCTCCAATAGGACATGGACATTTGAATTGAACCAAGTGGACATATCACACATATGGGAGGTATTAGTTTAATATAAGTATACACATGAATATATATCCAAACACCACTATAATGTAGAAATATAATCAATTCATAATATAAATTGATGCATAAATTAAATCCCATGTGAATTTATATTATATATATGAAGAAATTGAAAATGAAAAAATCTCTAAAAAACAATAAAATAACCAATCTAAGAGAAAATAGTTGGGATACATAAAAAACAACTCATTGATCCATATGAATTCCTTCCATGATAACAAAGATCCACCTATTATTAGTCTACGATGTACTCTACCAAAAGGCATGGTGTTTACACAAGACACTACATGTGCTGGAATAGAAAATGTTTGGGTGAGCATTAGCATACCTAGTAGGACACCCTTGAATCGAAAAAAACAATGAATTGAGGATAATAGTCATATCACCATGATTTCATGACAATCATAATATGAGAAAATAACCAGAATAACCCATATATACTCAAGATTGAAACAAATTATAAATGTATGGTCACAACATACTTCCATCCTAGGATTCTACTCAAGGATCAATAAAACAATAATCTGGGAGAGATCAATCCCTAAACCATACTATCAGTGATGAAACTTGTATAAGAATATATACTCATGAGTATTTTACCTGAATAAAAACAATGTAATCATTGTGTTATCTTTATAGATACTAAATTATCATAAATAATTTATAAAACACAAAACATTTTGATACACATATTATGTCTCTCATACATGGCCTACATGGCATTCCTCACCCTACTATGAGTAATCCAGATTGTATGGGGATCACATGCCTAGATTTTTACTATTGATATTTTTTACCAAACTTTGGGGAGAAATGATAGAGGATCATATGTCCGGCCATATGTATGGTTTATTGAATCTATAGAATACTATTCAAATAGAGGAGATCACTTCATATCATTGGGATATTATTTATCATTGTGCCCTAATAAATATTTTATTGTAGAGAACAAACTATTTATATTGGTATGTTCTGAAATAGTACATGGGAACTCAACCTTGATCTAAAAAAAGTTTTTATGTAGAGAAAAAATGCTCTAACATTACCTTAATTAAGGACATGAAGGGTATTATGGGGTATATAATATGTCTCTCTATGTTTTTCCCTTAACGTATCATGTCATATCTCACCAAATGAATTTATCCATATACATAGAGTGTTATTTATGATACAGGATGGGTTGAGGTCTATTGGGAATTGGATTGTATTATTTGTTTATCCTATATACATGGACCCATGACTGTGTACTATGGGAATGTTTGTGTACGATGTTCGTATTTCAGTACATTCCAAAGTGAACACATTGAAATCCACATCATACTGTGTATAGGGTTTGGTAAAAAACTCAACATTTGTCGTCCTACCAAAATCATGTACATTAAAATGTATTTGAGTTTTGTCCTTACATATATGGAATGTAAGGCCACATAGACTCATTATTTTCTACTCCATGTACACTATATGATACCAAAAAATAGGTTAAATGTTTTTTTGCACACCCACATGTTTTTTAGGGTCACATGGAAATCTATAAATGTACTGCATCTGCACACTGATCATGGTGATTGATGGTCACACAACGTGTCATCCCACAACATGACATGTAATATATTACTCAATGTGTAAACACTAGCCACCACATATTGGGTACTAAATGGTGTGGGTTACTATTAACTATATTTTTTTCAATAAGATTTCACTAAAACTATTTTATATTCCTTTATAATCTTCTATAGATCATAACTACCTTTAGAACCACTATGAATCACACCACAACACCTAGGTCTGGGTTGACCACACCTCACTACTAATCTAAATTTAGATTCCAAAACATCATCACCATTATAACCTTTTATAATCACTATATGAGGCTTGGAATGGTCCAAATCATGAAAACACTATTATCCACCTCATTTCTCCTCACCATCATCCTTAGTGGCCTAATCTCGACCATCTACAACTCAAAAACATTCCTTGCTTCTACTATATAATGATATAATAATTCTATATAACATATTCATCATTAGATTATTTTCATCATGTACATACCTCAATAAAATAACCCGATACAAAAACCAATCACATAACAACAATTTATTGTTACATTGGATAGACCCAAGATGATCGTCCCCACAGGTACTGTCAATGCATCCAAAAACCAAAAATGTCATTGGTGAACATTGACGAATACTAGGAGAGATGTACACAATGCAATATAGGATTTAACTGACGGTTTTTCCACCATCGATGGGATCTTATAATAGAGAATTATAAAATAAATAATAATCAATAAATAATAGCCATCAAATAATAATATATAAGAAAATGAATTGATTGTTAGAAAAATAAATGAATAATGACCCTTTAATTAATTCATAGAGATGTTACATAAATTTTTATAAAGAATCTAATTAATTTTAATTAAAAAAAATACCCTAAATCAATTTGGATTCATTATAAATGAATAAAATTTCTAAATCATTAAAATCAAATTATATCCCAGAGCTCAGTTGTTGATGATAAAATTCACAGTACCAAATCCTCAATCCCATGATCATCCGCCTACATCACCTCAACATTTAACCTCTTATTATGTTATCCAACTACTCAATAACTCTTAATTATGTTTCTAAAAAAATTAATTATTTATAAAATTGTTTCAATAGTATAGGATTATGATTAGGGCATGTAAAAAATAATAGATGAATAAATAAATAAATATTTTTTTATTCCTCCCATGACCATTCTTGAACTAAATGTCTAACATACACTATATTTTAGGCATCCCTAGGGTAGAACTAGTATTTTGGATTTAATGGTGGCCTCATTTTTCCCATATTGAACACTATTAGATATATATTACAATACTTTGAAAATATTTCATATGCATGATATAATATATTTAATATTTTTAATATATCTATATTGTGGTACCCCGGACCATAGAAATCCATGTCATCTCCCTACACGTCTATTGTGAAATTGTTTAAAATTAACAATGTTATGCACAAAAACATCATATATACTATATTCTCCCAACTATTATGGTAGTTCATTATAGAAACTGATAACCCCTTCAAATTTTATGATGATAAGTTTTTTATGCATCTCCCACTCCATTGAGAACTCATGAAAGTTCTTGTTATTCCAACAAGAATACCCCCAAGGATAAATTTCATAATAAAAGGTTTTATCCTATTGATTCTAAAAATATAATTTGATCCAAAAATATTTAATTCCATCCTCAATTTCTATATAACCCTTGATGACATCATGAAAACGTGGTCTAACTATATTGGATGCGTTAAGTGGTATTCTCCCTCGAAATACCCATATTATAACTAGGAATGGGCCTACAAACAACAGTGATAGATTGCTTTCCTGGCTAATCCTATATATTCCTCATTGATTGTATATTTCTCACAACACATGATCTCCCATATCAAACACCAAATGATTCAATAATTGAGTTTTATAAGACTCCTAAGAACATTGAAATTCCTCATTCTCCCCTATTTGAACGAATCCTTTTTCAACCATCTATGACACTAATTATTAGACCGTAAACAATGTTCCTATTGCTCTGACCCATATTGTGGTGACCTAAAATGAATATTAAGAATAAAATTAAAAGGTTTAATACTAATGGTGTTTTGTTAATAATAATTATATTCAAAATCAACCAAGGTAGATGATTCTACTTGATTCAACCAAAACTATCATGTAAACGAAAAACATGTTATCTAAAATCTGAATGGTCATATTTTTATGGCAATATGTATAGTTTAAAAACACTATATTAAACCAAGATTTATTCCCATAGCCTCCTATAACTCTATTTATAGTAATTACATGATGTCAGAATAACAGTCTAAAATGATCATCGAGGAATATTCATGAAGATGGAATAAATCCTACAGACACCAGAATTCCAACATGTCCAATGAACTATACTCTTAGATGGATCATTAATGGTCTTGTATGGTGATTCTATCTATAATCAAATAGATATATTCACGATCTATCAGTAATCATGGATTCAAAATCATGGAAACCACAAAGTTGCAATCAAAAATCCACGTACAAAAAGGTACCTAGGCATTCACCAACTAATAGGTGATTACTCAAGAAAAAAAATTAGAAACATGCTACTAGATCCAGGTCCACTCAACCCAATTCAAAATGTTCTAAGTACATAATCACCTTTTAAATATGTACTACTAAGGAAAATCATGGAACCATCCCATTACCTCTTCTCGTAGCATGATCAATGTCATCATCTATCCTTGAATAAGGTTGTTTTATAGAATACATTTAGAATATCCATTAGGAACATATTTAGTAGATATCTGGACACACAAGATCTCATAATAGATATCCCCATGTTTTGTCTCCCTAACATGTGGATGGAGTGTAGGGGAGAGAATAATAAATAGGATATATTTTCCACCATCATAATCCATTAGGGCCAACTACAATGATGTAAACTCCTCTTTCACCTATCCCAATAACAGCGGATTGAAAACCTTGAAATGAACCTCTTCATCTATGACCATTCCCCTTCGGGTATCTCAATATAGAACTACATCAACCTCTAATGGGTTCACTATAACTCCCCTAGATATGAAAACACATCTAATGAATTGGAACTACTAAATTTATAATCAGTTATTTGACGTACTCTCAATAAGATAATGCTCTGGGTGTTTGTCCATTACCATTTTTGAGTGTCTCAAATGATCCAAATATGGATCATAGAACACAAGGAATTCATTAATGAATATTTTCATTTATGTATCCTAACAGGATTGAAACATCTGGTACATATGTTAGAAAAAAACCATTGTCACATTCAACACATCAAGTAGGTATCAATAATATCTTAATGTAACCATTGATGATCTAGAATGTTACCATTAGAATATACTCCACTCACAATATTATAGGATGATAACCCATATTGAGGTTAATATATTATAACCACTTCAAATCATACCACTGATTGAATAAGTTTTCAATTGTCAATGTTGGAATGTCCTTGAAAGTCAACTATTTAAGGAGATGATATTCTCCACATAAATTTTAGATTTGATACGCTATCTTGGTGAACAACACTAGACATCCCAAGGAAACACAACAAGAATAAAAAATCCCATACTCACTAGATTCATCAATCACACCTTTATCTCTCACAGATAGGTCAGGTCGTCTAATATTCTAGATCAAATATAAATCCTTCTCTTGGTGCAGGTCCAAGAAGAAACAAAAAATATTGACAGCGAAATAAGCATGAAAAATCTTCATGAATGACACCCTAATATTACTCATCCCCCAAATGATATAGAATGATTATAACATCCACTACTACAAGGATTATTCAACACAAATCAGAGGATATTGGTAGTATCCCCTAGAAAATGGGCTTTTCCTAATCTATATTGGATCCATTCTATCAATAAAATGAAAAATCCATCCTAAAAAACATAGATACAATAACACCCACATTAGTAATATTATAAAAATCATTGATCGTATAAAATTAGTACATAATAATGAAAAAATAATTGTCCCACATTAGTTCTGGGGAAAGATTCAATACAAGTATCTCTCTCTTACAACAGTCAGGAAACATTGAAATAAGATGTATGTGATCACTGAATATTCTTTATTGCCAACGAGCTTGTACCCTAGTGGTACAAGCTCCTGCTTGGCATCCAAAAGCCCTAGGGATCAAATCCGGGTAGGGGTGAATTTCTGGGTACTGTAGCGGGGTACTGTAGCAGTACTGTAGCATCTGTGGAATTGTAGCAGCGGCGAAACTGTAGCGGTGGAGGGACTGTAGCATGGACTATAGCGGCGATGGTTAATGTAGCAGTTACTGTAGCATCGCGGGTACTGTAGCAGTACTGTTCACCGAGGGGTCCTTTGGGACAAAAAATGGGCTTTCAAGCCTTGTATTCAAGCCACTTGGACTTGGGCCTTCGGGCTATGTAATGTGTCGCCGTCTACCCAGTCTAAAGAGGTCTTTGCTTTAAAAAATAATAAATTGAGGCTTCGGCCCCAACCTTTTAAAAAAACTGAATATTCTTTATTGATGCATCTTAACATAATATATGAGCTAATAAGATTAACCGGAATCACTAGGCGTCAAACATGAGATAATTGTAGATAAATATGGCTTGTGACATTGTACTAAAAAATTTTCTTGTGTAGAGACAAAACATATGGTAACTCAACCCACACTCCAAGCCAAAAGGCAATATGTTCATACATTTTGAGCCAATCCATTCTATTTTAACCTATTATATAAAACTATGTCCCTATATAAAAAATTTTACATCAAAATGACATCAAACATACATGTCAAATGAACTCGTATCCTAAACAAAGACACTTCCCACCTTGGGATGCACTATATTAGCTGTAAGGTTTTAAATTAGGAAACAAGAATGTTTAAATATGGGGAAAGTGTACAAAGTCTATTCATTTACAAACCTCATAAATCTTCACCAATATATGTCTCTACCAAATCTTGTTCATTATCTAACTATGATACTCATAAAGCTCACTAAAAATGAGTTTCTTATCTAATAGTACCACTGAAACTACCTATTTCTCAACCTAAGAGAGGAAATCTACATGATCAACTATAGGTGGTTCATCATGCTTCCCTATGGATGGATACATTTTTTGTTATGAACATAGAGGAACCACCTATTTTATAGTTCCATAAATAAAATCTCTATTTATAATAATATCACAATTTCAATATTTATATTTAATACAGGGTTGTGTTTATCATGGAGGTACCTAGTGACATACAAGATGCACCATGGTCAGAAGGGTATATATAGGGAGATGAATAATGAAGGATATGGTAACTGAAATCTATTCATATATAATGCATGTAGAATTATTTTTCAAATATATAGTCCCTTTGTTTGTCAGTTTTGTAAACATGTTACTAGAGTTTTGGTTAATGTTTAAATAGGATGTCACATCATTAATTGGTTCTCTTAAATTAGAGTTACACAAAACCACTTTACATTGATTCCATAGTTCTCATACCAAACATCATAGTTGGACAATCACTAAAAATATTTTCCTATGATATCTTTCTAAAATTCCACTCTATCACCACCCAACACACTCTAGATCACTATGTCTGTTGTATGTTACGAATAAAAACCAAATTAGTACACTTCTAGGCTATGGGATACTTACTTGTACAAAGTGGACATATCCCACACATGGGATACCGTATCCAAATGTAACTATACACACAAACATATCTCCATATACTATTATAATTTGGAAATATAAACAAATTATATTTTAAATCCATGTGTAAAATTTATCCCACATTAATGTATAACAAGATTTATATAAGAAGTGAAAAAGGGAAAATAAAATTCCATCAATGTAGAAAAAGAGACTAATCTGCTAACAATAATGGGGTAGCTACCGAAAATAATCCCCTGAATAAATCATTGTTTTTTCTAGAAAAACAATCATATATGTAACCCTAGACTATAATGAAATCCAATGAAATATATATCATCTATATAATAGATGATGTGTGTGGAAAGGACTATGTAGGGTTGAGTATAAACATACCAACTAAGAGACCAAAAAATCACCATACTCAAAGAATTAAATAGAATATATAGCTCATCACCATGAATATATATCAATAAATATTTGACAAAATAACCATAATTACCCTATTAAACACATGATATTCACTAAGTATCTATGTAAGGACAAAACCACAATGCCAACTAGTATTCTACTAATAGCTCCAGGAATCACTCTTTCGGTAGAACTCACTCCATGATCCTTTTTATCCCTGTTGTCAATCATCCAATGTAACATAAAAAAGGAATTTACATGAAATAATACTATGTAATGTTAGAGGGGTCATTCAAGACACTCACTCAAACTGTAACACTTAATAGAAGATTTCATAAGTTGATACAAAATAGCGTATCTCACCTAAGGATTATTGGGGGCCCATAACTCTACCAGGATTAATCCTAATAGGATGTTTATCACATGTCTTGATAGTCTATAATATGAATCCTAACACATCCTAGTGAATAATTGATGAAGTATTACACTTAAAAAAATAAATATTGATTTATGATTCTATCTGAGATTAATCCCATAAAGGGGGTCACTTCATATAATAAAGATGTGATGAGTTATTGTACACTAATTTAAATGGATTAATGGAACTAACCTAGTAAATATTAGACTAAATTAAAATATATAATGGGACACTCCCAAGATAAAACCAATGTTTTTCTTTTGAGAATAAGTGATATAATTTTTCTTCTAATAAGTACATAGTTTTTCTTAGAGGGTAAAATGAATCATTATGAGTATTGAATTTAACTAACATTTTCTTGATGAATCACTTGGAAGGAATTTATCTATTAAAAATTATTTTTCATTTATGATACATAGTATATATATGTTTGATAGAATTTTTGTGGGTCATTTATGCTTCCTCATGTACTCTGGCTCACGTACGTGTACTATGGTGATGACCATGTACACTATCCAAGTATTAATTTCATATGAATTACAATATGTGTATTCTATATCACATGGAATTGTGATGGAGATCCTCATGATACATATTTCCAAGACCATATGCTTTTTTAAGAATACAATTAGTTCCCCACTATACACGACATGTGAGCCCACATAGACTACTGAACATGTTCTCCATATACATGTCGAGTTGTATAACAAGATGTTATAAGGAATGTGAACCCAGAAAAAGTGTATGAGGTAACATGTAATATGGGACATCTTCTAAATGTACATGCTAATCTGGCTGACTGTGGGACATCTGTAATGTGGGCCCATCACATGGATTGTGATATTTGACTCAATAGATAAACCCTAGTTCCCACAATGTGGATACTAGATAAATCATGTTTTCCTAATATATAAACAATTTATTTAAATATATAATGAAAAAAATAACATATTCACTTGTTTTCTCATGCATTTTTTCACATCTATCAAAACTATCAAAAAAATACACCATAATAGCCTTGTCTATCTTGAAAACCCTCCATAGCTAGCCAAATGTTTGATTTTGGCCGTTTTTCATCATTAATTATCAATTGTCTCCATATAAACTGCCACATGGACTTGACAAAAATAAAAGGACCGCAGATCCATCAATTCTCCACACCATCATCAAATGCTAAATTATTGCAACCTAGAGCTAAAAACACCATTCATTGATCTTGCTGAATGATATGATCAACCAGGCTTGTAGATAAATAGTAACCCAATAAATATTTAATGAACCATCATAGATTCCACAGATTCATCATGTCCACAAACTAGGAAATAAAACACATGAAAATTATCCACTATTGAGAAGGATTAAGTCATAATGACTGGTCCTCCCAAGTATCGTCAAACCATCAGCCTACTGAAAATGTTGTTGCAAAACATTGAATAATTAAGGTAGAAGACACCATATCCTAATGTAATCTTTTACTATAGATTAGTTTATTTATCCACCAATGGTGGAATCCATGAATTTTGAATTATCAAATCAGCAAGAGAAAATGTACATAAATAACATATTTTTTTAAATAGTAAGAGAATGAATCTGGAATATAACAAAATGAAAAATAATCCCTGAATAAATTTAAAGATGAGAAATTCGTGTTCATATATATATAAGGGTTTTAAACTAAAAATAATAATATTCCATCTCTCAGTTTAGAATATTCACTAATGAATAGAGTTTCTACATCCATTTTAATAGGGAGGTCTAAGATCCCATTCATTGTCGATAATCGTCATTGTACGCGATCCTCAATGCCGAGATCATCTTATAATTTTCTCTCACCTTGAGCTCTCCAGCCTCTAATTTCCTATTTTATTTTGTGTATAACCTATGGAGTTCAATATATCATGGTTTAAATATAGTATGATTTTATAGTCCAGGTAATAAAAAATAAATCTATTAATAAATCAATTAATTTATTAATCAATCGATGAACATTCTTAAAAAAAACATCCAGCGAACATGAGTGTTATTTCACACCTATGGTAAAAACCAAAATTTGAATTTAATATTATTTTATATTTCTCAACTAGAACCTCATTCTTTATATATTAGATTATTTCATAAATAATATATAATAATTATATAACATATATAAACAATTTAATATATCTTCACTTACGTTCTATAGCCCTGAAGTTCTACCTCATCTCGGTGTATAACTCAAAAATAATATATAAAATATTCCAACATAATTTATAGAAATTATAGAGTGTATAAAATTTGAATCATGAACATATTAAAAAAGAAATAAATATATTCATATTGATTAATTAAGGAAGATATCATATTAATTTCATTTAATTTTTTGATAATTTTAGTTTCATTAGTTAAATATTAAAGATTCATAATTTTTGAAAAGTGGTATTAAAAACAATGAAAAACATTTGGGGTTACCTATGATCCCCAATGATTTATAATATGATAATAGGAGAATTGGGAAATTAAATTTAGTTTTTGACTTCTAACTAGTATTTTTTATTAGTTACAATTATAATACTTATAATTTTAGTTTTCATTAACATTTTATAACATGATAAATCATTGTGATATTTTTTTAAAATTTTTAGAATTATAAATTTAAAAGTTATATATGGACCCCAATTAATTTAGAAGTATTTAATGATTGATTTTTACTATATTTTGTTTAAATATTTTATATGTTGGATCTTAACTGTTTCTGAATTAATATGATTACATGATACTTCATTATATGATCCATCATTTTAATGATTAATTATAAAAATTATATATTTTTTATAATAAAATATGTCTTCTGCTGGATCACATGAGTTTTTATATTAAATCTATAACATAATTATAATGTTATATTGAATATTTATAAATTTATCAAAAATTAATTGGTTTATTTATTTCATTTTATATCTAGTTATGATTGTTTTAAAGCTGAGTCATAGATAATACTATAGTTTAGTATGATTTTCCAGAATCTATGTGAGAATAAAATTATATATGATTTAATTTTTTATTAATAGATGATCCAAATTTAGAAATATGTCAAAGATTGTTTGATTTATGTTTTTATTCTATTTAAAAAATTACACCACAACACATAAACAATCAATAGAATATTTAATATCATTTTTTATTAGAAATGATTACCCCCAATGTCACATAATGAAACATGGTATTATCCAAAAATTTATTTCCCAGTATGATGATCAATTTACTAGTTATAAAATCAGTTGTTTCGAACTACAATGTTGAGGGAATGAATTACATGCGTTCTTCCTAGAAATTATGATGAGATTATTATAATGTAATAGAGGTGGTTCTATCATAAAGAGTACAATAATATCAGAAAATTTAAATCCATGATTTGGTGGTATAAACTATGGTAAAAAAATACACAATTATTAAATAGTGTAACAAATATTTGATAATAATTTATAGTTTTAGGTTATAAATATCCCCTTGATTATTAGGTTGTGTAATGATATTAAGGATAATACATAACTATCATTTTACTATGAAATAATGTGAGTAGTTGAATTTAATATTTAATAAGTAATTGTGTGAATATAATTTCTATATGGTATTATTATTCTATAATTTTACAATCATAATGTGTTTTTTCCTGGTTTATGTGGTTTTAAAGAGGTGTCTTAATTAATTTTACATTGGATTCTTATGTTTGAACCTGTATGAAGATAAATATAATCAATATTTATATTTAGTATAGAATAATTTTAAAGGATAAATTTCATATAGTCTATAATAATTATTGTTGTCTGATAGTCACATTAAATTTTAAAAATAAAAAAGGAATTATATTATATTTTTTCATTTTTGTCATTATATAACGAATAAAAACAATAAAATTAGATATTAATTATATAGTTTGAACTTTAGTATAAGACAGTAAACTTTTCTTGTCATAATTTTTTAATACATTGATTTATAGGTTAAATATAGGTATTTAATAAGTTGATATTTTTAATATAACATTACATTAAATATAATTTTTTTGGATTCATTTGATTCTAAAGTATTGTAATTTAAAATATAAGATGTTTTGGGGTCACCATTTAAATATATATATATATATCATTAATTTTATTATAATATTCCTGATCCATGTAAGTTTATGTCATTTAATTCATTAAGAAAAATTTGGTGCATCTTATTAATTATCAATGTCTATTATTACTATAATCATTAACAAATATCAATTTTTTGTGGGAGAACTATATATTTATTGGGAGATATTTTATTGAGATACAAGTTCATGTATATATAATTATTATTGTTTTCATCATGATGATTCTCACGAAACTGATTATCAGGGGTTCTATGTAATATTCCAGGGATGTAGCCAGATTAACAAATACATACTTAATTTCCTCCATCTTTAGTTTCTTTTTTGTTGATTTCAGGATGAAACTATTATTTTTTATTTATTTAACGAATGTGTGGGATTTAGATTCACATTATGTAATATATAAATTTTTTTCACATTTCAGTTCATATATTGGCCATAATTGAAAAATTAACTTTTTTTTGTTAATTTGAAAATTATAAAAATTATTTGACCCCCATGTAATGTATATTTGGATTGTTAAATTACTTTTTATTAATTTAATTTCAATTATTTTATTTTTGTTAAATAATAACTGTATATTACTGAATCCAATAATAGTGTATAACATAATTATTTTATAATATTATTCTTCATATTTAATATTTTATGAAATATATAACTTGTTATTTAAATTTATCCATCATTATAAATATTCATTAAATTGTGAAATTAAAATGTAAATTCATTTTAAATTAATATAATTAATTGTTGATCTAATTATATAATTCTTATATTACATGTTAAATTTTATTTTACTAATTTATAATGAACCCTTTTTATACCTATAAAAAATATATATAATATATATTAATTGTAATTCAATTTTTATATATTAATTTATTATATTTAATATATATTAAAATTTGATTTGTTCTTTTAAAAAATTAACCATATTTAACAATTTATAACATTAATTTTATGTATTTATTTTAATTTGATAAACTAAAAAAAGCCATATGAAGTTCCAGTTATGAATTTTTTTTTGTTTCCTCAGATGAAAAATGAGTCATCCAATGTGTTTTTTGGAAAAAAATATTCAAAGTCCTATAAAAATACTATGAAGATGAAACCACCTATTATTACTACGATAAGATCTAATGCCTTGATGCCACAAATTTCATTTTATGATATTACTTGTAATCAACTCTCATCAATTAGTGTTCATAAGAAAATAGAAATTCTTTATTCCATTATAATGATATAATGCCTCACCAATGCCTTTTGATTACTCATATTATCACTACCCATTAATCGAACCAATATTTTATTAATGAAAATTCTTATTGATTTGATTAAAATTCTTATTATGTAAAATGGTTATATAAATTTTTTTTACTTCCTTGGTTTTATGTTTTTGGATTTTAAAATACCACAAAGATTTGTTATTGTTTCTAATATATCTCTTCAACAGTGATACCAAGATTAGAATAAATATAATTCATTAACAAATCTAATTTACTTAGAAAAAGGAATACATGACCACGTCTAGTAGAATTTCACCATATGAAGCCAATTTTTCAGATCATGGAAAGGAGGTATGGTCACTGGGTTTCGCTCTTGACCATGCACAAGTCGAGATTCAACACATTAAGCTTGAAAAGAACCCCCCTTGGTAGAAATGGAAGTTAATTGAGAATACCACATAAGTGATGTTATCCCAGACATCCCAAGATTCTATCACCATTGCATTTCGTACCCTTAGGTCTTATGTGGGTGTTATAAGGGGATATGTAACAAGATTTGAGCATAATGATTATATGAATTAGTATTGTATAAAGAATATATAATCATTTTATTATTGTTACAATATAAATGGTTTTTAAGGAACAAATATTATTTATAATTAACATTTAATTAAGAATTATATTTTTGAATATTTAATGTATTTTTTAATTAAATAATATTTCAATAAAATATTATTTCAAAATTATATTTTATTATATGTAAAGGGTCATATATTTTTTATTAATACAATTGTAATTTTTATAATTGTTTGAAAGCGAATTTTTTCAAAACCCATTAATTTATTTATAAAAGATGGTTTATATTTTAAAAGTAAATATTAAAATATTAAAATTTATATATATTAAATGAATATTTTTTTGGATTTAGGACATCGAAATTATCAAATAGTGAATTTTTCATAATTTGCTGAGAATGTCGAATTTTTGGGTAAAAATTATATACCGTTTAAATATATAATATGTTTTATGACATAAAAATTAAACAATAATGTTATTATGAAACACTATAAAAGGTTTTTCAAACAATATATTTTATATCTTTAAAATAATGAGCTTTTAGGTTTGTTTGATTACTTTTATTCTACCTTAATGGAACCTCCTAGAATTATAATATATATTAATATTTTTAAAATATTTCCTTGATAGTGTGACACACCTCCACATAAGAAAGGATGATATTTTACTATATTTTTCCATCGACCTTATAAAATAATTTTTTCCACTTCGCATTGGGAAAAACCTTTGGAAAAACCATGGGTTTGTTTGTGGTTTTGATTAGTTTAATTTGCAGTGTCCAAAACCAAAATGATAAATAATTCTCTCTCATTTCATATATAAACACACTCATTCTCCCATTAGTCATCACAAAAAACCTTTTGAGCTCTACCAAAATCTACCAACATCTCTCTATAATCCTTCTAAGGTGCCCCAATATCCTATGAAGCCTTTCTCTAGCCTCTCTTAATCCTTTGGGATCACACCACCAAGTAAGGGATTTCTTCCTTTCTAAATTTGTCCAAATTTCATTATGTTGTTATACCAATTGATTTTAAATTACAAATGTTGGGGTATGATTTATCACCTCCACCTTTCTTCTATATTTATTTTTTAATGATGAAAGACCTCTTTCTCCTGCATTAATTCCTCTCATGTACACCTGTTACCATGCCAAAACTCAATGAGGAATTTGTCTGTTCCCATTTACATTAAATAAATTATTTAATATTATGCATCTAAATTTCATTACATATGTATGGATATTATGTTACATAACCCAATTACTTTCAATTTCATGTATAAATTATGAGAGACCAATTTCTATCTCATCAAACAGTTTTTACGATGTCTATTTGACGTCATTATGTTGCTGATGTTACACCAAAATTTCCCATGAAAAAGTAATCATGTAACTTAAAACCATACCCATTTCCCTATCAAGGTTATTCATCTCTATGAACATGTAGTTATTTATTGATTACTGCTATTTATTTATTGCACATCTCTTATATGAGGAATAAATCATGATGTTTAATGAATCCATGTTGAATGATCCATGTGACACACATATGCATGAAATTAAATGATTAAAAAGGGTCCACCATGATATCACACCAATACATTCAGAAAATATTAGTATCATTACACATCATGTTCAATGAGGGTTTACACATTAAAATTCATGTGCAATGAGAGTTTACTTGTGTTAATTCAAATGAAATGAGGGTTTACTCATGGTCCATGAGAAATGAGGCTTGACACATTCTAATATCATGTAAAATTTTGTTTCCACATTTCCATGTTATGATAATAATGTAATATCATTCATTTATGTTCATGTTTCCCTTACTCTTAATTTATATGCCTATATCATAACATGTAAAATATTCTTCAGGTTATTCCATGTTTACTTCATTGAAGGTATTTATATATCATCATTCTCTTAATCATGTCCTCATGTTATCCAAGGTGATGCTACGTAAGAAAGAATGTTGGGGTCATGTAAAAGTTATTTTGAATAAAAATATTGTGTTTTATGATCTATTTTATTATGTAATGTTCCTAATTTCTCATGAAACTAGACATTTAGATCCATTGAGTTTTCTAAATTGAATATTTATGTAATACATCTTGTTTTTGTATATAATAAAAAGATGGGTTGTTATAGTTGGTATCAGATGAAAAGTTTAGTTTTTGTTGGTATTAGGATTAGAATACACTATTAAATGTCGAAGAGATAAGACTAAGTATAATAAAAATAACCCTACATTTTTGTGAGTGTATATTAATTGTTTTTATCATGAAAATACATCAATATCTTGATAAGAAAAAATAGAGGTGGATTTAGAAAATATGTATGAAGGGGTAAAAAAATGAAAACAACACATTAATATAGACTCGAACGGGAACTGGTGCATGAAAATGGGATGTACTATACACTTGGATACGAAACTCCAGGGGGATATGATTTGGTTTGTTAATAAGCATAGTATGAATTGTTATTAATGTAATAAAAAAATTTCCTTTGATTATATAGTAGGAAGTAGATCATGGATAACATATATTGAATCATAGAAATTCATATGTTATGAAAATGAATATAATTTACAAGACATCACTTTTTGCCAATAGATCTCCCTTTATGTGTTACTCCTAGTATTACTTTATTCTAGCCAATGGCTCATAATTGGGGGACTATGGATAACAACCGATGCGAAGATCAATGTGATGACTATTCTAATGAGAAGACCAATCTGATGGGAGTGGGAATCACAAAAATTTTCACATTACTCAATTAGTTAACTTAGGTTTTGAATAGAATCATGGTAAAAGAGAAACATTCAACCCCCCCCCCCACACAAATAAAGAATAATCCAGACTCGAGATATTCATAATACAGAGGAATAATATTTTTAAGAGGTCATCTGATCCGAAAATATCTAAAAAATGAATCAACACCATTGAAATTATCTTTTACATCCTTCAATGTTCAAAAAAAAGTGATGGTTATTCTAGTTTTTTATCATTTAGAGGGTGAAGTTAATTAGTGGGGGACCTTGATAAAAAATATGAAGCATGTGGAAGTGATTGAGGCATTGGAAAGGGAGGATTGCAAGAAAATGTTTTTTGATAAATATTTTCCATGCAGCGTCTGAATTATGATGGAAAGGGACTTATTCTACCTTAAGAAAAATGAAAATTAATCCATTAGAGTGTATGATGAAAACAACATAAGGCTGGAATGATATTTCTATGTCTTGGTCATTATCCCCAAATGCAATGTTGGACACTATTTGGTTTGCTAAAACCTAGCATACAAAAAGTACTAGTGATCCATGTCTTCTATAACAATGAGTAAATTTTTTGATGTTACCTCAATGTCAAAATAGAGATCGGAATATTCCAAGGGTACCATGGGGAAATGAAGGGTAAGGTTGAATTTTATTCTAGTGGTATGATGGATAAATAAAACTATGCTAAGAAATATCAGTACTCCACATCCAAATGGTGTGAAAGAAGTACCCCAGAAATTTCTTGAAGTGGAAGAGAAAATGTTGTAGGTGTGGAAGAGAAGGGAACTTAGCTATTAAATTACGCTGAGAAAAATATGATGCTATGACATTTATGTAGAATTCTTTGTTTACCCTCAACATATTTTTCATTGCATCAACTACATAGAACCTGAACATTTTTCAAACCAATGTCCCTTGCCAAGAGTTTTCGAAGGCAACCAACAACCTCCAAGGAAACATGGGAGATCTTTTTCCATTACTACTCCTGAAGAGAAATCAACAATGAAGTGGTGATATATAAGCTAGTTATTTGTTAAATAATAGATAACATATTTTTTTATTTTGGTTATATTCATTTTTTATTTCCCCAATGTTCAGTAGAACAATCCCAACACCACCACAAATCGTGTAAGTAAAGAAGACAGTGAGTACAAAAATGGGGAAATTATTGCATCCCATTAATATATAACTTCCCATATCACTGTATTTTGATTGAAATTCCTTGTGAACCTTTTCATACTCCCTCCGATGGAATTTTATACAGTTCTAGGTATGGAGTGGATTTCCAAATATAGAGCTAATAAAAATTGCCGTGATAGGGAAATAACTCTCCAAAAAGAGAATTGACAGTAGATTATATACATGTTCAAGGAGGAGGATGAATTCTCTTTATGACCATCATCTTAAGAGGGTATATTACTACCCCATGATGACACATATCTTGCTCAGATGATTGATTCTATAGAAGAAACCATCATTGAAAACATGCATGTTATGATGGAATTCACTAAAGTGTTTTATAAGGAATTTTTTTGTGTTCCTCTATGAAGAGATGTGGAATCCTCGATTTATATTGTACTTAGAGAGTATCCATTATCCACATTCCTATATAGAAAGGTTTGTTTGGATCTTCAAGAGATAAAGAAACAAATACATTATAATCAATATAAATGGTTTATACACCATTATGCTTCCCGATGGGGTGAACCAGTCCTCTTCGTCGACAAGAATGATGGGTCAATGCACCTTTTCATTGATTATCATGAGCTCAAAAAACACGATAAAGAACAAAAATCATCTTTCAAAAATCGATGAATTGTTCGATCAAATAAATGGAGAACATTACTTTTCCAGGGTGGATTTGCAGTCTGGATATTACTTTGTAAGGGTGAAGAAGGAGGATATCTCCATGACTGCTTTTCGTATAAGGTATGAGCACTATGAATTCAATTTAACACCTTTCAGACTCACTAATTATATAGTTATCTTAATGAACATGATTAATAGAGTCTTTAGGTATTAACATTCTAAATTTTATGTATTCTTTATAGAAAACATTCTAATATACTGAAAAAAACAATGGGGAACTTGAGGAGCATATATGAATTTTACTAGAGACATTTTGAAAGGATATGATCTATGTAAAATAAATTAAGTGTGAGTTATGGTAAAATGAGGTCTCGTTATTGGGTCATATCACTAGAAGCAGCAGTATATCTGTGGATCCCTCCATGATAGCTACAATTGATGGATGATAAAGGACAACATTAGTGACATATATCCATAGTGTCCTAGGGTTAGTTGGATATTAATGAAAATTTGTGAAAAAATTATCATGATTTTCAAACCCTATAACGTTGAAAAGTAGGTAGGGAGTAATGTTTATAAGAGTTACGATTGTAAAGATATCATAAATAGCTGAAAATAAGGTTCATCATCGCACATGTTCTCATGCTACTAATAAGTGTATAACTTTTTATGGTATTCCACGATGCTTCGAAGAAGGTCATGGGTTGTGTGTTGATGAAAGATGACAAAGTCATTGCCTATGATTCTAGTAAATTGAAGGATCGTGAGAAAAACAATCCAACACATTATTTTTAGTTTCATGTTGTAATATTGGCAATAAATATTTGGTGACATTAACTATTTGGGAAGTATTGTGAAATATATATGATTCAAAAATTCCTCAAGTATGTATTCACACATAATGATTTGAATATGCACTAAGGAAGATGGTTAGATCTGATTAAATACTATGACTCCTCAATCCATTACTACCCTAGGAAATTGAATAAGGTGGTGGATGCGCTATGTAGAAAGGATCAAACAACGCTCTCAATAATAAGTATTCAAATGGATCTAATCTTCTTATTTTTGATAAATTTGGACAAGGGGATCATAAAGTAGTGATCATCATAAATCATTTCACAATTGATTTCTCAACCTTCTCTTTTGGATTGTTTAATGGATGCTCAAAAGGCTGATGTTTAAATTCAGAAGATAGTGGAAACTATCAGAAAAGGGAAAACCTCGGAGATCAATGTAAATTAAGATGGAATAGTGAAATTGGGGTCAATACTATTTGATCTATCAAATCTGATGTTTAAGAACGAACTATTGGATGATACACATAGCTCAAATTTTTTCATTCACCCAGGAAACATAAAGATGTATTGAGATCTATGAGATATTATTGGTGGGATTACATGAAGAAAAAGATTGCTGAGTATACATCAATTGTGCATGTTGGTTCATAATGTGAATGATGAGAGGCATTAGTCTAAGGGGATGATGAAACCATTACCCATACCACTGTGGAAATTGGATAACATCACTATAGACATTTTCACTAGACATCTGAAGATATCCAATGCAAACAATGATATCTAGATTGATGTGGATCATCTTACTGAGACTACACACATCATTATAATTGAAGAGGATTTCTCATTGGATAAACATGAATGGATATAATTCATATAAGTGGTAAGGAAACATGTAGAACCAATATTTATTGTATTTGATCAAGATCTATGATACGCCTATATGTTCTGAAAGAGTCTCCAATAGGCTATTAATACTGAGCTAAATGTCAGTATGGATTATTATCCTCAAACTATACTGAGTAGAGTATCCAGACACTTGATGAAATTTGAAGATCATTCTCAATGGAATTTATTAGATAATGGGATCCTAATATTCCCTGAGTATAGTTCTATTATAATAACAATTTCCAATCAACCATCCAAATAGTTTCTTATAAATCAATTTATGGGATGAGTAGCAGGTCACTAGCATGTCTGGATGATGTTGGGGATTGAAAAAACCTAGGTCTATAAATTTTATAATATATATTGGAGATGGTTAAGACCATCTAGAATCACATTAAATATTCTTATATTCAACAAAAGATCCACGATGATAATCATCAATGATACATGTTGTTTGATGTAAGGGAGATGGAAATACTACACATATCACTGTGGAAGAGAGTTATGAAATTTTGGAAGAAGAGAAATATTAGTCCATGTTACATCAGCACATTTGATATCCATGATCGCATTGGTGGAGTAGCCTATAGAATATAAATCCCACTGAATCTATCTTATGTACCTCATGTATTACAAGTATCACGATTGATGAAGAACATACCTGACCTATCACATGTACTCAATCCAAAGGTGGTACCATTGGATAGTTATCTCTCCAACAAAAAGAAGACTGTGAATATCATAGATCTTATTGAAAAAATCTGCTAAATAAGTCTGATTCCCTCATCATGGAGTTGAGGGGAAACCACACATTTGATTAGGAAATGTGGTAATTAGAGTAAGTAATGAAGCAGAGTTACCCTCACCTATTTTAGTTTGGAAGAAGGAAATTTTAATTTTGAAATATCTTAAGAGGGGGAGGAAGATTGAAAATACCCATAATTTTATTATTTAAAATTCATCTTGATCGGATTAAATGTCTAATTATTTAAAATGGTTATATAAGACATATCAACTTCCTTGGTTTTATTTTTTTATATTAAAATTTCATTATCAATTGTTACCATTGATAATATAGTCATTGAATAGTTATCATGTGATTAGTATAAATACAGGGCATTAAAAAATACAATTTACTCATACAAAGGAAGTGGTTTCCTCATCTAGAATAATTTCTCTATATTAATCCCATTTTTCAATGTTCAGAAAGAAGGTAGCATTAGTGGAATTTATTCTTGACCAATCCCAATTTGAGATTTAATGTGTTAAGCTTGAATAGAACAATGTATAAGAGAAGTAGAAGTTAATAGAGATTATAGCCAAAGTGATGTTATCTGAGCCTCCCCAATATTCTATCAACATCACAAAATTTACCCTTAGTTCCTATGCAGGTGTTATAAGGGGTTATATTACAAGACCCTAACATAATGATTACATGAATTTTATTATTATAACATTGTAAATGGTTTTTTAAGCACAAATAGTATTTTTCATTAATATTAAATTAATAAATACATTTCGATAAATAATTTTATTTTTTAATTTAATAATGTTTTAATATAATATTATTACTAAATTTATTATTATTAAATATAATGAATCTTATAATTTTTATGAATACAATTGTAATTTTTATAATGCTTGGAAAGCTACTTTTGTCAGAACCCATGAATTTTTTATTAATATCGATTTATATTTTAAAATTGAGAATTCACATATTTAGAAATTTATTAACATAAAATGAATATTATGTTTGTAATCAAGACATCAAATTTATTTTTTGGTGAATTTTTCATGATTTTCTGAGATAATCGATTATTTGGGTAAAAATTTAATAACATTTAAATATATAATGTGTTTTATAACATCATAATTACCCAATAGTGATGTTACAAAATAAAATAAAAAGGAATTTTGGAAAATATAAATTTTAACTTTTAAATTATTTCAATTTATATTTGTTTTGATTATTTTTATGGTGCCTTAGTGGACCCTCCAAGAGTTACAAAATATTTTGACATTTTAAAATGTTTTCAATTTGTGCGTGACTCACCTCTATATAAGAAATATTAATATTTTATTTCGTTCATCATTTAGCCTTAAAAATAATGTTTTATTCTACCCATTTCAAAAATCAATGGGAAAAAACAATGGGTGAGTTTGTGGTTTTGATTAGTTTAATGTGTAGTGTCCAAAACCTAAATAATAAAGAATTACATCCCCTTTACTATATAAATCCATCCAATATCCCATTTCTATTCAGTTAAAACCATTGGAGCTCAAAAAAACCCTTTCCACCACTCTCTATAATCCTTAAATGGTTCCCTAATCTCTCTAGAAGCCTCTCTCAATCCTCTATCAATCCATTGGGATCACAACTCCAAGTAAGGGATTTATTCCTTTCTCATTTTTGTCCAAATTTCATTATATTGATATACACTTATTTTAAAATTACAATTTATGGGGTATGATTTTTCACCCCCCAATACATCCATACATATTTTTTAATGACGATATTCCTCTTTCTCTCTGATTAATGTCTCCCATGTACACCCATCACCATGCCGAAATTCCGTATGGAATTGCTCTCTTCTCATTTACATTCAAGAAATTATTGAATATTATGAATCTAAATTCAATTATATATGTTGGTATATTATCTTCCATGAAAACTTTAATGGCCATTTCATGTATACATGATGAGAGACACCATTATATCTCATTAAACAATTTTTATGATTTCAATTTGATGATGTTATGCTGCCAATGTTAGAGCAAAATTTCCCATGCCCAACTCATTAAGTAAGTGAATATTATACATATTTATCTATCTTGTGTCTTCTACATTATGAACATGTACTTTTTTTAAGACATTCATTTTATTATTTCACTACTATTATTAAGAGAATAAATCATTGTCCTTAATTAATCCATATTGTTTGATCCATGTGGCACAATTATGCTAGAATGAAATGTTTATAATGGTTGCACCCTGATATCTCTCCATTGCACTGGGTAAAATTATTATCATGATACGTCAAGTGAAATGTGGGATTAATCATGATAATTACCAGGAAATTAGGGTTTACGGAAGCTAATTCATGAGTCGTGAGGGTTTACTCATGCTTCACGACCAATGATACTTTTCTTATCTAATATCATGTTAATTTTTTAGCACATTTTTGTGTAATGATAATAATGATATATCATTCCATTATGTTTATGATTATAATGAGATCCATTGATATTATTATTTCCTAACATGTACTATATTCTTCATGTTATTTCTTGATTACTCCATTACTGGGCTTTATTGCTCACCTCATCTTATTCATGTCCTCAGGATATCCCATGCAATTCAAAGTATGAAGGAATGTCATGGTCATTTGAAAATATATTTGAGTAAATATTTATTATTTAATGTTCTAAGTTATTATTCGATGTTCCTAAATTAAAAATATTGTAGACCTCCTGATCCTTATAGTTTTATTATGTACAATTTTATGTAAAAAATAATGTTTATCTATGTAATAAAGAACATGGTTTTTATATCCCACATACACAATGAACAGTATTCCATTCCCTATCATAGCCCAAGTTGATAATTCATGAGGCAGAAACCTTACAATAGTAAATATGATTTTAAAATTGGGATATTTGTCACCTTTTAAAAACATTAAAATAAAAGCATCACATAATTACAATTATCTCACCTAAACCATACACAAACTATCCAACAAGACTGAAATTTCTAGGCCAGGGAACAATAAATAAACATTAATATTATACATATATGTAATAATAATTTCTTATTGTTTTTAGGTATTAATTAGTAACCTATACTACTACATGTCTAACTAAGTCAGATAATAGTAACAAAAAATGTTCTTTTCTTAATGATCATTGGCTTAAATTAATGAGTAAGGATAATTATATTCAATTATATTGAATTGAATCCATGGGGAATGTATCTAACAATCTAAATACACATTTATAATGATCATTATAGATAATCATGATAAAATATTCTAGGGGATGTATACAGGGAGGATGAATGTCATGTAAATGGAATATAGTGATTTTAAACAATTTTCAACGAAGAATTAGTGCATTTTTTCAAAAGGAGAAAGTTACACAGAGATAAATAGTATATTTCGTGGGATTGATATAATTTAGTAGGATATAATCATCTATCTAATGGGGCTCAACATTGATCTGTGAAAATAATAAAAAAACCTTTATCTTTATCATTAACTATTTTAATGTATGATGGTAATGTTAATAGTGTTATTATTTATATTAGATGTGTGAATATACTATAATAAAATATTTCTTGTTTTAACTACAATGATTTTTTACATGTATTTTTATCTCCAATTAAAAATTCATATCATGTTTATAATGGAATGATATATGATATTCTTGAGTGAAATAAAGAAAGTGGAATCTCACATAACCAAAATTGTATTCTCATACTATTACTAGATAATGTTCTATTAGTTTGTGTAAAATTAAAATGTTGATTATGGAAAGGTGTCACGTGGTTGAATATTTTTATGAATGGTGTAGGTAGTGTGGTGGAGTGACACCATACACATTTGTGATTAAAGAGGATAAGTATTTTACCATAAAAACACTAACTAAACACCAATTATTATGAGCCAATTTCATTAAATCACAACACTATATCTGGAATCGTATCTATTAGTTTTGGATATCTATGAAACCTTATCCGAACATACTTATATACTATTTGGGTATTTGTATAGGTGTGTGTTCTTTCCTAATAAGAAATTTCTACTTTTGTATAAAATTAGCATTATAACATCAAATATACATGTAGGGTTGGTTTATATACAAATAATATATTACTATAATTCAATCCAATATGAATAATGTTCCATGGTTGTCTGTTATAGTTTAAAAATTATCAAGTCATACATTTTCATCTATCTTGTTTATATCACACATTTTCACCACTATATTTTATTATATTTCATTAAAAACCTATAAAACGTTTTTTCACATCTTGTATCAATTTAAATAATGACAAGGTACTCAAAGGTTATTATTTATGATGATAGTGTAAGCTTATGTGTAATTTTTGGGTTGAACCACCCATTAACACAATGAAATATTGGTGCTATTTCTATAGACATGTGACTGGTATTGTGTTTTTTTCGTGGGATGATATTGTACACAAAACTTAAAAAAAATTATTATAACATAAATACTAGTTCATATTCTTATTTTCTAGAATAACATAGATTAAATATATTTTTGTTTCAATTCTGGGGTTATTTTATTTTTCTAGCTTTTTTTTTGAAATAAAAATGTAATCAATTTAGAAATCGTAAAAAATAGAATACACATGACAATAGAATATTAAATAATATAATAATATTATTTTTTCTAAATTCACAAATATTTATTATTGATTATATTCATTTACCAATATCTGTTATTTATACTTATTAACGCGAATGTGTACTTCATTGTGAAATTATTTTTAAAGGACCATAGATATTTTTTGGGGAAATATTTATAGGAAAAAATACATAGTATTTTTTAATAGATTACAGACATATTTTGGGATTTTGATGGATTAAGGATAAACTATTCTACTCACACTAACACAATAGAGTATTATTAATACCTATTGTATGATTTGAAAAGTTATGGTTTAAAAAAGTTAGGTGATAATCAATGTGGTCTAAAGCACTAAATATCTAAATGAATACAAGATGTAATCCAATAGTAGTGATCTGCCATATTGGGACATAAACAAAATTTTATACATTAATGTGGATGTGGATTCTATATTGAACTATAATAGATATGTGATTATTTGAGGGTTTATTGTTTTATATGAATGACATGATACTGGAATATTTTTTATTTATTGAAAAATTAATTTTTCTGTTTTTATGTGTGGAGGATTAATCTGTACATGGAGGTTCCACCAATGTTAGCCACCAATAACAATATTATTTTTGGGATATTTTAAAAATAAGACCATTTTTAATACTACACAACAATATACTACTAATAGGTAACTTATTTTTCATGGTAGTTTTATTTATAGAGTTTTGTTAATATTATTTAATCATAAATTACTATTTTATTATTTTGAATTTATATAAAAATTTGTATTAAATACTCCATTCATCATTGTAAGACCCTATATAAAATTAATGTTGAAGTGAAATAAAACTCTTACCAAAACTAGGGAAATATATATACTAACATTGAGTGTTTAATTATTTCATTTTGATTGCATTTGAAATAATTTCATTATATAAAAAATAAATAGTTTTCTACATTTAATAAATGATTATACAAATACATTATAATCACTATGGTGGGTAATAGGTAATGAAATTACCATCTAGTTTCATACAATATTCTCTGAAATAAGAGACAATTTACATATAATTAAATTAAATTATTTTTTTGATATAATATTTATTTTATATAGTTATATAAAATGGAAATGAGTAAATATTTGCATAATAATAATAATATATTTGATTATGAAATCATCACATAATAGAGTTGATGTGTTCTCATATATAAAGATTTATTAAAATATTAGATTAAAAAAACAATCAATATTTGACTTTTTTGATGTAGTATATGTTATGTAAAATCCATTTTTTATTTTTGAAATGTTTAATGGGCACTGTTTGTTTAAAAATATATATAGAGTTTTGATAAGAAATAAACATAAATAATCAATTTTTAATAGTTGTTTGAGTGATATTTTTACATGTATATATCATGAAATGGAAATCAAAAACACTATCTTTAATACATGAATAATAATGTCTTAGATTAGAAAAAACTGATCCCTTTTGAGAAGTAGTTTGAGAGATATTTGAAAACATTTACATCCACAACCATGTTATTAAACATAATATATGGTGTTTTCGATTGATTAGAATTGTTAGTCTCAAAGTTTCATAACAAATTATAGATATGTTTGTTACTCAAAGTCTCTTAGAAAGGGAATCATAGATATTCTAAAATAATGTTGTTCGTGTATTTCAATTCATTAGGTAAAATGGATGGTTTTGATATTTATTTATACATATGCAAAATTGGGATCTAAATACCAACAATTCATTTAATATGTAAATATATAATGGAGTATCGTTCACAGAAATTAATTGTATTTTTATTATGAGTGATGAAATAAGAAGATTAATTTTTATAGTCTATAATTCTTATTCCAAATAATTATTTACCATGTTTTGATAAATATTAATATTAATATTTTTAAGTGGATTCTATTTTGATAATTTTATGGTTGATTCATAAGAACCCTCTTGTTTTTTATTTAGGGGTATATGAGCAAACAAAATATAAATTATTTTTATTATAATTGTTTTTGAAAAATAATGTTTAATAGTAAAGAATAAAATTAAATTATTTAATAGTAAATTATTTTTAGGATTTTATATATTTTTCAAACGTAGAAATAATTTTTTAAAATCAACTAATTTTCTATTTATAAGTGAATAATATTTTTCTCTAATCATAACTGTTGAATAAAAAAAATTTCCCATTTATCATATATAATGAAATTTATTTTATATTTAAATTTTTTTCAATTAGATAATATTTAATATATCAAGGATATATTTTATAATGTATTGAAATATTTTATTATAAAATTTCATTTTAATACTCTTTATCAAATATAATTGTATATATATGATATCATTTAATCTTTTATCATATTAAATATGTAATTTATTCTCTTATTATAGTGTTTTATATTTAATTTATTTCTAAATAAATTTTATTATATTTTATTATAAATTATTTACTATATTTTAATATATTTTAATTTATTGGATTAATTTATAGTTTTCACTTGTATTATTTTATAAAATTCTAATTTATAGTTAATAATTGTGTTAATTTAATTATTATATTTTAACTATATATTTGGGAATATATAAGATACTTTTATATTATTTATATACATTAGATTAGTTAATTTAAAATATTTGGAATTTATTTATTTATTATCTTTTTGGAACCCCCATTAATTTAAAGAAATTCTTTGAATGAAAGGTCGAATTGTTTTGAAAGCAAGGTCGAATTCTTTTAAAGAAATTCATTGAAAGCATGGTCGAATTTTTTTGAGATGACAAAGGAGATATCCTATGATGACTTGTACCCATTTTTGTCAGTCCATCCTTTAATTTCGAGGCATTTATTTACATTTTTATATTTTTATTTGTAAGGGGATTAAATGAGTTCTGGAGTGAAGAGTAAATGTGAATGTGGATGGACAAAGGTGATACAATGTTGATTGGTACTTGATAAAATTTTATTGTCTAACAGATCGACCTTGGTCTGTTTCATGTATTATTAAAACCTCATCGGGTATCTGGTGGACCTGTATGGGAACCCTAAAGATCAAATCCCAATTTTTCCATATATACAATGGAGAACGTGGAATATCACCCATAAATTAATTCTTATAATCCCTTATCATGATATATAATATTGATTATGAGTTTATTGAAATACATGAGGGATCTTTCTTCATTGAACATAAATTTCCATCATACATGGTTTTGATCTGCATCCAAACTCATAATTTAGAGACTGTATGTGTTCATTAATCTCATAATCTATGGTAAAATATCCATTATACTCTAAATTTGTTTTATATTATTAGTAGAATCATGTCTACTATAACATCACCATCTTATTTTTGTTTTGATGTGATTAATTCTCACAATCATTCTTCATTAGTGTTGTTTAAAAAAGAAATATTATTAGATACTAGGGTAAAGACACTCCCATATATGTCGAATTAATGATTATAAATTAGGAAATAAAATATCATTCTGATTTTCTTTAAACGAATAGTCTAAAACTTATTTATTTTTCTCTATTTGTCTTCTTCTTATATTTAAATTTTCATCAAAATATATTAACTGGGGAAACCCTTCAATTTTCTCATATTTTTATGATGTAACTATTTTTGGACTATAGGATAGTGAGAGGGAATGATAGATAATTTTTTCAATTTAAAAAAAATAATATTATTATTTCATTATAAAATAATTTTCTATTGCTTATAATTTTTGGGGTAGTCATCTTCATACCATTCATGTGCTTCCATGTTATGCTTGTTTATTCTAGATTCTATTGAACACAAATTTGAATCTTATCATTTCCAACATATATTAATTTATGATTTATGGAATATTACACTATGAAATCCTTAAATTTTCCCTTTATTGTATCTTACTTTATGATTTTCATTTTTACAACATTTTATAGTTCTATAAAAAACTAACAACGTTCTCAATCCTTTGATCAATCTTCTGTATAATCTTTGTTCATAGGGATTTCTATGGTGATAATGCTTATGTATAGAATATGAATATTTTTTTCTTTAATGTATGTAGTTTGGAAGATCTTTTTTAGGTTCATTCGCGAGATTCATAAAAAAGATAAACATGGGTATTTTGTATATAAATATAATATGTTCATCAATTGTGGTCTGAGGCCTCATTTAATGGATGGATATTTATATGCATTGAATTATTGATATTAAATAATAATTTATTTCTTATAAGATATTAAGGGGCTTTATGGAGAGGATAAGGTGGATGAGCATGATAAGTTCCTTCTAATTAATATATAAGTGGTCACCTTAGATATAGGATTATAAATATTTTTTATATGTATACGCATACTCCAATATGTGATAAGTTTGGTAAAAACTCCTTGTCAACCTATCCCACATGGTGGATAGGTACACAAAATAGATTCCTAGAATGGATTAAACTATATTTGGATGCTTCCAATAAATGTTTTCTTGTTTTATTAATGTAGAATATATCCTTTATTTATATAAAAAAATCCATGACATATTGTTTTTTGGAGACATATTTGATAGACTTACTTATTTTTATTCCATTATAATCCTTCTATATATTCTTTATTTGAACACAATAATATTGTTAGACTGATAGTGATATTTGGGTGATATCCTTGGGACATTACAATCACTCACTACATATTTCACACTAGTATATGAATTAATATTTTATTGGTTTCCCACATTAATTTCAAGGATCATTCGCCCAAGTATTATCTATGTTAAATCATGGATGTTCACTACATGTGGTACTTGGAGTTAGGATAACTAATTTTATTATTTCTAGGGTATCTATGGAGAAAGAGAATTAGGGATTTTCTAAGAGTTTGTTATGAGATCATGATCTCCTAGGATGTACATTATTTACTTCCTAGGATCTATTTTTTTACCTTAAATATTTAAAGTAGTGTGGGTTTATTATTAAGGACCTTATATATTTTATTCTTATTTTGGACACTATATTGATATGTATACATATTCATGATGTAATGAAATATTATATTATCCATATGACATAATAATAAGGTGTATCATTTATGTATACATGTTATTTTGTGTTTTAGAATCCACACCCCCAATGGTCATTCCATAATTTCAACTGAAATACATTCATTATTTATTTATCTATTGGTTTATTTTCAGAGAGGTTAAGTAATCACCTACATATAAAAAAATCCTTCCATGTTTATGACATACTCTGGTGGGTATGTGGTGTACATGAGATCTTGTGATATTGTGGTATTTGTCTATATGTGTATTCCAATAGGGTTATTAAAAAATTATATAATAAAAACTTTATGGATCGGATGTATGTGGTTGAAAATTGTTATTATATAAGATTATCACATATTTAGAAGTAACCCCAAAATATGCTTATCAAATTTAATTATAGAAGAATCATGAGATACTATGTGTTTTCGCTATTTCATATTAATTATATCCTTAATTTAGTCCCATAGTATGTATCTCATGATTTGCGTGTATACATTTAGAAATATTAATAGGTTGGGTGGAATGGCCTATTGTATACTTATATTATATTATTTCTTTTATTATGAGATATTTGTGAATTTTATATTAATCAAACTCTCGTAAATAAATAAATAGTTTTTTTATTTTTATTTATTAATGATTTTTAATGAACAAGACCTTTCAAAACATTAATATTCCAATATTGGGGTGTTATTGGTTTTAAGATATGTTTTGAGAAGGTTAGGTCAATTAATAGATAATATTTTTACAAAAATAAATAAATTTAAAAATGATTCCATGTGTTACATCATTACGGGACACATAAATAGTATGGGGATGGTGGGAGGATGTATCATGGATCGCAGTGTGAGTCATGAGAGATTGGTGATGTGCTTTTATTATTCGGGGGTCTGGTTTCCTATAAAGTTTAATTTTCAAGGTCATTGTTAAATATGGATGTCCCAATGTTTATTTCATCTTGAGGTGTTTTTATTATCCAAAAAAAGGTTTATTGAATGGTAACTAGTTTGTTCAGTACATTATCATCTTATGGGTGTTTCATGTTTACCCCATGGATGTTGGATGTTGTTTGTTTTCGTCAAGATTAATCTTATATGTTGTCACAGTTTAATATCATGTTAGAGACATCCATTCTTGGTCGTATCAATTACTGCATAATTTCTATGGTTATAATTTTGGGATCAATATTTACTTGTTTTTTTGTATCATTTTATTTTGGTTTTTTTTCACATTTTTTTCCTTTTGAGGTATGTATTTGTATAATATTTATTTTTTTAGTTATCTGTTGTATTCCCCATGTGTTTTTTTAGAAAAAATATATAATTTTGGCTTGATGTTAGGTGGTTTTTGATTAGTTCATTGTTTGCAGTTACTTTATTCCCTTATCTAGAAAACCGCGTGACATATGTTGGTTTTGGACAATGGTGACCACATGGTTGTGGAATAGTTTTTTATCTATGTGGACTACTAATATAGACTACATCTCTTATATGGTTTGGGTAAAATGGTTTTTAATGGTTTGGAAAACCATGTGGGCTAAATATGTGACTTTTTTTATCCTTAAAAATTGAGAAATTACCCTTCTTCCCAACCCTGATTTAACATTATATCACTTTTGTTCAGAATCCAATCAAGTTTTCAAACATGTTATCTCTTCCAAGAATCGTTAGACCTCTTGAGTATTATTCCATGGTTGTTTTTTGGTCTAGAAACATCAAGGAATCGTTATGTAAGTTTGTCTTCTATTGATTTCCCCTTATTTATAGGGTTATTATTCCCTCTAGCCTATGACGTTATTTTCCAGTGAGTTTTATGACCTAATCGTGGTCTAATCTTGTGATTATGGGTGATATAATGAATATTAATGCTCAATCATACATTTATAGGGTCTTATAGTGTTGTAGTTATGGCTTCACATTAATTTCCAGATGATTACATGTGTGAGGTAGTTAGTTCCATGATTTTACATTATTTCATGAGTTAGGATTTATTTTATGGTTGTTTAAATGTGTTTTATAGTATGTTTATGTTGTGAGAAATATTCTTGAAACTGGTTTTTTGATGAAAATGTTTTCAAAAGAGATTTTTGAAAGGAATGTAGATTTAATTTATGTTCTTTGTGTGGTGGTATTTCTAAAATATATAGTATGTTTTTTTAAAGGTGAGATGCATGATTCCAAATACATTTAAAGTGAAAATGTGTTAAAATTTTACTTTTAAAGAGAAATTTTTGTTTTCTTCATGTTGGATTCTTTTTTGTGAACCTTTTTTGTGTGTTTTAATGCTGACACATGTTATAAAAATGGATCAATTGTGAAAAAAAAATTGAAATGTACTTTTACCATGTAAATTAATAGTTTTCACATGTGTTATTATTATTGTTATTACATATGGTTTTCATTAATTATTAAACTTATATGAATAGTATTTCCAAATGGATCTAGTGAGTGTTGAAAATGAAAAGTGATTTTTTATGGAAATGGTGATTTCCATCTCAGTTTTGATCCTTGGATCAAATGTGATATATGAAAATAGTGATTGTTTGTGTTCATGTAATTATTGTCATGTGTATGTGAAGTTGTTAATTTATATGATATTTTGAAATTTAATCTGATCACAAATGGAATCATAGTTATCTATGTGTGTGAAATAAGACTAGTTGGACAGTGGGAACTAAATTGGTCAAAGCATGAAATCATCTAGTATGATTGAATATTGAAACACTAAATAATCATGTGATATGATAAGAGACAACTAGAACGTTGGATGTGATCTTCTCTAGTAGATCAGGAATAACAACACTTTTGGTCCATGAGAACATCAGATGAAATCCTCCATAATTACTCGTTCATGATAACACTAATTGTAGTTGACTTGGAAGATTTTGATCACTAATATATGATATTCATATTGTAATCTTTTGGTAGTTACCCAATGGGATTTTCTTATAGTGTTTTCTTATCACATGATGATTATGTGATGTGGCTCTAGTCGTTGGAATATGATACACCATGAATTGAATTTATTTTTAAATATCTTATTTGAGAAATGGATTTTTTTTCAATTGTATTTTTTTGAGAATGATTTCCGTAAAATGTTTTCATTAAAACATTTCAAATATTTTTTTGGAAATTCACATGATAAATTTTTCATCTAATTTTTTACCACATAATTCATTCATTAGGGTGCCATCCAACAAGTCTTTGGATCACACCTTGCATACTCTTTTGGGTGAATGTAGACTCTGATTTGTATGACCCTGGTAAGGGCATGATGTATCATGGTGGGGATAATGAATCTGATTTTTAGTGTTCCACTTCATGTAGGTGATTATAGTGATGGCTTGAGGATAATGCACCTCTTGTAGCATGCATGTTATTAAAAGAATATGTCAGTTCGCTTTTCCATTTTGAATATCTAGTTTTAGTTAAAGATGTAAAACATTATATCTAAAAACTTTTATACCTAATTTGGTTATTTTTATTATTAAATTTTTTTATTTTTGGGTTTTTATGATTATATACATGGGTGAAATTTTTCCCAAAGTATATTTTTAATACCCATGCACTAGTTTTCTTCCCATGGTGATAGGAAATGCCATTTGGGACTTTGTATAATTTTTTTTGTGTGTCAGGTTGGATGGAATCTAGGCTTACTCCGTGAAATAATGGTATTTGAGTTGGTTATGTTCTTCTCTGATATTTTTATTTGGAATTATTCATTATATCACAGAGCTTGGATAGTTACGGATTGATATTCTTGTTGAAAGTGGGATTTAGGGATAACACACCTCATGAAAGGACTTGGCTATCCATGGGGTGTCTGGATTTTATTTACATCTCCTCCTAGTGATATTTATAAACTACAAACTATATATATAAAAATGGTGGGGGTGGATTGGTTTTGTTTACACATTCATTATTATGGTTTTGTTTTTTCTATTTACGGAAGTTACTTAGATTTTATGTCCTTCATATAAATTGTTATAATTTTTATGTTTATGGTTTTCGTTGTGGTTATTGTTTTTCATAGATCGATGGATCCCCAAATACTTCTTACGCAATCGAGGGAAGGGGTGGAGTGAGCGTTATCCATCATTAATAAATCATAGGTTGTTGGAAGTAGTTTTATGGACGATCCATGCTTCGGGATGAGGGTTGGGGTCTTGTCCATTTACAGATAGAGAATATGAGCTATAACCTAGAAATAAGAAAGCTCACAAGCTCATCAAGAACAAGCCTCATATTTTAGAGGTTTGTATAGAACCACCATCTGTAGAGGAGTGGATTGAGAATATAGAGATGAAGTTTGAGTTTATTGATATTCCTAAGGTGGTTTGGGTGAAATGTTTTTTCTTGTTGGATGGTTTGAGATAAAAGTGTCGGGACTCAGTGGTGAATTCTACAAAACACAAGTGGATGAGATAGAAATATGTGGATGCCATTTTCAATGAATAATATTGTCCTAATGTTTTGACCATCACTAGGTCCCTTATGTTTATAGAGCTTATTCAAGCTTATTAGTTCATGATTGAGTATGAATACTACATTCATAGCCTATTTGATAGGTCCCTGTGATCTTTTACAATGATTATATGACGGTCCAAAACACTGAGATGGGTGTGGGGATCGAAATTTGATTACATGTTTTTCTTAATTATTCATAAGACATATTCTAAGGTATTTGATCATTCTATGATGGAAGAAATTAATCATAGAAGTGAGACTTGTTTCCATTGAGATGTGTCAGCTGTGGGAAGTGGCAGTTCGTAAACAAGGAAAATGAACCTCGATGAGAAGGGGATGAATGGAGGTGAAGTTCATGTCATCCACTCAATCTTATTTTATCTCTGGATCTTGGAGCTAGTTCAGTAAACTTTCATTAGCTTTGGAAGGAATGGTACACATTATATGCATGTTCATATCCACCCAGACCTTTTACTAGTGTGGATTTATGGGACAAGATAAACGATTTTTCATAATGGTTCGCTCATCTTAGAGTACTGCATGGTCTATGGATTCCAACAAGATTCCAGTCCAGTCAGACCAATGAAGGAATGTTGGTTCAATGTTTGGAGTTCATGGTGACATGTATAGATCCTCTTATGCGATAATTTTATTCAGTGATGATCCACCAGTTAGTGGTGGTTCTCAAGGTCAGATTGAGGTGTGGAAACATCATGCGGTGGGTCAAGAACTAGAGGAATGAGGCATAGGGCTTCTGACAGTTCAATGTAATGTTATTATAACATCATATTTAATTGTAATTATTTTTTATATTGGTTATTAATTTTTTGTGTTTCTTCCCATATTGTGGATTTGTTAATGTTCCTAACTAGGTTTATGTCGTGTTATATGGTGTTGACACACCACTTGGTATTAATTGAGAGAGGGGTTTTCGTTGTTTGTCTTATCCAATAATCATGTTAGGGGTAGACCTAATGATGGATTTCCTAGTTTTAGTTTTGTCCCTATTTAATGTTCTCCTTTTTATGTTCTATAGGGTGTGATTCTAGGTGAACATTGATTATTATATGTCATGTGTGAGTTTTATGTCACCTGGTGGTAGTACCCATGTTTTTCTAGGCGAATGGATTCCATTGTCAGACCATGTTGGACCTCCACATCTGGAATTGGGAATTTTTTTATTAGATGTCATCAATGAAAATGGTGGTTGATGATGGTGTATTTAGGGTGGATTACTTCCAATGGTGTATTATTGTCCATATTTATTGGAGGACTTCATAGGTTTCCCTCGGAATTGGTGGTGGATTTCACTGCCGATCTAGTTTCTAGAACATAGTCGATATAACTTCCATAAAACCGTATGTCCCATGCATAGTTGATGTAATTAATGTTACAAATGAATGATATGGAAACCAAAGGATTCATTCCCCGAATAATGTCAGCTTAGGCCTCCCTAGTAATGATTTTTAAAAAGGATGACGTATCACACTGGTTGGGCATTGTGTATAGAATGATGAATGAGCTATAATCTCACCTTGGGCCT
Source organism: Viscum album (assembly GCA_963277665.1). Classification (NCBI taxonomy): domain Eukaryota; kingdom Viridiplantae; phylum Streptophyta; class Magnoliopsida; order Santalales; family Viscaceae; genus Viscum; species Viscum album. Next base: position 1,395,686,989 of record OY728150.1, read on the forward strand.
CCCTGGTAATGATTTTTAAAACGGATGATGCATAACTTTGGTTGGGCACAGAGTACCGAATGATGAACTAGGTTAGGATCCAGAAAAATATATTTTTCCTCATATTTTTAAATTTTAGGTAATCATTATTGGAAATGTTTGGATTCCATGATTTATCTAAATTCTAGGAATCATGATGTAAATGTTAGGGAGGCATATGTCCTAGAAATAGGCTTTTGATGTATTTAATCTCATTTTGAGTACCTGATCATTCATTTTGGGTTGATAAATAATTATATGAAATTTATGGATATTATAAATAGGGTGTTCCTCTTGTAATGTGATTTATTTGTCATAGTATTTTTGGATAAAATTATGGTCTATAATATGTCCAAGGATAAGAAAGAGTGTCATTAGATAATTATGTTGGAAACCCTACATAATCATCACATCTATAAGATGCATTCTATGTGAACATTATGGACCATAATGGTGAGGTATCAGGGTTATTTGATATGAAAGGATGGGGTTTGGGTGGAACCTGATAATATTAGAGTAGTGATATCATTGGAAAACCGAATAATTATTTTTAGATCATGTGATTTTTGGGCCTGGACTGGTATTATAATCATTTTCTTCCTTATTTCTCTCGGATTCTTTTATTTATTATAGGTATTACCCGAAGAGGGCTAATGTTTGAACAGAACCTATAGTGTCAGGAGTCCTTTGTAGTGATTATGAAAAATTTATCCATTTCTATTTTTTTTATATTTCCAGAATATAGAATGGGATATGTGGTCGATTAGGATGCTTCAGGTATGGGACATTTGTGTGTGCTGATACATGATGCCCATGTGGTGGCTTATTGTATTCATAATCTATGAAAACAAGAAATGAATTTCCTAACCCAAGGAGTGGTGTTAGGAGTGGTGATTCATTGATTAATTACATATAACTAATATATTTTATGGAAATTAATTTATTTTATTATGATTATAAATGTTTATCTAACATTTATTCATATAAATATTTTAATCTATGGAAATTTCATTGGGTTGAGTATCTTCAGGGGTAAAATTTTGATATCATGTATACCTAATGAAAAGGAAATATAGATTCAAATTATTTGGGTGGAAGAGTGTGAGTATATTCAATGAAAAATTATATTGATGCATTTTCATTTATGGGGGTCTTTTCTTACATTCACTTAGAGTCCAAAGAGCATAGTATAACTGCATTATTATCTTGGGTGAAACATAAACCTACCCTTATGAAACTCATTGATCAAGAGAATATTGGTGATGTGTTTTGCCAGTAGTCTATGAATTTTCTAAATGATGGGGAGACACTATTCAAGTGTTCATTGTTTCATGTGGGCGATTTATGTTTTAAGGATCACATTTTGGTGTCATTTTAAATGAGGAAGCTAGTGGTACATGACAGACACCAGCCTTAGTGGGATGTTCATCCTGCTACTAACATGAAGTATTATGATTTTTTCCTACAGTTTGTGTTTCTAGGTATGAGGCTAGATGTAGAAAAAAATTTATCATGGGGTTATACATGTCAAAAGGTTAAAGAAGAGCACCCGAGGTTCTCTGGTTTTCATCAACTACTACCCATTCATACCTACACGTGGTACAATATCACTATGGATTTTACTGTCAGCTGACCTCCTACACCCCTAGAGGGGAATTCCATTTGGGTGGTGATTTATCATTTGACCAAATCATCCCATTTAATTCCAATCATGGATTCATCCAAATTGAAAGACTTTTCCCAGAAGTATTTTCATGAGGTTGGGAGCCTTCATGATGTTCTTTCGACACCAATCTCTTATATAGACCCCCATTTTACAACATAGTTTTGGAAATAACATCAGATGGTGATAATGTCATAAGTAATTTTGAGCTCAATATACCATCCTCAAATAGAAGGTCAGATGATATAGGTGAATATGATCTTGGAAGACCCACTCGAGGCATGTGATCTAGATTTTTGAGGATTATCAGACAAATATTTGGGATTAATCTAGAATTCATATAAAAATATTTATAAATCATTAGTTTTAAAGGCTCATTTTTATGTGATTTGTAGTTGGTCATGTGGGTATTCTTTGTGTTGGGAAGGGGTGAGGTAGAAATCATTGCTGGGACTAATTCTTTTGAAAGAAAATTATTATAAAATCCATTAAATCGGGTTGTTTTTTTTGAAATCATCGATTCTCTGTATGTTTTATGTTGATTAGAGGAACCTATATTTATATTTTTATCTGAGTGACTGGGTGTTCCTAAAATTGGATCTATTCTTGGTTCAACACTATTTGGTTATGAATTGTAAGCTAACCCTGAGTTTTGTCAGACTATTTAAAATTAATAAGATAGTTGGTAAAGTGTCATATAGGATAACCTTTCCTTTTAAATTGACATAAATTCAGGATTTTTTCCATCATTCTCATCCAATAAAGTGTAACCTAGATCCATCTCATATATTTAATTAAGAAGAGTTATAATTGGAACGTGATCTGTTTGTGCTTTAGCGACCGATAAATATTGTATATAATCATGATAAGGTTCTTCTTGGGAAGTCTATTACATTAGTATGAGTTCTTTGGAATCATGGAAGTGATGTCAATAAGACATGAGATTATACGTCTTGATTTTAGGAGTACTTTTTTTTCTCTAATCAATATTCATAATGACTTTATGGGGAGAACATCATTCATGGTGTGGATAATTGTAACAAACATGTTATAATTTTGAGTTATTTCATTGTATACATTCAATATGGTTTTTATCCCTTAGGTTCACCTTTTTGTTTGGGGAATATTTTGAATTTTGTATTAATTGAATATGGTGCACAATTGGTGCATGGTTATGCGAAATTATGTACCCTTACCCAAGAATTATACTACAGTTGTGGTTTTGAGATAGTGGTGACCACACTGTAGGTGTACAATTGATCAACCCATAAAGTGTTACCATATATCCTATCCCTATTTTTCACTAATGGGTTCTCAGATTCCACATGGTTTAGAAATAAATGTGTTAAACCATGTGACTTGTCCTAATCATTTTAAATTAGGAAATTATTCTTCTTACCTCCTCCAATTTATCCATATAACTCCTCAATTTGGAATTGTATAGGATTTTCAAACATAAGAGCCTTCCATATGCATCCTTGAACCTCATTATCCTCATTCCGTGGATAGTTGTGGTGTTGAAAATTCTTGGAATCTTTATGAAAGTACGCCACCACATTATTTTCTCATTATATGGTTCTTATCCCCAATTCCATGAGTTCCTATTTTCCAAAGGGTTTTATAAACTAATGGTGGACTGAGTATGTGATGCAGTGTGAAATCAGGATGATTAATGGAAAATATTTTCATTATAGGGTATTGTGGTGGTGCAGATGTGTATTGAAACCAACATCTATAATTTTCCATGTTTTAGGTAGGTGGTTCTATTCTTTTACATTATAAGATGAGTTTTGATTTCATTATTTCTTGTTTATATTTGTTTTATGGTTGTTTTATGTGGTAAAAAATATTTTTGGAAAAGTTTTTATGATTCACATGTGTTGAAAATGGAACTTCAATGTAATGTAGTTGTGTTTTATGTTTATTTCATTGTGGTGTTTCTTAAATATATTCCATTATTCTTATTAAAGGTGTGAATTATATTTTTCATAGATATTTAAATGTTAAATTTTGTTCAATGTGTATTTTTCCAGAGAAATAAATTAATATAACATTTTGGATTCATTATTGTGCACCATTATTTCATCTTTCAAAAGTGATGCATATTATAAAAATTATTTTTATATGAATAAGAATTTAAAAGGGGAATTTAGAATGGAAATGATTATTTTGAAGATTTTTTCTTCTAGTTAGGATTCCAAATGGGTTTTCATGTATTTTGAAATATGTTGGAAATGTATTTCTGATATATTTTATGAAGTGTATATAAATTTCAAATTGGTTATGTTTATAGAAAAATATTATTTTCAATTTGTGTTGTGATAAATTAATCAAATGTAAAATGTATAAATGGTGATTTCATTATGTGCATGAAATTATTGGCATGTGTATGTGAACATTTTGAATTATGTGATATGTTAACGATTAACTTGATCACAAATGGACTACTGGATAACTAGGTTGTTGAACAAGAAATAGTACCACAGTTGACTTTGAAGCGGATGAGGCCTAAATTTATCTATAACAATTGATGAATGAAACACTAAGTATACAAATGATAATAACATATCGCACTTAAACTTCTAATGATATCCTCTCTAGTGGCCCATGCAATGAAATGTTGATGGACCAATAGAACTTTGGATGAGTTCCTCTCTAGTGAATCGTGCATGAGAATTTTATTTGTAGTTGAGTTATATGATTTGTATCGTCGAGCTACAATGTTCATATAGTACAATTTTTCTAGTTACATATAGGGGTTTTATAAATTTTATCTCTTATGTAATGATTATTAGGTTATGTGGTAGTATCCCTCAATATATTTTGGACATTGTGTATATTTCATATCCAAATGTTTTTATGAAATTAAATTTTTCTGAAAATTATTTTCTTTAGAATTTTTTCCTTAAAATGATTTCCGGGAAACATTTCAGTTATTTTTAAGGAAAGTTATTTCCATTATGTATTATAATATTATATCATGGAATCCTTTCTTCTTTGTGGAATTATATTGGTCCTTGGATCACACCCTATATTCCCCTTTAAATTTATGAATAAATTGTTATATATAAACCCTGTAAAGTAAATATGTGTCGTGGTGGTGATGGTGGATCATGTTTCTCGTGTTACACTTCATATAGGTGTTAATATCGGTGTATTGAGGGGGATTTTCCTATTGAAGTGTGGAAATTTTTGGGATAGTATTGCAGTAAACTTTCTATTGTAGCATTTTTGGGTTTGAGTAATGTTTGTGAAACATTGAATCTGAAAATTGTTATACCTTGTTTGGATATGGTTACTGGTTATTATGGTGTTTATATTTTTAGTTTTTTATAATTGTATAAATGTGTTAAATAATTCCCAATGAATAGAGTTGATACCTAGGAACTATTTTCTATTCAGTTTGGACCATGAATTCCCTTCAGGCCTTACCGTGAATATGGTCATGTGACGAGTTAGATGGAATCCCGACTATGTTCATGAAATGATAGGGATTTGTAAAATTTTAGGTTTGATGATTAGAGGTTATAAAATGATTTCATATATGGTTATTACTGTGAAAATTCAATTCTTATTGCATCATTTATATCAATAAATTAATATATTTAAAGATATTTTGATTGTGGGATATGGGAATATTGAACATGGATGTTAATGATATTTTAGATGTGTGAATGATTTCATTATATTATAGACTGACCACGACCTATCATGTTATGAATCTAAATTTTATTCTTGATGATTATATGTTTGGTACTTTTCTCACATTCCCTTTTATCTCCTTATCTTCTCATGAATCCTCACCAATATGTGGTGAAATTTTGGAGATCCACATGTATCCATAGAGTATATTTTTATCTCTTTCTTCAATATATCAACAAATTTCTGATCTATTGTTGATTACATTATCTCTATATTAATTATCTACCATTTATTTTTTCCGGTAGTGACGGTACTCAGAGAAGATATAATTTATTTTTGGTGTCGTTCATATATGTTGATGATGGGTTATAGTCACATATACGAATTTTAGTTTATCTTTGTCCATTGTTTGATTCATGATTGGTGTTTCATTGACATCTAATTTTTAATTTAATGTTAACTATTTTGTGGTAGGGTGTTCTATAATTCCCAATCCTTGTTATTTAATAAAATATTGGTGTATCTTGATTTTTGAAATTATTTGTGGAAGGTAAAAATTATCATAATACAAAAAATGAATTATACTAAAAGAAAATGAATGGAATTAATTATTTTAATTTTCTTATATTATTAATGTTATTAAAATTTGGGATTAATATAAATTTATTGTACCACTATATAGATACCGTGTTTAATAATATTTACATGTTCAATCCACTCTCATAATAGGATTTAATGTTGGAAACAAAAAAGTTCCATGAATATATGAATTATTTTGAAAATTTATTCTAGAAATAATTGATTCAGATTAATGGAATTAAAAAAGGGAGACTTTAGGGTGTTATTAACTATTTGACTTCTTTCATTTTTTGTAATACTTTTGTTTCCAATACTATTATTAGATTATCATAAATTGAGGGTAGTCTTAATGAATTTTTGTTATTGAAATTGACTATGTAGGGATAGATGTGGTTGGTTCTTGATGGTTAGTGTGATGAATGTGGTTATTGTTGTGTTGGATGTGGAATGCTGTTTTTTATTTTGGGATGTATTAGTCGATATTGGATTTTGTTTTTTTTCCATTATATGTTGAAAAGAGAGGGTAATTATGGGGGTTGGTCATAGTTTCCTAGTGGCATGGAATATGGTTGGTTTTATTGGAAGATGAAAAATATTTAAGGGGAATTAGCATTCTCATAAAAGGAAATATTATAAGTGAACTTCATAATGAAATATGATGTGGTTAGTTTTGAAGAGTGAAAAGGAGATAAATGAATAATAAATGTATTTATGTTTCATATATTTATTTATAATGGTTTGTGGTTAGAAATACATTGTGTTTATGTAAATGATAAAAAGAATGTAAGGAGTCTTGTAAATTGTTATTCTATTAATTTTAATCCTGACTTCTAAAAAGATGAAATCAGTGATTATTGTGATGTATTGTATGGATGTGTGATGATTTAGTTTGATATAGATGGTAGTGGAGTGTAGTGATTCTGTGATGATATTTTATAGTGGTGGTAGTGTTGGTTTGAAATGAATCCATTGGATGAGATTATATTCTTATAGGAAATTCCATGTATTTTATTATTATTTATTTTGTTCCACCACCTGAATTAGATTACTATACCAACTCCCATATTTGTTTTGGATTGGTTTTTTCTCCAACATATTGGCTAGTCATGTAATGGATGGTTTTCAAATATATCAACCCATGTTTAGACTAAAAAAATATTAGTTGTTTTAATGGCCATATGTCATGGTATGTGGGACAAAATTGATTGATTTTTGACTTTCTATAATGGGATTATGATTATATGATCACATAATCTTTTTTTGCTATATTAAATGATATGTATAGGGGATTCATTTTTGTAGGATGGGGAGTGCGGTGGATTACCTTCATATTCATGACACCCAACTGAGATGAGGATGTGGTAGGTGTTTATGACGTTTTTAAATAGAATTTGACTATGGATAGGTGATTTTGGATGATATATAGTCTGTAGATATTAGATTATGTGGTTGTTAAAGGGATAGGGGAACAGTAGAGTTTTCTATTAGGGTGTGATAAAAATATACTAGTCGGAATGTGATTGGAGTAATATTCTTGGCATATATTCATATGATAATATACTATTCTATTTAGAACTAATATTGGGTGAGTTAACCCAGGGGAGGTTGAGTCATATTTATCGAAGAATAAATTGGGTTTTTTATGTTAATTATTTAGAGAGGCATTAAATATATTTTTTCACATTTTCATTAGTCATCTTGTGTATTAATCTATTTTGTAAACCAATATCATCACCTTAAATATAAATATGAATTTTACCTTTCCCTGTGGGAGTTGGAGGCTGTGATGTACATTAATATCTCAGGTCTTGGAGTTTCAATGGGAATCATTGCATTTTAGTTTCATTCATTTTAAATTTTAAGTACTATATTTATATATTAAATTTAAATTCATTATTATAGTTCTGTTGGGGGGATTGGAGAAATAAATAAATGAGATGATTCAATGAGGATCTTGAAAGGTTTGTCACCATGGGAGTGTTTTTTAATTAACATTCATGGGAATCACAGATTTTATGGAACAACTATAGTTCTATGGGAAATACTAGAACCATATTTATTTTTAAGACAATGTATTTCCTCTAATTTTATAGATATTTTCATCTAGAGATGTTTTATATGTCTACAAACTTTAAATAATGTTGGTCACCAATCCAAAAAGAGTTAGAAATATCATTTTCAGTCATATATTTTAACCTTTATGGTAAACTAACCTCTTTTTATAAAATTAAGAATGTGAAATTGGTGTATGATTTATATATAAAAAACCATGGTTCCATGATTATAAATGATATCAATACTATGGGGTCATCAAAAAGGGACATGATGATTTTTTACCTTTAATATGGTGATGGATAATTATGAAATAGTTACTTTTATAGTGAGGGGAATTTTTATACAATATTAAACTCTTTTGTAGTACATATATGATATATAATATTATTATTATTTAATTTATATGTATATAGTCTCTCTCTTTGTATTATAAGTGTAATCATATTACAATAACATAAGTATTAATACACTTATGCGTATGTATCCAGAAAAATCGTAATAGGTATCTATCTTTTCCTCTTATTCTAGGATTATTACGATTTCTATTTGAATATTTAAATCATAATAAAAATTTCATTTAACATGTTTTTAAAATAAATTGATTGAATATTTAATAGTATCACTGATTTATATAAAATTATAGTCAAACTCACATAAATTAACGGAAAATAGTATAACCTTATGGAGAATAATATTATCTAGAAGGTTGAGTTGGGTGGGACATTGAGTAATATCAGTGTAACACGTCGACCCCATAATCCTAGAGCCAGTGCGTTATTTTAATACATTGGCACGATTACAAGGAATCAATTCCCAAATGACCGATTAGTTTACCAATGTAGAAAAATAGATTACACACATGAACATTAAATTACAATTTCTAACACAAAAAACTGCATAAATAATCCTTTCAAAACACCATTATTCACATTAGATTAACCCCGCATATCAATCATAATAAACCTCTTGTAATCCTTCAAAAATATAACATAATAAAGAGATGAGCTCAAATGCTCATTTAGTGTAAATAATTTAGATGAAGCTATAAATTTTTATGGAAACATTTGTAATAAAAACAACTGACTTTTTAAACATGAACTTGAACATAATAGGGGAAAAATAAATCCAATATTACCATAAAACATGCATATGGATATTCTACTAGTCAAATAGTCACATGTAATAACTAATTTCATTACAAGGTAATTCTTAATATCGTACGTCATAACAACATATTCAAGGCCTCATGACAAGACTATTGATTAGAATTTTTGTCAAAGCCTTGTTCCAAGACACTAGTTTTTCTAATGAGACCTACCAATGCATTGAGGGTCTATAGTTGGCCCCACCCATCCGTTACTATGTCCATTGGATTCCTCATATGGAAATTTTGAAATATAACATAAACATTCATATTAAAACTTTCATAAGAAATGTCAATACTTCAACCATAAACCATGAATGGTTTAAGAATATCACATTCAGATTAAAACATATCATAACTCATTCAACACAAAATGGAATATTGATTTATAATAAATCAACCTTAATCAAGAATAGTCTCCAGAAAATATGTTTGACATAGGTGAAAATGATCAGTAAAATTCATTGATTGAAATACCCCTTTTTCATGAAATCATTTTGAGGTCTGAAAATTTACATAGGAAGACATTTAAATGATATTTTTTAATCAATGTTTACTATACCATTTTGAAACTTTTTAATGGAAATAACATTTTAAAACATCCATGTCCATACAAATAAATACGTAAACCCATTTTGAAAACATAGACATTAATAAGAATGATTTAGAAGAATAAATATTTAATAATTTGAAAATGATATTTTAGATAAAGAGAACCTTATAAAGATTCCTTTTAAAAACTCTTTTATGAAACATTGACCTAGATAATAAATATGTCCATGTAAAAACATACCCTTAAACAATCATGGATAATAATTAGAATGAATAATTAACCCTTACCTGGAACTTTCCTTTGGTCGAGGGTACGTTGAACCACCCGTATAATGACTATCGTTTGTTATTAAATTATAATAGAACAATATTAATATTTAATATGTCATATATGATTAATTTATGACAACATACATCACACTTAATAATCATTTCTAGGTTAAATTAACATTTTGGGTAATAATTTCTACCTTTATCATACATGTTTTACTGTGTTATTCTTGATCGTATTATTTAGAACATGATTTAAATAATTCCAAAATATAAAACATGATTTATATATATTATATATTTATAATAAAAATATGTATAATAGATAGAAATATTGGAAATGGAAAACATCATTTATGGAGATGGTAGGCCTTACTTACGCATAAACGACTTTTCCGTTTTCCTATCGTATTGAACGAAAGTAAGTGAATAAAAAATTTGTAAGAACATATATATATCTAGTAGAATTATTATTTTATATATTAAATAATTATTAATAATATATTTTTTAATAATCATTATTTAATTTTCATCCTAGAAATGGATGTCATCGAGTCGTGGAGACGGTAAGCCCTACGTACACACGAGCGACAATATCATTCCATTAATGATTAAAAGGTGTGGAAATGGATGGTATATTAATATTACAGATAAATTATCATGTTATTTTCATTATTTATATAAATATTACTCATCATTTTATCCATCCAATAATATAGTGTTGAATTAAAAATTACACCATAGTGTGGAGACGATAAGCTGTACGTACACTTGCCTAGAGTCATTATCATTCATAGGATGGAAAGATTAATGAGTATGGTTATAAAATTTTTATTATAATGTCATAGTATGTAGGAGGTACTAGGGTAGTATTTTTGTTATGAAAATAACAAATAATGTTAATGATGAAGAAGAAATGAACTTTGAAAGTCGTGATAATATAATTACCTCTTCTTTCGGTGATTACTATTGATTTGAATACAAGGGTTCTTACGGATGGATTTATGTTCAAGGTAAGGCCTCTAGGTTCAATTCAGGGATGTTGTGAAGATATTTTAGGAGGGGTTGTCTGAGCCAAATGGCTTTGGAGTTGTGATATGGAGAGAGGGTAAGTACCTCTTTATAAGAGAGCTGAAGGTCACTTTATGTAATGTTTGAAATATTATTTTATTATAAAATAATTTTTAGATTATAATGGATCCAAATGATTTTATTTTGAGGTTTATATGGTTATGAGTCCAAATATGTCAACCAATAGTTTTTATACAATTTTAGGTTACCATTTTAATCTTTCCTTTTAGATTAAACTCTTAGTTAAATAGTTTGACTTTTAAAATGTTTTATTGTATTGTACTATTTCATTGTTAATAAACACACTACAAACTACCAAGAGAACCCCAATTGTTTCATTAATGACAGATATATCATCGTAAAATTACTTTTTCCAAACCATAGATTTTTTGGACTATTATATAATTTAATAATATAGGATTTTTTTTGAAAACTCATTTTTTCAATTGTGACACTATTTGGTATTTTGTTTTTGTGAAAGTAATCACATCCTGATTACATCAAACAAAATTCATTGAATCAACTATACCATATCATATTAACCTTTAAAATTAATTTAATGCATCAAAATTATAAATTTAAATTTATTATATATTTATAATATCTATTATTTTAATCTTTCATTAATAAAGTACTTACTGAATCACCATTGTTTCAAAAATAGAGATAAATATTAAATATATAAAAATTATAAATAATATAAAATTATTTAGGATATGTTTTTTTCTAATGAATATTTATAGTCAATTTTATCATATGTATAACCCTATATTAAAAATGGATTAGTTATTAAATATTGAATTTAACTCTTTTAACTCTTTTTTAAATAAAATAATAATAAATTCCATAATCTAATTTATGTGGACCAAAAGGATCATATAATATTAATAATGTTGGTTTGGGGAAAAATACTCATTAAAAATTGAATTAGGACATGTGTTAGGGTAATTATAATGACATTTTTACCTTTAATTAACCTATTACTTCTAAACGTGGTAAATAAAAGTCAAAAGTTACTATTTAATAGATAATAAATTAATATTATTGTACAAAATTTTACATACTGATATAAACCATTTCAAATGTATTTTTTAAATTCTATTCATTGAAGCGGTAAAATTATGTTTTATGAAAATTGGCAATAGTACCTAGAAGGTGGGTAAAAGACATTAAAAAGTTAAATAATATTTTATATATATAATTTTATTGTAAAATGACTCCAATGAATTAAATTGAAATTATATAGGTATTATATATTTATTTGGACTTAAAATAAATTTAAATAAAATAAATAATTATTTAAATAAAAATTCAGTTTTAAATAATAACGTAGTGTTTTTCACTATTCATAAAAAATTGAATGTTTTTAGAAAATTTAATGAAATTGACCCTAATATAATTTTGATATTAGAAATTAAAAAATGAAACATATTTTTCAAAATTAAAAACATATATTTTTAATTAATTCATTTAAAAATAATTCTCATATTCAAAACTAAAAGGCACGTTTTTAAAAAGTAAAAACTATAAAAAGATTGACATATGTTTATTTAAAATTTAAATGTAAAAAATTTATTTAATGACCTAAATATTATTAAATGATAAAAATATAAATTCATTATACTTCCAACCCATTCAAATTAACAATTTAACAATATAAATTATTTCTAAAAATAAATTTTTTTTCAATTAAAATTTATTATTTGTCATTATTCATCAAAATATTAATGTTATCAGAAATGTTCCAAAATTTTATCCAAACTAAATTTTTATGCCCCAATTAAAAAGAATAATTTAATTTCATTAAATTTAATATATAAAATTCTCAATATTTGTTTTTGAAAAGGGTTCTCCATTAAAATGATGTAAAATTGTATTTTTTGAAAATACATCTTTTATATGAAAAAAATTAATTTTTTATCATATTATTTATAGGAAACAAATAATAAGAATCATAAAATTATATTGATTATATACAATTTGAAATTAATTTAATACTATTAATAACCACATTTTGAATGGCTAGTTTGGTTAGTCGTGGTGCACTCGAACTCGGTGCTTCATCTAACAACTGTTATTGAATTACATTTCACATATAATGTAATACAGTATCATGGGGTGTTATATTATCCCATCCTTAAATAAATTGTGTTCTCACAATTTGAAATTGGTCTTCATAAATTAAATGTTAAAAATCAAAAAATACCTTTGTGGAAAACCAATATTTGATATTGGGTTATTAAAAGTTTGTATTATTAAGAGGGAAAGTGAAATGAATATTTTGCAACCGAATTATGATCTCGATTATGCGGACATTGGTTGAAATTAAAGACAAATAATTGGAGTAAAACCATAATTATTTATAGTTAGTGATTGAGGTCATCAATCACAAACCACTATAAAATTGAGAACCTCAAAGGCATCAATCTATGATGATTTAAAATATCATTGGTTCAAATAAACATAAGTTATTAGGATAACGCATTTTTGGTTTTAAGATCCATTCCATAATGTTTAATAATAAATTTATTAATGTAATTAGAGGAATAAATATATTTACCTGACAAGTAGAGTATCATCCTTCTACTAATTCTTACCACAAACTCATCTTTCGCACTAAAAGATAATAAAACTCAAAAATATTCTCTTTATCCTTATCGTTTAAGTTTCCAAAAAAAATTATTAGTTTATCTGGTAGACCATTTTAAAGAATCAAAATTATAAAAACCATGACTTCATGTAAGTCTGTTGTAGGTGATTCACCCTTGTCGCCCTTCACTTGTGTGTTCAAGTCTCACGGACATGCCGGACGTGAGGGTTATCGGCCGACCTCCAGGTTATCCTCTTTATAACATTTCAAAAATAATATTATGAAATTTTTTATCCTTAATTAATTGTATCCAATTTCCAACAAAATACATTCCACCATTAAGAAATATCTCAAATAAATCATTCCAAAATCATAGTCTAAAATTTATAAATAAGATAAACATGATGAAAATCATTTTTTTCCACGTAATAACATGTGAATAACTACATCATATATTCTTATAAAACAAAGTAGAACCCCGAATTACTATAAAACCTTATTGATTACGTTCATGATCCCTTATTCCTTATAGAATACTGGATATACTCTATATGTCCAAAAATGTTATAAACTCCAACAATAATAGAATAAAAAATAATAATTAGTAACACGGTAGTTAAGAATATCAAATATAATTTATCCAAATCAATAATATCTTATTTTGAAATCAATACCTCAGTATCAGAGCCATATTATGATTTATCATTCCTTCAACCATTTTTTTTTCAAAACAATTAATTTTCTATTGAGACACATTTCTTTGAACAATATAATCTAAAATACTAAATGAAATAGTACTGCAGTACAATCCTTATTAATTTCCATAATTCATATAACTAGTGCATCATTTATACAACACTAAAAATAATAACAACAACATAACAACACTAGTCATTTCTCTTCATATGTTTTAGTTCCATTACATGATTATTATCCAATAGCATCATTTGGGGCATACTCTGATGATTTGGACATTGATTTTCATAGTGTCCCATCTCTAAGTAGTTGAACCATTGTACATTTGAAACCTTTTTCATACTGTTCCAATCAAATACATGGTGTCGTTTCTCTCCACACTTTTAACATACTCCAATTCCCGTAATGATTTTACAAAGATGATTCTATCCATAGTCATCAATTATAGTATAATAATTCTTTCCCCTCTACCCTTTATCCATATTTCTCTCTACCATCCTTTTCATCTCTTGCATACGTTCTAAGCCATAGGACACAGAGAATTCTATACTTATCTTATTAACACATGATTTTATTTCCTCAAATGATGAGAATACATATGAGACTATTTCCCTTCTAAATGCTGGCTTAATACTATGAAATATATGATATTTCTTACACTTTGGATCATTTGTATTGTTATAGTTCTCATTCCTTCTACTGGGAACCATTTCTAAACAATGTCATAAACTGGGTTACTTTGGGAATCACAATTCGTAATTCAAAATTTGTAAAATATATAATGTACATTGAAATCATTATTAATAACATCTATAATCAGAAAAAAAAAATTATTTGAGGATGTATTTACTCTTAAACCCATTAGAATGGATTTTAAATAAAATTATATTACCCTAAGCATATCCCCCAAGAGTGTTGTAGCCAAGAGTGCAGCATTGCCCATTATTATGTACTAGGATACCGCAGGTAAAGCCTGAAACTCCTTGTTGGAGTTTTCACTCTTAGGAAAATCAACGCCACAACCACCTCTACCTGCATATATCCAGACAGAGATGTATTTATTGGAAAATACACAAAATCTATTCATTATCAAAATTATAGTAACATCTTCTATACTAATCCTCAAAGTCTATCTTAGGGTAACGTTTACTAATCAATGATTTCCAAATATAATCTCTATGGTTTGTACTAAACTTCCTCCGATACTAAATATAATGCCTCGACCCTAGAATCTTAGAGCCAGTTCATTATTTTAATTCATTTTTTTTATTACAAGGAATCATGTCCTGAAGGACTGGTCATTTTAACCGTCCTAGAAAATATATTTAAAATAAAAAAAATGCATTTCAATTCTAACATAAAACATACAATAAATAATACTTTAAAAATGAAATTATTTCCTTTATCATAACCTTTCATATGAACCATAATAATCTTCTTGGAATCCCGGATAAATAAAACATAAGAAAGAGGTGAGATAAGATGCTCTGTAAGGGTAAATAATTTAACAGAAGCTATAAATTTGTAAGGCAAGATGTGTAATAAAAAAATAGCCTTTCTAGACATAAAATTGATCATGATATGGTAAAAATAATTTAAAAATTACCATATAAACTTGAACTTAGAGATTCTACAAGTCAAATAATCACATGAAATAACTAATTTCATATAGTTGGAATGTCTAACACCAGACATCATAACCACATAGTTAAGGCCTCATGCCAAGACTAAAGATAAATGTTTTCGTCAAGTCCTAGTTCCAAAACACCTGTTTTTCTAATGGGACCTAACATTGCATTAAGGGGTTATAGCAGTCCCCACCCATCACTTACTAATTCCACTATATTCCTCATATGAAATTGTTGTAACATAACATAATCATTTGTATTTAAACTAGCATACCATATGTCAATACTTTAACTATAAACCATGAATGGTATAAAAATATCTGATCCATTGTAAAACATATCATAACTCATTAAATACAATATGTATGGTTTTATTTTAAAAAATAATCCTCAATCAAAAATAATATCCAGTAAAGGTGTTGATATAGTTGAAAATGATCAGTAAAACTATTTGAGTGAAATACCCCTTTTTCATGAAATCATTTAAAAGTCACCCAATTTATAAAGGAAAAATTTAAAATATATTTTTGAAAGAAAGTTTCCCATAACACTTTGAATCTTTTTAAAATAACTAACATTTTAAAACATACATGTCCATATACATAAATCTTTATAACCCATTGGAAACATGGATATTAATGAGAATGATTTTAGAACAATAAATATTTAAAACATTTAACATGATGTTTTAGTTACGGTGTACCTTTATATGAATACTTTTGAAAACTCTTTTATGAAACATGGACATTGATAAAAAATATTTCCCAAAAAAACATTCAAATAATCAATCTCTGATAATAATGAGATTGAGTAATTAACCCTTACCGTGCAATTTCCATTTTTCGATGGTACATTTAACCTCTTGTATAATGAACATAGTATGTTAATAAATTATACCATAACTATATTAATATTTATTATTACAAACATGATTCATTTATGACTTTATACTACCCATGTATTAATGATTTCCATGATATACTAACATTTTATTTAATAATGGTTTTCTTTATCGTACGAGATTTAACTTATTATTATTGATCATAACATATTGATATTGATTTAAATACTTACAGAATATAAATAATGTTTTATATATATTATGTAATATTAATATAAATATGTTTAATAGTTTGATACATAGGAAATGGGAAACACCGTTTATGGAGACGGTAGGTCGTACATAGTCATAAGGGTTGTTTCCGTTTTCATATCGTATTAAACAAAAGTAAGTGAAAAAGATATATGTATGTACAAATATATATTTATATAAAGTAGAATTATTATTTCATATATTACATACTTATTAATGATATATATTTTTATTATCATTGTCAAATGGTGAACCGGGAAATGAATCTAATCGCGTCATAGAGACGGTAAGCCGTATGTAAACACAAGTCGATATCATTAAATTAATGATTAAATGATTTGGAATTGAGTGTTATATTAATTTTATTGATAATTTATCTTGTTATTTTCATTATTTATATTCTTATTACTCATCATTATATCTATCCAAATAACATAGTTTTGAATAAAAAATTATACAATGACGTGGTGACGGTAATCTATACGCACGCAAAAATGGTGACAATATCATTCATATGATGGATAGAATAATGTGTATGGTTATACCATATTTATAATAATATCACATTATTTAGAAGGCATTGATTTTATTTATTTGGTATGGAAATAACAATTAAAGATAAATTTGTAGAAGAAAAGAACTTTGAACCATGTGATAATATAATTACCTATTATTTGGGTATTTCCATTGGATTTTAAAAAAATGGATCCATTGCTTGAATTATTTTCAAGGTAATTCCACTATTTTTAAATTATAGAAGTTGGGAGATGATTTTTGATAGTTTTTTCTGAGCGAAATGGCCTTGGCGGTGTGATTTTGATAGAAGGGGAAGTACCCTTTTATAAGAGAGTTGATGGTCATTTTAAGAAATCTTTGAAATATTATTTTATTATAAAATAACATTCGGTTTATAATGGCTCCCATTGAATTTATTTAGACCTTTATGTGGTTATGGTTCCAAATCCTCTCAACCAATAGGTTGTTAGACAAGATTCGATACCAATTTTAATTTTATCATTTAGATTTAACTCTATGTTAAATAGTTAAACTTTTAAATTGTCTTCTTGTACTTTTATAATACATGGTTAATAATCTCACTATAAAATTCCAAGATAACACCAAGTGGTTCATTAATGACATATATATCATTATAAGAGTAATTATTTGAACCTTGTTTTTTAAGGATCTATTATATTATTTAATAATATAGTATTTGTTTTTGAAAAACATTTCTGACAATTTTGACACTATTTGGTATTTTGTTTTTGTGAAAGTCATAACAACATGATTACATCGAAAATAATTCATTTAATAAACCCTAACATGTCAAATTGACCTAAAAAATTATTTGAATACATTAACATTCTCTGTTAACATATATTTGTATATTTATTATATCAATTATTTTAATCATTCATTAATAATGTAATTATTGCATCATCATTGTGTCTTAAAGAAAGATAATTATGTAATTTATAAAAATTATAAATAAAAAACGACTATGTAGGAATTATTTATAGATTTCTAAGGAATTTTTATATTTGAAATTATCTTATGTATAACCCTATATTAAAAATGAATTAGTTATTGAACATTGAATTTTTCACTTTTAGCTCTTCTCTAAATCCAATAATAATAAATGTCCTAATCTAATCCAAGAGGATAGAAAGGACCATATTTTATTCCTAAGGTTGGTTTTAGTTTATATACACTTATCCAAAAGAATCAGGACATGTGTAAGTGTAATTATAATTTCATTTTTACCTTTCATTACAGTAATTATTTTTAACCATATTAAATAAAAGTCCAAAGTAACTACTCAACAAAAATTATTTTAATCTTGTTGAACAAAATTTAACTTACTGATGTCAATCGGGACTCTCAGATTTCAGAATTTCAATTCACATAAGCGGTAAAATTTGGTTTTATGTAAATTTGAAAATGTATGTAGAAGGTGGGTGAAAGACGTTAAAATGTTCAATTAACTTTTATACATCTAATTTTATAATAAAATTAATCTAATTAATTTAATTGAACTTATATAGGTATTATATATTTATTTTTAACTTAAAATAAATTAAAATAAAATAAATAATTATTTATATAAAAATTTGGCTTTAAACAATAACGTAGCATGTTTCGCTATTCATAAAAAATTTAATGTTTTCAGAAAAATGCCTAAAATTAATCTTAAGATATTTTGGATATTACAAATTCAAAAATGAATTCTATTTAACCAAATTCAAATTAAATAATTTTCATCAATAAATTTAAAATTAATTTTTGTTGTCAAAACCAAAAATTGGGTTTTTAAAAAGAAAAAACTATCAAATGATAGACCTGTATTTATGTCATCTTTAAATGTGAAATTACTTATGAAAGTGGGGTTGTCACTATTCATAAAAAAATGAATGTTATAAGAAAATGACAAAAAATTATCCAAACAAATTTTGTATGTCCTGCTTCAAAATAAGGATTTAATATCATTAAATTAAATATAAAAAAATGCCAAATATTGGTTTTGAAAATGGTTCCATACTAAATGGCGGCAAATTTCCATTTCATGAAATATACTTCTTTTATTTGAAAAAATTTAATTTGTTCTTATATTATGTATCAGAAACACATTATATGAATTCTATAATAATAAATAGTTTATAAAATATAAAATTTAGATAATAATATTATATAATGGCTTTTTGAATGGCTAGTTTTCTATGTCGAGGTGTGCTCGAACTCGGTGTTACATCAAGCGCAAGTTATTAAACTAATTTAAATAGTTAGTTCCAATAGTGATTGTTATAAAGAAATGCGAATTGTTTCTATATTTTGTTGGATTATTTCATTTTGTGTTTATAAAGTAATTTCATAGGATACCACATAAAAATGAGATGCGGTTCTAAATTGAGGTATGACAACAACAAAATCTGATTTCTATTACATTATCCCATATGGAAACATCGTATTTTATATAATCAAAATTCATCTTGAGATACATAATAAAGTGTGTTTTATATGATGGTGTATCTTCTTCCAGGTGCCCCAATCCATTTGTTAATGAATGATAATGGAAATCTATATCTCTATAGAAAACATTCAATCCTAAATATAGAATCTCTCAAGAATTAATGAATGTTTCAACTAATTAGTTTTTTTAACCAATTGAAATAGGATTGATAGTATAAAATAATTAAATTGTAATCAAGGTATTATCAACCCTATGTCGTGTTTTAATATATCAGGAAGTCAAAATTTCAATGTTGTTTTGAGCATTCATAATATCAAGTAGTGGATTTTGGATTTATTAAAAAAATAATTGATTTTAGGAATCTAAGAAATATGATATCTCATGAATTCATGTATTTTCATAATAGTCATAGTAGATTATATCCATGTATATTTTAATTCTCAACAAGGCACTAACAAATATCTTCCTGTGTCTGTTGGGACATTGTGGGAGTATAAAATTTACCTGAAAAATTATATTTTTCCCATTTATATATACAATGTAAATTTATTTTAAATTGTGGTTTTATAATATAACAACACTATTAATCCAAAAAAATAAGAAGTGATGTATTAATGTAAACTATTAATGCGTGTGTTTTTTTTGGATTTCATTTTTTTTACTTTTTGGGTATTAATAAAGCATTATTATATATTTCCCCCAAATAAGTGCACATATACTCACTTAGATAATATAAGGAATGAATTTCATATAGTAATGGTAATGTATAATGGTTTTTAGGAGCCAAAAAGATTTTTATAACAACACCTATAATAAATTTTTGAGAATTATGTTAAACTTTTTAGGATTACTATGATTCTTTTTCTAAAAGTCTCTAATTCATTTTGCTTCCAGACTATCATTTTATGTTCAATGGTTCAATAATATTATGTCAAAAATAAGGTAATTATTGAATCCATACCTTACAGTTTTCTACTATATTTAATTCAATAAAATAATGGGCTAATTATACATCCATTTAATGGTTACTGGTAAACACTATCCTAAATTGACTCAAATTAATAATTTCACATAGTGAGAGTAATTTGAGGTGTAATTAATGAGTTTAGTATGTAAAATAACTTTATTTTATTCTTCTATATTCTATACATAGGACACAATGCAATTGATTCATTTAGTAGGATGTTTGACCCTTAATAAGTTTAGAATGAAAATAAAAAATGCATTTTTATGTTACCAATCCAATATAAAGATGATTTAAATAAAAGGGGTGATATATATGTTTCCATATTTGAATTTGAGTAATCTATTATCTAATGGTTTAATTATTATAAAATATATGAAATATATTCTATCACCATTTTAGTTATACATGATGGTGGGGAGATTTTAAATGTTTGAATTAATGATAAATATTAATTTCTTAATTTCCGTTAGAGATTATTGGTAACCCCTATAATGTAAATATTGGTTATAAAGTTCTAACACTTACCTAGTATAGATTTAAATATTGAATTTATAAAATTCATCATGGTATGAATTGAAAAAAAAATATTATTAAAGAATGAAAAGTAAAATAACTGGATTTGTGTCTTAGTTAATTAATTGTCAGTGAGACAATACTAAACATGATACACTTGCAAGATATTTATATCCACTTTCATTAATTTAGTGAAATTTTATTAAACTACCATTGGATTTGTTGAGATATTTTCCCTGTTTATTTTGGGAAGAGATATAGTATCTCTAATTGTTAGTATCTTAATAAAGGATAAAAATCATCTACATATCTAATAATATACAACTATTAATAACATAACAAAAATATATATGTTATAGACTTTGATTCTATATGTGGTCGTTGATATAAAAATCATTGATCATGACCCAAAGTATACATTATGATTCTCAAATGGACTAAAAAAATATTACAACTCATGTAAAATAGATTGTTTCATATCACCCTTAAATATATTATCAATTTTAAGGTAAAATTCTTCTTAAATAGGATAATTTTAAAGATAGAAGTAATTAATTTATAAGGAAATAGGAGTATATTTTATGGATTGTAGTGTTTTCTAATAATTACATCTACAAGCCATCATTTAATATGGGTCTATTTGACGCACTATATGCATGATCATATTATTCCCTATTACTATAGATAGAGATAAAGGAGTCAACATTGAGTCTTCCTATCATAGCCCAAATAAAACTGATTGGTTGAACTTTATCAAGATGTCGATGGATACCTCGTAAATCCTAAAAATACCTTTGATAAACTGTTTCAAAGTCCTCTTATGATAATGTAAATCTATGAGTATCCCCTTAGTTGGTTAATCAATTGATGGAAAGGTAAGTAAATAGTTCCCCTCAATATAGTAATCCATTTTATTTTGTAGAATGTATTGTACATATTGATTAAATGGTTCCATTATTGTCCCATATTTAGTGAAATACATTACATTTTCTTAAACACATAACCATTTATGTTCACATTTCACCCAAGTCACATGGTTAATTTTAAGGGTGTTGGATTTGGAGGCATATGATTCTATAGAGGTAAAAAATAGCCTTCATCTAAAAGGATTAAACCTAACATGGAGTGGTTATTACCATATTATGTGAATGGAGAAAACATATTTATGATTTAGATGAGACTATGGATATGGATATGTGGATTTATCTTAGTGGAAAAATATGTTCCCTTCAAAATCGTGTGAATTATTTTCAAAAATAAGTATCCCTATAGGGGGGAAGTTATAAAAAGCCTTATCCCTCCAAGTTAGATCCTCCATAAGTTTATGTGAATTAATATATTTATGGGTTTGTTTAGATGTGGTCGTTCATAATTCCCTTGACCATTACTATTTATGATTTCCACTATTCACCTAAAATTTTCTGGTCTCAATTTTATATATAATAATATATTAAATATTGTGTGGGAGTGTTCTTATATTTAAGAAGAGATAAAGGGGTGTGGGAGAGGGAGAAAAATAATAGGGGGTTGGAACATTGTACCAGAATGGAGCTAGGTACCTGGTAAGGTAGTAATAAGTACATGATGGACGTAGGTGTGGCTTATATCATTTTTATAAATACCCAATATTTTACATTAAATTCTCATTAATCAGATAATATGTTAAATAGCTAGATTCACACCGTGTACAAAACGTCAATGAAAATCCATGATATATTTTTAATATATTGTATTATTTTTAAAACCTAGTCATTGAATTTGTATGAATGAATAATACAAATATCTTTACGAAATATATATATAAATAAAACAAAGTTTTCATTTATAATGAATGATATTTAATTAGTTATCCTAAAATGACTTATATGAACATTTTTTATAAGAAATTTATTTATCTAAAATTAATTTTTATGAAATATTTATTTATATTTTTTGAAATGATTATTACTGATGAATAAATATGTTTAATCATTATATTTTTTGGAAAAAAATAAGTTGGGAAATTATCTGAAATATGAATTATAATAGAAAATATTTGTAAATTTTGATTTTCTAATAGAAATAATGTATCATTATATTTTATGATTTCAATGAAAGAAATATAAAATTTAGAATTTGAATTTAAAATTTCATTGAATATTAGATTAAATATGTAATAATTATTATTATTTTTGGAATTTTTTCAAATAGTTTGTCGTTATGTGAATAGTAAAAAATTATTAATTTTTAAATTTTTTTTATTTTTATGAACTTTCATATTACAATAATGACTTAAATTATTTTAAATCCATTTCAACTGAAATATATATATTTATAATTTAAATATATCATTTTAAATAACAACTTAGTTTTCATAAAAGCGAGGTGTATCATTTTGTAATCTTATGTAATATATCACTGTAAATTTCTTTTAAAAAATTAAATAATAAATTAATTTTCATCAATTATATAAACAAAAAATTAAAAAGGGATTTAATATATTAGGCCAATATTTTAATATTCTATAATAATATAAATTTCATTTATTCATATGAACATATGATTATATAAATTAATAATATTTATCATATTATTGGAATGATTGTGATATTCAAAAAATATTTCTATTAACATTGTCTAATTTTTTTCTAATACTTTTAATTATCCTATTTTAAAATTTTACATTAATATGATTATTAGACAGATATATAAATATTTTACTTGACATTTAACTGGTATCCAATGCTAAATAAGATAAAAAATAAATAATGTTTAAATCACTATTTTTCTATAAAAGTGTATTTTTTTATATATAATTATTTGATTTAAAAGTAATAATTGTAATATTTATAAAATAAAAAATATTTAATGAATATTAAAAATACAGACATCAAACATTTATTGGGTATTAGGGGTTATTTTATACATAATAACCATGAACCATGTAGCCCAGTGCTAGTACAATACATTATTACATTGGTATAGATGTGATATTAAAATATAAAAATACCAAACAATTATCTTTCTTAGAGATCATTATTATGTACATGAATCCCATTTTATATTATGATAATTAAATAAAGTGTAAAAATGTGAAATATTATTATCTTAGAAACTCATTGAAATAATTCATCTCCATATCTCGTGGAATGAAAAAATATATGGATTTGACAAATTATCACTAAGGGTCATGTACATTGAAATACATAATGAATCATTAATGTCTAATTAACATGGTGAGGTATATAATTGAAAACACATTCTATTTGAATCAATAAACAATGAATAAAATGCATCCCTATATTTTTATATAGAAATTTTAATAAATAATAATAATTGAAATATAAATACATGATATTATTAATCATTGGATTCCATGTTTCCTAGCTACATGGATCATTTACCATTATGATCTATTCTTATGATAGTTAAAACTACTAGGTAAAAACCCATATGAATTGGCAATATGATTTATCTCATTAGACTAGTGATAGAAAAAAGGTTCTAGAATTAACCAACACAAAACCGTTCAACTTCACATACAAATAATTTCTACTTTATCGAATAATAGATTTATATTCATGAACAATGTTCCTTATCAATTATCTATATTTATTAAAGGACAAATTTTAAAAAATATTTCTTCATTTAATCCGATAACATTTAAAGTAAACATTGTATATAAAAAGGGTATACAGATTAAAAAATAATCATACCAATCACACATGTATATATATATATTTGAGAGAAATTAAATTTACAATGAAAAATTATTAGTATAAATTGATTGTTTAAATAGAATATAAAATATCACAAAAGAAAGTGGAATTTCATAATAACATTTATCACTTGGTAATTTTAAAATCAAATTCCCATGTATGAAATTGTTCAAATAGGATATGAAAATAAAATTTATAATTAATTATTCATGATAATAAATGTCATATCATAATTTTATAACCTATATAAATGTGAAATGGTGCATAACAACAAGGAAGTCATAATTTATGGTAAATTGAGATGAAATAATTTACCGTAAACACCATTTTAGTTGAACAACCATTATTATCATGTATAATGGTTTTAATAATTTTATTAACATATACGAGAAATATATAAATATTTATAAAATACTTTATGGTCCTTTTGTAACATCTTATCACCCAATATTAGTAATTTTTTGTTATTTTCATAATTTCTAGTGTTAATTTCCATGTTTTCTTGTATGTTTTGAATTGTAATTTTGGGTTCCTCTTACATAGATCATGATTTTATAAAATCTAAAATTTAAAACTTTATTTAGATATATTGTATATTTATTTATTATAATATAGTAAATTTATTGATAGAAATTAAATACACCCATCATAAATATGGTCGGCCATACGTAGGCATTAATGATGTATCATTTTTTATCTTATTGGAAGAATAAAAGATAAATTATATATATATATATATTATAATTTTAGTATCATATTGATTATATATATATAAATTATTCTTATTAAAATCATCGTAAATATATTCCACGTAATGATTGAAGGAATCACATCACTTCACGAGGCTATAGTTTGCGTTACACACGTACAATTTTATCGTATTTCTACAAATAGGAAAGAA
The DNA here is from genome assembly GCA_963277665.1 of Viscum album. NCBI lineage: Eukaryota > Viridiplantae > Streptophyta > Magnoliopsida > Santalales > Viscaceae > Viscum > Viscum album. The sequence continues at coordinate 1,395,713,037 of OY728150.1, forward strand.
TGAAAGTCATTGTTATATACTAATTAAAAATATTAAAAATATTATTAATATCATAAATATAATATATAAACTATAAATACATCATTATTACCAACCTTTAAATGTTATAATTAATGAACGAACAGATTCGGTTCGTGAGTCGATAATCTGATGTATAAACGAGGGATGATTGTGATTCTGATTTTATAGATGTCTGTATTTTTGTGGGTCATACCCTTAAAAGAAAAACATAAAAATATACTAAAGTTAAATAATTTCTTATATTAATATTATTTAATAATAAATAATGGATTTGGAGATGGAGAACAACTAAAAATTCATTTAGGAAAACATTACGTTGTCTTCAGGTATCCTCCTTAGTATTTTAGTAATTGCTTCTAAAAATATTATGTGTAAAATCTGGAAAATCATTTCAATATTTGTGGTTATTTCACTCAAGTATTCCAGGCTCAATTAATTTCCTTAATCCCAATAGTGGGAACACAATTAAAATTATACAATTTAATGTATTTTCAATGATCAAAATAATTCACAAATTAATAAATAAAATTCTTTCAAGTAGAATTGAATTTTTTTTGGATATAATCATATCATAGAATCGAACTATATTTGTCAAAGTCATGATCATCCTGGACTATATTATTACTCCCTTGTAATGTCTTATCTTTCATAAGAATCCTAAAAGGGGAGGAATCATTATCTTTTTCTGGAAATTAAAAAATATTTTGACACTATGTACTGGTAATTTATATGGAATGTCTTGTAATTTTTTTCCTTCACTATGAGGTTCATCTGTTGGATTAAATCCTTGATTTAGACTTCTCATATATTTTTTATTATAAATGGATCCCCAGAAAGGGACTTCACATGCACTAGGGTGTGAGATAAGGAGGTCCACATTCAGATATCATTTTTCCATTATTGACGATTATCTCAGTAGGATTCATCTTTACTTGTTGGACATGGCTGGAATGAAAACCCTAAGGGTGGAAAGAGATATCTCATCTACCTCTCACCTATTTTCAATGATGATATTATTATACTTACCCTAGGAAATATTTGGAATGTCAAAAAACATAATGAATTTTCATATTCATTAGGAAGGTTTTTCAGGCCACGAAATATTTTTGAAAGAAATCTATTATTTATTTTGGAAAGAAAATTCCATCTTCTATGAAAAGTAATATAATCAATCATTTGGTAATAAGGGATAGAGCTCTCCCATTAAATTACCTATTAGTTATCATGTTATGGGAAATACCTGGTGTATCTCACTTCATGCATGCTCTGAGCCATATTAGTGAAAAATTATTCCTCTTAAAAGGGTAAATATCTCTCAAGGGTAGGAAGAACCTATTTAGTGAAGAATGTGGTGGTTTAAAAGCTTGTATATTAATTCATGGTGCATTCTTGGATGAACTCTATTATTAAAACCATTGAAACATAGATCATTAAATTTTTTAGAGTGTTAGAATGTTGAGAAGAAATGATTTCATAGTCCCTTGAATGAAATGTTGAAGTCCTCATGTTCATGGAGGCTTTGTTAAAAAAAACCTAAAACAATTAAATAAATCCCTTCTTTACCAATTTATTCGGAGACACTTAAACAAAAAATATGATTCATTGAGATTCCTAAGATCTATTTTTCTTGAAGAAATTATAGTACAAAAAAAAGTTACTTTTAGTTTTCTTTATAGAATATCCTGAATGCAATCTCTTATGAAATTAATATGCACTATCATTATATGTTCAATATGTACAACTCAATTAGGTTTTTGAAAAAAAATATAGTATATATCCCTAGATCATGAAATAAATTATAACATAGTAATAAAAACTAGATGGAAATTATAAATTATATTCATGTTGATATCATATTCATTATCTCAATCTATATTTTTTAAAATAACTAGGACATGATTATTTGGGAACTATCATCAAATGGGAATCTTGATTTGATTAAATTTTATAACCACTTACATTAATGAAAATGAAAATGGATCAATGAATTAACCAAAAAATAGTTATCGCCTTCCATTTCAAGATACTATAGAGACATTCCTCTAAAAAGGTTATAGTTGATGTTAATATTCAACAAGGATTTATATCACTCTATTCATGATGTATATTTATTCAAAAACACTGAAAAGATGTTGTTCATTTATTTTTTGTTTCCAAATGGATTCTTCTTTCTAGAGGTTTGTCATTGAATAATTAAAAATTCACCCTTTATATGTTGAATCTCTCATGGGTTTCTTCCTTGTTGTTCTTAACATGAATATGTCTAGTTATCATAAAATTCATTTCAGTGTGTCACGTACAGATCTCATACATCTCATTTAGAGAGGTGTAAATTGTCCATTCATGAACATAAAACATTCAACGATCGGTCTGCTCTTGATTATATTATTGTAGATATTCAAAATTCCATCTTGCTGAATGGTGAGTTCTACAACAACTTGGGGAGGGACATCACCCTTATAAGATAACTAAATATCTTTGGTAATATTCTCAAACCTAATGGGACTCTTGCGGACTTTTGGATCCCTCCCATGGTCAGATGGTTAAAATAAAATTCATACAGGGTCTCCAGGGGAAATCCTAAGACAATAAGATATGGGGTGATCTTTAGATTACACAATAGTGATGTTATTGAATATATCCATGGTCCTTATGAATAATTAACTCCCTTGTAAGTAGAAATTATTGGGATTATTGAAGAAACCCACATAAAGAGTCAAAGAAATTAGAACAACATCTGGTTCTGGTGGGACCCTACTAGCACTATTCATGATTTCAGGATTAGACATATATACCTCTAATGGAATTTGATAGTGATGTGATCTAACTATATTGAAAACTTATCATAAATAAAATATATTATCACTAACATATTTCTTGAATCCAACAAGCTTGTCGATGGGCTTGCAAAGAATGAAGTTACTGAAGAGGTGTTTATCTACTCAAAATTTCTTCAGTTTGATATTTTAACCATATTTAAATGGTAAAAATGTAAAATTACTTCCTTAAGACTATTTTATACTTTTTATTCCTTTAATATTAGTTCCATTTATCTCACATTTCTCAAAAAAAAACTCAAATAACATTCTATGTAAACATTATATGTATAAATGGGATATGGTTAAGAAAATAATATTACAAATCAAACATGTATATTTATATTTAATATATTTTTAATTTGAAATGTAAAATGATTATAATAAAATTATTTTTTCATGATAATGTTAATAATCATAAAATAATATGTTATTTAATAATAACTTTTATCACTTAGTAATTTTCAAATAAAAATCCCATGGATGATATATTTTAAATTAAAACATAAAATCCCTTAAAATTGAATTATTAATAATAATACATGTCATATGGGATATTTATACAAGATAAAACTTTGAATTACTGCCTATTAACAAATAATTATTAATGAAATTTATGTTGAGACAAAATCTCTTAACTTAAAACCACTTTTATTGGAAGGAAATTTACTATCCAATATGTTGGTTCTAAAGATGTCAATAACTAATAACAGAAACATATTTTTATTTATAATATCATATATTTTCCTTCTATAACATATTGTCTCCCATTTATTAGTATTTTCCAATATTTTAATTTTTTGGTGTGTTAATTCCATTGTTTTACATATAAGATTTTTCATTTAATTCCCCCCCCCATTATGATATCATGATTTCATCATATCCAAAATATAAAATGTGATACAATTATCATATATATATATATAATATTTATTTATATTAATCCATTATATATGGTGTTAGGAATCGAACTATACAATTCTTAGAGATTGTAGGTCGTATAAACGATTGAAGGTTATTTCCATTTCTGTGTCATGTTGAAAAATAATATGTAAACTATATGTATATTTGTTAACATTGATGTGTCATATTTATTTCATATATATCTCATATATTTATTAAACCCATATTTAATACATTCCATTTAAATACTGAATGATTCACATTACATTGTTAGTCAGTTTTCTGCCAAAGACACAAATGACGTAATCCTATTCTCACAAAATGGAAAGTATTGAAGTATTTTTTATATAATAATTAAATAATTAAAAAAATTAAAAAAAATTATAAATAATATATAATATATAAATTGATCATTATTCTTAATCTTGATAGGTGGTAATGAAAAATGATCGACATTGGTTCATGAGGTGGTAGTTCACAGTACACAAGAATAATTGTTATGTATCCCATTTGATGGAACCGTGTGTGGGTTTAGTTAATTTCAATAACATAAATATGTATTTGTATAATTACATTATTAATAAATTTATATTATAATTATACAAGAATAATTTATGTAGGTAAATATGGAAATCAAATATAAACACTTTTAGAAAAACATCGCCTTTTCTTCTCGTATCCGACATAGGTTTTCACTAATGCCTTAAAATAATGATTTTTTACAATATAAGGATCATAATATAATTTCATATATTTTTTAGAGTTTATTGCGGAGTTATATAAAAAAATTATTTTTTGTGGGATGAATAAATGTTTGGAGTGAGTCCCCTTTAATAGTGGAGGATGAGTGACATTATTTTGAATACCAAAAAAGTAGACACTCTTTGGAGGTGTCCCTTATAGGATGTAACTAAAATAATGAATAATTGTATAAAAATTGGTGATACGGTATTAATAATTACATAAAAATATTTTTTGGACATGATTAGAAACATTTTGACACCAGATACTTGAATTTTAACCACAATGTAATCTTATTTTTATCACAATCATTATAATCTATTTTAAATGTATTCACTAATAATTATTGGGAAAAATTAATTTGACAAAATTATAAATTATAAATTATTATGATTAAAAATATTCGATCCATTTATTTTCATTTAAATCAGAGAAGAGGGAAAAAATAAATTAAACTCAATCTCTAATATGTGTCGAGAAAAAAAATTAAATTGAAAAGGATCAAATGTAGAATATTTTTTGACATATAAGTTAAATATAAAAAATATTTTTACGGCATAATTTGCACTAATATATTTATAAATAATATATATTATGATTAAATACAATTAAAAATAGAATTCAACATTATAAATAATTTATATGAAAAGTGAGTTTTTAATTAAAAATATTTCATTTTTCATTATTCATCGAAAAATAAAACATAAAAAAATACCAAAAGATAAACATATTATAATTTTGAAAATATTATTTAAAAAATTAATATTCATTTTTCAAATAAAATTTATAAAAGTATCAATTTTTATTTTTAAATCAAGTATTCCATTTTAAGGAGGAAAACTGTCTTTAGAAAATATGGTTTTTATACATAAAATTGGATTTTTAATATATTATTCCTATAAAATATAGTGGATGATTGAAAAAAAATTATTGAAAATTTATTATATATATAAATTTCATTATTTTCATCCAAAAATAGTAATTAATTAAATTTATTAATATAAAACATATTTAAAACCTGAAATTGTATTTATAATAACATTTCATTCATATTCTATTGGTTTTAATTTTGATTTATATTTAATTTGTAACCAATGAATTCAATAATTTATTTTTATAAGTTATTTAATAATATTTTTAACTTCAAAATTTATAAACTGTGATATTACATTAATTTAAATTAATAATGTTAATTTTATTCTATAAAACATAATCTTCTGGTTATTGTGATCCATGAGAGAAAGTCATTATTGTGTATAGTGAAAGATTGATCAATATTAAATTCATAGAAGACAATTTTTATTAATTTTTTTATTTATTTTTAAAATTGATATATTTTAATTTATATTGGTGTTACATTAAAAAAATGTAAAACAATGAATTACTTAGTTAAAAACTAGTTACTTAAGAAAAAACTGGATAGGTAAAAGTAAGAACCTTTTGAACCAATCACTTCCAACATATTTAAATCATGAGATTAAAAACACGGTTGATTACTTATAAACTATATGTTATAACTCACTCAATTTTTCTTTAGCATTTTTAGTCTTTGTCCCAAAAATTGTGTAATGATACCCTTAAAAATTTAGGGGTGTTCTAAAAATGTGATATTTTAATCACTTATATAAAGAGACGCTTCATCCCATTCTTGTCGTGCCAATTTTATAGAATTAATTCTTAAACAACTATTAAACTCATATTAATAGAATTTATCATTTTCATAAGTTTCTTTTCATAATTACACAACCTATTAAATCTATTTTTTTTGATTCTTCCATTACAAAGTTCAATGACCCAAAATATGTATTACATAATCCATAAGCTTTTATTCTTATTGCGTCTCTTCCAAAAAAATTACTAACACAATAATATGATCAAAAATATTATTATTATAAAAAAATGTTATTATATTAATTTTAAATAAATTATTTTTTCATTTCCATACACTTATAAAATATAAAGGACCATTAACCTTGAATTTTGAATACTACTATCTCCACAAAGTATCATTTTTTTTATTTTTCATCTAGATATTAATTAATTATAAAAACCTATAAAAATACGGTTTAAATCAATAATAACAAAAAAAAATTCATAATTAATTTATATTAATTATATTGTATACATCCTGACCATACTTAAACATTGGGATATAGTCTGTTCAGGATTCGGTTGGTTTAACCACCTATGTAAATAAAACTATAAGCACTTTAATGCATGTATCTCTGAAAAAAATAATAATATTATCATATTTTTCTTATAAATTGATGTTTGGGTTAGAGTTTGAATGTTTATATTAATTTTCATAGAGATTATAAAAATATCATACTCGATCAATAAATTTACAAAAAATAATATGACACCAATTCCATTTTCTCCAAATCATAACAAAATAAAATTTTAAAAAATAAATAGAATATCATAAAAATAGTATGTATTAAATTAAATAAATATGAATATGGTTCCTAATATTTTATCAAATAAACTAAATTTTATTATTTATGATGTTTGTAGCGTGCACAAAATTAACTTGGAACAAGGTAAGAGTTTTTGAAAACATAATATTATTCTAATTAGTTAAAAATATTCTTACCAAACACTATTATTCAATAAATAATTTATTATACATAATTAATTCATGTATTTTAATTTAATCCTTATATTATGGGGTTTTATAATTTTTCATTATAAAATCATTATCAAATGATTGTTACCTTAAAAATTATGCTTTTAGAAATTTATTTTCTAAACTCATTTCATTTTATTGAGTTATAATCACTCTACATTGATTGTGTCTCATAAAATTGAATTAATTATACTCCATAATTATATTATGTTTTATTTAAACATTATTTTATATACATACCATGATTCACATTATGTATTAATCTTTGATGAATGTATTTTTTCATAAAAATAATATTTATTTAACAATTATGGCTAACTCATTTAATGGATTTTTCTTAATATCAGTGTTTTTAAATCTCAAAAATTATCTAATTTACCTATTAGAAAATAATATGGTATCGAAATAGAATCCTTTTTAAAGTTTCTTATATTTATATTAAAACCATGGTTTCATTATCACTTTAATTTTTTGGGTATTAAATAAGCCCTCGTAAAATATTTAAAATTGGTTTTCTTATCATGATTTTATATTCTTATTTTCCACATTTAATTTTGAAATATATTTTATTAATTATAATGTTATCTACCTTAGTATTTGATTTCATATAATTTTTTTTGATTTTATTATCTTCATTTCAAAAAAATATATATTTTGTTAATGTGAGTTGAATATCATGTCATATTAATAAATACATTAAGAATTTTTTTTTAACAAAAATAGTTTTTGTGATTTCTCCACACTTTTCAATGAATTAATCTCCAATAATTTAATGATTCATAAATCACCCTATATGTTCTGTTTTTAAATTCTTATTTTGTTTTTTCATGTTTTTTGTATCAAAAGATAATACTTTTGTGTAATATTCTTTTAAAATTTTATGTAGCCTATTTTATTCACATTGATTATTTATTAAAAGTTAAATTATATGATTTTATATGGCATTCATATGAATTGATGATGACTTTTCGGGTTTTATATCACGCTAAAATGAAATATTTTGGGTTTCATATCACATTATAACAATATTTTTTGTGTGGGGTTAATTTTGGTATAAATATTCACAAAATGTTGTGTGTGGGTATAGGTTTAGTTTAAATATGGTCATAAGGTTTCGAGTTGGTATAATTAAGGTTTACCTATGTCTAAGATGTTATTTGATAGTATGATCGTGTTTTATCATTTCTCATATGGTTGTACATGATAATTATTACTGTTATACTATTCTAATAATTCTATTCGTGGACATAACTACGGTTAAGATATGAAACAAATGATTTACATTTTTATTCCAATGTTTATGCCACACCCATATACATATTCTAATTCTTATTTTACCCTCTGATGGATCAATTTTTTTATAGATGTTCCCCCATTATAACATTAATTCCTCCATTATGGAATTCTATTCATTATTTTTTTATCCTATCATGAATCAAGGTTGATTATGAATGTTTATATGGTAGTGATTATTTTGTTTCATTGTTTTTTATTTATGTCTTCATGTTTATCTGTTATGTCATTCTAATCTCACTTATGTCTAATAATTACTAATCATGTTGATATGAAACTTCTTCCATGTTCATTTCAATTAATGTAATTATTATCTCAATATTTATGAAATATTTATATGATTATTTTTACCATTACTCATCCTTTGATCCCACCTGTATCTTATATTTTCATTCTATAATATTTTAAGATGTGTATTCCATGTGAGATATTTAGAATGGGTTTTATAGTTGAGCTTTTATTTTTTAAATGATATTAATTATTGAAAAATAATTTGTCTATTTAGTTAATCCTCCAAGACACTAAACCTGTGAATTTATAGTTTTTAAGAACATTTGTTATATAGAATTATTAATCATGTAATATAAAGAAATAATTATGTTTATTTAGGCTGAGTAAATATAATCCCCAATAAGTACTAGATGTAACTATATCGGGTACTAAGTTGTATTCAATTTTTTTTAATTGTGATATATAATATATATTTTCACATAATAATTAATTATCTAATTACTTATGTTCATTATTTCTTATTTATTTTAATTTTGTTTAATCCCTTGTGATATACATCCTAAATAAATTTAAATATCCATCAACCATAAAATAATTATTTATTTATATTCATTACATAATTAATATGCGAGTTCATTGTTATAAATGGAATGGTCTGTTTTAAATTTTCCTATTAATATTGTCTATATTTACAATAGTCTTTATTATCCCCTGACCTCAATGTATTTACATGGTTGGATATGAGGAATTATTCTGACCATTCATATTCTAGGGTGGTTGAAATATATTATATTCTTAAATCATGATCTCAGGAAACTCTTATGTTTGTGATATTATTGTATACATATTAGATTTGTGGCCTAAAAAACTATTTTTTCTAATAAAGGAATCTTAAAGTAGATTTTGGTATCATATTTAGCGTTATCGTGTATAGGAAATCAAATATTAAAAATTTGAGGGTGACCAATTATATTTCTCTCATATATTAATTATGATTCTATTTTAGGGAATGGTTTTATAGTGGTAGATATAGATATATTATATTTATATAAAATGAAAAATCTATATATGTTATTAATGTTATATAGAAGTTATATTATTGATTTTCTAGAGGGGACATGTTTTGAATTTTTTTCATAATATAATTTAAAATGATGTAACCACATAATAAAGGATTTTGAATAAGGAAAACATATTTATGGGTTATTATATGGATCAAGAGAGTATTGGTAGATAATTGGTGTAGGTTAGAACTATTGGGTCTATAGTTTATTTCCATAATCTCACTGCTGGCCTGGAAAATAACACTAGCCTTTTGTAGGTGGACATCATGTAGTAGGAGGCATGTAATGGATAATAAATGGGAATTTAAGTGGTTAAAAGGCCATTTGACCCATTATATTATGATGAGAAACCCCCTTCTTATTTTATTTACATTCCTCCTATGAATCCAGTGTAAATCCCCCAACTATCACCTTTATACCAATGAGGATGGTGTGGGGGGGGGGTTCATTGGTATTTTGAACTATTTGTTGTAATACTTTTCCTTTAGTGATCTATAATTATATACTCCTCCCATTAAAATTTTCCCTTCACAATCCTATGTATTTGGTTAAAATTCCACTAGATCATGTGAAAATCATCTGTTCTTAAAAGAGATTACAATATACTTATAAGGAAGACATCATGCAATGTTGTTTGAATCATTTTTCTCATTAATTAAATATGTTATGTAACCATTAGTAATATTTATAGAGTATTTTTCAAAAATAGTTTAATATTATTTATATATTTGGTTCTATAGTTTGGGGCTTGGAATGAAATGGTATTAGGAGTGTTTTGGTGCTGTAAGACACAACATTGATCAATGATTTGATTTGCTATTTCGGCCTGGTCAGTTATTTAACATTTAGGAATGTTAATGTTAATTTTTTTTAATATTTATAATATATATAATTAATCATGTCTGATTTTATGGTTTGATACAATGGGATCATGAATTTTCTTGTCCTTCAGCTGGTTATAGATGTCCTTGGAAGAGGCTTCAACAAAGCACCTTAATAATATATTAAATTTTGATTAATCTTCTAAATGTATTATGTTGTCTAGGTACTCTCCATATAGAATATATGTGGTATAATTATATAAAAATAGATGATTTAATAGAACACTGAAGTAATTATGCATTTTAGACATTAAATATCATGCATAAATTAAATTTAAAATTTTTAGTCAACGTTGAATACCTTGAGTGACTAAATAAGGTGTCAATGCCACGTTAGACCTCTTGCACTGGGATGGAAGCCTCAATAATTGAGGGACATATCATCATGAAAAAAAATTACTTAACACATAGACCCCCATGATTTTTTAAACATAAAAATTATAAAAAAATTAACATTATATTTGAAAGCATATGGAACACACAACACCATGCATAAAAAAACAAGAAATACAATTTTTTAATTTAAATATCTGCAATTACATGTCGAACATGCTAACCTAAGTATAAATGGATAATAATATTATTTACCGTTATAACCTAAAAATTAAATTGGTGGTTATGAATATTTCTATTATATTATTCACATTATTGCCATCTATTGATTATAACTAAAATAATAATCATTTAAAATAATAAAAAATTGTTTTCTGGAAAACTAATATTTTTCTACAGTGGTTTCAAATTTATATTATCTAACAT